>JASWHV010000001.1:130628619-131828619 GCA_030760725.1 Neostapfia colusana | reverse complement strand
AAAACAAGTATGTCCCAAGATAAAGCTAGGAGTTAATGGGGTAGAATTCCTTGCAAACCTCATTGTGATAGAATCACAAGGGATAGATATCATCTTGGGAATGGACTGGTTAACCAAGTATAAAGGAGTTATACATTGTTCAACGAGAACAGTGGAACTAACACATACGGATGGAACAAAGGTTGAGTTCACATCTATTCAAGTACCCTCTGGAAATGTTCAACTCAACAAGACCGATGTAGTTATTGAGGACATAAAGGTGGTCAATGAATTTCCAGATGTATTTCCCGAGGAGTTACCAGGTATGCCACCGGATCGAGAAGTAGAGTTCATTATAGAATTAGTACCTGGTACTGCTCCTATATATAAAAGGCCATACCGGATGGATACCCAACAACTAGCAGAACTCAAGGATCATATCCGAAAGTTATCGGAGAAAGGGTATATCCGTCCTAGTTCCTCACCATGGGGAGCTCCGGTCATATTTGTACCGAAGAAGGATGGAACCAAGAGGTTATGCGTAGATTACCGTGCCCTCAATGAAGTGACAATAAAAAACAAGTACCCTTTACCTCGTATTGAGGACTTGTTTGATCAATTAAGAGGTGCATGTGTATTCTCCAAGATTGACCTCCGTTCCGGATATCATCAACTAAAGATAAGAGAATCGGATA
This sequence comes from Neostapfia colusana, assembly GCA_030760725.1. Lineage (NCBI taxonomy): Eukaryota > Viridiplantae > Streptophyta > Magnoliopsida > Poales > Poaceae > Neostapfia > Neostapfia colusana. The sequence goes on along the minus strand of JASWHV010000001.1, from coordinate 131,827,945 downwards.
TCCCGAAGACAGCATTTGTTTCTAGGTATGGACTGTATGAATATACAGTTATGCCTTTTGGACTAACAAATGCTCCGGCATATTTCATGTACCTTATGAATAAGGTGTTCATGAAATACTTGGACAAGTTTGTGGTAGTGTTCATTGATGATATCCTCATATACTCAAAGAATGAGAAAGAACATGAAGAGCACCTGAGAATAGTATTACAAAAGCTGAGAGAAAACCAACTTTATGCCAAATTCAGTAAGTGTGAATTTTGGCTTAAGAAAGTTGCTTTTCTAGGACATATTATCTTCGATGGAGGAATCTCAGTAGACCCAGAAAAGATATCTGGTGTGCAAAAGTGGAAGACACCAGAGAATGTCGGTGAAATCCAAAGCTTCTTAGGATTGGCAGGCTATTACCGAAGGTTCATTGAAGGATTTTCAAAAATAGCCAAGCCACTCACAAAGATGTTGGAAAAAGGAGCTGCTTTTGTATGGTCTCAAGAGTGCGAATCAAGCTTTCAAGAATTAAAGAAGAAGTTAACAACTGCCCCAGTCTTGGTTATGCCCGATATGGAGAAATCATTCTCTATATATTGTGATGCTTCAGGGCAAGGGTTAGGATGTGTGCTTATGCAAGAAGGGCATGTTATTGCTTATGCTTCCCGACAACTTCGGAAGCATGAGAAGAACTATCCTACCCATGATCTAGAGTTGGCAGCAGTTGTACATGCATTGAAGTTATGGAGACATTACCTAATAGGTAAAAGAACTGAGATCTATACCGATCATAAGAGTTTAAAGTATATCTTCACTCAACCCGATCTCAACCTTCGGCAAAGGAGATGGTTGGAGTTCATTAACGATTTTGATGTGGGAATCAATTACCATCCTGGAAAAGCTAATGTGGTTGCTGATGCCTTGAGCAGAAAGACACATGTTAACATGTTAACCATAAGAGAATTACACCCCAACTTTGTGAAGAGTTCGCAAAACTCAACTTATGCTTGGTGAGTCATACCGAAGCTATAGCAATGGAAGTTGACTCAACTCTAGAACAAGATATACGAAATGGTCAAAAGAACGATGAAAAGATCAAAGAAATCAAGGAGTTGATCAAAGAAAACAAGGCTCCGGGATTTAGAGAAGATGAGGAGGGTATCGTGTGGCATTGTAAAAGAATATGTGTGCCAGATATAAAGGAAATAAAGAAGTTAATTTTGAAAGAAGCTCATGATTCAGATTATTCTATCCATCCTAGAAGCACAAAGATGTATCATGATCTTAAAACAAGGTATTGGTGGTATGGAATGAAAAGAGATGTTGCAGAGCATGTGGCATTGTGTGACACATGTCAACTAGTCAAAGCAGAACACCAAAGGCCTGCAGGGCTATTACAACCGCTAAAGATACCTGAATGGAAGTGGGAAGAAATTGGGATGGACTTCATAGTGGGTTTGCCCAGGACACAAACAGGGTATGACTCAATATGGGTGATAGTGGATAGATTGACAAAAGTTGCTCACTTTATTCCAGTGAAAGAAAATTATAATGGTTCCAAACTAGCAGAACTTTATATGTCGAGAATAGTCTGCCTACATGGTGTACCTAAAAAGATAGTATTAGATAGAGGTACATAGTTCATTTCAAGATTTTGGCAGAAATTACATGAGTCCATGGGGACCCGATTAAATTTCAGTTCTGCATATCATCCACAAACCGATGGGCAAACAGAAAGGACCAATCAAATTCTTGAAGATATGCTCAGAGCTTGTGCACTCAAAAATAGTAGGAGATGGGATAAGAATTTGCCATATGCAGAATTCTCCTACAATAATAGCTACCAAGAAAGTATGAATATGTCCCCATTTGAGGCTCTATATGGAAGAAGATGTAGAACTCCACTATTTTGGGATCAAATAGGTGAGAATAATGTGTTTGGACCTGAAGTACTAAAAGATGCAGAAAAGAAAGTAAGAGAAATCCGCAATAATCTAAAGATAGCTCAAACAAGACAAAAGAGCTATGCAGACACAAGGCGAAGAGAACTAGTCTACGAAGTGGGAGACTATGTGTACCTCAAAGTGTCACCCATGCGTGGACTAAAGAGATTTAAAGTAAGAGGGAAACTAGCACCTCGGTATATCGGACCATTCAAGATACTGGAACGCAAAGGAGAGGTAGCATATCAGTTGGAGTTACCCTCTCGGTTGTCGGACGTACACGATGTGTTCCACGTATCACAGCTCAAGAAGTGTTTAAGAACACCAGAAGAGCAACTACCAATGGATGAGTTGGATGTACAAGAAGATCTTTCATATACCGAGTACCCTATAAAAATTCTTGACACAATGGAAAAGGTCACAAGAAGCAAAATAATACAGATGTGCAAGGTTCAATGGAAGCATCATTCAGAAGCAGAAGCTACATGGGAAAGAGAAGAGGAACTCAAATCACAATTTCCTAATCTGTTCCCTTTGTAAACTCCAATCTCGAGGACGAGATTTTCTTAAGGGGGGTAGAGTTTGTAACAACCAAAATTATACAAAAGCATGCGCCAAACCCCTTCCCCTCTCCTCCCCAACTGCCACCAGGGCCCAGCCGTCAGTTCTTTCCCCTCCAAAACCGCCGCCGACTCCTCTCTCTCTTCCCCTCAAAGTCTATTATCGCATGTGACCAAAAACGGCTTCGGCCACTTGCAAACACCGCGCCCCTGTGGCAACCATCGCGCCCAACGCCGCCGCCTCTTCATCCTCTATATAAGAAGCCCGACCCCGGCCGAAATCACCCAGACAAACCGCCCAATTCGTCTCGGTAGGCAAAACCGCCCCTTTTCAAAATTCTTTGAAATTCTCTCGGATCAATTGGTTCTAATCCTCCCTACATCCTCACAAGGCCTCCAGAAGGAAATCCCGACAAGAATCATCGAAGGTCTACGCTTGGGAAGCGCTGCCGACGAAGATCGTCGGAGATCGCCACTGCTCGCCGTCGACAGCCCTCTCTGGCCAGTTCTGGTCTCCAAAAACCTCTTAGGTGAGTCTCCCATCGCCTCCTCTACGTTTTGGTGCAAAGAGCGCAAGAAACGGTGAAGAATCGGCGAGAACCGAGAGTTCCGGCGAGATCGCCGCCGCTCGCCGGCGCGCGCAGCCGCCGGCCGCGAAGGAGAAGGGGGTGAGGCGACGTGGCCGCTTCTGAGCCCTCGGATCCAAAGTGAACGGTTAGAATTAAAAGATCCAATACCGGTTCGATTCTTTTAATCTGGGCCGTTGATCTCAGATCCAACGACCCACATTTAAAATAAGCCGTAACCGTTGGAAATTTCATAGAGGGACCCCTGGAGATTTAAATAACTAGGAAATAGCCCCTGTGATTTACAGAATCAACCCTAGGCTTATAGAAAATTGGAAATTCACTATGAAATAGCCAATTAACCCCTGTGTATTTTAGAAATTGGTAAAACAGTTATGTAAATTCAATTTGAACCCCAGAAAGTTTGAAATTGTTACAAATTAGCCCAAATCACTTTAAAAGTTTGTTTTTAATTCTGTAATTAATCAAAATAGGCTAAATGACCTCTGAAAAATGTGGGAAATTTATTAAAAGCATTGTTAAAACATTCTAAACAGAAAACAAATTCTGAAATTAAAAATAATAACTTTTAGAAACTGAAAATATTTATTTGGTATTAAATTAATTCTGAAAAATCAAAATAAAAACAATATAGGTATTAGAAAATTGTAGAAATTTATTAAATAGCATAAGAATATTCTGTTTTACACCTTTATGTATTTTAAGTTTCTGTAGTCTAGAATAATTATTTAAATGACTGAAAATGCATTTTTAGGTATTGTCGAAGTGTTCGATCGACACTTCCCCCGGGCCTGCACTGGGCAGCCCGTGGAGGTTCTTTTTTCGGTAAGGCTAGTCCCTTGCGGAGAGCTTGCGCGGATGGACGAGTTTGTAAGAGCTTGACACGGTGAGTTTTACGTGGTTCAGGCTGCCGGAGCGTAAAACCTTACGTCCACGGCGAGCTATGGAGCTCGCTGTATTGCTTGCTGCTCAGGGCCGGAGTCCTGAGCTTGGGGGTGAGTTACAGCTTGGGAGTGTATGGCTAGCGTATGAGTTGCAGAGTGCAAACCCTTGCTATCGTCGCATACCCGAGCCTTTTATAGTCCAAGACTCGGGCGGCTTACAAGGGGGCCCGGGACCCGACAGGTGGTCCCGGGGAGATTGACTGTTATCTACCGTATCTGCAGTTATGCTGGTAGTTGTCTCTGACGAAGGCTTCCGAGTCTCCGTCTTGCCGCCCTGCCCATGCCGCACGCTAGTCGTAATGGTTGATGACGGCGCAGGCGGCATGGGGTGTCTTGTCGCGGTGTTTATTGGCTGGCAGGTTCTGACACCGCGCGCCAGTCTGTGATGCGACTGGGCGCAACGGCACCTGACAGAGGCGTGCTCCGCGTCTCCGCGTCTTGGGAAGACGCGGGCCTTGAATACCTTGTACGGGCAAGGTATGGGGCGTCTTTACGCCCGCTGCCTATCACTCGGGGGCAGGCAGCACCGTTCTTCTGGCCACGTGGCGGGCCCGGAGCCCTTCTCAAAGGAGAGAAGGGTCCGGCCCGCGGGGCACGTGGAGCCTCCGGACCTCTCCCCACGGAGGGGGAGGTCCGGCTTCTGTCGACCACGTGGCGGCCCCGGAGCTCCCCTCTGAGGAGAGGGAGGTCCGGCCCTGCCGGATGCGTGGCACCTTCGGACCCCTCGCCCGCGGAGGGGGAGGTCTGGCTTCTGTATGCCACGTGGCGGGTCCGGAGCTCTCCTCTGAGGAGAGGGAGGTCCGGCCCCGCCGGACGCGTGGCGCCTTCGAAGCTCTCCCTGCGGAGAACTGCGAGTTCCTTAGGCATTTTCCCCTGTGCGCGGGGGTACCCCATATCGCAGGTACCGACAGTGGCCCCCGGGCCCATCTCGGGGGAGATAGCGAGCCCGAGGTGGGACCTCCGTCTCTTCTGATCCACGCACTTTCTCTAAGTCCCGCATTGACCGCTGCCGGAGCACGAACAATCGCAGGATCGTGGGAGCGTGCGCCCACTTGATGGTTGCTTTTACTGCGGCGGTTCCCAAGGCTGCCACTTCTGCATGTTGCGGCGCTTTCTTCGGGAACCGCCGAAGTGCCTTGCTGGCTTGTCTTTTTAGGAGACTGACTCCTTGGCCCACCGCTTCAGTCGGGCGGCTTGGGTCCATCTGTCATCGGCGCTCGGTCTAGGAGCCGAAGCGGTTGCCGATGCGGCGTATTCGAAGAGTTCCGAATCGCCCGGAATTGCTTCTGGGAAGGTTTTTAGAGGATATCTTACCCTCATTGCGGTTTCCCTTCGCACCTCCCAGCGTTCCTTCTTGGGCTCTTGTGCTTTTGCGCTCTTGCCCTTGAGTCCTCCCTCGCCATGGCCTCCAACCCGCCACCAGAGAAGAAGCGCGCTCGATCTCCTCCAGCAGCGGCGTCGGTGCCAAGTCGGGAATGTGGGGTGCCTGGCACTCCTTCCGGCGGCGACTCGAAGAGGCCCCGGGCTGATGCGTTGAGGGAAGCTTCTGGGGCGTCCCCTGCTCCGCCAGTTCAAGCGACTGCGGAGCGGCCGTCAGTGACGGCAGCGGGCTCTGGGAGTCCTACCCCGGCTCGGAAGTCGGGGTTCAAAGCCCGCTGGAGTGTCCGCGCTTCCCGGCCATCCCCGACTTGCGGGGAGTCTGTGCCGTTGCGCTCGGAGCCCGGGACAACTGCCGCGGCCCCCAAGCCAGCGCGAACTTCTCCGGTTCCGGTGTGCCCGGACTCCGTGGCGGCGTCATCTCTTCCCGCCGAGACGGCCACCGCGGCCCCTAAGCCAGCGCAGGTCGACCCTGCACCGGGCGGTCCGGCCTTTACTCCAGCGCCGCCTTCCCCGTCTCGCCCCTCTCCACAGGTCAAGAAGCCTGAAGCCAAAGAGGGCCCGGCAGGTCTAGCTGCCAGAGCCCCAGCGCCAGCTTCCCCTGGCCGACGTATCGTCTTGGTTGCTGGTGCTTCGACTCCTGTTGAGGACGAGGTGATGGAGGAGGTCGGGGAACTGCCCCGGCCTCTGTTGCTCCATTGCCCCTGGCTGATGCCTTCGCGCTTGCCGAGACGAGCGTCCGGCAGGTCTTGGCTGCACTAGGTCGCGAGCGGGAGGAGTATACAGTTGAACGGGATCGCCTCCTCACCTGGGGGATCCTTTTGCAGGAGCGGACCGCGAAGGTCAAGAGCGAGCTTGACTCCAGGCGGGAGTTGCTCGACTTCAGGGAAGTGCTCCCCGACTGGATGAAGCGGGCTGTCGACCGCATGGACGCCGAATCGCGGCGGATCAACAGGGAGGCCCTGGAGGCACACGCCCGGGCCGAGGAGAGCCTCTCTGCTGCTGAGGAGATACGGCAGCGGATGGAGCGCCGTAAACTCGCCGTTGAGGAACGGGAGCGATACACGGCAGCCGAGGCGGAGAGGGTCGCCGCGCAGCTGGCGGCGGACGAGGATGACCTTCGAGCTTGGATCGAGGAGCTTGAGATCCTGAAGGCAGACCTCGACCTGAGGGAGGAACAGGTCTCCCGCGAACGCCGGGCGGTCTTGGACCGGGAGTTGGCCGCCGACTTCAAGGCTGCTGAGTTGGAGCAGCTCACCAAGACTCTCCATCTTTGGGAGAGCTCCCTGGCGGCCAAGGAGAAGGAATTCTCCGAGAGGAACCTGGAGGCCCTGCAGGCAGCCCGCCGCGAGGTGGAGGAGCTCTCGGCCTTGCGGTCCTCCGAGGCTCTTGCGGTCTTGAGCTTCGTGGATCGAGCGGGGTCCGCCATGATCCCTCTTGGCTTCAGTCCGGTGAGGGCCGCGGCTCCTGCGTTGAAGGTGGCGGAGGTGATCCCCGCGCTGGAGTCGATCGGCGCCAAGCTGGACAGGCTAGACTCGGTGGTCGTGAGCGAGCTTGAGGCCGAGGGTCGCAGCCTAGCCCTAGAGGTCGCGTCACATGTGCTGGCATGCTTCAAGATCCGCGACCCCTCTTTCTCGCTAGAACCATTGAGAGAGGGCCCAGCCGTGGAGCGGGAGGAAGCTGCCAGGGCTGAAGTCGAGGATGTTGCCGCCCTAGTAGCCGCAAGGTTCCGGCGGGAGCCGGGAGGTCCTTAGGACTTGTTTCTCCCTTTTTATCGAGTCTGTAGTCCAGCTCATGGAGCCTTGCATAGTTTGACTCTTTTATATTTTTGTGTCTGTGATGTCTTTTTTCTCCTTCCTGGCTTTGCCTGACTGAGTCCTTAGCTCCGCAAGGTACTCAGAGGCCTTCTCCAATCTTGGAGCTCTGCACAGACACCTTCCCCGGGTCCTAACCGTGTTAGGGGCCCCCGGGGGTCTCCGGATCTTGCCCTATGGGGAGCTCCAAATCTGCCTGCCACGTGGCGGGTCCGGAGCCCCTCCTTAGGAGGCGGGAGCTCCGGCCATGCTGGACACGTAGGGCTTTCGGAGCCCTCCCACCGGGGGGGGAGGTCCGGTTTCTGCCTGCCACGTGGCGAGCCCGGAGCCCCTCTCAGGGGAGGCGAGAGCTCCGGTCCCACCGGACACGTGGGGCCCTCGGGCCTCGCCCCTGCTGAAGGGGCGGGACCCGGTCCTTTTAGTTCTTAGGCTGGAGTAGTTGGTAGCTCCTTTCCCCCCACTTCATGCAGTCCCCGTTACCGTAACCTGGAGGTCCTGCACACAGGCAGAGGAAACGTAACTCTCCTCAGGGGGTCCTCCCCTCCCGTTTCTTAGTCTTATTCGTCTTACGATCCTGATCAGTTATACGGGGCTTGGGCAATTCTGTGCTTGAGGCGCCGGAGCTCCGGCTCCCTCTGAGGTCCGGGTACGGCCGTCCGATCCCTAGTACCGGGCCATGCGCTGGGGAAGCAGAGTGCACGTGCTTTGGGTTCATGACCAGGCAAAGCGGTTGTACTCCCCTGTACCTCCGGGGGGCAGGATGCGCATGCTTTGGACTCATGGCCTGCTAAGCTGGATACGCACCCTAGACCCCCCATGCACAACGCAGGCCTTTCCTGGAGGTGACCAACTGGCACCGCAACACCTGACTGGGGGAGGCCCGAGAGACTCACTCGGCCTCGGCAAGTGCCTCAAGCGCAGCCGCCCTCGGTAGGATAGCGAATGCCGACTATGGATGAGTGCGGGAGAGGGGGAGCTAGATGTACGATGAACATACATAGATAGTGCGATCATAAAAATTAATGCATAATTTAAATGAGCGATCATAAAAATTAATGCATAATTAATGCATAACTTCCCCGGGCCTGCACTGGGCAGCCCGCGGAGGTTCTTTTTTCGGTGGGGCTAGTCCCTTGCGGAGAGCTTGTGCGGATGGACGAGTTAGTAAGAGCTTGACACGGTGAGTCTACGTGGTTCAGGCCGCCGGAGCGTAAAACCTTACGTCCACGGCGAGCTATGGAGCTCGCTGTATTGCTTGCTGCTCAGGGCCGGAGTCCTGAGCTTGGGGGTGAGTTACAGCTTGGGAGTGTATGGCTAGCGTATGAGTTGCAGAGTGCGAACCCTTGCTATCGTCGCCTACCCGAGCCTTTTATAGTCCAAGACTCGGGCGGCTTACAAGGGGGCCCGGGACCCGACAGGTGGTCCCGGGGAGATTGACTGTTATCTACCGTATCTGCAGTTATGCCGGTAGTTGCCTCTGACGAAGGCTTCCGAGTCTCCGTCTTGTCGCCCTGCCCATGCCGCACGCTAGTCGTAATGGTTGATGACGGCGCAGGCGGCATGGGGTGTCTTGTCACGGTGTTTATTGGCTGGCAGGTTCTGACACCGCGCGCCAGTCTGTGATGCGACTGGGCGCAACGGCACCTGACAGAGGCGTGCTCCACGTCTCCGCGTCTCTGGAAGACGCGGGCCTTGAATACCTTGTACGGGCAAGGTATGGGGCGTCTTTACGCCCGCTGCCTATCACTCGGGGGCAGGCAGCACCGTTCTTCTGGCCACGTGGCGGGCCCGGAGCCCTTCTCAGAGGAGAGGAGGGTCCGGCCCGGGGGGCACGTGGAGCCTCAGGACCTCTCCCCGCGGAGGGGGAGGTCCGGCTTCTGTCGGCCACGTGGCGGCCCCGGAGCTCCCCTCTGAGGAGAGGGAGGTCCGGCCCTACCGGATGCGTGGCACCTTCGGACCCCTCGCCCACGGAAGGGGAGGTCCGGCTTCTGTATGCCACGTGGCGGGTCCGGAGCTCTCCTCTGAGGAGAGGGAGGTCCGGCCCCGCCGGACGCGTGGCGCCTTCGGAGCTCTCCCTGCGGAGAAGGGCGAGTTCCTTAGGCTTTTTCCCCTGTGCGCGGGGGTACCCCATATCGCAGGTACCGACAGGTATTAAATAAATGCTGAAATATAGATAAAAATAGTATATATCAAAGAAAAATTTTGGAAACTGTTCCAAATACATAAATAGGTTCTGAAAAGTAGAAAATAGAAATATGAGTGCTGAAAATGATTGTAGTATTGATTTAAATGACTTTTAGGATTTAATTAATTATGAAAATTAACATATATACACATAAAATTCTAGAAATTAGTAATATCACTATAAAATTAGAAAAATGAGTGTTTGGCTATAACAAAAATAAAATAGAAGGATATAGGTATCCAATTGAAACTTACTTTCATTTCAAACCACATGAAATGACATGAAATCAATAGTTACATGTGTGTAACCAAACCTACATGATTGAAATGCATTGCAAAGATTCTTATGGCATGTTTGGCATTGTTTTATGTGTGCACATGAATGTCTAGAACCAAATCAAGAACTATTTCCAAATCTTCAAGAGCAAGAATTTGAAGTGAATCACCCTTCATTCAAAGGCAAGTGTTCCTTGACCACTTTGTTCCTATTCTAGGATGAATAGTTAGATTATTTGCATGATGTCTTTAATATGAAACCCAGTGTAGGATGTTTCCATAGTTTCATTGTTCTATCTTTCCTTGCAAAACCATGGAGGGAATTAGATAGGAATTGATGGTTATCATTTTATGTGCTTAGCCATGCTTAGAACTTTAGAAATGAGTGAAACATAGTTGATACTAGTCTTGTGGATTATATGAAAGACACAAGTGTGTGTCATGGTATTAGGAATCTAGACAGGATGGTTGTTTTGGTTGGTGCTTCGTGCACGAGACTCAGGAATGAGTTAGTGCGTGTCTTAGATTCTAAGGACCGGTTCATGGAACAGTTAACCCGGCTTTACAGTGCTACCACAAGACTGAGATGGGATAGCTTGGCCAATTAATTAGGAGTTTGCCGGTATAGTATGAGTGTTTGGATGGTGCGGGGAACGGGAGTCCATTTTTGACTGCCCTGAGAACTGCAAGGCTCAAAAGGGGGCTTCTGTAGGGGATGGTTACTCCCAGGAACAACAGCGGTGAAACCTCAGTGGGCTTGTACTTGCCGGTAGACCCTTTGTAAAGGCCATGTAGTGATCTCCTGATCGCACACCAAAGGAAGTGTGTAATGTGGCTTGCAACCACGGATACCAGGGAAGTTTTGTTAGTCCACCTGGCAACAGGGGATGAAATCACTACTTGTGGGTAAAGTGGTACAATCTCTGCAGAGAACCAAACTGTCATGACAGCCGTGCTCACGGTCAAGAGCGGCTTGGAGTTGTCCATGATTAGAGAAACATGGATGTGAGTCAAAAGAGGTTGTTGGGTGGTGTAACCTAACATTAATGACTTAATTATGATGATGGTGGGATTATCACTTAGTAAGATAGGTTGCTAATTAAAGCTAAGGTTTAGGATTAATGCATAGTGCTAAACCATGTTAGCCTCTCTTGCTATTGGCCTTCATAACATTCTTTCCTACACTTGCTGAGTACCTTCGGTACTCAAACTTGCTTTGTTGGATATCATATGTTGGCTCAGGTGCAAATGAAGATGTAGACTTTGATGAGGAGGACTTCGATCCCGAGGAGTTGTTCTAGGTTGGCGTAACCCCCGGGCAACGCCTGTGGATTGGAGGACCACTATTTAGACTTCCGCTGGTTGTAAATATTAGTGTGATAACACTTTTATTATTCTATTATGATATATGATGTAATATAATGTTATCATTGACTTTGGCATGTAATATAATGATATTTCACTCTTGTCGGCGCATGTATGACTTAACCGATCCTGGCATACATGTGAGTATACACTCGGGTATTTCTTATGGAATACCGGGTGTGACATCGTTGCTGAAATCTTTCCTCCCGGTGAGCAGATCACATAAGAACACTCGGTTGGAAAGGCTTCCAGCTGATGCTTAACCACATATGATGCACTTATGAAGTTGTGAGTTGCACCAGAATCAAAAAGTATGATGATGGCTTGATTGTTGAGAGTGAACGTACCCGCCAGCACGTTGTCTCCCTCCAGGGCGTCCTCATTGTCGAGGTGGCGAACGCCCCCAGTTCGCTGACCAACCTTCTTGACCGGAGGTCGGCCTCGAGCACCGCCCTGGAACTGGGCTTGCCCGCTGCTCTGCTGCCCCTTGGACAGTCCTTCACGAAGTGGCCCGCCTGGCCACACGTGAAGCACGTGAAACGGGGTGGTCCCCCGCTGATCGGTGGACGGAATCCCAGGGCGCGTTGTGGCGGTGGGAACGCCCGGGGTACCGTCTGCTGCTGCTGCTGCTGTCTTGGCGGTGGCATCGGCGGACGGACCGGAGGTGACTGAAACGAACGTCCCCCGAACCGCTGAGGTCGCGCCGGTGGGTGCCACTGCTGCCCAGATGGTGTCTGATACACCATGCGGTACTTCTGGGGAGCGCCACCCCCACTGCTAGGTGGAGCGCTGCGCTTCCGCTGCTCAGCTGCCAACTCCCGCTGAGCATCCTCTTGCATGATCGCGGCATTTACTAGGTCATTGAAGGTGCCGCGATTCCACTGAACGAGGTGTGTCTTCATTTCGGGGTGTAACCCCCGATAGAAGTGTTCCCGCTTCTTTTCCTCAGTGGAGATATAGTCTGACGCGTATTGCGCCAGATGGTTGAAGGCGCGGGAGTAGTCATGGGCACTCCTCCCGCCCTGCTTCAGCTCCAAGAATTCTTTGAACTTCCTCTTCATGATCCCGGGAGGAATGTGATAGGCGCGGAACGCCTCCCGGAACTCTTCCCATTCCATGGCATGGCCAGCCGGACGTGAGGCGACATAGTTTGCCCACCATGCACCAGCGGCACCGTGGAGTTGCTGCGCTGCGAACAGAGTCTTCTGCCGCTCCGTACATTGGAGCAGCCCGAACTTGGACTCGATGGTTCGCAGCCAGTTGTCAGCCTCCAGTGGTTCTTCAGCTTCGGTGAACACTGGAGGGTGCGTACTCATGAAGTCCGAGTACGACACTTCACGGGGCTCACGAGGCCCTCTGTCTTGATGCCCCCCGCCCGCCTGGGACGTATTCTGCACGATCGTGCGGAGCAGGTCGGTCTGCTCCTCACGACCACCCACCAGTGCCGCTATCACATCCGCTAGAGTAAGCGGAGGCGGCGGTGGTGGCTGCTGCTGCGGGGTACTGTCGTAGGCCGGTGGCTGGGAGTCATCGCCTCCCTGCTGGCTAGAGCCACCAACCTTGTGCGTGGTCCTAGTGCGAACCATCTGCAACCATACGACAATAAACATCAGTCCTGCAACATATTGCATGCAATCCAATAAAAATAGGCGCAAAACATAATGACAATAAAAAACATGCGATATATCTCGTAAGTAGATAATGTAATAACTTTGCACAAGCTACACCATTACCAGACCAAACACAAGCTAGTTTAATACAACTTGATGAACCTCCTCTTTGGAAGCTCACCATAACTAGGTTTGGTCACTACGAGACATCACTATCGCGTTGTCATCACGTATACCACCCTTTATCCTCAATACGACACAAACATGGTCTCTAGTAAAAGAACTTGAGTAAGACCTATACTCAAATCTTTCACTAGTTGAAGATAACCTCTCATGAGTATGTTCCACCCCATTGGGAGTACTCAAACCCCCTCTAGGGTACAACAATCTCTCAAATGAGTTCAACTGTCATTCCTCTGTCAGAATGACTAGTTTCTACATTTCCCAGATTTTGATCTGGTTCTGGGCATTTTCATGACTCAATCTGAATACCAAAGTTAAAGTTAACTTTAGTATCTTTCCAACAAGTACTCATTTGCCCCAAGATCAGCTCCGGTTAAAAAGTTATGGTAATTCAAAGTCAGCAGAATTTCTGGAAGAATTTTAACAGTACCTCCCTGAGGAAGTTGCTGTTTTCCACTGAAACCTGTGCTGAAATTTCAGAAACTTTGAATTGCAAGGATGTAACACATCTTCTAGCCTTTCTAAATATGTATCATATAACAATTTTTTTGATGTTTCTACTGGGAGTTGTGTTTGAAAAACAGAACAGTCCCGAGAGTGTTTAACTCTGTCCTGATTCTGGGCAGTTTACATCCCTCTGGGTTTTAGGCCATATTAAGGTGCGTTTTAGCCCTGGAAATCTACAACAAAGTTGTAGAGTACTTCAATCCTTTCCAGAACTATATACTTGTAGGATCGAAGAGCACGTTAAAAGCTACCAGAGGGGGGTGAATGGTAGATTAAAACTTTTCGCAGCGGAAACAACAAAAACCCCTCAGCAAAAAATCAATTGGTTAAAGAAACCGTGTGTGCAAGTGTTTTCAAACGTGTTCAACCGTGACAAATCAAGTAGAGAGGTAGAGAATCAAGTCACGGATCTAATGCAACAAGAATCACTTGAAAACACGAAGTAAAACTTGAGATACGATCAAAACATTAAACGAAGATCAATCTGTTCTACCTGATATAAAACAGATCTGCAACGCTGCAAAGAAACTCGTGTATCTCAACAACTACAGATCCGAAGCTCGTGAAAATTTCACAGATGATATATAATTGAGTTGTGAAGACAACCCAAAAAGAATCACGTCAATCGGATCTGTAAAACTCGAGTTAAGAACGAAACACCCAAGCAACGTCGGTCTGTCCAGAAACTCGGCGAGAAAGACATGACGAAAAACAAGTCAGACGAACAAGGCACGAAAGCTCCTCGAAACTATGAACTTTATTCAACAGAAACACAAGAGGAACAGCCCAAAGTTCTCTGCCCATGAGAGCTCTGGCCTCCCTTGCTTTTATAGCCAGCCCTCAGACTAAACAATCCAATCTAGGACTCCTACTCCTAATTGGACTTATCCTAACTTACCATAACTGCTCAGGACTCTCCTATTCGCAGATAGAAGCAATCGTGAGACTTCCAAACACCTTAGGAACGTCCTAAACATTCCTAAAACAACTCAACTTCGTGCCTAGCACGAAATCCTATCATAACCAACTCAAATCTTCCATATTTAAGCCATATCCGACTCAGCCTCAGCCTGAGTACGCAATCCAGCCGGTTGGACCTTTCCGACCAATTCTTTACGTCCACTTCTCTTCATCACGCCTTGGAACAATGTTGCCACGTCCATGCACTCCTTGCACACGTGCAAACACCTTCCAACGACGTACACGCAACCTTCATATGCACTGCCCTTAATCCAAACATGCTGCACGACCTCCCGATCAACTCAACCACAGCTCCTCCCGAACTTGGTTGTTGGAACCTCATCTCCTCACTGAGACTAGTCCAAGGATCCTGTCACCAGCCATGTCTTGAACTCAAGCAACACCTGCACAAGAATAAACAACCAATTCTTCCGAGCACAAGTCCTCGACTTGACTCACGTTAGTTCGAAAACCACAACACCTTACATGAGCACGTCACATAAGCATGTTGCAAACCATATCAAATGATAACAGCCATAACCACCAAAACACACCAAAAATTTAGCAAATTAATACTAAGCAAACCTTCCCATAAAGCAAGTTTGAAACATTGCAAGTTAAAAGCAAAAACAAGACGCTACAGTTCTACGAGTTGAACTTCACGGGAGCTCCCTAAAAACAAGCTCCGGACCTCACAGAAGCTCTCCGGACCTTGCAGGAGCTCTCTGGACCTTGCGTCGGACCTTGCCAATACTTGGTGGACCTAACAAAGAACTTGTCGGACCTTGCCACAGAAGAATGTTTTGGCAATATTCAAAACTTTGAATGTTAATGCTAACTTTTATCCTAATTGCCAATGTATTCATCACACATAGGTCTCACAATCTCCCCCTTGATGAATGCATTGGCAACACCAATTAAAATCCGAACATTGGCTTATGAAAAGTTTTGAAAAGCTTTGAAAACTCATTTCTCCCCCTTTATTAATTTCTCCCCATTTTTTAAAATTAGAGAAGGAAGAAAGTGTATAACATATGAAAAGTGTAAAAAAAATTTCTCCTTATACATATTTCTCCCCCTTTGACAATGTACTCAGCAAGGTTTAAAAGAGAAATTTTTAAACGTTATGAGCATATTATAACATATACATACAAAACAAAGCTCATCCAAGTCATACTATCAGGTTACTTACACTATCACATCAATGAGATACATAAAGTAGTGCAAGCCATGCTAGAGATCAAATGTATTTTTCAGTTTAAGCAAGTCATGATCTCCCTTACTCAACTATTTCAAAACCTGAAAACATGACACTTGTTGCTGCATTTTTATTATTCATAATCATTTAAGGCACAAAGTTGATCATATGATATTTGCAAGAGATCATATGCCGCATCAGCCTTATTCTAACCAACCAAGCCAAGCCTATGTCATTTGACAATCAGAAGCTTAAGGACATGGTTTTAGTCATACACAATTCCTTCCAAGTTCATATCTTAGTGCAATGATAAGCAATCTCAAAAGAACAAGTGCGATGCATGCATATTCTCTTGATCTTTTCTCAATTTTTTATTTGAAAACTCAACATGTGAGCTGATCACTTGATTAATTTTTTATGATTAAAAGCACTTGTGAGCACGCAACAAGTTCAAAACAGCAAGAAAGTTCGATCATGACCAGATTTAGTGTAAGTAATTATTCCAATTACTAGTCATGGCAAAAACTACAAAATGTATAACATGAGTAATGTAGTAAGAACTTTCAGCATGAAAAAGGAATCACAAAGTCATATATGCATGAAATACTATGCCCATATTATTTTAATTTCAGATTCACACATAGACTTCCCAAGTTTCAAAATTCTCCCTCGATTTATGACATGAGGATGCATAACCCCTATTTCACTACGAATGTAACAAAAACGAGTGAAATCCAAAGGTTTTGTAAAATATCAGCCAATTGTTGTTCGGTATCGACATGGTGAAGCACAATGTTTCCTTTTTCAACATTATCACGAAGAAAGTGATACCTAATATCAATGTGCTTAGTTCTAGAGTGTTTCACGGGGGTTTTTAGCAATACAAATTGCACTAGTGTTATTACAAAACAGTGGAACACTATCTAAATCAACCCCATAGTCCTTAAGTGTTTGAACAATCCAAAGAATTTGTGAGCAAGCGCTAGCCGCAGATACATATTCAGATTCGGCCGTGGATTGTGCAACTGAACTTTGTTTTCTAGAGGACCAAGCAACAAGTGAATTACCAAGAAAATGACAAGCACCCGAAGTACTTTTCCTATCAATCCTACAACTCCCAAAATCAGCATCCGAAAAAGCTTTCAAAGAAACGGTTGAGGAAGAAGGAAAAAAATGCTAAATTCTTAAGTTTCATGTAGGTACCTGAGAATCCTTTTGATGTCTTGGCGATGTGAAGCACGTGGAGAAGCTTGAAAACGTGCACAAAGACATACGCTGAATTGTATGTCCGGTCTTGATGCCGTGATATACAAAAGTGATCCAATCATACTTCTGTATTCTTTTTTATCGACCGGTTCACCATCTTCGTCAAGTTCAAGTGTTGTTGCTGTTCCCATTGGTGTCCGAAGAGGCTTGCATTTGTCCATGTTGAAGCGCTTAAGAAGGTCCTTTGTATACTTAGTCTGATGCACAAAAGTTCCTTCTTTTGTTTGCTTGATTTGCAGCCCCAAAAAGTATGTGAGTTCTCCCATCATACTCATCTCAAATTCTGAACTCATCATAGCTGAAAACTTGGACACGAGATCATGAGAAGCACAACCAAAGATAATATCATCCACATACACTTGAACGAATAATGAGTCATTGCCATGCTTAAGTACAAAAAGAGTTTTATCAACCTTGCCCATGGTAAACCCCTTTCAAGTAAGAGTGTTTTTATCCTATCATACCATGCTCTAGGGGCTTGTTTTAGACCGTACAAGGCTTTGGACAGTTTGTAAACATGATTAGGAAAATTTGGATTTTCAAAACCCGGTGGCTGCTTAACATAAACCTCCTCCTCTATGTAGCCATTAAGAAAAGCACTTTTAACATCCATTTGATATAACTTGAAACCTTTAGATGCAGCAAATGCTAATAAAATTCTTATAGCTTCTAATCTAGCAACAGGAGCAAATGTTTCATCAAAATCTAGACCTTCAATTTGAGTGAAACCTTGAGCAACCAACCTAGCTTTATTCCTAACCACAACCCCATCCTCACTTTGCTTATTTTTAAATACCCATTTAGTTCCAATTAATGTGTGACCTTGAGGTGGAGGTACAAGTTTCCAAACATTATTTCTTTCAAAATTTTCTAACTCTTCTTGCATGGCATTAATCCAAGATTCATTAGTGAGTGCGTGTGATATATCCTTGGGTTCAAAAGAAGCAACAAAAGCAGAATGAGCATGAGAGTTTGGATCGCAAAACCTGGACCGAGTGACTCGTTCATGCAAGCTTCCAATGATTTTTTGTGGAGGATGACTTTTGAGTACTCGGAGGGGAGTAGACACTTCACAAGCACCTTCTTCTTCATGTTCGGACCTTTGATTAGGAGAGCTTGTTGATTGAGGAAGGTCCGAACCAGCAATAGTGACTGTTGGTGCTGGTTGTGGTGCAAAATCAGCAGCTTGATCGTTATTTACTTCCGAGTTTTCAGGCAGCAGCACCACTTCTTCATCTTCTTCAATAAAATACTCTCCCCCTGCGGATATGGATCCGGACCTGCAATATCGGAGCTAGTACTTGGGCTAGCTTCATCAAAAGAAACCTCGCAAGTCTCCACAATTTTGTTAGTGTCAAGTAAAAGCACACGGTAGCCTCTAGTATGAGATGGATAACCAAGAAACATGCCATCAACAGATCTAGCTTCAAATTTATCAAGATTACCATGTTTCTTAACAAAGCATTTGCAACCAAAAACCCTAAAGTGTGTAACACTAGGCCTATGTCCAAACCGGAGCTCATATGGGGTTTTTCCAAGCTTAGCACGCAAGAAAACACGATTTGAGACATAACAAGCGGTTGCAATTGCATCAGCCCAAAATTTCCTAGGAGTTTGATATTCATCAAGCATAGTCCTAGCCATCTCAACTAAGGTCCTGTTCTTTCTTTCTACGACACCATTTTGTTGTGGTACATAGGGTGAAGAGTATTGATGATCTATTCCATTTTCAGCACAAAAGTGATCAAAGGATTGGTTTTTAAATTCAGTTCCGTTATCACTTCTAATTGCTTTTAATGATCCTGGGTGATCAATAGATAATCTAAGAAATAAAGTTCTAAAATGACTGAAAGCTTCATTCTTAGATGCCATAAAATAAACCCAAGAATATCTGGAATAATCATCAACAATCACAAGCACATACCATTTACCTCCGAAGGATTGAACACGTGCCAGACCTACTGTGTCAAGATGTAAAAGTTGTCCCGGTTCAGCTGTCATGGTCATTGTGAGAGGAGCATGTGAACCTGCAACAAACTTAGCATGTCTACAAGAAGAGCACACAATATCATTGTCCTTTTTAAGCTTCAGCAGCCCACGTATGCGATCGAGAGCACTAACACGAGTGAGATGATCAAAGCCTATGTGACCAAGTCTACGATGCCAAAAATATAGATCCTTTATATCATTAGCAACTAGACAGCGATGCTTAGAAGTTGACAAATCAAAATCAGCTTTAAAAACTCTTCCAAACCTAGACATGTTAAACAAAAGCTCACCTTTTGAATCTACAACCTTGCAGCAATTTTTAGCAAAGCTAACCTCTAGATTTTCATCTAGCAATTGTGAAACCGAAAGCAAGTATTATTTCAAATTTTTAACAAGTGCCACATCTTTCAAAGTGTAGAGATTGTTTACTCTAACCGAACCTTTAGCAATTATGGGAGTAGAAGAGTTATCGGCGAAAGTAACATTTTCTACACGTGACACAAAAGAGAGAGAGGAGAACAATTCTTTGTTACCGGTCATGTGGCGTGAGCAACCTGAATCCACAATCCAAATGTTCTTCTTCCTCAAACGTGAAACCTACACAGCAGCACAATACGTCGATGACTCAATACTGGGGTTAGTTAAAAGACTTTTAGGAATCCAGTACTGAGTCACACGACGTACAGCAGGAATAACACGCGAAAGCTGAGAAGGTACAGCAGGTTTATGAGCCAAATATCAAAAATTTTTGTTCCCAACTACTGACTTAGAAGATGTGTTATATGTAGCACAAAAAACAGTAGGTCCGGGAGCAAGTTTTTGACTTATTACAGCAGGTTGCAAGCTCTGAACATTCGGTCTAGCAGATTTCGCTTGGTTGTTATGTGATTGACACGACCCCAAGGTCCTGTCGAGCCAGGATCACGCTGAGGGGTGCAGCGTTGCACAACACCGTATAACACACGTCAAAGGTACAAAGCGGAAGCGGAAATTTACATCATAAATAAGTTATGAACATGTTTACATCAAAATAAGTTCAGTCTACACTAGCGGACGTAGACTAAGCATCAAGTGCACGTTCAGCCCTTGAACGCGTCCTTGCTAGCACACACGCACACTAACTCTGCGGCATGCACGACTCCCACTCGACGGGGTTCCCCTCCTGGGGTTCCGTCTCCTCCTCGGGAGTCCCTTCCTCATAGAACCCTGCAAAAGCTTCAAACACAAGCAGTGAGCACGAAGGCTCAGCAAGTCTGACCCATCTCACCAAAACATGGAACTTCTAAATCAGGGGTGGTGGGTTACATGAGGTAAAAATCATTTGCAAGGACTCGCCTAATTAGTAGAACCTTACTTTCAAGTTTTAGCAGCAGTTTGTGGAGAACCTTACGCTAAGGCACATGAGAGAGCCGCAATCAAACAAGAAACGCATTTCTCTCATGTACTTTGCCCAAAGTTGAAAAGAACTTTAGTTAGCTCTAAACTACAGCATATCATTAACAAGCAATGTCCATAATTCAATCAGCAACATTTTATTATGTAACTAGCCTGTTCTTTCTAAGTCACAGTACAGTGAACAAGTGGTACTCACTGACTGCGAGGGACGGCGATTATAATCGATTTACACCTGCTGGGTTACCCGAACAACCCGTCACGTACGCCCGTACTCGATGTTGCCTACAACAACCATCACGGACGCCGTACGCAACCACCTTTCACCCGTCAGCCAAATATTGAACCGGTCCCATCGTCCCGAGCAAGAGGTCTCTGCACGCGCATCTCAGTGCCGCCAGCCGATTTACACCTCAAGCTCTCAACCTACCCTCTGAATGACGGGCAATGCCTCAATACCCAGCTACCCGAGTTACATCAGTTTCCCGGTTCCCATATAGCCGGTAGGTCTTCGGTACTGTTCTAGCTTGTTCAACAGGCCCGCACACGGCTCGGTCCTCAATCGACACAAGCGGAGCTACAGCACACAGGCCCCAAAGTCCTGCTGCCCTTACCCTCCGCTCGGTCTCATTTTCTTGCCATGTGTTTCATGTGCTATCACTACCCGAGTCGAGTGCCTCTAGCCTATGCTCGTGAGTAGTTCCAACTACTCGACTTGTACCGAATCCTACTCTATCTTAGCAATGCAGTGACTAACGAGGTTTTCAACCTTAATCCCAACCCATGGTTTTCTTGGCTATGCACTTGGGTTTCCAAACAAGACTCTAATGCAAGGAACAATAGCATTCATGTATGTGCTCAAAACAATAAAAATTTGTAAAAGGTTAATGCAAACCGGAGCTTGCCTTGCTGCTCTTGGTCGTAGGCTAGCTGTTCCTCCGGAGTAACGAAGTCTAGGACTTCGGGTTCCTCCTCGACTTTAGCGACTACATGATAGAAGTAATACACGTATTAATTTAAATGCAGTTGTATTTACTTTTAAAGTTGTGAAATCTATAATTCTCACTAGATAGACCTAATGACTGTGAAACTTTTACTGGGGCTTGGTTACAACCTAAACAGAGTTTTGGTCAAGTTTTAGTTGCAGCAAAGCTCATTTGAGCCCTCCACAATTAATTATGTCCTTGACCTTAATTGGACGTCTTAGGGTGCTCAAAGGATTTTCATGAAACAAACTATGACTTTCTGAAAACTAGATTTTCAGAGGGTTCTAATGGAGTTGGTCTCACTTGATTTGGAAGTTCCTAACTAAAGATATGAGCTAAGCAATTTCAGAGAAAATTCTAAAAATGTTTCTGAACATTTTCTATTTTCTCTGGAACAGTTTCACTAATCACACCATTAGGTGGATTAAATGAGCTTAAATGGGTCTGAAATTTTTATGGTAGTTCAGGGATATTTTGGTGAACATCCCAGCAAAATTTCAGGATTTTCCTCCACAGGATCTCCAGTTAAAATTCCAAACAGTTTAAACTTTGAGGAATTAATTCTGGAGAAATAAGGGTTTTCATAAAGTGAAACTTGATTTGCTGGAAAGTGCTCAGAAAGCTGAATCCAGCAAAATTTGGTTCACTTAATTTGGAGCTTCCTAGCCAAAGTTATGAGGATTTGAAGTTTGAAGGAAATCTGAAAATCGGGGAAAAGTTTAAACTCGCGCGTGGGCCCAGGGGACACGCGTCGCACACCGAGGCGACAGCACACTGCGGCCCACAAGGATTTTGCGTGCCAGCACACCCGATCCCGGCCGCAGCCCGATCCCGATTCAAAATATCGACCGCTGACAGCTGGGGTCCACCCCTTCTTCAAACTCGCGACGCCCGCGCTCTGCCGCCGAGGGACCTCACCGGAGAGCTCGCCGCCGGCTTCTGTACAACTCCAAACTTCACGATTCTGGCCGCCCCTACCTACTTTCACTCGGGGAACAGGATTCCGGGGTCAGCTGCTCATGACAATGGCCGGAGCATGGTCGGCGACGAGCCGCCACCTCGGAAAGACTTCGGCCACGTCGGCTGACTTCCCTAGCACCCCAACTACTCGAGGAACCGGTCGGGAAGCATCAGTGGACCTCAGAGAAGGTCGACATGAGCTCGAGACAGCTCGGGGAAGGCCCGAAATAGGTCCTCACCGTGCGCCCGATGCCGCCCGTTCATTCCGCCATTGGTAGACCTCGAATTAAGCCGGGTATAGAGGTTCTCCGGCCAAGAGTTGTGAAGGCAACTTGTGCGTTACCGTGTCTAGCGTGTGTGAGAGCGGATTGAGACCCTCTAATCCTTTCTAGAGCACGAATTTGACAGAACCGTACCCGAAGGTCGTTCTGCACACAGAAAGGGGAAAATGGAAATTCGCCGCCGGTGAGCAACCACCCGAGCTGTGGCTCGGGGGTGAGCAGCACCGGTCACCGGCGCGTCCAAGGGTGCCTTGGCTCGGATGTGACAATGCCCTGGTTGGGCTGTCCACGGGAGCCCGAGGTGCGGCGGTTCTAAGTCGCCGAATTGATCTTGCGGCACAGCCGATATCAATCGGTTTCCATCGAATCCTAGCAGTGGGGAAGACGGAGGAAGGTCTCTAGTACCTTGCTGGGGCTCTGGAGTGGACGGAGGAAGCTGTGATCGGCGTTCTCCGATCGATCCCGAGCTGCGGAAAAACTTCGGCCGGCGCTGAGTTCTTGCGGGGAAGAACGGCGATGCCTCGGCCGAGGAGGGGGGCAGGCGCCTTAAGAAGGCTCTGCACCGCCTCACGCCCGCGCGTGGGCAAGCAGCTGCTGGCGCGGCGGCTCCCCTCGGTGGCGATCGCAGCTGCGGCTCGGCAACCCGAGTGAGAAAAGTCTCAGTCGGTTTGATCTGAGCAGTGGCTGACATGTGGGACCCACTTCCAGTTTTAACCTCTGAAATTTACTCCTAATCACTGTTGTAAACAGTGAACCCCATAGTATCCCTGGTAATTCAAATTATTCACCCATGAACCATTTGAATTGCTCAAAGTTCAAATTGGGTTTGGTTTGAGTGAATTTCAGCACAAGTGCAGTTTTGAATTCAAATGAAGTTTGAATTTGTCCCACTTAGCTCATGTCAAGATCAACTCCAAATGGAGTGAAAATTGATGTGTGGGCTCACAAAAATATGCTGAGTAAGAATATGCCTCCCACTTTTAAATTCATGGGATAAAAACAGTTTGAATTTGAATATGGTTTCGAACTGTCCTCTTCCTAACTATACCCAAAATGACCTCAAAAAGGTTTTGAATTTGGGTGAAACTTGGCATGGACATTCTTAGCAATGTATAGGAGTTTTCATATGTCCAGCCCCCTTATATCACATGTGTGAAATACCACGTTGGCAATGTGTGAGTTTGTTCTCTAGTGAGCATGTTGATAATTGTTACTTGCTCTTCATTTGTGTTCATCATCCTTCCTCAAATGAGGTGTGTGGTGTGGTGATGAACACTGCAAATGTGTGTCAAAAACTGAGGCCCTTACATTCCTCCCCCCTTTACAGAATCTCGTCCCGAGATTATAAGATGAAAATGAGAGAGAGGACGGTGGAAAATTACCGGATATGCGACGTGAAAAATTCGGGGTAGTTAGTGCAGAGGAATTCTTCGCTCTCCCATGTCGCTTCGTCCATGGAGTGATTACTCCATAGAACCTTGTAGAACCACAACGTACGGTTGCGTGTGGTTCGGGCCTTTTCATCAATAATTTGCACCGGTTCCTCCCGATAGGTGAGATCCGGTTACAGTTCTTCAATGTCTTCCAGCTGAATGGTAGTTGATAGCTTGAGACACTTCCTCAGCTGGGAAATGTGAAAGATGCCGTGCACACCGGAAAGTGCTTCTGGTAAATTCAGCCGGTATGCCACTGATCCACATCTTTCGGTAATCTGGAATGGACCGATGAATTGGGGTGCCAACTTTCCTCTCACCCCAAATCTGTTTACGCCCTTCGTCGGAGACACCCGTAGGTATACGTGATCTCCAACTTAGAATTGTAACGGGCGCCTTCTCCGGTCCGCATACTGTTTCTGACGGGATTGGGCGGCTTTTAGGTTCGCTTGAATCAGTCGAACCTTCTCTTCCGCGTTGTTTACAAGGTCAATCCCGAAGGTAACCCTTTCGCCAGACTCACACCAGTTCAACGGTGTGCGGCACTTTCTTCCGTATAGCGCCTCGTAGGGCGCCATCTTGATGCTGGCTTGGTACCCATTGTTGTACGAGAATTCGGCTAACGGCAAGTGATCATCCCAACTCTTGCCGTGGTTGATAGCGCAAGCTCGTAGCATGTCTTCCAAGATCTGATTCACCCGCTCGGTTTGTCCATCCGTCTGCAGGTGGTATGCTGAACTACGGATCAGCTTCGTCCCCAAGGCAGCGTGTAGCTGCTCCCAAAAACGGGACACAAATAAAGTGCTCCGATCCGATATGATGGTACGGGGTACGCCGTACAAGCATAGGATCCGTGAGATGTACAGTTCAGCATACTTCTTGGCGTTGTAGTTGGTGTTGACCGGGATGAAATGGGCAACTTTGGTGAGCCGATCGACGATCACCCAAACAGAATCATGTTTCTGCAAGGTAGTGGGTAAACCGACGATGAAATCCATGCTCACGTCCTCCCACTTCCAGGCAGGAACGCCCAGTGGTTGCAGCAGTCCCGGTTTCCGCATGTGGTCTGCCTTCACCCTTCGACATGTATCACACTCGGACACGTATTTTGCAGTCTCACGCTTCATCCGTGTCCACCAAAACTTGCTTCTGAGTTCTTGATACATTTTTTCCTTTTAGTTTATTGGACAGATCAAAGCAGTTTTCACATGAAGTTTTTCCTTTTAGTTTGCAATTTGAACAATATTTAACTTCATGCACACATAAAGCATTGTTCAAAATAGAAATCTCATTCATAGCATCATTTAGTTTCTTATTCAGATCATCACATGAAGAACAATGCAAATCAATTGTAGAACAACAAGCATCTTTCAAATTTTTATCATTAAGTGCAGCAAGCTCTTTGTTCTTTTCAATTTCAAGTTCAAGTTTATCAAGTGTAGATGCGTGTGCACTTCTTAAAGAGGATAATTGTTCATAAATAAAATCACATGAGGAACAAGAATCATCACTAGGAATCAAAGTTTTTAAATGATTAATTTCAGATTCTAGTGATTCAATTTTAACAGCATTGTTCCTAAGTTTTTTATCCTTTTTCTTTAATATAACAGTGGCACGAGAAATAGCATCACACATTTCTTCGCAAGTGGGACATACCTCTTCATCGTCGCTGTTGTGTTCTGCCTCCTCGGAGCTTGAACTTGACTTACTCGCCATGCAGCACATATTTGCCATAGCTTCTTCATCTTCATCACTACCGGTGTCCACATCACTTGAGCCGAAATCTTGAAGTGCAGAGATCATACTATGCACTATGTTGCGCATTGATAAATCTTTCTTCTTCTTATTCTTTGCAAACGATTTCTTCGGCCTTGTTTGCTTTTCTTCACGTGAAGTCAGACCTGAAAGGTTAGGGCACTCCGTACGAAAATGTCCTGTCTTACCATATTCAAAACGTCGTTGAGGTCCGGAGCTTCCTCTCCTTCTAGTTCTCACATTTTGCAATGCTTTTGAGAACCGAGTAGAGATGAGTGCAAGCTCCTCCTCTGGAAACTCTTCAATCTGTTCAAGGGTTAGAGAGGACAGCAAAGAGAGTGAACCACTAGATGATGATTGACTAGAACTAGACATGTCACGTTGCGAAACAAATGCAATAGACTTGTTGGGGTTTTTACGTGAGATGATGTCAACTTCATGAGTTTTCAATTTAGAATAAAGCACGTCTAAAGTAAGAGAACTCATGACAGTAGATTCACGAATAGATGTAACTTTCATCTCCCAAATTGACATATCTAATGCTCCTAACAATTGTCTAGCATTTTCAGCATCTGAAAAGTTAACATTGACACTACGCAAGTTGCTGAGAATTTTATTAAAGCGAGCAAAAAGGTCGTCAATTGACTCACCGGGTTGCATCTCAAAACGCATGTATTCTTTCTTGAACATATCTTGCCTTACCTCCTTGATGGTATTGGATCCTTCATGGTAGTCACAAAGAGCTTTCCAAACATCATATGCAGATCGGAGGTGTGCAACACGGTCGAAGTCGCTTTGAGTCAATCCTTGGATGATCAAGTTGCGAGCCTTGTTGTTGTTGTCAACATCTCTCATGTTCGCATCCGTAACTTGATCGTTGGGTGGTACATCGAAGTTCCAGTAGACCTTTTTCCATATGGCGAAGCCTTGCGCCTGTATGTAGGCCTCCATCCGTGCCTTCCAAACCTGAAAATCGATGCCATTGAACACACAAGGTTTTGCGGAGTACTTCTCCATGATGGTTAGTCAAAACACGTGCAAATCACAAAGATTAGAGCACCTTGGCTCTGATACCAATTGTAGGATCGAAGAGCACGTGAAAAGCTACCAGAGGGGGGGTGAATGGTAGATTAAAACTTTTCGCAGCGGAAACAACAAAAACCCCTCAGCAAAAAATCAATCGGTTAAATAAACCGTGTGTGCAAGTGTTTTCAAACGTGTTCAACCATGAAAAATCAAGTATAGAGGTAGAGAATCAAGTCACGGATCTAATTCAACAAGAATCACTTGAAAACACGAAGTAAAACTTGAGATGCGATCAAAACATTAAACGAAGATCAATCTGTTCTACCCGATATAAAACAGATCTGCAACGCTGCAAAGAAACTCGTGTATCTCAAAAACTACAGATCCGAAGCTCGTGAAACTTTCACAGATGATAGATAATTGAGTTGTGAAGAAAACCCAAAAAGAATCACGTCAATCGGATCTGTAAAACTCGAGTTATGAACGAAACACCGAAGCAACGTCGGTCTGTCCAGAAACTCAGCGAGAAAGACTTGACGAAAAACAAGTCGGACGAACAAGGCACAAAAGCTCCTCGAAAGTATGAACTTTATTCAATAGAAACACAAGAGGAACAGCCCAAAGTTCTCTGCCCATGAGAGCTCTGGCCTCCCTTGCTTTTATAGCCAACCCTCAGGCTAAACAATCCAATCTAGGACTCCTACTCCTAATTGGACTCGTATCCTAACTTACCATAACTGCTCAGGACTCTCCTATTCGCAGATAGAAGCAATCGTGAGACTTCCAAACACCTTAGGAACGTCCTAAACATTCCTAAAACAACTCAACTTCGTGCCTAGCATGAAATCCTATCATAACCAACTCAAATCTTCCATATTTGAGCCATATCCGACTCAGCCTCAGCCTGAGTACGCAATCCAGCCAGTTGGACCTTTCCGACCAATTCTTTACGTCCACTTCTCTTCATCACACCTTGGAACAATGTTGCCACGTCCATGCACTCCTTGCACACGTGCAAACACCTTCCAACGACGTACACGCAACCTTCATATGCACTGCCCTTGATCCAAACATGCTGCGCGAGCTCCCGATCAACTCAACCACAGCTCCTCCCGAACTTGGTTGTTGGAACCTCATATCCTCCCTGATACTAGTCCAAGGATCCCGTCACCAGCCATGTATTGAACTCAAGCAACACCTGCATATGAATAAACAACCAATTCTTCCGAGCACAAGTCCTCGACTTGACTCACGTTAGTTCGAAAACCACAACACCTTACAGGAGCACGTCACATAAGCATGTTGCAAACCATATCAAACGATAACAGCCATAACCACCAATACACACAAAACTTAGCAAATTAATAATAAGCAAACCTTCCCATAAAGCAAGTTTTAAACATTGCGAGTTAAAAGCAAAAACAAGACGTTGCAGTTCTACGAGTTGAACTTCACGGGAGCTCCCTAAAAACAAGCTCCGGACCTCACAGAAGCTCTACGGACCTTGCAGGAGCTCTCCAGACCTTGCGTCGGACCTTGCCAACACTTGGCGGACCTAACAAAGAACTTGTCGGACCTTGCCACAAAAGAATGTTTTGGCAATATTCAAAACTTTGAATGTTAATGCTAACTTTTATCCTAATTGCCAATGTATTCAGCACACATAGGTCTCACAATACTACACCTATCTGGGCTAAAAGACCTGTGAGTTATGCCCTGTTGAAGATCAGCAAACTTGCTGCCCCAAAACAGAGCACTCTGTTTTTCATTCCTTTGGCTATCCTGCCCCGCTATCACATTCTTATACCCAACCAGGGCCCTAAATGTTGAACCTAGTGATTTTAATTCCTTGTTATCTTTATTTTTCATGCATATGCCTATGATATCTCGGTACTACGTTCCTCACAAAATAAAATCCTAACTGGATTATACCGGCATATACGTCTCAAGTGTGGCACTAAACGGTCTCTGGCACACGTTTACTACACGGATACATACGTGGTTAGTACCTGCAGAAGACCACACAATAATGATGCACTCAATGGTTGTTTTCATTTCAGGCAGGATCATATTTAAAAGTAAATACAAACGCCCGTATCATTGACATACGGCCGTCCTTGAGTTAGGTCACGTCTCAAGGTACGTGATCGTGTTTCAACACCACACGACGGGGAACCCGAGTATGTCATGAACGGGTCATCACGGATGGGAATGTTATCAACCCAACAGATACCACCTACTGCCCTGCAGGGCACGCCGATGGCGAGCGCTGCGTATGTCCCGCTGGGCTACTTCCAGACAAACACACTCTCGCATTACTGACCACGCGATGGGGTCTCCACTTACTTGCCTAATGCACGCTAGGGATCAGCGTTTCATATGAACTCAGGAACATGAAGAGTCCAAGAGTTTCATATTGACGTCTCACACCAAGCTGTGAGACTTATTCCTGAACCACGTTCCTCGTCAGGGGGAGCTAACCGAAATTGAACCGCTTTCGGTGGCGTTCCTTACCATTCTTACCAGAGCGTCGGTGCGTCGTTACATAATTAAAATTCAGAATTATAACACATAGGTTAGTCTTTGCCACTTTAAGTAACTATGCTAATATAGTCCTTACTTGGGCAACTACCGAATCCTCACCGTAAACCTAAGTTTTCCCATAATACAGTCCTTAAGTACTGTGCTATCCCCAATGCAGCTCTGATACCAGGCTGTGGCGGACCGGAATCCGCTCATCCAGGATCGCAGAGGGTGGTGCCGCACGATGCGACACCCGACAGCACAAGTCGTAAGGACACAATATATTACATGGGAAAAACAACTGAACTGTACAAAGTAGTACACTACTCAGTTACAAACTATTGTTTATAATACACAGTGGAAGTCTAAACTATACAACTCACGCCCGCTATCTAACAAAAGTCAGTTGCCCAGCCCTAGGGCAACCCACACTAGCTGCACGTCTCAGTTCAGCGCGGCGTGTACGGCTCCCACTCAGCCGTGGTCCCCGACGGAGGGTAACCCTCGCCGGTGGACTCATACTCCGAGTCCGTGGGTGGCTTCTCACCTGAAAAACACTTAAGCAGCAACCGTGAGCACGATGGCTCAACAAGGCTTAACCGACTCGCCTAAGCATGAAACTCTACATGAGGTGTACAATGACATAGGGTAGTAATATTGCAGGAAATGGACACGCCTACAAGTTCATCCTTAGTTCATCTTTTAGCAACAAGTTAACAGTTCGGAAATCTGAAATTTAGTAAGCAATATTTGGTGGCACACATGTAGCAATACCATTTTATCACAACAGCAAGATTGAATCATAACATTTCATACATTAGTCTATGTTATGATGAAGTGAACAAGCGGTACTCGTCACCGCGAGGGACGGCGAATCGACTCGATATACACCTGCAGGGAAACCCAAAAAGCACGTCACGTACGCCCACCCGTGGAGCTGCACAGCACGCTCACTCGATGTCGTACGGGACAACCTTTCACCCAACAGCCCAAACGTCGAACCGGTCGCACCGAAACGAGCAGGAGGTTCCCCACACGGAGCATCTCTCTATGCCCGTTGGCAGATTTCCACCTTGCTGCCCTCAGCCTACACCTATAAATCGGTGCATTATGCCTCGACGCCCGGAGGTCTAGGCTACATCGGTTTATCGGGGCCCATATATCCGATATGCCTTCGGTACATTCAATATTTGTTCAGCAGGGCTGCACACGGATCGGTCCTCAATCGACATGGACAGGGCTGCGCACACAAGACTTCCTCTTGCTGCGCCCTAGCCCCTGCCTAGTCTCATTTTCATTACTATAGTGATCTCACATCACTCGAACCAATCCCGTGTGTCCCAAGCCTATCTCGCGAGTAGATTCCAACTACTCGACTTGTACCGAAGTCCTATGACTCATTAAGCATAGCCTGTCTACTCGAGGTCTTAGACACTACCCTCACTCTTTTAGGAACTTTTGGTTATTCAAGTGGGGTTTCATTCATCCTATACCTAATGCACATTCATACTTCATACGACACATGTAAACAAAGCAAAACTTATAAAAGGGTTAATGCAAACCGGGACTTTCCTTGTTCTTCTTCTGGAAGTAGGAAGTCGAGTACTTCCGGAGCCTCCTCGCCTTCAGCGACTACACGTTAATAAAATACTACATGTTAATGAATATGCACATAAGTTTATTGTAATGCTTCTGCTATTAGTTCTAATAACTAGTGTCTAACAACTGGAACTTTGTTCAAGAATTTGAAATGAAACTGGGGTTTAGTGGTTTTGGTTTGGACCTATGCACATGATTAAGTGCTAAGTGGTTTTCCCCCTCTTCCATATTAATCCCACAAGTGGTTCTACAGGATAGGGGTGATACAGAGCTCCAATGGAGCTGAGAATTTTTGTGTGAGTCCCTTGTCACAAGACAACTCTCTGGATCAAAATTTAGCACTTGTCATTGAGTGGTTTGTTCAGAATAATTCTCTTAGCAAATAAGCAAAGAAGAATTAATTTTGTGGTAACACCTCTGTTCATGCCTAACTTAGTGAACTACAATTTCAATTATAGCTCATAGAGTTTGCATGAATTTTCCTAGCATTTTTGGAGCTAAGGTTTGACCAGAACTGAATTTCCAAATTTTGGAAATTCTCTGAAAATGTTTCTGCATTCAAATGAACACAGCACCTTCAAATTTGAGTTGCTCTGATCAAATCAACTCCAAATGGTCTGACACTTTTACAGGGGTTCACTAACATCCTAAAGAACATTCTGGCAAAATTTGGGGATTTTTGGATGAACCAAACTCCCTCTAAAATTCTTTTGCTGAAAAGTTTTAAAGAATTTTCCGGAATTAAATAATAGGTTTCATACAAATTGGGTGGCATATTTGGATAGATCTATTCGAGATGAATCCAACCCAATTTGAATCACTAAATTTGGAGCTTCCTAGCAAAAGTTATGGGGTTCCAAAGTTTGGGAAAATTCTGGAATTTGAATTAACCGGGGAAAAGTTCAAATTCCTGACAGCGGGCCCGGCTCCCACGTGTCACTACCTCAGCTGCGCCACACGGGGCCACAGGACTGTTCTCCGCGTGATCACAGCAGATCCGGTGCAACAGAAAATCCCCACGCTGTGCATTGAGGGACTGACGAGCGGGCCCGACCAGCTCGTCTTCTTCCTCGCGCCCGCCCTTTTTCCCGCGCCGCCCCCTCGCCAGCACCCCTCTGAAGCTCGCCGGACTTGGCTTCCCGACCGCCTCTCGGCCGGAAACTCGCCGCCTGAGCCTAATTTCGTGCGCTGAACACGGTGGCACCGACTGCTCCGGCCGGCGGTGGCCCTAACCTAGCCGGCCACGGTGCAGCGGCTCGGACTCACTTCGGTTATGGCATACGGCCAACTCAGCCCGCCAAATCCTCGGTGGAAGGGTTCTACAGCACCGGGGAATCTCAGAGAAGGTCGACAAGGCCATACAAGGGCTCGGGAAGAGCTCTAACCTAGCCGTCACCGTGAGCCCGACCCTTCCCGCCATAACCGCGGTTGGAACACCGGGAAATACGCCGGCTACAGCCAAAACTAAGCTAGGGTTGCAAAGAAAACTTGGGCGCCGTCGAGTCTAGCTCCTGTGAGCACAGTTTAGTGAACTGACGACGAGAAGGGAGTGGGAATTCGGAGGTCTCATACCGGAACGTCGTCCTGTGGTCGCCGGTGAAGTTTTTCCAAATTCTTGCTCGGTGGTTCACGGCTGGTCTTGTGGTTTGGGTGGAAGCAGCAGTGCTCACCGGCACGTCCGGGGATGTCCCCGCTTGGGCGTGAAAGAGCCTGGTGTAGGCTGTCCACGTGCGCATGGTCGCCGGTTAGTCTTGGCTTGCCGCGGACAACGGAATTCAGGGCTCGGACACTGCCGGAGCTGGCTAGCTCTCGCACTGGGAAGGTGAGGAACGAGGGCGTAGCTCTGTTGTGCAGGTTGGAGGGCACTGTGGCACAGTTTGAGCTGTCTCCCGATGATTTCCCAGAGGTGACGGCGAGCTCGGTGGTTATCGGGCGCAAGAAGCAGAGACGAAACGCGGGTTGATCGGTTCAGAGGGGGTGGGTCACGCCGAGGTAGCGAGTCGGTAAGCTGGTCGCCAGCGCGTGCGGGTAGGGCGAGGTGGCTGCTCGCCTGGTTCAGTGTCGAGCGCTGCCGAGGCCTGGTAAACCGAGCTCGCTCGGTGTTACTTCGGTCCGAAGTCTAGCTGACTAGTGGGCCCTCTTCTCCCCCCTAATCCTATCTGTTGTGCAAATATCCCTCCTACTCAGACTTGAAAAGGGAACTTAGCCACCAATTCAGAGGAAGAATTTGAATTCATCAACTTCAAACTGGTTTGGCCACATTCCCTTCATATTTGAATTCGAAAATTCAAACTCAGTTTGAATTATTACAAATTTGGCTCCCGACAAGATGAAGTCCAATGGGACTGAAAATTGGTGGGGTTACTCAGAAAAATATGCTGAGTTCGAATATGAAGCTAACTTTTGAATTTGAGTGATGAAAGTTGCTGCAATTTGAATTTACATTCAAATCGGCCTCCTTTTCAAATACCTCCAAAAGTGCTTCAAAAAGTGTTGGATTTACATGAAATTTGGCTTGAACCTTCCCAAGACTTTTCAAGTCCTAGGGGTGAGCTCAACCTCTCATGTTCATGTGTAAAATTCCCACTTTGTGAAAGTGTAGGCTTTCCCCTCTAATCACTCTTTTGATGGAGGTTACATGCTCTTCACACTTTTTCACAATCTATCCACAACAAAACTGGGGTGTTGTGAGGTGATAAAAAGTTTTTGCAAGTCCCTTTTCTTGGGCTTTTACAATATTCGTGCTCAGCATGCAACAGCGGAGCTGTAGGAGCAAACCGTGTGAAGAATAAGGCCCTGAGTAGCCCGGGCGACATCGCCGGAGTAGGGAGAGCCGTTGTTACCGTCGCGGGCATGGTTCCGGCCATTGCCGAGTTTCGGTGAGGGCACCAGCGTGTTCCTCGAGCCAAGTTGCGCTCAGGCGGCGAGAACCATCGAAGGTCATGCAGCGAAACGGCTGGCGGCGAGTAGGGATGGCAATTGCACCCGCGGGTGCGGGTACCCGACGGGTTTTGCACCCGACGGGTGCGGGTGCGGGTGGGATTTTCCACCCGCGGGTCTAACCCGCACCCGACCCGACCTGTCGCGGGTGCGGGTGCGGGTTTTATTTTGCACCCGCGGGTACCCGACGGGCACCCGAAATGATTTATGTTTATAATTTTAAAGTCAAATTCGATTGTGTTATATTATTTAATTGTTTCATATTACTTATTAAGACCTATATTTATAGTCTTTATAAGTAACTTAATATTTTTTGTTGTATTGTCATTCAAAATGGATGATTTTTTAGACTTATTTTATTAAATGTTCTAGTATGTTTTAAAAAGTCAAACCCGACGGGCACCCGAAACCCGCCCGAAACCCGACGGGTGCGGGTCTCAAATTCCACCCGCAACCTTTTTTGTTTCGGGCGGGTTTTTGCTCCACCCGACCCGAACCCGACCCATTGCCATCCCTAGCGGCGAGAACTCCGGCGAGGCAACGCCGCGGGAGTCGCGGGGTGGCGCGAGGTAGACGAAGGGGGGCCGGGTCCACCGGTCAGCCTCTGTTCTCGCGCGGGGATCCATTTGGGGCCAGGATTCGGTGCGGCAGCGCGGGTAAAACCCCGTGGGCTGCGGTGTGGCTGCATTCTCAGTGGGCCGGTTTAAAGAGTGGGCCCCACCTGCAGAGTTTAAACATTTTGGGAATTTCCAGTTTTAGTGCAAACTTCAAATACATATAACTTTTGCTAGGAAGCTCCAAATTCAGTGAACCAAATTTTGCTGAACTCAGAATTTTGAATACTTTCCAGCAATACAAATTTCAGCTCATGAAACTAAATATCTTTCCAGAATTAATTCCCCAAAATTTAAACTGTTAGGAATTTTATCTGGAGAATTACTGTAAAAGCCCAAGAAAAGGGACTTGCAAAAACTCTTTATCACCACACAACACCACAGTGTTTATTGTGGATATCTTAGGAAATATTGTGAAGAGCAAGTAACCTCCATCAAAAGAGTGATTAGAGGGGAAAGCCTTCATTTTCACAAAGTAGGATTTGTACACATGAACATGAGAGGTTGAGCTCACCCCTAGAACTTGACAAGTCTTGGGAAGGTTCAGTCCAAGTTTCATGTAAATACAACACTTTTTGAGGCACTTTTTGGGGGTATTTGAAAAAGAGGCCAATTTGAATGTAAATTCAAATTGCAGCAACTTTCATCACCCAAATTCAAAAGTTAGCTTCATATTTAAACTCAGCACATTTTTCTGAGTAAGCCCACCAATTTTCATCCTCATTGGAGTTCATCTTGTCAAAAGCTAAATTTGCAAGAATTCAAAACTGAATTTGAATTTCAGTTTAGACATGCAGCAAATTTAGCCAAACACAGTTCAAATTTGAGAATTCAAATTTAAACCAAGACTTGGTGACTAAGTCTCACATTAAATTGTGAGTAGCTGAGGATATTTTGGCACAACCGAATTCAAAAAAATTGGAAAAATAAAAGAATTAGAGGGGAGGCCCACTGGTCAGTAGACTTAGCACAGAAGTCTCCTCAGCCGACTCCCTCAACCAAGCGCGCTCGCCAGCTGCGGCCAGCGTCGGCGCCCGACCACCTCGGCCGGCCAGCTCCTGCTTCGGTAGAGGAGGTGGCACAGCAGGTGTCGCGCTCTCCACTGGCCTCAGGGGCCTATAAAAGACCCGAGACCGCCGGCGTGTTGCTGATTTTCGCGAGTTCCGCAACCAGCCGCCTAGTCGCCCGAGCTCCGATCGTGTGCCACCCCAGCTGTGATCATCTTCCGGCTTTGATCTCCATAGGAAAGTGAAGCGCTAGCTCGTCCTCAAGATCACTGCACAAACTGCTCCAAGGTTCGACCCCTGTGCGCGGAGAATTTTCCAGTTAAGGGCTGGTAACTCATTTCGGGACCCGATTAGGTTTAGGAGAAATTCGGGAAGCATAGTGGGTGGGAGGTCGAACGGAGCTGTGAGAGAGCATCTAGATGTTCTGGCAACCCTAAGTTCATGCAAGAACAGTATGACGGAGGAGGGGGTCGCCGGTGAGGTCTGGGTTACCGGCCGTTTAGGGCCCAACGGAGATCATGCCGAGCTTCCCAAGGTTTCCCTGAGTGTGGCGACGCGATTAGCGCACGAAGGAGATGGTCAGAAGGGCGGGAACACGTTGCCGAGGTAGCACAGAGGCTTAGGGCTCGTCGCCGGTGAGCTATGGCGGTTAGCCGGCGGCGACATGGTGTCCAGCGGATTCAGCACCCGAGATTACGTGGGGGCGGCGAGTCTCGTCGGCTCCGGCGAGCTAGATCGCCGGGAACGCCGACCTCGCCGGAGCTCCGGCGGCTCTGGGCGGCGACGTCGGGAGGTAGACGAAGGGCGCGGCCCCACCTGTCAGCCCCTGTACTAATCGCGCGCGAGCGCG
Source organism: Neostapfia colusana (assembly GCA_030760725.1). Classification (NCBI taxonomy): domain Eukaryota; kingdom Viridiplantae; phylum Streptophyta; class Magnoliopsida; order Poales; family Poaceae; genus Neostapfia; species Neostapfia colusana. The sequence goes on along the minus strand of JASWHV010000001.1, from coordinate 131,791,829 downwards.
CGGTTAGTTCAATTTAAATGTGCGGGCCCCGCTGTCAGCCTCTGGTTTAGTGCGGCAGGGGATTTTCTGTAGGAAAATAATTCAGAGATCAGCTCAAGCTTTAGAAATTCATAATTTGGTGTAGGAAGCTCCAAATTCAGTGAACCAAATTTTGCTGAACTCAGGTTTCTGAGTACTTTCCAGCAATACCAAATTCATCTCATGAAAGTGAATAGTTTTCCAGAATTAAATCCCTAAATTTTAAACTGTTGGGAATTTTATCTGGAGAACTACTTTATGAAAAATTCTGAAATTTGGCTGAGAGGTTCATTGGAAAATCCCTGAATCCCAGTAAAATTTTCAGACTCATCCAAGTTCATTAATTACCCTAATGGGGTGATTAAGAGAACTGCCCTGAGAAAATAGAAAAATGTACAGAAACATTTTTCAGATTTTCTCAAATCTTAATTAGGGCATAACTTTCTGTAGAATTCTTCAAATGACATGAAACCAACTCCATTAGAACCATCCTAAATTCTAGTTTCCATAAAGTAATGGTTGGAGCCATGAAAACCCCTGGAATTAGTTAGAGGCTCAAATATTGACCTAATGGGCTTCTATTTGTACAAGGTTCAAATGAACTTTTTTTCGAATGAAACTTGGTCAAGATTCTGGTTAGGACCCTACCAACCCACCACAAAAATTTCAGAACCAAAGGGGAGGGCTAGCTAGAGTTATTAGTAATTAAGTATTCAAGTTCACACATTACATTTAAATTGACTTGTAGTATTTCAATAACGTGTAGTCGCTGAAGGCGAGGAAGCTCCGGAGATTCTCGACTTCTTGCTTCCAGAGGAGGAACTAACTCCTGACCAGCAGCAACAAGGCAAGCCCCGGTTTGCATTAACGCATTTTATCAAGTTTTGCTTTGTTCACATAATTAGAGTGATTTATGAATGTGCAATAGGTGTAGGATGAATGGAACCCCACTTGCATGACCAAAACTTTTCCATAAGAGTGAGGGTAGTGTCTAAGACCTCGAGTGGACAGGCTATGCTTAATGTTTCATAGGACTTCGGTACAAGTCGAGTAGTTGGAATCTACTCGCGAGTTTAGGCTTGGGACACACGGGTTCGGTTGAGTGATGTAAGATCACTTTCGTAATGAAAATGAGACTTGGCAGGGGCTAGGGCGCAGCAAGAGGAAGTCTTGTGTGCACAGCCCTGCCCCTGTCGATTGAGGACCGATCCGTGTGATTGAACGTACCGAAGGCATATCGGATATATGGGCCCCGATAAACCGATGTAGCCTAAACCTCTTGGCGTCGAGGCATAGCACACCGATTTATAGGTGTAGGTTGAGGGCAGCAAGGTGGAAATCTGCCAACGGGCATAGAGAGATGCTCCGTGTGGGGAACCTCCTGCTCGTTTCGGTGCGACCGGTTCGACGTTTGCGCTGTTGGATGAAAGGTTGTCCCGTACGACATCGAGTGAGCGTGCTGTGCAGCTCCACGGGTGGGCGTACGTGACGTGCTCTTTGGGTTTCCCTGCAGGTGTATATCGAGTCGATTCGCCGTCCCTCGCGGTGACGAGTACCGCTTGTTCACTGCGTCGTAACGTAGACTAATGAATGAAATGTTATGATTCCATATTGCTGTTATGATATAATTGTATTGCTACATGTGTGCCACCAAATACTGCTCACTAAATTTCTGCTTCATGAACTGTTAACTTGTTGCTAAAAGATGAACTAAGGATGAACTTGTAGGCATGTCCATTTGCTGCAACATTGCTATCCTATGTCATTGTACACCTCATGTAGAGTTTCATGCTTAGGTGAGTCGGTTAAGCCTTGCTGAGCCTTCGTGCTCACGGTTGCTGCTTAAGTGTTTTTCAGGTGAGGAGCCACCCACGGACTCGGAGTACGAGTCCTCCGGCGAGGGTTACCCTCCGTCGGGGACCACGGCTGAGTGGGAGCCGTACACGCCGCGCTGAGCTGAGACGTGTAGCTAGTGTGGGTTGCCCTAGGGCTGGGCAACCGACTTTTGCTAGATAGGCGGGCGTGAGTTGTACAAAAGAAACTTCCGCTGTGTAATAAAATACTTTAGTTTGTAACTGAGAAGTGTACTACTTTGTACATTCAGTTTGTTTTTCCCATGTAATATAATGTGTTCTTATGACGTGTGCTGTCGGGTGTCGCATCGTGCGGCACCACCCTCTGCGATCCTGGATGAGCGGATTCCGGTCCGCCACAGCCTGGTATCAGAGCTGCATTGGGGATAGCACAGTACTTAAGGACTGTATTATGGGAAAACTTAGGTTTACGGTGAGGAATCGGTAGTTTGCCCAAGTAAGGATTATACTAGCCTAGTTACTTAAAGTGGCAAAGACTAACCGATGTGTTATAATTCTAAATTTCAATTATTGTAACGACGTACCTACGCTATGGTAAGTTTGGTAAGGAACGCCACCGAAAGCGGTTCAATTTCGGTTAGCTCCCCCTGACGAGGAACGTGGTTCAGGGATAGAATCTCACAGCTTGGTGTGAGACGTCAATATGAAACTCTTGGACTCTTCATGTCCCTGAGTTCATATGAAACGCTGATCCCTAGCGTGCATTAGGCAAGTAAGTGGAGACCCCATCGCGTGGTCAGTAACGCGAGAGTGTGTTCGCCTGGAAATAGCCCAGGAGGACATACACAGCGCTTGCCATCGGCGTGCCCTGCAGGGCAGTAGGTGGTATCTGTTGGGTTGATAACATTCCCAACCTTGACGACCCGTTCATGACATACTCGGGTTCCCCGTCGTGCGGTGTTGAAACACGATCACGTACCTTGAGACGTGACCTAACTCAAGGACGGCCGTATGGTAATGATACGGGCGTTTGTATTTACTTTTAAATATGATCCTTCCTGAAATGAAAACAACCATTGAGTGCACCATTATTGTGTGGTCTTCTGCAGGTACTAACCACGTATGTATCCGTGTAGTAAACGTGTGCGAGAGATCGTTTAGTGCCACACTTGAGACGTAAATGCCGGTAGAAGCCGGTTAGGATTTTCTTTTGTGAGGAACGTAGTACCGAGATATTGTAGGCATATGCATGAAAATAATGATAACAAGGAATTAAAATCACTAGGATCAACATCTAGGACTTTGGTTGGGTAGAAAAGTTGATAATTGATAAGTGGAGTTCCAAAAGACTGAAAAACAGAGTGCTCTTTTTTGGGCAGCAAGTTTGCTGATCTTCAACAGGGCATAACTCACAGGTATTTTAGCCCAGGGAGGGGTGCTATATAGTTCTGGAAAGGTATTTAAGTACTCTACAACTTTGTTGTAGACTCCCAGAGCTGAAACACAACTTGAGATGGCCTAAAACCCAGAAGGATGTAAACTGTCCAGAACCAGGACAGAGTGGAACACTCTCTGGACTGTTCTGTTTTTCAAACATAACTTCCAGTAGAAAATTTTAAAATTTTCATATGATACATCCTTAGAAAGAGTAGAATATGTGTGACATCTTTGCAATTCAAAGTTTATGAAATTTCAGCACAGATTTCAGTGGAAACCGGAGTTGAAAACAGCAACTTTCCAAGGGAGGTGCTGTTAAAATTCTTCCAGAAATTCTGCTGAATTTGAATTAGCATAACTTTTTAACCAAAGCTGATCTGGGGGCAAATGAATACCCGTTGGAAAGATACTGAAGTTGACTTTAACTTTGGTGTTCAGCTTGAGTCATGAAAATGCCCAGAACCAGATCAAAATTTGGAATAGGTAGAAACTGGTCATTCTGACAAGAGAATGACAGTTGAACTCATTGGAGAGGGTGTTGTACCCTAAGGGTGGTATACGTGATGACAACGTGATAGTAATGTCTCGTAGTGACCAAACCTAGTTATGGTGAGCTTGCAAAGAGGAGGTTCATCAAGTTGGAAGTAACTAGCTTGTATTTGGTCTGGTAATGGTGTAGCTTGTGCAAAGTTATTACATTATCTACATACGAGATGTATCGCATGAATTATTGTCATTATGTTTTACGCCTATTTTTATTGGACTGCATGCAATCTGTTGCGGGACTGATGTTATTGTCGTATGGTTGCAGATGGTTCGCACTAGGACCACGCACGAGGTTGGTGGCTCTAGCCAAGGTGGAGGCGATGACTCCCAGCCACCGGCCTACGACAGCACCCCGCAGCAGAAGCCAGCACCGCCGCCTCCGCTTACTCTAGCGGATGTGATAGCGGCACTGGTGGGAGGTCGTGAGGAGCAGACCGACCTTCTCCGCACGATCATGCAGAATACGTCCCAGGTGGGGGGACGTCAAGATAGAGGGCCTCGTGAGCCCCGGGAAGTATCGTACTCGGATTTCATGAGTACGCACCCTCCATTGTTCACCGAAGCCGAAGAACCACTGGAGGCGGACAACTGGCTGCGGACCATCGAGTCCAAGTTCGGGCTGCTCCAATGTACGGAGCGGCAGAAGACACTGTTCGCAGCGCAGTAACTCCACGGAGCCGCTGATGCGTGGTGGGCGAATTATGTCGCCTCACGTCCGGCTGGACATGCTGTGGAATGGCAAGAGTTTCGGGAGGCATTCCGCTCCTATCACATTCCTCCCGGGATCATGAAGAGGAAGTTCCAAGACTTTTTGGAACTGAAGCAGGGCGGGAGGAGTGCCCACGACTACTCCCGTGCCTTCAACCATCTGGCGCAATATGCGTCAGACTATATATCCACTGAAGAGAAGAAGCGGGAACATTTCTATCGGGGGTTACACCCCGAGATGAAGACGCATCTCGTGCAGTGGAATCGCGGCACATTCAACGACTTAGTCAATGCCGCGATTATGCAAGAAGACGCTCAGCGGGAGTTGGCAGCTGAGCAGAGGAAGCGCAGCGCTCCACCCAGCAGTGGGGGTGGCGCTCCCCAGAAGTACCGCATGGTGTATCGGACACCATCCGGGCTGCAGTGGCATCCACTGGCACGACCTCAACAGTTTGGGGGACGTTCAATCCAAGAACCCCCTTTCCGACCGCCGATGCCACCATCAAGACAGCAGCAGCAGCAGACGGTACCCCGGGCGTTTCCACCGCCACAACGGGCCCCGGGATTCCGTCCACCGATCAGCGGGGGACCGCCCCGTTTCACCTGCTTCACGTGTGGCCAGGCGGGCCACTTCGCGAAGGACTGTCCCCAGGGGCAGCAGAGCAGCGGGCAAGCCCAGTTCCAGGGCGGTGCTCGAGGCCGACCTCCGGTGAAGAAGGTTGGTCAGCGGACTGGGGGTGTCCGCAACCTCGACAATGAGGATGCCCCAGAGGGAGACAACGTGCTGGCGGGTACGTTTACTCTCAACCTTCAAGCCATCGTCATATTGTTTGATTCTGGTGCAACCCACAGCTTTATAAGTGCATCCTATGTGGCTAAGCATCAAATGCAAGTCTTCCCAACCGACTGCACTTATATGATCTGCTCACCGGGAGGGAAGATTTCAGCTAATATGATGATTCCAAAAGCACCTCTGTGCTTAGGTGGGAAACTATATCCCACCACCTTGATAATCCTAATGGGACAAAAGATTGATGCAATCTTAGGGATGTCATGGCTAAAATACCATGACGCTGTCCTGGAGACTCGGACACGGACGGTTCATTTAAACTCCCCATTCCACCGTCCGCATTCCATGGTATTAGACACTCCAGTCCGGGAAGTTTTAGCAGTTAGTAATGCTGAAGCTCTCAAGTTAGAAGACATCCCCGTAGTCCGGGAGTATCCTGACGTGTTCCCGGATGATCTTCCGGGCATGCCACCTGAGCGGGATGTTGAGTTCAAGATTGAACTTGCACCCGGGACTACGCCCATATCACGGAGACCATACAAGATGGCTCCAAATGAGCTGGCTGAACTGAAAGAACAGCTCAATGATCTGTTGAGCAAGGGTTTCATTAGGCCGAGTTCCTCGCCTTGGGGATGCTCGGCGCTGTTTGTAAAGAAGAAGGATGAAACCCTGAGGCTGTGTGTGGACTACCGGCCGCTCAATGCCGTCCCCATCAAGAATAAGTACCCACTGCCCCGCATCGACATATTGTTTGATCAACTTGTGGGGGCAAGTGTGTTCTCAAAGATGGACCTTCGCTCTGGATATCACCAGATCAAGATCCGGGCGGAGGATATCCCGAAGACGGCCTTCTCGACGAGATATGGGTTATATGAATATCTCGTCATGTCCTTTGGTCTCACAAATGCTCCAGCCCATTTCATGTATCTCATGAACTCGGTGTTCATGCCGGAGCTGGACAAGTTCGTGGTAGTGTTCATCGATGATATCTTGGTTTACTCCAAGGCAGAAGCCGAACATGCCGAACACTTGCGGATCGTTCTTCAACGATTGGGAGACCATAAGCTCTACGCCAAGTTCAGTAAATGCGAGTTTTGGATCAGCCAAGTGCCATTCTTGGGACATATCATCTCAGCAGAAGGCATTGCGGTTGACCCAATCAAAATAGAGCAAGTGCTGAAATGGAAAGCTCCCACTTCAGTTCACGAAGTCAGAAGCTTCCTCGGGTTAGCGGGATACTATCGGAGATTTATTCCAAGTTTCTCCAAGCTCGCTAAGCCGATGACAGAATTGATGAAGAAGGGAACGAAATATGTTTGGAACACGGCGTGTGAAGGAGCGTTCCAAGCATTGGTGAAGCATCTCACAACAGCCCCGGTCTTAGCTCAGCCGGATACAACAAAGCCCTTCGACGTGTATTGTGACGCGTCTGGTATCGGGCTAGGCTGTGTGTTGATGCAGGAAGGACGTGTGGTCGCGTATGGCTCACGCCAACTTCGGAACCATGAGCAGCATTATCCCACTCATGATCTTGAGCTTGCTGCAGTGGTTTTGGCGCTAAAAATGTGGAGGCACTATCTCCTGGGGAACTTGGTGCATCTCTACACCGACCACAAGAGCTTGAAATATATTTTCACCCAGAAGGAGCTAAACATGAGGCAAAGGAGGTGGTTAGAACTGATCAAAGATTATGAAATTGAGATTCACTACCACCCCGGCAAGGCGAATGTGGTTGCAGACGCGCTGAGTCGGAAATCACATGTCCATCACCTCACCATTACCCCGGTTGAGGAGGAAGAGCCGAGTTTATACTTGGTTCCTTATGGATCCCTTTACAACCTTGCCCTCATCCCTACTATTAGGGAGGACATCATTGCAGCTCAGAAAGATGATAAAGGCATGGCACATCTCCGGAGACGGATAGACAATGGAGAGATCAAATGTTTCCGAAAGGATGATGAGGGGACGCTGTGGTTCAATGACCGCATAGTCGTACCCCGGGATATGGAGCTGAGGAAGAAAATCCTCGATGAAGCTCACTTGTCTTAGTACTCCATTCATCCAGGCAGCAACAAAATGTACCAAGATTTGAAAAAGAAATTTTGGTGGACACGGATGAAGCGGGAGGTAGCTAAGCACGTACCCGAGTGCGATACGTGTAGACGAGTGAAAGCTGATCACATGAAGAAATCAGGGCTGTTGCAACCCCTGAAGATCCCGGCATGGAAATGGGAAGATGTGAGCATGGATTTCATTGTGGGACTACCCCTAACATCCGACAAGCACGATTCCATATGGGTAATCGTTGATTGGTTAACCAAAACGGCTCACTTCATCCCGGTGAATACACGTTACAATGCCGGCAAATATGCGGAGCTGTACATAGCAAAGATTCTGTGCCTATACGGGGTACCAAAGACCATCGTCTCAGATCGAGGTGCATTATTTGTATCTCGCTTTTGGGAGCAGTTACACGCTGCTTTGGGTACTAAGCTGATCAGGAGCTCTGCCTACCACCCTCAGACAGATGGCCAGACAGAGAGGGTGAATCAAGTATTAGAAGACATGTTGAGAGCATGTGCCATACACCATGGTAGGAACTGGGATGATCACCTACCATTGGCGGAATTCTCGTACAACAACGGCTATCAGACGAGTATCAAGATGGCACCCTACGAAGCTCTCTACGGTCGAAAATGCCGCACCCCATTAAATTGGTGCGAGTCCGGTGAAAGGGTCACATTCGGGGTTGATGTGATGAACGACGCCGAAGAGCGCGTTCGGACGATTCAAGATAATTTGAAAGCCGCTCAATCCCGGCAGAAGAGCTACGCTGATAAGAGGCGTAGACCGTTGCACTTTGACATCGGTGAACACGTGTACCTCCGCGTGTCCCCGATGAAGGGTGTGCACCGGTTCGGTGTGAAGGGGAAGCTCGCTCCCCGTTTCATTGGACCCTACGCTATCACCGAGAAGTGTGGACCAGCAGCGTATAGATTGGAGCTACCGGCATCCCTGGCTGGTGTCCATGATGTTTTGCATGTTTCGCAACTGCAAAAATGTTTGAAGCATACAGCTGCTGTTCCTACCGAAGACATCGGCGAGCTGAAACCGGATTTAACATATGATGAGTATCCGGTGGCCATTCTTGATGAAAAAGCCAGGACCACGCGTAGCAGAACATTGTGGTTCTACAAAATACTCTGGAGCAACCACACCGCCGAAGAAGCGACGTGGGAGAGCGAGGAGTTCCTTCGCTCAAATTACCCGGAGTTCATGGCTTCTCAACATGGGTAAGTCCCTATTACATCGCTATCTCTTCTTTTATAATCTCGGGACGAGATTCTTTTAAGGGGGGAGGGATGTAAAAGCCCAAGAAAAGGGACTTGCAAAAACTCTTTATCACCACACAACACCACAGTGTTGATTGTGGATATCTTAGGAAATATTGTGAAGAGCAAGTAACCTCCATCAAAAGAGTGATTAGAGGGGAAAGCCTTCATTTTCACAAAGTGGGATTTGTACACATGAACATGAGAGGTTGAGCTCACCCCTAGAACTTGACAAGTCTTGGGAAGGTTCAGTCCAAGTTTCATGTAAATCCAACACTTTTTGAGGCACTTTTTGGGGGTATTTGAAAAAGAGGCCAATTTGAATGTAAATTCAAATTGCAGCAACTTTCATCACCCAAATTCAAAAGTTAGCTTCATATTTAAATTCAGCACATTTTTCTGAGTAAGCCCACCAATTTTCATCCTCATTGGAGTTCATCTTGTCAAAAGCTAAATTTGCAAGAATTCAAAACTGAATTTGAATTTCAGTTTAAACATGCAGCAAATTTAGCCAAACACAGTTCAAATTTGAGAATTCAGATTTAAACCAAGACTTGGTGACTAAGTCTCACATTAAATTGTGAGTAGCTGAGGATATTTTGGCACAACAGAATTCAGAAAAATTGGAAAAATAAAAGAATTAGAGGGGAGGCCCACTGGTCAGTAGACTTAGCACAGAAGTCTCCTCAGCCGACTCCCTCGACCGAGAGCGCTCGCCAGCTGCGGCCAGCGTCGGCGCCCGACCACCTCGGCCGGCCAGCTCCTGCTTCGGCAGAGGAGGTGGCACAGCAGGTGTCGCGCTCTCCACTGGCCTCAGGGGCCTATAAAAGACCCGAGACCGCCGGTGAGTTGCTGATTTTCGCGAGTTCCGCAACCAGCCGCCTAGTCACCCGAGCTCCGATCGTGTGCCACCCCAGCTGTGATCGTCTTCCTGGTTTGATCTCCATAGGAAAGTGAAGCGCTAGCTCGTCCTCAAGATCACCGCGCAAACTGCTCCAAGGTTCGACCCCTGTGTGCGGAGAATTTTCCAGTTAAGGGCGGGTAATTCGGGAAGCATAGTGGGTGGGAGGTCGAACGGAGCTGTGAGAGAGCATCTAGAGGTTCTGGCGACCCTTCTCGATCGAAAACCGGAAGGAAATCACCGCCGGAACCCTAAGTTCACCCAAGAACAGTATGGCGAAGGAGGGGGTCGCCGGTGAGGTCTGGGTTGCCGGCCGTTTAGGGCCCAACGGAGATCATGCCGAGCTTCCCGAGGTTTCCCTGAGTGTGGCGACGCGATTAACGCACGAAGGAGATGGTCAGAAGGGCGGGAACACGTTGCCGAGGTAGCACAGAGGTATAGGGCTCGTCGCCGGCGAGCTATGGCAGTTAGCCGGCGGCGACATGGTGTCCAGCGGGTTCATCACCCGAGATTACGTGGGGGCGGCGAGTCTCGTCGGCTCCAGCGAGCTAGATCGCCGGGAACGCCGACCTCGCCGGAGCTCCGGCGGCTCGGGGCGGCGACGTCGGGAGGTAGACGAAGGGTGTGGCCTCACCTGTCAGCCCCTGTACTAATCGCACTCGAGCGCGCGGTTAGTTCGATTTAAACGGGTGGGCCCCGCTGTCAGCCTCTGGTTTAGCGCGGGAGGGGATTTTCTGTAGGAAAATAATTCAGGGATCAGCTCAAGCTTTAGAAATTCATAATTTGGTGTAGGAAGCTCCAAATTCAGTGAACCAAATTTTGCTATTCAGCTCATGAAAGTGAATAGTTTTCCAGAATTAAATCCCTAAATTTAAACTATTGGGAATTTTATCTGGAGAACTACTTTATAAAAAATTGAGAAATTTGGCTGAGAGGTTCATTGGAAAATCCCTGAATCCCAGTAAAATTTTCAGACTCATCCAAGTTCATTTATTTACCCTAATGGGGTGATTAAGAGAACTGCCCTGAGAAAATAGAAAAATGTACAGAAACATTTTTCAGATTTTCTCAAATCTTAATTAGGGCATAAATTTCTGTAGAATTCTTCAAATGACATGAAACCAACTCCATTAGAACCATCCTAAATTCTAGTTTCCAGAAAGTAATGGTTGGAGCCATGAAAACCGCTTGAATTAGTTAGAGGCTCAAATATTGACCAAATGGGCTTCTATTTGTACAAGGTTCAAATGAACTTTGTTTCAAATAAAACTTGGTCAAGACTCTGGTTAGGACCCTACCAACCCACCACAAAAATTTCAGAACCAAAGGGGAGGGTTAGCTAGAGTTATTAGTAGTTAAGTATTCAAGTTCACACATTACATTTAAATTGACATGTAGTATTTCAATAACGTGTAGTCGCTGAAGGCGAGGAAGCTCCGGAGATTCTCGACTTCCTGCTTCCAGAGGAGGAACTAACTCCTGACCAGCCGCAACAAGGCAAGCCCCGGTTTGCATTAACGCGTTTTATCAAGTTTTGCTTTGTTCACATAATTAGAGTGATGTATGAATGTGCAATAGGTGTAGGATGAATGGAACCCCACTTGTATGACCAAAACTTTTCCATAAGAGTGACGGTAGTGTCTAAGACCTTGAGTAGACAGGCTATGCTTAATGTTTCATAGGACTTCGGTACAAGTCGAGTAGTTGGAATCTACTCGCGAGTTTAGGCTTGGGACACACGGGTTCGGTTGAGTGATGTAAGATCACTTTAGTAATGAAAATGAGACTAGGCAGGGGCTAGGGCGCAGCAAGAGGAAGTCTTGTGTGCGCAGCCCTGCCCATGTCGATTGAGGACCGATCTGTGTGCGGCCCTTCTGAACAAGTATTGAACGTACCGATGGCATATCGGATATATGGGCCCCGATAAACCGATGTAGCCTAAACCTCTGGGCGTCGAGGCATAGCACACCGATTTATAGGTGAAGGTTGAGGGCAGCAAGGTGGAAATCTGCCAACGGGCATAGAGAGATGCTCCGTGTGGGGAACCTCCTGCTCGTTTCGGTGCAACCGGTTCGACGTTTGGGCTGTTGGGTGAAAGGTTGTCCCGTACGACATCGAGTGAGCGTGCTGTGCAGCTCCACGGGTGGGCGTACGTGACGTGCTCTTTGGGTTTCCCTGCAGGTGTATATCGAGTCGATTCGCCGTCCCTCGCGGTGACGAGTACCGCTTGTTCACTGCGTCGTAACGTAGACTAATGAATGAAATGTTATGATTCCATATTGCTGTTATGATATAATTGTATTGCTACATGTGTGCCACCAAATACTGCTCACTAAATTTCAGCTTCATGAACTGTTAACTTGTTGCTAAAAGATGAACTAAGGATGAACTTGTAGGCATGTCCATTTGCTGCAACATTGCTATCCTATGTCATTGTACACCTCATGTAGTGTTTCATGCTTAGGTGAGTCGGTTAAGCCTTGCTGAGCCTTCGTGCTCACGGTTGCTGCTTAAGTGTTTTTCAGGTGAGGAGCCACCCACGGACTCGGAGTACGAGTCCACCGGCGAGGGTTACCCTCCGTCGGGGACCACGGCTGAGTGGGAGCCGTACACGCCGCGCTGAGCTGAGACGTGTAGCTAGTGTGGGTTGCCCTAGGGCTGGGCAACCGACTTTTGCTAGATAGGCGGGCGTGAGTTGTACAAAAGAAACTTCCGCTGTGTAATAAAAGACTTTAGTTTGTAACTGAGAAGTGTACTACTTTGTACATTCAGTTTGTTTTTCCCATGTGATATAATGTGTTCTTATGACGTGTGCTGTCGGGTGTCGCATCGTGCGGCACCACCCTCTGCGATCCTGGATGAGCGGATTCCGGTCCGCCACAGCCTGGTATCAGAGCTGCATTGGGGATAGTACAGTACTTAAGGACTGTATTATGGGAAAACTTAGGTTTACGGTGAGGAATCGGTAGTTTGCCCAAGTAAGGATTATACTAGCCTAGTTACTTAAAGTGGCAAAGACTAACCTATGTGTTATAATTCTGAATTTCAATTATTGTAACGACGTACCTACGCTGTGGTATGTTTGGTAAGGAACGCCACCGAAAGCGGTTCAATTTCGGTTAGCTCCCCCTGACGAGGAACGTGGTTCAGGGATAGAGTCTCACAGCTTGGTGTGAGACGTCAATATGAAACTCTTGGACTCTTCATGTCCCTGAGTTCATATGAAACGCTGATCCCTAGCGTGCATTAGGAAAGTAAGTGGAGACCCCATCGCGTGGTCAGTAACGCGAGAGTGTGTTCGCCTGGAAATAGCCCAGGAGGACATACACAGCGCTTGCCATCGGCGTGCCCTGCAGGGCAGTAGGTGGTATCTGTTGGGTTGATAACATTCCCAACCGTGACGACCCATTCATGACATACTCGGGTTCCCCATCGTGTGGTGTTGAAACACGATCACGTACCTTGAGACGTGACCTAACTCAAGGACGGCCGTATGACAATGATACGGGCGTTTGTATTTACTTTTAAATATGATCCTGCCTGAAATGAAAACAACCATTGAGTGCACCATTATTGTGTGGTCTTCTGCAGGTACTAACCACGTATGTATCCGTGTAGTAAACGTGTGCGAGAGATCGTTTAGTGCCACACTTGAGACGTATATGCCGGTAGAAGCCGGTTAGGATTTTCTTTTGTGAGGAACTTAGTACCAAGATATTGTAGGCATATGCATGAAAATAATGATAACAAGGAATTACAATCACTAGGATCAACATCTAGGACTTTGGTTGGGTAGAAAAGTTGATAATTGATAAGTGGAGTTCCAAAAGACTGAAAAACAGAGTGCTCTGTTTTGGGCAGCAAGTTTGCTGATCTTCAACAGGGCATAACTCACAGGTCTTTTAGCCCAGGGAGGGGTGCTATATAGTTCTGGAAAGGTATTTAAGTACTCTACAACTTTGTTGTAGACTCCCAGAGCTGAAACACACCTTGAGATGGCCTAAAACCCAGAGGGATGTAAACTGTCCAGAACCAGGACAGAGTGGAACACTCTCTGGACTGTTCTGTTTTTCAAACATAACAACCAGTAGAAAAATTTAAAATTTTCATATGATACATCCTTAGAAAGAGTAGAAGATGTGTGACATATTTACAATTCAAAATTTCAGCTTCATGAACTGTTAACTTGTTGCTAAAAGATGAACTAAGGATGAACTTGTAGGCGTGTCCATTTGCTGCAACATTGCTATCCTATGTCATTGTACACCTCATAGTAGAGTTTCATGCTTAGGTGAGTCGGTTAAGCCTTGCTGAGCCTTCGTGCTCACAGTTGCTGCTTAAATGTTTTTCAGGTGAGGTGCCACCCACGGACTGGTGTTACGAGTCCACCGGCGAGGGTTACCCTCCGTCGGGGACCACGGCTGAGTGGGAGCCGTACACGCCGCGCTGAGCTGAGGAGTGCAGCTAGTGTGGGTTGCCCTAGGGCTGGGCAACCGACTTTTGCTAGATAGGTGGGCGTGAGTTGTACAAATTAGACTTCCGCTGTGTAATAGAGACACTAGTTTGTAACTGAGTAGTGTACTACTTTGTACATTTCAGTTGGTTTTCTATGTAATACAATGTATCCTTATGATGTGTGCTGTCGGGTGTCGCATCGTGCGGCACCATCCTCTGTGATCCTGGATGAACGGATTCCGGTCTGCCACAGCCCTTAATGTAAAGGTCCCAAAATTGTGAATACAAAGAAACATGAGATTGTACAAATGTTGGTGTCATGTGTGTGAAAACGGGGATTGGTTCAAACTTTTTACACATATGATAACACGTGAGGATTTCTAAAACCAACTTAGGATTAGTTGCATGCTTGGTCTCTAGGTGGATTAAGACCACAGAGTTGAAGTACTCAAGTGCAATGGAGGAGTTTAAAAATCAGAAGTTAAAGTGAGTGTTCAACTCAAATTTCAAATGAGGGGAGGACACAATGGGAATTCAAAACTGTTGTGTTTAAACTCTTGTTTGCAGAAGCTAACACAAGAATCAAATTGCATATTTGGATTCCTTAGGTCCAAATTAGTGGGTAGGCAGAGTTTCATTAATTTTTGAAATGGTTTGCTATCCATTTTTCCAAAAAAGGATTCAAATATGTTAAGAATTCAAATATACATTTGAATTTGGAGGGGATTTGTCTAACTATCCAAATGCAGCTCAGATTTTAACTCCAAACATGTGAATTGGTCACTTGCCAAATTTTGGAGATCTTTTGAGGGATAAGGGAGCACTGACCGGTGGGCCCCACATGGCATAGAGGTGGAAAAATCTTACAGCTAAAGTCAGAGCAAAGTCGCTGTTTTATCTCTGCTCACCCGAGCAGGGCTGCCGCAGCGTGACACCGAGGGACCCCGGAAGCTAGCTCCTGCCTGATTTTCTTCACGCTGGCGAGCTCCTCGTGGGTGGTAGTTACTCCCGGCCGTGCCCCGTTTTGCCACAGCACCGAAGACGCAGTCCTTCCCCTCTCGCACGCAAGGACGGCGCAGAACAGCTGCCGCCGCGTCACTTGCTTGTGAAGCCACATTCCTTCACGTGCAAAGCCGGGCAGTAGCAAAAACAAACCCACGGACGTCTCCACAGCGTCCTCCGACCACAACCGGGAGCGTTCGGCCCTCACAACCCCGCGCACACCAAGATTCCGCGGCGGCCGAACCGCAACTGAACAGAGGTCGCACGTGTACAGCTCGGCAGAGGGTCGTTCACGGCGGAGCAATAGCGGCCTCGGACGCGCTAGGACCCGGTGGTGCTCTTATCCGGAGCTCAAGCCATGACGTGATCCACCGAGCCCGAATTTGAGAAAACTTCACCGGCGGGTGCAAACCGACCTTCCGGCATGGTAATCTCAAATTCGACCCCTCTGCTCGTTCCTAGGTTGTAAAAACTTGCATACAGGATCGGCAGTAGTCGGCGATCATTAGCCCTTCACATCCCTAGCGTGAAACAGCGTGGAGGCCGAGTATTTCTAGGTTTTCTAATGGTGACCGAGGCGGGGAGGATCGGTGTAACACCCAAATTTTGCTAAATGGGACAAAAACCCTCACCCTCTCTCCCTCCCCCACTGCACCGGGGCCCAACCGACCGTCATCTTCCCCGAGCAACCGCAGCCCTCCTCTCTCTCTCCCTCTATTATCGCATGTGACGAAAACGGTTCGGACACGCCCAATTCTCGCGCCCTCTCCGCCAACCGGCGCCGCAACAACCGCCGCCCCTTCCCCCTCTACAAATACCCCCGATCCCCGGCCATTTCTCCCACAGAAACCGCAAAGATCGCCCCGATCGGGAAAACCGCCACAAACTCGAATTCTTCGGATATCCTCGGAAATTCTCGGTTCTAACCCTCCCTACACCATCCCAAGACCTCCTGAAGGAAATCCCGACGATAATCAGTGAAGGTCTACACCTGAGAAGCACTCCCGACGAAGATCGCCGGAGATCAGTCACTGTCGCCGTCGATCACCCCTCTCCGGCCGTTTCTGGGTCCAAAAATCACCCTAGGTGAGTTCCCCACTCTCCCCTCTCTCTTCTGGTACGAGTAGATCGTGAAATAGTTGAGAAACGGCGAAAAACAGAAACTCCGGCGAGGCCGCCGCCGCTCGCCGGCGCGCGCAGCCGCCGGCCGCGAGGGAGAAGGGGGGGGAGGCGACGTGGCCGCCTCTGGACCCTCGGATGTGAAGTGGACGGTGAGAAATAAAAGAACCGATACCGGTTCGATTATTTAAATCTGGGCCGTTGATCTCAGATCCAACGGCCCACATTCAAAACAGTTATAAACGTTAGAAAATTTACAGAGGGGTCCCTGGAGATTTAAACAAATAGGGAATAGTCCCTGGTTCTTACAGAATCAACCCTAAGTTCATTGAAAATTGGAAAATTCCTTTGGAATAGCCAAATAGCCCCTGTAGTTTTTAGAAATTGGTAAAATAGTTAGGAAAATTCAATCTGAACCCTGGGAAGTTTGGAATTATTACAGATTAGCCCAAAACAGTTTTAAAAAGTTTGTTTTAATTCTGTAATTAATCAAATAATGATAAATGAGTTCTGGAAAATATTAGAAATTTATTTTTAGCACTGTTAAAATATTCTGAACAGAATAAAAATTCTGAATTTAAATATGACAGTTTACAAATACTGATATTATTTATATAGTGACAATTAACTTGGAAAATCAAAGTAAAAATTATATATATTCCAGAAAATTTTGGAAATTTATTTAAAAGGTGTAAAATTATTCTGTTATCATCTTTTTGTATATGTATAATTTCTGTGATTCAGAATAAATATTTAAATGATTAAAAATGTATTTTTAAGCATTAAATAAATACTGAAAAATAGATAAAAATAATATGTCTTAAATAAAAATTTTGGAAACTGTTCTAAATACTTAAATAGGTTCTGAAGTGCAGAAAATTAGGAATATGAGTTCTGAAAATCATTATAATAATTTAAATGATTTCTAGGATATAATTAATTATAATAAATACACATACATATTAATAAATTCTAAAATTCATTCAAATCATCTTACAAACTGGAAATGAGTGTTTAGATGTGGCAATAGTAAAATCAAAGGATATAAGTAGCCAATTGAAACATATTTTTATTCTAACTCACATAAAATGACAAGAAAACCATAGTTGCATGTGTGTAACTAAAACTATGTGTTTGAAATGACTTGGTATGATTCTCATGGCATGTTTGGCACTGTTTTGTGTGCATATGAATGACTAGACCCAAGTCAAGAACTACACCCAAATCTTCAAGAGCAAGAATTTGAAGTGAATCCCCCTTCCTTCAAAGGCAAGTGTTCCTTGACCACTTTGCTCCTATTCTAGGATGAATAGTTAGATTATTTGCATGATGTCTTTAATATGAAACCCAGTGTAGGATGTTTCCATAGTTTCATTGCTATATCTTTCCTTGCAAAACCATGGAGGGAATTAGATAGGACTTGATGGTTATCATTTTATGTGCTTAGCCATGCTTAGAACTTTAGAGATGAATGAATCATAGTTGATATTAGTCTTGTGGATTATATGAAAGACACAAGTGTATGTGTCATGTGGTTATGAATCTAGACAGGCTGGTTGTTTGGTTGGTGCTTCGTGCACGAGACTCGGGAATGAGTTAGTGCCTGTCCTAGATTCTAAGGACCGGTTCATGGAACAGTTAACCCGGCTTTACAGTGCCACCACAAGACTGAGATGGGGCAGCTTGGCCAATTAATTAGGAGTTTGCCGGTATAGTATGAGTATTTGGAGAGTGCGGGGAATGGGAGTCCATTTTTGACTGCCCTGGGAACTGCAAGGCTCAAGAGGGGGCTTCTGTAGGGGAGGGTTACTCCCAGTAACTACAGCGGTGAAACCTCAGTGGGCTTGTACTTGCCGGTAGACCCTTTGTAAAGGCCATGTAGTGATCTCCTGATCGCACACCAAAGGAAGTGTGTAATGTGGCTTGCAACCACGGATATCAGGGAGGTTTCTTAGTCCACCTGGCAACAGGGGATGAAATCACTACTTGTGGGTAAAGTGGTACAATCTCTGCAGAGAACCAAACTGTCATGACAGCCGTGCTCACGGTCAAGAGCGGCTTGGACTTGTCCATGATTAGAGAAACATGGATGTGAGTCAAAAGAGGTTGTTGGGTGGTGTAACCTAACATTAATGACTTAATTATGATGATGGTGGGATTGTCACTTAGTAAGATAGGTTGCTAATCAAAGCTAAGGCTTAGGATTAATGCATAGTGCTTAACCATGTTAGCCTTCCCTTGCTATTGGCCTTCATAACATTCTTTCCTACACCTGCTGAGTACCTTCGGTACTCAAACTTGCTTTTGTTGGATATCATATGTTGGTTCAGGTACAAATGAAGAAATAGACTTCGACGAGGAGTACTTCGACCCAGAGGAGTTGTTCTAGGTTGGCGTAACCACCGGGCAACGCCTGTGGAACTGGAGCACCACGCTAGAGTCTTCCGCTGTGATATTATTAGTGTGCTTGTACTCATAATTGATACTTTATGTCTTATGATGTAATATTACGTTGTATGATACACTTGGCTTGTAATACAATGATATTTCACTCTTGTCGGCACATGTATGACTCAACTGATTCTGGCATACATGTGAGTATACGCTCGGTGTTCCTTATGGAATATCAGGTGTGACAAAGTGGTATCAGAGCCAAGGTTGCCCGTAGGACGCAAACCTAGGTAGAAATGGACGAGATAGACATCACTATTTTAGTAAAAAACTATTTTTACTAAGTATTTTGTTAAAAGGAGGATTATTTAAATTATGTGTATGTTGTCTAACCTCTTCTATACTCAAAATTTTGTTATTGTTTATTTTCTAACATATTTTAAATTTTTCTTGAAACAGATGGCACGCACACGTCTCACAGCCCGTAAGTCCACCGGAGGACGAGTTCCCCGACACCAGCTGGCTGAGCGTACTACCGAGGAGGTGGACAACCCCGCCACCTACCAGACCCACGGGGAGTCCACTAGAGGCATGGTGGATCGCCTTCGACACCTCCTTCGCTGTGCTGGATATACCGGCAAGCTGGAGGTGCAGTACGACACCACTAGAGTCTCTCGTGCAAAACGGGACGAGTGGAAGTCGCAGACGAGAATCTACCATGAGAACAAGCTGCTCAAGATTCACAACTCGCCAGCATGGAGGTCCACCATGGCAGAGGCTGAAAAGGACGCTACTTGGGAGGCAATCACTTGCCAGAGCTACACCAACCGTGGCCGCCTTGAGGGGACCCAATACATGTACACCCCCCGGCGACAAAGTGGAAGCGCGGTGTTCAACTATGAGCCTCTTCGTGAAGGTTGTGATGTGGTGCAGATGGACCTGAGTCTTCAGATAGGGGTGGACGTCAGTGCGAGGCTACAAAACTGCCAACAGGAACTCCAAGACGTCCGGGACCTTTTGAAGAAGTCAGAGGCCATCATGCGTGGACTGATGAGGATGAGGGATGGAGAGGTGAGTGATCTCTATGCTTCGGATGGAGACACTTGGACTCCGGACTCTCCAGACCGTAGGGCAGCCAAACGCCCTCATGTTCCTCCAGCACCTGAGGCCTCCACAGCTGAGTCCGAGGCTAGCAACCCAGGTGGTAATGGCGGGAACCCACAGGAAGGTGCACAGAACCCAGGGAACAACTAGGATAGGTGTCCTTGTTCCTATAGTAACTCGTGTAGTAAGTGTGTATGGTAATGTATTGACTAGTGTAATGTTTGATTAGTGAACTTGTTTAGAATGATGATGTAATGTATGTTAGTGGATGAACGTGAGTTGTGAAAGCCATAGGCTTATGTTCACAACCACGTTAGTGTATGTAACTATCTATTAAGGAATATAAGTGCTTAGTTTGTTTCAATCACGACCATTTAATAAACGAAGTAGAAACTTTAGTAACTCTTGTATAGAATGGATGAAGTAAGCATACAACCCAATACATCTAAGAGAACATCTATACCTTAATTTTAAACACAGTCTTTTACAATAGATGGTAGGAAGAAGGAGACGCAATGAAGGGAACAACAACAATGAGGCTGCAGAGTTTCCTTTGCCTGGATGGCAGCCACGAATTGCACGTAGGGCAGATGGAGAAGTTATACAACAGATGATGGACATGCAGAATCAACTCATTCAGAACCTGACACAAGTGGTGGCCAACATGCAACCACAAATTCAGAATGCACCACGCCAACCAAAACTGAATGAGTTCCTAAGCACTCAACCACCAAAGTTTGATAACGCTATTGAGCCATTGGAAGCTGATGATTGGCTCAAAAACATTGAGAACAAGTTGCAGATTATACAATGCCCAGGACGTGAGAGAGTGCTCTTTGCTTCTCACCAACTATATGGGTCTGCAGCTGACTGGTGGACTGCATACAAAGAAGCCCATGAGGATCCTGAGGGTATCACATGGAATGAGTTCAAAATTGCCTTCCGTAATCACTATGTTACAGCCGGAGAAATCAAGAACAAACGGAAGGAGTTCCTTAATCTGAAGCAAGGGAGCATGTCCGTGCGAGAGTACCTCACTAAGTTTACACAGTTATCTCGCTATGCTCCGGGAGACATAGATACTGATGAGAAGAAACAAGACTGTTTCATTGAAGGATTGAATTCAGAAATACAATATGCTATGTCTTCAAGTGACTATGAAAGTTTCCAAAAGCTCATCAACAAGGCTTTCATAGTGGAAAGGAAAAGACAGAAGTTGGTCGAAGAACGAAAGAGGAAAATGAATTGGCAAGGACAGGCTTCTAGCAGCAACAGTCGGCCCCGTTTCTCATCACCGCCGACGGGAGCAATGAATCGACCTATAGCTCCCAATCAGTTTCAGAGGAACTACAACCCTGCTGCTAGGAACCCAACCTTCCAACCACAACAGCAGAGACCACAAGTACAGCAACAACGCCCTGCATTCCAACCTCGTCCTGCAGGGCCAAACCCTCCAAATGCACCAACAGGCAACAAGGCACCCATGAACAAGGTCACGGGGCAATGCTTCAACTGCGGAGAAACGGGACATTATGCCAACCGGTGCCCCAACAAGAAGCCACCTCAGGCACAGAATCTTGTACGTGGCAAGGTGAATCATGTGACGATGGAGGAAGCACAGGAGGCACCAGATGTGGTGATTGGTATGTTCTCCGCGAACACTCATCCTGCTACAATTCTATTTGACTCTGGTGCAACACACTCATTCATAGCCAAGGAATTCTTAACCAAGCACAAACTACCAATTACAACTATGAATCGAGTGTTATTAGTGAATTCTCCTGGAGGAGAAATAAAGACAAAACAAATATGTCCCAAGGTAAAGCTAGGAGTCAATGGATTAGAATTCCTTGCAAACCTTATCGTGATAGAATCACAAGGAATAGATATTATCTTGGGGATGGACTGGTTGACCAAGTACAAAGGAGTTATACATTGTTCAACAAGGACAGTGGAACTAACTCATACGGATGGAACTAAGGTTGAGTTCACATCTATTCAAGTACCCTCTGGGAATGTTCAACTCAACAAGACTGAAGTAGTTATTGAGGACATAAAGGTGGTCAATGAGTTTCAGGATGTATTTCCCGAGGAGTTACCAGGTATGCCACCGGATCGAGAAGTAGAGTTCATTATAGAACTAATACCTGGTACTGCTCCTATATATAAAAGACCATACCGGATGGATACCCAACAACTAGCAGAACTCAAGGATCATATCCGAGAGTTATCGGAGAAAGGGTATATCCGTCCCAGTTCCTCACCATGGGGAGCTCCGGTCATATTTGTACCAAAGAAGGATGGAACCAAAAGGCTATGTGTAGATTACCGTGCCCTCAATGAAGTGACAATCAAAAACAAGTATCCTTTACCTCGTATTGAGGACTTGTTCGATCAATTAAGAGGTGCATGTGTATTCTCCAAGATTGACCTCCGTTCCGGATATCATCAACTAAGGATAAGAGAATCGGATATTCCGAAGACGGCATTTGTTTCTAGGTATGGACTGTATGAATATACAGTTATGCCTTTTGGACTAACAAATGCTCCGGCATATTTCATGTACCTTATGAACAAGGTATTCATGAAATATTTGGACAAATTTGTAGTGGTATTCATTGATGATATCCTCATATATTCAAAGAATGAGAAAGAACATGAAGAACACCTGAGAATAGTATTACAAAAGCTAAGGGAGAACCAACTTTATGCCAAATTCAGTAAGTGTGAATTTTGGCTTAAGAAAGTTGCTTTTCTGGGACATATCATCTCTGAAGGAGGAATCGCAGTAGACCCAGAAAAGATATCTGGTGTGCAAAAGTGGAAGACACCAGAAAATGTTGGGGAAATCCGAAGCTTCTTAGGATTGGCAGGCTACTACAGAAGGTTTATTGAAGGGTTTTCAAAAATAGCCAAGCCACTCACAAAGATGTTGGAAAAAGGAGCTGCTTTTATATGGTCTCAAGAGTGTGAATCAAGCTTCCATGAATTAAAGAAGAAGTTAACAACTGCCCCCGTCTTGGTTATGCCTGATATGGAGAAATCATTCTCTGTATATTGTGATGCTTCAGGACAAGGGTTAGGATGTGTACTTATGCAAGAAGGACATGTTATTGCCTATGCTTCTCGACAACTTCGGAAGCATGAGAAGAACTATCCTACCCATGACCTAGAGTTGGCAGCAGTTGTGCATGCATTGAAATTATGGAGACATTATCTAATGGGTAAAAGAACAGAGGTCTATACCGATCATAAGAGCTTGAAGTATATCTTCACTCAACCTGATCTAAACCTTCGGCAAAGGAGATGGTTGGAATTCATTAACGATTTTGATGTAGGAATCAACTATCATCCTGGAAAAGCTAATGTGGTTGCAGATGCTTTGAGCAGAAAGACACATGTTAACATGTTGACCATAAAAGATCTACAACCCCAACTATGTGAAGAATTCGCAAAGCTCAACTTATGCTTGGTGAATCATACAGAAGCTATAGCAATGGAAGTTGATTCAACCCTGGAACAAGATATACGGAATGGTCAAAAGAATGATGAAAAGATTAAAGAGATTAAGCAGTTGATCAAAGAAAACAAGGCCCCGGGATTTAGAGAAGATGAGAACGGTATCATATGGCATGGTAAAAGAATATGTGTACCAGACATCAAGGAAATAAAGAAGTTAATATTAAAAGAAGCTCATGATTCTGACTATTCTATCCATCCTGGAAGTACAAAGATGTATCATGATCTTAAGACAAGGTATTGGTGGTATGGAATGAAAAGAGACGTTGCAGAGCATGTGGCACTGTGCGACACATGTCAACTAGTCAAAGCAGAACATCAAAGGCCTGCAGGGCTATTACAACCACTAAAGATACCTGAATGGAAGTGGGAAGAAATCGGGATGGACTTTATAGTGGGTTTGCCCAGAACACAAACAGGGTATGATTCTATATGGGTGATAGTGGATAGATTGACAAAAGTTGCTCACTTCATTCCAGTGAAGGAAAATTACAATGGTTCCAAACTAGCAGAACTATATATGTCAAGAATAGTCTGCCTACACGGTGTACCCAAAAAGATAGTATCAGATAGAGGTACACAGTTCACTTCGAGGTTTTGGCAGAAATTACATGAGTCTATGGGGACTCGATTAAATTTCAGCTCTGCATATCATCCACAAACTGACGGGCAAACAGAAAGGACCAATCAAATTCTTGAAGATATGCTCAGAGCTTGTGCTCTCAAAAATAGTAGGAGTTGGGATAAGAACTTGCCATATGCAGAGTTCTCCTATAATAACAGTTACCAAGCCAGCATGAAGATGTCCCCATTTGAGGCCTTATATGGGAGAAGATGCAGAACACCACTATTTTGGGATCAAATAGGTGAAAATAAGGTGTTTGGGCCTGAAGTGTTAAAAGATGCAGAAAAGAAAGTAAGAGAAATTCGCAATAATCTGAAGATAGCTCAAACAAGACAAAAGAGCTATGCGGACACAAGGCGAAGAGAACTAGTCTTCAAAGTGGGAGACTATGTGTATCTCAAAGTGTCACCTATGCGTGGACTAAGGAGATTTAAAGTAAGAGGGAAGTTAGCACCTCGGTATATCGGACCATTCAAGGTACTGGAACGAAAAGGAGAGGTAGCATATCAGTTAGAGTTACCCTCTCGATTGTCGGATGTACACGACGTGTTCCATGTATCACAACTCAAGAAGTGTTTGAGAACACCAGAAGAACATCTGCCACTGGATGAGTTGGACATACAGGAAGATCTTTCATATACCGAGTACCCCATCAAAATCCTTGACACAATGGAAAAAGTCACGAGAAACAAGATAATCCGCATGCATAAGGTGCAATGGAAACATCATTCCGAGGCAGAAGCTACATGGGAAAGGGAAGATGAACTCAAATCACAATTCCCTGATTTATTCCCTTTGTAAACCAATCTCGAGGACGAGATTTTTCTTAAGGGGGGTAGAGTTTGTAACACCCAAATTTTGCTAAATGGGACAAAAACCCTCACCCTCTCTCCCTCCCCCACTGCACCGGGGCCCAACCGACCGTCATCTTCCCCGAGCAACCGCAGCCCTCCTCTCTCTCTCCCTCTATTATCGCATGTGACGAAAACGGTTCGGACACGCCCAATTCTCGCGCCCTCTCCGCCAACCGGCGCCGCAACAACCGCCGCCCCTTCCCCCTCTACAAATACCCCCGATCCCCGGCCATTTCTCCCACAGAAACCGCAAAGATCGCCCCGATCGGGAAAACCGCCACAAACTCGAATTCTTCGGATATCCTCGGAAATTCTCGGTTCTAACCCTCCCTACACCATCCCAAGACCTCCTGAAGGAAATCCCGACGATAATCAGTGAAGGTCTACACCTGAGAAGCACTCCCGACGAAGATCGCCGGAGATCAGTCACTGTCGCCGTCGATCACCCCTCTCCGGCCGTTTCTGGGTCCAAAAATCACCCTAGGTGAGTTCCCCACTCTCCCCTCTCTCTTCTGGTACGAGTAGATCGTGAAATAGTTGAGAAATGGCGAAAAACAGAAACTCCGGCGAGGCCGCCGCCGCTCGCCGGCGCGCGCAGCCGCCGGCCGCGAGGGAGAAGGGGGGGGGGGAGGCGACGTGGCCGCCTCTGGACCCTCGGATGTGAAGTGGACGGTGAGAAATAAAAGAACCGATACCGGTTCGATTATTTAAATCTGGGCCGTTGATCTCAGATCCAACGGCCCACATTCAAAACAGTTATAAACGTTAGAAAATTTACAGAGGGGTCCCTGGAGATTTAAACAAATAGGGAATAGTCCCTGGTTCTTACAGAATCAACCCTAAGTTCATTGAAAATTGGAAAATTCCTTTGGAATAGCCAAATAGCCCCTGTAGTTTTTAGAAATTGGTAAAATAGTTAGGAAAATTCAATCTGAACCCTGGGAAGTTTGGAATTATTACAGATTAGCCCAAAACAGTTTTAAAAAGTTTGTTTTAATTCTGTAATTAATCAAATAATGATAAATGAGTTCTGGAAAATATTAGAAATTTATTTTTAGCACTGTTAAAATATTCTGAACAGAATAAAAATTCTGAATTTAAATATGACAGTTTACAAATACTGATATTATTTATATAGTGACAATTAACTTGGAAAATCAAAGTAAAAATTATATATATTCCAGAAAATTTTGGAAATTTATTTAAAAGGTGTAAAATTATTCTGTTATCATCTTTTTGTATATGTATAATTTCTGTGATTCAGAATAAATATTTAAATGATTAAAAATGTATTTTTAAGCATTAAATAAATACTGAAAAATAGATAAAAATAATATGTCTTAAATAAAAATTTTGGAAACTGTTCTAAATACTTAAATAGGTTCTGAAGTGCAGAAAATTAGGAATATGAGTTCTGAAAATCATTATAATAATTTAAATGATTTCTAGGATATAATTAATTATAATAAATACACATACATATTAATAAATTCTAAAATTCATTCAAATCATCTTACAAACTGGAAATGAGTGTTTAGATGTGGCAATAGTAAAATCAAAGGATATAAGTAGCCAATTGAAACATATTTTCATTCTAACTCACATAAAATGACAAGAAAACCATAGTTGCATGTGTGTAACTAAAACTATGTGTTTGAAATGACTTGGTATGATTCTCATGGCATGTTTGGCACTGTTTTGTGTGCATATGAATGACTAGACCCAAGTCAAGAACTACACCCAAATCTTCAAGAGCAAGAATTTGAAGTGAATCCCCCTTCCTTCAAAGGCAAGTGTTCCTTGACCACTTTGCTCCTATTCTAGGATGAATAGTTAGATTATTTGCATGATGTCTTTAATATGAAACACAGTGTAGGATGTTTCCATAGTTTCATTGCTATATCTTTCCTTGCAAAACCATGGAGGGAATTAGATAGGACTTGATGGTTATCATTTTATGTGCTTAGCCATGCTTAGAACTTTAGAGATGAATGAAACATAGTTGATACTTGTCTTGTGGATTATATGAAAGACACAAGTGTATGTGTCATGTGGTTATGAATCTAGACAGGCTGGTTGTTTGGTTGGTGCTTCGTGCACGAGACTCGGGAATGAGTTAGTGCCTGTCCTAGATTCTAAGGACCGGTTCATGGAACAGTTAACCCGGCTTTACAGTGCCACCACAAGACTGAGATGGGGCAGCTTGGCCAATTAATTAGGAGTTTGCCGGTATAGTATGAGTATTTGGAGAGTGCGGGGAATGGGAGTCCATTTTTGACTGCCCTGGGAACTGCAAGGCTCAAGAGGGGGCTTCTGTAGGGGAGGGTTACTCCCAGTAACTACAGCGGTGAAACCTCAGTGGGTTTGTACTTGCCGGTAGACCCTTTGTAAAGGCCATGTAGTGATCTCCTGATCGCACACCAAAGGAAGTGTGTAATGTGGCTTGCAACCACGGACATCAGGGAGGTTTCTTAGTCCACCTGGCAACAGGGGATGAAATCACTACTTGTGGGTAAAGTGGTACAATCTCTGCAGAGAACCAAACTGTCATGACAGCCGTGCTCACGGTCAAGAGCGGCTTGGACTTGTCCATGATTAGAGAAACATGGATGTGAGTCAAAAGAGGTTGTTGGGTGGTGTAACCTAACATTAATGACTTAATTATGATGATGGTGGGATTGTCACTTAGTAAGATAGGTTGCTAATCAAAGCTAAGGCTTAGGATTAATGCATAGTGCTTAACCATGTTAGCCTTCCCTTGCTATTGGCCTTCATAACATTCTTTCCTACACCTGCTGAGTACCTTCGGTACTCAAACTTGCTTTTGTTGGATATCATATGTTGGTTCAGGTACAAATGAAGAAATAGACTTCGACGAGGAGTACTTCGACCCAGAGGAGTTGTTCTAGGTTGGCGTAACCACCGGGCAACGCCTGTGGAACTGGAGCACCACGCTAGAGTCTTCCGCTGTGATATTATTAGTGTGCTTGTACTCATAATTGATACTTTATGTCTTATGATGTAATATTACGTTGTATGATACACTTGGCTTGTAATACAATGATATTTCACTCTTGTCGGCACATGTATGACTCAACTGATTCTGGCATACATGTGAGTATACGCTCGGTGTTCCTTATGGAATATCGGGTGTGACAATCGGGCTCACGGTGAAAGCTAGGTTAGAGCCTTCTCCGAGCCTTTGCATGGCCATGTAGACCTCCCCTGGGATCCCCCGGAGCTGTAGAGCCCTTTCACCGAGGTTTTGGCGGGCTAGAAGAGTCGGGTGACATCGCCGAAGTGATCCCGAGCTGCCGCACCGTCGCTGGCTAGGTTAGAGCCACCGCCGGTCGAGGGAGATGGTCCCATCGTGTTCAGTGTATGGAACTAGGCCCTAGCGGTGAGGGAGGGCACGGGAGCTGGCCGGATGGCGAAAATCAGCGCGGCTCCGGCGAGCCCGGCGGCGCGCGGGCGCGGGAGCACGAGGAAGAAGACGAGTTGGCCGGGCCCGCTCGTCAGTCGCTCAGGAATAGTGGTGGGATCTTCTGTGGAACCGGATCATCTGTGACAGTGCGGGAAACAATCCTGTCGCCCCGTGTGGTTTGAGCGAGGAACTGACACGTGTGGGCCAGACCCGCTGTCAGGGATTTGAACTTTTCCCGGTTAATTCAAATTCCAGAATTTCTCCAAACTTTAGAACCTCCTAACTTTTGCTAGGAAGCTACAAATTTAGTGATTAGACTTGGGTTGGATTCCTCTTGAATAGCTCTATCCAAATATGCAACCCAATTTGTATGAAACTCATTATTTCATTCTGGAAAATTCTATAATGCTTTTCAGAAAAAGAATTTTAGAGGGAGTTTGGTTAATCCAAAAATCCTCAAATTTTGCCAGAATATTCTCTAGGATGTTAGTGGACTACTGTAGAAGTGTCAGCTCATTTGGAGTTGATTTGATCAGGGTAATTCAGATTTTAAGTTGCTGTGTTCAATTCAATACAGAAACATTTTCAGAGTATTTCCCAAAACATAGAAATTCAGTTCTGGGTAAATCCTAGCTCCAAAAATGCTAGGACAATTCATGCAAGCTCTATGAACTATAATTGAAATTTTAGTTCACTAAGTTTGGCCTGAACATGGGTGTTATCTCAGAATTAATTCTTCCTTGCTTAATTGCTTAGAAAATTGTTCTGAACAGACCACTCAATGAAAAGTGCTACTTTTTGGTCCAGAGGAATTTCTTGTGACAAGGAACCCACATGAAAATTCTCAGCTCCATTGGAGCTCTGGATAACCCCTGTTCTGTTTAACCACTCAAGGTGATCAACATAGAAGAGGGGGAAACTACTTAGCACTTAATCATGTCCAGTTTTAAAAAATTGTTATTAGAACTTGTAGCAAAGTCTTTACAATTAAACATATGTGCATATTCATTACGTGTAGCATCTACGTGAAGAACTCGAAGTCATCGGAGTAGAGATCAAAGGAGGGAGGCAAGAGATCAAGCCAAGTGGTCTTCACTAACTGATATATATATATATATACATATATATATATATGTATATATATATATATATATTAGTCCCCTGCAAAACAAAGGTAAGCCCCGGTTTGCATCAAAACTTACAAGTTTTTATTTGTATTCACTTTATCCGTCTAGCATTTTATTTATTGCATTAAGTCTAGGTAGTATGACACTCCAAATGCATGTCCCAGAAAACCCTGGAGTATAATGTAGAGTAGGTTATAAATTGATTATAACTTCTGATCTCAAATTAACAAAAGTGGATTAAAAGAAGCAAAACTCGAGTGGGCAGTTTCCTACTCGTAAAACGGGGTTAAGGGGGGATCAATCGGAAGATTTGGGAATTGATCCTCATAGTTGGGAATGGAGACCGGGCAGTGGATGGAAGGATCAAGGACGTGGTCCTGTGAACTTAGTCTATGTCTGAGTCGATTAAGGCCCGTTCTCGTGTGCGGCCCCGCTGGACAAGTTTGAGATGTGTACCGGATGCATACTGGCTATATGGGACCCAGGAAACCGATGTAACATGTTAACCTGTTTGTCAAGGCATACCTAACCGTCTGATGCCGATGCTGAAAGGATAGAGAAGTCGGCTCTATGAGGGTTTGCCGTAGAGAGACTTAATCCCAGTCGGTGGAACCGGTTCGACATTCAGGTGTCGTGTGAAAGGTTGCCACGTACGACGTCAGTGATGGTTGCTGTGTGCAACGTCGAGTACAGGCGTACATGTCGTGTCAGCCGGGTGTTTTTGATTGCAATCACCGTCGCTCGCGGTAGTGAGCATACTTGTCCACTGAGTCGTGATGTAGTAATAAACTGGGATACGTTTAATATGCTTCGTGAGTAATCCTCATAATGGAGATGAGGAATGATCAACACTTCACTAAATTTAGTTTCCACCTTGGGCTAGTAGAGTCGAGGCAAAGCATTTCTTCTTTGATTGTGGAGTCTCGACGGTAATGGCGCAAGGTCTGTATGAGTCTAGGTTAGCTCACTAAAGTTACTCTCACCTCGGGCAAGTGACATCGAGATGAAGCGTTTCTTGTTTGATTGTGGAGTCTCGATGTGAATTGCGCGAGGACGATAAAAGTTGCTTAAAACTTGAAGTAAGGATTTTCCTTTAGGTCAAGTTCATCCTTTGTGCAAACTGCTATATTCAGCCCTCTATTTTCAGCATGTAGAGTTTCATAACTAGGGTGACGGTTAAGTCTTGCTGAGCTTCGTGCTCACAGATACT
Source organism: Neostapfia colusana (assembly GCA_030760725.1). NCBI lineage: Eukaryota > Viridiplantae > Streptophyta > Magnoliopsida > Poales > Poaceae > Neostapfia > Neostapfia colusana. The sequence continues at coordinate 131,761,453 of JASWHV010000001.1, read as the reverse complement.
GCATAAGTTGTTTTGCAGGTAATAACTGTACACTGATAAGTACGGGTGTCCGATGAGACTCGGAGCTCTCCGAGTGGTGAACTCATTGCAACCCCTGCCGCTGCTACTATGATAGTGTTGCTAGTGAGAAGGGTCCGTGGGCTGGACACCTTCTCTGTTGCTTAGAATAGGTATGAGACGTGAGTTGTAATAGTCTTCCGCTGTAGAGTATTTCAAGAAGTATTTGTAAAATTCACACTTTATAAGCTTCCGCTTGATTTATGTAATATGATACTTTATTATGTGTGCTGTTGGATGCCGCATCGCACGGCACCACCCAATGCGATTCCCGGGTGAGGTGCCCCGTCCCCGTGAACCTGGCTCGGGCCATCACAGCGTGGTATCAGAGCCGCATTGGTAATAGCGCACGGAATAAGGATCGTATTACGACAAAAACTTAGGATACGGTGAGGAAACGGTATTAGGCCCACATAAGGACTGTAGTAGTATAGTTACTTAAAGTGGCATGACTAACATAATTGTTATAATTCTGAGTTTTGATTATGTAACGACGCACCTACGTTCAGATAAGAATGGTAAGGAACGCCACCGAAAGCGGTTCAATTTCGGTTAGCTCCCCTGACGAGGAAAGTGGTTCAGGGATAGATCTCACAGCTTGGTGTGAGACGTTAATATGAAACTCTTGAACTCTTCATGTTCCTGAGTTCATATGAAACGCTGATCCCTAGCGTGCATTAGGCAAGTAAGTGGAGACCCCATCGTGTGGTCAGTAACGCGATAGTGTGTTCGTCTGGAAATAGCCCAGGAGGACATACACAGCGCTTGCCATCAGCGTGCCCTGCAGGGCAGTAGGTGGTATCCGTTGGGTTGATAACATTCCCAACCGTGGCGACCCGTTCATGATATACTCGAGTTCCCCATCGTGTGGTGTGGAAACACGATCACGTACCTTGAGACGTGACTTAACTCAATGACGGCCGTATGACAATGATATGGACGTTTGTATTTACTTTCAAATATGGAACTGCCTGAAATGAAACAACCTTTGAGTGCACCACTATTGAGTGTTGTTCTGCAGGTACCAACCACGTACGTATCCCGTGTAGTACACGTGTGCGAGAGACCGTCTTAGTGCCACTGATTAAATGGATATGCCGGTATAATCCGGTTTAGGATTTTCTTTGGTGAGGCTACGTAGTACCGACATGCTTCTTACGGTGCATCGACACCGTACTACACTTAATAACTCCTTCCCAATGAAGAAATAATTCATGAACTAACTTTCAACTAAAAATGGAAGTTTGAAACAAGTATTAGTTACTGAACTCTTATTTTGAGCTAAGATTCAAATGAGAGAAGGTTTAGGTTTCAAAGATTTCAAAAACAGAGTGCTCTGTTTCTGGTAGGAACTCTTGCTGAACTTTAACGGAGCATAACTCTGAGTAGCTTGAACCAATTAAGGTGTATGATACAGTTCTGGAAATCTTTTCAAGTTCTCTACAACTTTCTTGTAGACTTCCAGAGCGAAATTACACGTTAAGTGGGTGAAAAGTCCAGATGAAGGCAAACTGTCCAGAACCAGGACAGCAGAAAAACCTCGCTGGACCTTTCTGTATTTAAGCCCTAACTTGTTGTAGAAAAATCCCTAAGGAGCCTGTGACACACCTTTGGAAAGGTTATGAGATAGGAAACATTTTTGTAGTTCAAAGTTGATTCAGATTCATATTGTATCTGCGTATACAACTGTGATAAAGTCAGCCACATACAAAGGAGATGCTGGCAAATTTTATCCAGAAAGTCTGTCAACTTTGAGAAATCATAACTTTTGATCCAGAAGAGATATGGAGGCATTTAGATACTCGTTGGAAATATATTGGAGTTAACTTTAACTTTGATATTCAACATGAGTTATGAAAATGCTTTTAACTGGATCGATATCTGGTTTGTTTAAGGACCGGTCGATCTGTTTTTAAATCCTTGCTGTTAGCTACATCAGTTTGCGCTTAAATCATTTTGCTTACATGTTAAGATTTCATTATCAGTGTTGCACTACTTTATTTATGGAATAAATCAAGTGATAGTGTTGAACTGATAATGAACTCGTATAATTACATAATGGTGCGAACTCGTTCCATGGGTGAGGTGGGTGGTTCCAGTGGTGGTGGTGGTGATAACCCTCCACAGCGGGAGCAGCGAGCTCCGCAACCGCAGCCGCCACCAGAACCTTCACCTACGGTCACAATGGCGGACATTCTGGCTGCCATGACGGGTGCAAGCGATGAGCGAACCTACTTGCTCCGCACCCTGGTGATGAATACATCCCGTCAAGGGGGATGTCAAGACGAAGACTTGCGCCAACCTCAACTGAATTCCTATGTTGAGTTCTTGGCAACTCAACCACCGGTTTTCATTGAAGCTGAGGATCCTATGGTGGTGGATAGCTGCATCCGTACCATTGAGTCTAGGTTCGGGCTGCTCCAATACACCAAACATCAGAAGGTTTATACGCGGCGCAACAACTTCACGGGTCCGCCAGTGCATGGTGGGCAAATCAACTCGCCTCCCTACCAGCTGGGCATGATTTTACATGGACAGAATTCCGGAAGGCATTTCTTGCATATCATGTTCCTTCCGGAATAATTCAGCGGAAACTCGAGGAGTTTCTGGTCTTAAAACAAGGAGGGAGGGATGCATACAAGCATTCGCGAGTGTTCAACAAGCTGGCACAGTATGCGCCTCAACATGTGAACACTGAGGCACAAAAGTGTGAATGGTTCTTCCGCAGCCTCAATCCCAAGTTAAAGGAAGGACTAGTCTTAGCTGATCGAAAGAACTTCAACGAATTGATGAGTGCTGCCATCATGGTTGAAGACGCTCAGCGGGAAGTTCAGGCGGAGAAAAGAAAGAACCATATACCACCGGAGAGTAGCCGTAGTGCGCTCATAAATACAGGGTGGTAGACAGTACCATGAACTGTCAAACAATACAGCCGGCTCGACGACTCCAACAATATTCAGGTCATTCGTCCCAATACTCTGAATTTGGACAGCTGCAACAACGGTATATGTAGCCATATTATTCTGTTCTTCAAGTGTTCTTGTCGCAGCAGAATACAACCAGTGTAGATACTCAGAGCAACCAGGAACCGGCTGAGGAACCGTGCTTCACGTGCGGGTACTTGGGTCACATCAGCAGGAAGTGTCCATAAAGGATACGCTATAGAGAAACTACACCGGAGCAGGGTATAAATCAACCCTGTGCTCAGCTTCAAGGAACAGCACCAAAATCTGGGTGCATTCGGGATTGTTCACCCTCAATGGACTGTCCGTGTTAATTCTATTTGACTCTGGAGCTACACACAATTTCATCAGCAGGTTATTTGTGTGCAAAGCTGAGCTCTCCACCACTACACCGAAAGATCACTATCTTATCCGCTCACCCGGTGGGAATATAGCCGCTAATGAAGTGGTGATCAAAGCACCCTTGTGCTTAGGTGGAAAATTATACCCCACGACCCTCATTGTGTTGGAGGGGCAGAAGATCGATGTGATTCTAGGAATGGCGTGGATGAACTACCACGGGGCTGTTCTTGACATTGGTCCACGGATTGTTAGTTTGGATTCTCTGATCTACGGTCTCCAAACGCTCATACTTGAAGCCGTGGATTCCAAAAATCCAGTGGTGTACCACAGTGTGACCATGGAACTGGAAGATATTCCGGTGGTCCGTGAGTACCCCGATGTGTTTCCCGACGATCTTCCAGGGATGCCGCCTGAGAGGGATATGGTATTCAAGATCGAATTAGCACCGGGAACCACACCAATATCTCGGAGGCCGTACAAAATGTCTCTGAAGGAATTAGCTGAACTGAAAGAACAGCTAAAGGACTTAATGGATAAAGGATTCATCCGACCAACCTCATCGCCATGGGGCTGTTCAGCCCTCTTTGTGAAGAAAAAGGATGAGTCACTTCGGTTATGTGTGGATTATCGGCTGCTGAATGCAGTGACGATCAAAAATAAATATCCACTGCCGCGGATCGACATATTATTTGATCAGTTGGTGGGTGCCAAAGTATTCTCCAAGATGGACTTACGGTCCAGTTATCATCAGATAAAAAACAGGGCGGAGGATATACCGAAGACGGCTTTCTCAACTAGATACGGGCTCTATGAGTATCTAGTCATGTATTTCGGGCTAACAAATGCACCCGCACACTTCATGTATCTCATGAACTCTGTATTCATGCCAGAGTTGGATCAGTTCATCGTGGTTTTCATCGACGACATTCTCGTATACTCCAAATCGGAGGAGGAGCACACCAAACCTCTCCACATTGTGCTCCAACGCTTACGGGAACATAAGCTGTATGCCAAATTAAGCAAGTGTGAATTTTGGATCAGCAAAGTACAATTATTAGGCCACATTATTTCAGCAGAGGGTGTGGCCGTGGATTCAACCAAAATTGAGCAAGTCTTGAAGTGGGAGTCTCAAACATCGGTTCATCAAATCTGCAGTATTCTGGGGCTAGCGGGTTACTATCGGAGATTTATTCCCAGCTTCTCGAAGGTGGCCAAACCAATGATAGAGTTATTGAAGAAGAGCAGCAAGTATGTGTGGACAGAGGCCTGTGAATAGACATTTCAAACTTTAAACATCTCACGACGGCACCGGTGTTAGCCCAACCGGATACAACAAAGCCATTCGATGTTTATCGTGATGCCTCAGGCATTGGACTTGGCTGCGTCTTAATGCAAGATAGACGCGTGATCGCGTATGAGTCTCGACAACTCCGCACCCACGAGCAGCACTACCCCACTCACGACCTAGAACTCGCTGCAGTGGTGCTTGCATTGAAGATGTGGAGACACTACTTACTCAGAAATTTAGTGCACCTCTACACCGACCATAAGAGCCTCAAATATATATTCACTCAGAAGGATATCAATATGAGGCAGCGCAGGTGGTTGGAATTAATCAATGATTATGTGCTCGAGATCCACTACCGTCCGGGCAAAGCTAACGTGATGGCTGATGCACTCAGTTGGAAATCCCACGTGAATAACTTGTTAGCTGTTCCGGATGAGGATGAAGAACCAAGCTTGCGGGTGATTCCTTATGGGGCGTTGTATAATCTTGCTCTTGCGCCTACCATTAGAGAAGAGATTGTATGAATGTGGCCTAGAGGGGGGGTGAATAGGCCTTTAAAGATTCCTGCACACTTAATAAAGTTATCAGAAACTTGACTGACCGGACTAGTCCGGTTGTGTGGGCGGACTAGTCCGATGTGCTGAATTATTTGAGTTAATTAAATGTGTCTCACAAATTTAATCTCTCAGCAGCGGAATGAGAACAACAGTTTTTATAAATTAAATTTATTTTATGGATGCACGTGCAAACTTATAAGGAACTCAAATGATGACTAGCAAACTAGTGATCTAATGTATCAAAATGTAAAACAAATGAGAGACAAGAGACACGAATTTTTACCGAGGTTTGATCTCACCAAGAGATCTACGTCCTCGTTGAGGAAGCTCACACAGAGCCGGGTTCCCAACCCTTTCCCTCTTCAAGTCACCACACAGGCCGACTTGACTTCACTATCAAGTGTAATCACCGTGTTTATGGGGCAACCTCACACGTTGAGGGCTCCCACAAGAATTACAATGAGAAGTTGATCAAATACACTCAAAAAGATTACAATGCAGAATATGAGTGTAGAGAGATCAAACCCCAAGAGCTCACAACGAAGGAACGACGATCTCCCAATCCCAAATCCAAGTATTTTATTGATCTTCACCTTTTTGCACCTTAGATGTGTGGGGAGACGTGTTTTTGGGCTCTTGGGACAGGTGGCGGCTCTAGGGTTTCAGTTTTTGACAGTATGAGTCGTGTCTACTCAGGGAAAAGACGAAGGACCTCTTTTTATAGGCTTTCCCAAAAAGTTACCGTTGTTAAACCTACTACCGGACTAGTCCGGTATATGATCGGACTTGTCCGGTCTACTTCCAGTGGGTTAACCGGACTAGTCCGGTCCACAAACCGGACTTGTCCGATGCTATGTGAAATGGGGTTTCAGAAACTTCAGCGGACTAGTCCTGTCGCTTGGATGGACTAGTCCGCAGTCCTCTAAAGAGGACAACAGAGACATGACAGGACTAGTCCGGTCTAAAACCGGACTTGTCCGGTTGCATTCTAGTGAGCTGGCCGGACTAGTCCGGTTCACAAGGCGGACTAGTCCGGTGCACTATGTTTGCGTCTTTCAGAAAGTTAAACGGACTAGTATGGTCCATGAGCAGACTAGTCCGATTTTCAGTGGATTTTAGTTGATTTTTAAACCCCTTACCCTTACGCAAAGTCATGAGCTCTTGGGATGTGTCTCTCTCACACACAACCTATACATTTATATCTACTTTGCTCCTCTAAATTCCACTAACGTCTTCCTTTTCGGGCACCACTCTATTTTTCACCTTTTTGTGTGTGCCGAGCCAGTTCACTTTGTTTATCCTGCAATCATCTTAATAGTTTCATTAGGATCTCATATGTTCATCATCAATTAGCCAAAACCCACAAGGGATATCCTAGATGCACTTACAATCTCCCCCTTTTTGGTGATTGATGACAATCATTTGAGATATCACAATTGAGAATAAAAGGTTGATTTTCATAAGGTGTGCACATATGAGAATAATAAAGAATTCACAAAAAGCTTCTTACATATGCACACACCTTATGGTGGGGTGCCTCACAGGTGTGTGATAAACAAAATGTGATAAATTAAAGACAAACAGTAGTGAACATGTAAGTGGGCATTAGAGCACAGTACATCACACATAAGAAAAGAAATAGTGCATTACAAGATTTTAAAAATAGGTACATGTCCTTGATCACAAAAGATCTTAATAACTAATACTAGATAGAAAAAGTCCAAGTCTAATCTCAATCTTCCATCTCAATCTCTCCCCCTTTGGCATCAAGACACCAAAAAGGGAAAAATTGAGGGGAATCACTCATCGCTGCCTCCTCCGTCAGTCTCAGTCTGATCTTCATCTTCAGCTTCCACGGGAGCAGGATCTTCCTCTGAGTCCTCGGAGGCGGGCGGTGATCCAACGGGCTCAATCTCAAGCTTTGCACAGATAGACTTGATATTGGCATTGACGTACTGTTGATGTTTCTTCCTTGCAAGCTTTTCTTTGCGTTGCCTGTCTTCGATCTTATGGCAGAAGGCAAAGATGGAGGAGAGCATCTTGAGGATGCCGCTAGATGATTCTTGGGCAGGTGGAGAACCAGGAGGAGCAGCTGCAGACCTAGTGTCATCATGAGCTTGCTTTGATCTCCTCTCCACTGGTGGAGAGGACGGGGCAGTTGGAGCCGGAGGGAGAGTGTACTCGATGGGTTTTTGCGGCTTCAACCCCGTATGCTTGACATCCTTGACAAACTCGAGTCCCGTCACTTTCTCAATCATGTACATGATATACGGTGCGTATCCACAGGACCTATTGGGGGTAATTGAGATGTTCACAATGTCGTTGTAGATATACTCAAAGACATTGAATGGTCTCCTCCCACTAATGACCTTCATGAGAGTCCTCAAGGTTCCTTGTATAGTTCCTGCATCTCCATCCTTCGGAGCTATCGTCTTTCTCAAGACTCTATTTAGGACCACAAAGAAGGGCTTTAGATATTTGATGGTGGGAGGAACATATGGCATCCTTGTGTCATAGAGAAATTCAAGTTCCTCCTTCTCCAGGGGTTTCAGATTATGAATGACCAGTTCATGATCCAAAGTGTTTTGGAGGTGAAGAATCCTAGCAAATTCATCATACGTGACACTATACCTTGAACTATGAGTCATCCAAGTAAGATTGTCTCCATCATCCCGAGCAAAATAGAGAGTGGAGTAAAACTGGGTAATTACATCATTGTTCCAGTCATACTCAAAGGATAGCAGGTCCGTCAGACTGTGCCTCTCTAACGCTTCCACCATCTCACGAAAGGCAGGATACCTCTTTGACTTCAGATATTCAACATTTAGCCATTGACTCTCTACTACAGGGTTCTTCATCTTCATGTACACATGCTCGTAGTAGTCTGCATGGAAGTTGCTCCAGAACCTTGGATCAGAACATTGTTTAGGTCGGTCATACACTTCAATCTTCCTGAAGTTATCAGCTAGCTCATTCCCTTTTCCAGTGAAATCCTCACTTGAAGGTTGCCTGTTGCGGTGAACAGGATTTTTCATTTTCAGAGGCCCAATGGGGCCACTAGCAAGTCCCTTCCCTTTATTGAGAACTCTTCTTGGCCCTGACGAGCCCTCAGCAGCATCTTTCCTTTGAGGCCTTTTGACAATGACTTTCCTCTTCTTAGGTAGATTGTCGTCGGAGGGTGGAGAGTGAGCATTGACATCATTTCTCTTCTTCATCACTCCCTCCTTAGCTCTCCTCACTCTTTCACGTTGAACTTCTTCGTCAATGTGAAAAGAGCTGTCATCTGAGTCTGAAGACATGATGCCTGATAGGGAGTTCAAGGATTAGATGCAAATGGACTCATTATTGACTTCAAATGGGAACGTAGGGTTTCAACTGTCAGAGACCGGACTTGTCCGGTTTCAGAGAGCGGACTTGTCCGGTGGACCGGACTTGTTCGCCTCTGTGCACCGGACTAATCTGGCCTGGCATAAGAACCCTAATGTTTCATTTGAATCAAATCTCCTATCTAAGGGCATAAAGGTAGGAACATGGTAGGAATACATCTATTGAGGCAATGTACATCCTTTTGAAATCAAGGAAAACTATCTAGAACTAGAAAAGTTGAGATTTTGGTTTAAAAGGGGAAATTTACCAAGATTTGAAGATTTGCGTCGAAGAAGTGGAAATCAGTCCGGATGAGTCCGGAGTAGGGGGACCACTCGTCAAGGGGAGTCTTTTTCGCGGAGAAAAACTCGATTTTGAGTGTTCAACCAGAAAATCACTTTGGGGGCTAGTGTTTGGAAGAGGAGAGGGAGAGCATGCCTAATGAGGAGTGAGGGAGAGATCTGGGCCGGCCAAGTGCTTCTATATACGACTGACCGGACTAGTCCGGTCGTGGTAGCGGACTAGTCCGGTACCCTTGGAAATCGGACTAGTCCGTTTCCAACAGACTTGATACATATATAGTTAATTAATAGTGATTCAAGGACAATAATTTTGCAAGTAGTCTTGGTGATTACGACCAGTAGGCAATCAACAATCGAACAATGGTCATAATCCACAAGATTTCTTCATTAAAAATAGTTTTCTGAGTAGAAAGGAGAAGAGGAGCATTTTTAACAATACAAAAGAACATTTTGAGTTGCAACCAGGTATGCAATGTTTCAAGCCACATTTCGAGAGTCAAGAATGTTTAGCTCATTTCTTAGTTCACAAAACCTTTTCTCATCTAATGGTTTGGTAAAAATATCCGCAAGTTGTTTTTCAGTCCTAACATGTGAAATAGCAATGTCACCATTTAATGAATGATCTCTAAGAAAGTGATGACGGATGTCTATGTGCTTAGTTCTTGAGTGCTCTACAGGGTTGTGTGCAATCATTATAGCACTTTCATTATCGCATAGAAGCGGGATATGACTTAGATTGTAGCCGTAGTCCCTAAGAGTTTGTTGCATCCAAAGCAGTTGCGTGCAGCAACTACCGGCTGCAACATACTCTGCTTCCGCTGTGGAAAGAGCAATGGAGTTTTGCTTTTTAGATGACCAAGAAACTAGGGACCTACCAAGGAATTGACAAGTCCCTGACGTGCTCTTTCTATCGACTTTGCATCCTGCATAGTCGGCGTCGGAATACCCCATCAAGTTAAACTTGGATCCTTTGGGATACCAAAGGCCCAAGTTGGGTGTGTGCACAAGGTACCTTAGGATTCTTTTTACAGCAATTAAGTGACACTCTTTAGGTGCGGCTTGAAACCTTGCACACATGCAAACACTAAGCATAATATCTGGCCTAGATGCACATAAGTATAGTAAGGAGCCAATCATGGACCGATATACCTTTTGGTCCACATTTGGACCGTCTTCATTGAGGTCGAGATGTCCGTTGATGGCCATGGGTGTCTTGATGGGCTTGGCTTTGTCCATATTGAATTTCTTGAGAATGTCTTGTGTATATTTAGTTTGGCTTATAAATGTATCTTCTCTCAGTTGCTTCACTTGAAATCCCAAGAAGAACTTCAATTCACCCATCATTGACATCTCGAACCTGTCTGTCATTATTTTGCTAAATTCTTCACAGAAGGACTTGTTAGTGGATCCAAAGATAATGTCATCAACATAAATTTGACATACGAATAAATGATCATCAAAATGTTTAGTAAAGAGTGTATAGTCAGCTTTACCAATTTTGAATCTATTTTGAATCAGAAAATCTCTAAGGCACTCATACCAGGCTCGAGGAGCCTGTTTGAGGCTATAGAGAGCCTTACGCAGTTTATAGACATGGTTGGGATACTTCTGATCTTCGAACCCCGGTGGCTGCTCCACATAGACTTCCTCCTTTATCGGACCATTGAGAAAGGCACTCTTGACATCCATTTGATACAACTTAAAATTATGGTGAGTAGCATATGCCAATAAAATGCGAATGGACTCAAGTCTAGCTACAGGAGCGAAGGTTTCATCGAAATCCAAACCTTCCACTTGAGAATAACCTTTGGCCACCAACCTCGATTTATTTCTTGTCACTACTCCATGTTCATCTTGCTTGTTCCGAAAGACCCATTTGGTTCCAACGATGTTCGCCCTTCGTCTTTCCACCAGCTTCCACACTTCATTTCTTTTGAAGTTGTTCAGCTCCTCTTGCATCGCAATCACCCAGTCTGGATCCCTTAAGGCTTCTTCTACCCTGTATCGCTCCAGAAAAGACACAAAAGAATAATGTTCACAAAAATTTGCAATTTGAGATCTAGTAGTTACTCCCTTAGCAATATCTCCAATGATATTGTTGACAGGATGGTCCCTTTGCACACACTGATGTACTCTTGGGTGTGGAATTTGTATAGTTGTTTGTTCTTCATTGTCTTCATGTGTCATGTCTCCCCCTAGATCATTGCTTCCATGATCATCTTGATTTTCTTGATCTTCCTCAACTTGATCTTGTGTAGGAGCTCCCCCTTGATCATTGCTTCCTTGTTGAAATTCATCTTGTGTCTCCTCTCGTGGTAGGATATCACCAAGTGCCATTTTCTTCAGCGCTTCACATGGAGCTTCCTCCTTATCTAGCATAGACTTATCGACTTGCTCCACTTGTGAGCCGTTAGTTTCATCGAACACTACGTCACGCGCTACTTCAACAAGGCCGGACACCTTGTTGAAGACACGATAGGCGTAGGCATTCGATTCATATCCGAGCAAGAATCCTTCATCGGACTTCGAAGCAAACTTCGAGGCCCTTGGTTTCTTGTTCAGAATAAAACATTTGCAACCAAAAACTTTGAAATAGGAAACGTTAGGCTTTTTACCCGTGAGAAGCTCATATGGAGTTTTCTTCAGCAGTCGATGAAGGTACAACCGATTTGTGGCATGACAAGCGGTGTTCACTGCTTCTGCCCAAAATCGGTCTGACGTCTTGTATTCATCTAACATTGTTCTCGCCATTTCGATCAATGTTCTGTTCTTCCTTTCGGCCACCCTGTTCTGTTGAGGAGAATAGGGTGCCGAGAATTCATGCTTTATACCTTCTTCATTGAGATATTCTTCAACTTGGGTGTTCTTGAATTCTGTCCCATTGTCACTTCTGATATTCTTTACGGTTGATGAGAATTCATTTTGAGCTCTTTTCAAGAACTTCTTGAGGGTTCCCTGAGTTTCTGATTTATCATACAAGAAAAACACCCAGGTAAATCTTGAAAAATCATCAACAATTACTAAATCGTATTTGTTACCGCCGATGCTAATGTATGCAATTGGACCAAAGAGATCCATGTGGAGAAGTTCCAGCGGTCTAGCGGTGGTCATCACATTCTTGGCGGGGTGTGGTGCTCCAACCTGTTTTCCTGCTTGACAAGCGCTGCATGGCCTGTCTTTTTCAAAAACCACATCCTTAAGACCACGGATGTGACCACCTTTTAGAAGTTTCTGCAGATTTCTCATTCCAACATGGGCTAGCCGTCTATGCCACAGCCATCCCATGTTGGTCTTAGCAACCAAGCAAGTGTTGAGTTCGGCTTTATCTTTGTTGAAGTCAACAAGATAAAGCTTTCCCTTCAACAATCCCTTGAATGCAATCGAGCCATCACTTCTTCTAAAGACGGTCACACCTTCATTAGTGAATAAACAGTTGTAACCTTTGTCGCATAGTTGAGATATTGATAAAAGATTATAATCTAGAGAGTCTACATGTAAAACATTAGATAAGGTGTGTTGAGAGGATATTTCAATGTTACCACTACCAAGGACCTTTCCTTGGCTGTTGTCTCCAAAGTATATACCTTCACTTGGATCCTTGTTGCACTCGTATTCCACAAACATACCTCTCTCTCTGGTCATATGATTTGTGCATCCGCTATCTAGTACCCACTTAGATCCACCGGAGGAGTAAGCCTGCAAAATAGAATTATTTCTGGGTTTTAGGTACCCAAGCTTGCTTGGGTCCTCTCAGGTTAGTCACAAGAGTTTTGGGCACCCACACACAAGTTTTTAAGTTCTTGTGGCGTGGCCCTGTATATTTAGCAATGACTTTTCCATACTTGTTTTTCATGAGAGCATAAGAAGCATCAAATGTATGGAACAGTGTTTGTAGCTCAGATTCATGTGATTTTTCTTTAACAAAAATGATTCTATTCTTAGCATGATTAGGAGTAGACATGTGTCTGTTCCTGTCAAAGCCAAGACCATCTTTGACATTGGGAGGTCTAGTGATCATATATGCACTTCGTGCATATTTGATCTTCTCCTTATCAAAGATGTCGTTTTGAGAAGAATGCATGTCATGAGAGGTTGAAGCATTAGAAATTACATTCTTCTTGCTAGAGCAAGTGCAGGTTCTTATTGTTGTCGAGCTCATATCTTTAGAGGAAGAGCTCTTGGAGGAAGAGGAGTCACTTTGTTTGAGCGACTCAACTTGCACCTCAAGGATTTTGTTAACTTTTGACAAGTTAGCAAGTTCTTCCTTGATTGCAATGTGCGAGCCCTCTAACTTTGAGTAAGTTTCCTTACTCAAGGCTAGCTCTAACTCAAGTGACTCATTCTTCTCTCTTTCAAGCTCAAGAAGCTTTTCAACTTCTTGATATCTCTTCCTCTCACGGATGAGCATATCTTCTTGTCGGTTGACAAGTTCTTCCTTTTCAAAGATTTCGTTCGACAACATTTCCATTTTCTTTAAAGCAATTTTACTTAGCCCTCTAAATAATTCTTCATTATCACTAGAGCTATCAAAGTCATCAATGGAGGAATTTAGTATAGGAGGAGTAAGTCTAACCTTTTTCTTGCCTTCCTTAGCCATAAGACAAGTGTGGTTGTTCATGTCCCGTCCTCCCATGTTTGGAAAGAGTGTGGCTCTCATAGTTGGTTTCTTGACTGCGATAGTGGCCATCTCTTCTTCTTCATCGGAGGAGGACTCGTCGTTTGAGTCCCACTCCTTCCCAATGTGAGCTTGATGGGCTTGTCTTCTTTTTCTGAAATTTTTCTTTTCTTGAGATCTTGTTTCCTTCTTCTTTTTGTTTTCCTCATAAGTACAGTCCACCATGAAGTGACCATACTCTCCGCAGTTGTAGCAAGTACGTCGAGCCTTGGATTTTCCTTTATCCTTGATTTTGCCTTCATGTGAATTGTTGCCGTGTCTTCTCTTCATCATGCGTTTGAACTTTTTGATGAAGAGTACCATTTCTTCGTCATCAAGATCGGTACTTTCGTCGCTTGTATCTCCATCGTCTTGGTCTTCACGAGTTTCTTTGAGTTTGGGTCTGCACGTTGCTTTGAGAGCAACTTCTTTCTTTTTAGAAGAGGTGAGCTCGGCTAAGTCTTTGACGTATTGAGCCTCTTTCTCCATCATTTCATGATTTATGATCTTTCCCAATAACTCATCGGGAGTCATTTTGTGAAACCCGGGGCTTTCTCTAATCATTGAGCAAAGTGTGACGTTTCTTGGCATGAAGGCTCTTATCATCCTTTTGACTACCTCGTGATCAGTCCATTTCTTACTTCCATAGGCACGGATTTTGTTGATGAGTGTCTTCATCCGATTGTACATGTCTTGAGGTGATTCGCCTTCTTCAATAGCAAATCTCCCCAACTCTCCTTCTAGCATCTCAATTTTGGCTTCACGTACCATTAGAGAAGAGATTGCGGGTGATTCCGTATGGGGCGTTGTATAATCTTGCTCTTGCGCCTACCATTAGAGAAGAGATTGTATGAATGTGGCCTAGAGGGGGGGTGAATAGGCCTTTAAAGATTCCTGCACACTTAATAAAGTTATCAGAAACTTGACTGACCGGACTAGTCCGGTTGTGTGGGCGGACTAGTCCGGTGTGCTGAATTATTTGAGTTAATTAAGTGTGTCTCACAAATTTAATCTCTCAGCAGCGGAATGAGAACAACAGTTTTTATAAATTAAATTTATTGTATGGATGCACGTGCAAACTTATAAGGAACTCAAATGATGACTAGCAAACTAGTGATCTAATGTATCAAAATGTAAAACAAATGAGAGACAAGAGACACGAATTTTTACCGAGGTTCGATCTCACCAAGAGATCTACGTCCTCGTTGAGGAAGCTCACACAGAGCCGGGTTCCCAACCCTTTCCCTCTTCAAGTCACCACACAGGCCGACTTGACTTCACTATCAAGTGTAATCACCGTGTTTATGGGGCAACCTCACACGTTGAGGGCTCCCACAAGAATTACAATGAGAAGTTGATCAAATACACTCAAAAAGATTACAATGCAGAATATAAGTGTAGAGAGATCAAACCCCAAGAGCTCACAATGAAGGAACGACGATCTCCCAATCCCAAATCCAAGTATTTTATTGATCTTCAGCTTTTTGCACCTTAGATGTGTGGGGAGACGTGTTTTTGGGCTCTTGGGACAGGTGGCGGCGCTAGGGTTTCAGTTTTTGACAGTATGAGTCGTGTCTACTCAGGGAAAAGACGAAGGACCTCTTTTTATAGGCTTTCCCAAAAAGTTACCGTTGTTAAACCTACTACCGGACTAGTCCGGTATATGATCGGACTTGTCCGGTCTACTTCCAGTGGGTTAACCGGACTAGTCCGGTCCACAAACCGGACTTGTCCGGTGCTATGTGAAATGGGGTTTCAGAAACTTCAGCGGACTAGTCCTGTCGCTTGGATGGACTAGTCCGCAGTCCTCTAAAGAGGACAACAGAGACATGACCGGACTAGTCCGGTCTAAAACCGGACTTGTCCGGTTGCATTCCAGTGAGCTGACCGGACTAGTCCGGTTCACAAGGCGGACTAGTCCGGTGCACTATGTTTGCGTCTTTCAGAAAGTTAAACGGACTAGTCCGGTCCATGAGCAGACTAGTCCGGTTTTCAGTGGATTTTAGTTGATTTTTAAACCCCTTACCCTTACGCAAAGTCATGAGCTCTTGGGATGTGTCTCTCTTACACACAACCTATACATTTATATCTACTTTGCTCCTCTAAATTCCACTAACGTCTTCCTTTTCGGGCACCACTCTATTTTTCACCTTTTTGTGTGTGCCGAGCCAGTTCACTTTGTTTATCCTGCAATCATCTTAATAGTTTCATTAGGATCTCATATGTTCGTCATCAATTAGCCAAAACCCACAAGGGATATCCTAGATGCACTTACATTGTACAAGCCCAGAAGAGAGATAAAGGAATGCCGAAAATCCGGGCATGAATCAATGAGGATAAAATGAAATGTTTCCGAGAAGATGAACAAGGTGTGGTATGGTTTAACAACCGTATCGTGGTACCCCGGAACCTGAAGCTAAGGAAGAAAATCCTCGATGAAGCTCATATGTCCAAGTACTCGATACATCCTGGGAGCAATAAGATGTATCAAGACCTTAAGACAAAATTTTGGTGGACTCGGATGAAGCGAGAGATTACCATGTATGTATCCGAGTGTGATACATGTCGGCGAGTCAAAGCTGATCATATTAAGAAAACGGGAATGCTACAACCATTAAGTATTCCGGCATGGAAGTGTGAGGACATCAGCATGGACTTTATTGTCAGACTGCCTCGCACATCTAGAAAGCATGACTCCATTTGGGTGATTGTTGATCGCTTAACAAAATCAGCCCACTTCATCCCAGTGAATACGGGGTTCCATACTAAGCAATATGCAGAGTTGTATCTCCAAAATTGTGTGCTTACATGGAGTTCCCAAAACCATCATATCAGACCGAGGATCAATATTTGTTGCTCGTTGCTGGGAGCAACTACATGAATCTCTGGGAACAAAGTTAATCAGAAGCTTGGCATACCATCCTCATACCGACGGTCAAACGGAGAGGGTGAATCAAATTTTGGAAGATATGCTAAGAGCATGTGCCATAGATCATGGAAAGAATTGGGATGACCATTTGCCTTTAGTGGAGTTCTCTTACAACAATGGTTACCAATCCAGTATTAAAATGGCACCATACGAAGCACTGTATGGCAGAAAGTGACGCACGCCACTCAATTGGTGTGAATCTGGCGAGAGGGTGATTCTATTACAACAATTGGTTTTGAAGTCGGAAATCACGTCTATCTCCGAGTGTCCCCGATGAAGGGAATTCAGCGATTCGGGGTCAAGGGAAAGCTAGCTCCTCGCTTTGTGGGTCCGTTCATGATTACAGAACGGTGTGGGCCAGTAGCCTACCATTTGGAGCTGCCGCCATCTTTATCGGGCGTCCACGACGTATTCCATGTCTCACACTTGATAAAGTGTTTGAAGAAGCCGAGCAGCCCATCAAGATTATCGACGAAAAGACCTGGATCACTCGAAATCGAACTTTGAGATTTTACAAAGTCCTGTGGAGTAATCATACCCTAGAAGAGGCGACTTGGGAGAGTGAAGATTACATCCACAAGAACTATCCGGAACTTTTGTCGTAGATTTTATAATTACCTTCCGCCTCATCTTTCTTTTGTAATCTCGGGACGAGATTCCCTTTTAAGGGGGGAGGAATGTAAAGGTCCCAAAATTGTGAATACAAAGAAACATGAGATTGTACAAATGTTGGTGTCATGTGTATCAAAAAGGGGATTGGTTCAAACTTTTTACACATATGATAACACATGTGAGGATTTCTAAAACCAACTTAGGATTAGTTGCATGCTTGGTCTCTAGGTGGATTAAGACCACAGAGTTGAAGTACTCAAGTGCAATGGAGGGGTTTAAAAATCAGAAGTTAAAGTGAGTGTTCAACTCAAATTTCAAATGAGGGGAGGACACAATGGGAATTCAAAACTGTTGTGTTTAAACTCTTGTTTGCAGCAGCTAACACAAGAATCAAATTGCATATTTGGATTGCTTAGGTCCAAATTAGTGGGTAGGCAGAGTTTCATTAATTTTTGAAATGGTTTGCTATCCATTTTTCCAAAAAGGATTCAAATATGTTAAGAATTCAAATATACATTTGAATTTGGAGGGGATTTGTCTAACTATCCAAATGCAGCTCAGATTTTGACTCCAAACATGTGAATTGGTCACTTGCCAAATTTTGGAGATCTTTTGAGGGATAAGGGAGCACTGACCGGTGGGCCCCACATGGCATAGAGGTGGAAAAATCTTATAGCTAAAGTCAGAGCAAAGTCTCTGTTTTATCTCTGCTCACCCGAGCAGGGCTGCCGCAGCGTGACACCGAGGGACCCCGGAAGCCACCTCCTGTCCGATTTTCTTCACGCTGGCGAGCTCCTTGTGGCGGACCGGAATCCGCTCATCCAGGATCGCAGAGGGTGGTGCCGCGCGATGCGACACCCGACAGCACACGTCATATGAACACATTATATTACATGGGAAAAACAAACTGAAGGTACAAAGTAGTACACTTCTCAGTTACAAACTAGAGTCTTTATTACACAGCGGAAGTTTCTTTTATACAACTCACGCCCGCCTATCTAGCAAAAGTCGGTTGCCCAGCCCTAGGGCAACCCACACTAGCTGCACTCCTCAGCTCAGCGCGGCGTGTACGGCTCCCACTCAGCCGTGGTCCCCGACGGAGGGTAACCCTCGCCGGTGGACTCGTACTCTGAGTCCGTGGGTGGCTCCTCACCTGAAAAACACTTAAGCAGCAACCGTGAGCACGAAGGCTCAGCAAGGCTTAACCGACTCACCTAAGCATGAAACTCTACATGAGGTGTACCATGACATAGGATAGCAATGTTGCAGCAAATGGACACGCCTACAAGTTCATCCTTAGTTCATCTTTTAGCAACAAGTTAACGGTTCATGGATCTGAAATTTAGTGAGCAATATTTGGTGGCACACACGTAGCAATACAATTATGTCATAACAGCAATTTGAATCATAACATTTCATTCATTAGTCTACGTTACGACGCAGTGAACAAGCGATACTCGTCACCGCGAGGGACGGCGAATCGACTCGTTATACACCTGCAGGGAAACCCAAAGAGCACGTCACGTACGCCCACCCGTGGAGCTGCACAGCACACTCACTCGATGTCGTACGGGACAACCTTTCACCCAACAGCCCAAACGTCGAACCGGTCGCACCGAAACGAGCAGGAGGTTCCCCACACGGAGCATCTCTCTATGCCCGTTGGCAGATTTCCACCTTGCTGCCCTCAGCCTACACCTATAAATCGGTGCGTCATGCCTCGATGCCCGGAGGTTTAGGCTACATCGGTTTATCGGGGCCCATATATCTGATATGCCTTCGGTACGTTCAATACTTGTTCAGCAGGGACGCACACGGATCGGTCCTCAATCGACACGGGCAGGGCCGCGCACACAAGACTTCCCCTTGCGGCGCCCTAGCCCCTGCCTAGTCTTATTTTCATTACTCAAGTGATCTCACATCACTCAACCGAACCCGTGTGTCCCAATGCCTATCTCGCAAGTAGATTCCAACTACTCGACTTGTACCGAAGCCCTATGAATTATTAAGCATAGCCTGTCTACTCGAGGTCTTAGACACTACTGTAAGGGCCTCAGTTTTTGACACACAGTTGCAGTGTTCATCACCACACCACACACCTCATTTGAGGAAGAATGATGAACACAAATGAAGAGCAAGTAACAATTATCAACATGCTCATTAGAGAACAAACTCACACATTGCAAAAGTGGTATTTCCCACATGTGATATAGATGGGCTGGACATATGAAAACTCCTACACTTTACTAAGGATGTCCATGCCAAGTTTCACCCAAATTCAAAACCTTTTTGAGGTCAGTTTGGGTATAGTTAGGAAGAGGGCAGTTTGAAACCATATTCAAATTCAAACTGTTTTTATCCCATGAATTTAAAAGTGGATGGCATATTCTTACTCAGCACATTTTTGTGAGCTCACACACCAATTTTCACTCCATTTGGAGTTGATCTTGACATGAGCTAAGTGGGAGAAATTCAAACTTTATTTGAATTTCAAACTGAACTTGTGCTGAAATTCATTCAAACCAAACCTCATTTGAACTTTGATCAATTCAAATGGCTCATGGGTGAATAATTTGAATTGCCAAGGGTAGTATGGGGTTCACTGTTTACAACAGTGATTAGGAGTAAATTTCAGAGGTTAAAACTGGAAGTGGGACCCACATGTCAGCCACTGCTCAGATCAAACCGACTGAGACTTTTTCACTCGGGTCGCCGAGCCGCAGCGGTGATCGCCACCGAGGGAAGCCGCCGCGCCAGCAGC
Organism: Neostapfia colusana; assembly: GCA_030760725.1. Classification (NCBI taxonomy): domain Eukaryota; kingdom Viridiplantae; phylum Streptophyta; class Magnoliopsida; order Poales; family Poaceae; genus Neostapfia; species Neostapfia colusana. The sequence continues at coordinate 131,741,622 of JASWHV010000001.1, read as the reverse complement.
TGCTTGCCCACGCGCGGGCGTGAGGCGGTGCAGAGCCTTCTTAAGGCGCCTGCCCCCTCCTCGGCCGAGGCACCGCCGTTCTTCCCCGCAAGAACTCAGCGCCGGCCGAAAACTTCCGCAGCTTGGACTTGATCGGAGAACGCCGATCGCAGCTTCCTCCGTCCACTCCAGAGCCCCAGCAAGGTACTAGAGACCTTCCTCCGTCCTCCCCGTTGCTAGAATTCGGTTGAAACCGATTGATATCGGCTGTGCCGAAAGATCAAATTCGGGACTTGGAACCGCCGCACCTCGGGCTCTCGTGGACAGCCCAACCAGGGCGTTGTCACGCCCGAGCCAAGGCACCCTTGGACGCGCGGGTGACCGGTGCTGCTCATCCCCGAGCCACAGCTCGAGTGGTTGCTCACCGGCGGCGAATTTCCACTTTTCCCCTTTCTGTGTGCAGAACGACCTTCAGGTACGATTCTGTTTAATTCGTGCTCCAGAAAGGATTAGAGGGCCTCAAGCCGCTCTCACACGATCTAGACACGGTAACGCACAAGTTGCCTTCACAACTCCGGGCCGGAGGACCTCTGTGCCCGGCGTAATTTGAGGTCTACTAATGGCGGAACGAACGGGCGGCATCGGGCGCACGGTGAGGACCTATTTCGGGCCTTCCCCGAGCTGCCTCGAGCTCGTGTCGACCTTCTATGAGGTCCACTGATGCTCCCCGACCGATTTCCCAAGTAGCTGAGGTACTAGAGAAGTCAGCCGACATGGCCGAAGTCGTTCCGAGGCGGCGGCTCGTCGCCGACCATACTCCGGCCATTATCATGAGCAGCTGACCCTAGAATCCTGTTCCCCGAGTAAAAGTAGGCAGGGGCGGCCAGAATCGAGAAGTTTGGAGCTGTACAGCGGCCGGCGGCGAGATCCCTCGGCGGCGGGGCGCGGGTGTCGCGAGGTTGAAGAAGGGGGTGGACCCCAGCTGTCAGCGGGAGATATTTTGAATCGGGATCCGGCTGCGGCCGGGATCGGGTGTGCTGCCGCGCAAAACCCTTGTGGGCCGCGGTGTGCCATCACCTAGGCGTGCGACGCGTGTCCCCTGGGCCCACGCGCGAGTTTAAACTTTTTCCCGATTTTCAGATTTCCTTCAAACTTCAAATCCTCATAACTTTGGCTAGAAAGCTCCAAATTGGGTGAACCAAATTTTGCTGGATTCAGCTCTCTGAGTACTTTCCAGCAAATCAAGTTTCACTTCATGAAAACCCTTAATTTTCCAGAATTAATTCCTCAAAGTTTAAACTGTTAGGAATTCTAACTGGAGAATCCTGTGGAGGAAAATCCTGAAATTTTGCTGGGATATTCACCAAAATATCCCTGAACTACCATAAAAATTTAAGATCCATTTGAGCTAATTTGATCCACCTAATGGTGTGATTAGTGAAACTGTTCCAGAGAAAATAGAAAATGTTCAGAAACATTTTCAGAATTTTCTCTGAAATTGTTTAGCTCATATATTTAACTAGGAACCTTAAAATTAAGTGAGACCAACTCCATTAGAAACCTCTGAAAATCTAGTTTTCAGAAAGTCATGGCTTGTTCCATGAAAATCCCTAGAGCACCCTAAGATTTCCAATTAAGGTCAAGAACATAATTAATTGTGGAGGGCTCAAATGAGCTTTGCTGCAACTAAAACTTGACCAAGTCTCTGTTTAGGTTGTAAACAAGCCACAGTAAAAGTTTCACAGTCTTTGGGTCTATCTAGTAAGACTTAGAAGGTTCACAAGTTTAAAACTCAATTGAAATGCATTAAATTAATACATGTACTTCTTATATCATGTAGTCGCTAAGGTCGAGGAGGAACCCGAAGTCCTAGACTTTGTTACTCCAGAGGAGCAGCTAGCCTACGACCAAGAGCAGCAAGGCAAGCTCCAGTTTGCATTAACCTTCTTACAAATTTTTATTGTTTTGAGCACTTACTTGAGTATGACTATTTCTTGTATTTGAGTCTTGTTTGGAAACCCAATTGCATAGCCAAGAGAACCATGGGTTGGGATTAGGATTGAAAACCCCATTAGCTACTGCAATGCTAAGATAGTGTAGGATTCGGTACAAGTCGAGTAGTTGGAACTACTCGCGAGCATAGGCTATAGGCACTCAACTCAGGTAGAGATAGCACATGATACACATGGCAAGAAAGATGAGACCGAGTGGAGAGTAAGGGCAGCAGGACTTTGGGGCCTGTGTGCTATAGCTCCGCTTGTGTCGATTGAGGACCGAGCCGTGTGTGGGCCTGTTGAACAAGCTAGAACAGTACTAAAGACCTACCGGCTATATGGGAACCGGGAAACTGATGTAACTCGGGTAGCTGGGTGTTGAGGCATAGCTGGTCCTTCAGAGGGTAGGTTGAGAGCTCGAGGTGTAAATCGGCTGGCGGCACTGAGATGCGCATGCAGAGACCTCTTGCTCGGGAAGATTAGACCGGTTCAACATTTGGTTAACGGGTGAAAGGTGGTTGCGTACGGCGTCCGTGATGGTTGCTGTAGGCAACATCGAGTACGGGCGTACGTGACGGGTTATTCGAGTAACCCTGCAGGTGTAAATCGATTATAATCGCCGTCCCTCGCGGTCAGTGAGTACCACTTGTTCACTGTACCTTGACGTAGAAAGAACAAGCTAGTTACATGTTAAAATGTTGCTGATTGAAAGATGGACTTTGATTGTTAATGATTTGTTGTAGTTTAGAGCTAACTAAAATTCTTTTCAACTTTGGGCAAAGTACATGAGAGAAATGTGTTTCTTGTTTGATTGCGGCTCTCTCATGTGCCTTAGCGTAAGGTTCTCCACAACCTGCTGTTAAAACTTAAAAGTAAGGTTCCACTAATTAGGTGAGTCCTTGCAACTTATTTTGCCTCATGTAACCCATTACCCTCCATGTAGCAGTTTCATGTTTAGGAGAGACGGGTCAGTCTTGCTGAGCCTGCGTGCTCACTGCTTGTGTTTGAAGCTTTTGCAGGGTTCTATGAGGAAGGGACTCCCGAGGAGGAGACGGAACCCCAGGAGGGGAACCCCGTCGAGTGGGAGTCGTGCACGCCGCCATGTTAGTGTGCGTGTGTGCTAGCAACGACACGTTCCCGGGCTGAACGTGAACTTGATGCGTAGTCTACGCCCGTGAGTGTAGATTGAACATATTTTATTGTAAAAATGTTCATAAACCTCTTTATGTAATAAACTTTGCTTCTGCTTTGTACCTTTGATGTGTGTTATCCAGTGCTGTGCAACGCAACACCCCTCAGCGTGATCCTGGCTCGACAAGACCGTGGGTTCGTGTCAGCGTTGGTATCAGGGCTCGCTTGAGGTTTAACGCACTAAAAAGGTCATCTTTTTCAAAAATCCAGTGAGGAACGAGTTAGTAGCCCGTATAAGGATGTTATTAGTGTATAGAAAGTGGCATACTAACCTATTTGTCTATGTCGGAAAATCGTGCATCTCGGGACGTGCTGCCGCCGGGATATTTTGAATCGGGATCCGGCTGCGGCCAGGATCGGGTGTGCTGCCGCGCAAAACCCTTGTGGGCCCCGGTGTGTGCGACGCGTGTCCCCTGGGCCCACGCGCGAGTTTAAACTTTTTCCCGATTTTCAGATTTCCTTCAAACTTCAAATCCTCATAACTTTGGCTAGAAAGCTCCAAATTGGGTGAACCAAATTTTGCTGGATTCAGCTCTCTGAGTACTTTCCAGCAAATCAAGTTTCACTTCATGAAAACCCTTAATTTTCCAGAATTAATTCCTCAAAGTTTAAACTGTTAGGAATTCTAACTGGAGAATCCTGTGGAGGAAAATCCTGAAATTTTGCTGGGATATTCACCAAAATATCCCTGAACTACCATAAAAATTTAAGATCCATTTGAGCTAATTTGATCCACCTAATGGTGTGATTAGTGAAACTGTTCCAGAGAAAATAGAAAATGTTCAGAAACATTTTCAGAATTTTCTCTGAAATTGTTTAGCTCATATATTTAGTTAGGAACTTCCAATTTAAGTGAGACCAACTCCATTAGAACCCTCTGAAAATCTAGTTTTCAGAAAGTCATAGTTTGTTTCATGAAAATTCCTAGAACACCCTAAGAGTTCCAATTAAGGTCAAGGACATAATTAATTGTGGAGGGCTCAAATGAGCTTTGCTGCAACTAAAACTTGACCAAGTCTCTGTTTAGGTTGTAACCAAGCCACAGTAAAAGTTTCACAGTCATTAGGTCTGTCTAGCAAGGGTTATAGACGTCACAACTTCAAATTAATACAAATGCATTTAAATTGATACATATATTGCTCTTATCATGTAGTCGCTAAGGTCGAGGAGGAACCCGAAGTCCTAGACTTCGTAACTCCGGAGGAGCAGCTAGCCTACGACCAAGAGCAGCAATGCAAGCTCCGGTTTGCATTAACCTTTTTACAAATTTTTATTGTTTTGAGCACATACTTGTTTCCTTTATTCTGTGCATTAGAGTCTTGTTTGGAAGCCCCACTGCATAGCCAAGAGAACCATGGGTTGGGTTAGGATTGCAAACCTCGTTAGCTACTGCATTGCTAGGATAGAGTAGGATTCGGTACAAGTCGAGTAGTTGGAACTACTCGCGAGAATAGGCTAGAGGCACATTGCTCGGGTAGTGATAGCACATGAAACACATGGCAAGAAAATGAGACCAAGCGGAGGGTAAGGGCAGCAGGACTTTGGGGTCTGTGTGCTGTAGCTCCGCTTGTGTCGATTGAGGACCGAGCCGTGTGCGGGCCTGTTGAACAAGCTAGAACAGTACCGAAGACCTACCGGCTATATGGGAACCGGGAAACTGATGTAACTTGGGTAGCTGGGTATTGAGGCATTGCCCGTCGTTCAGAGGGTAGGTTGAGAGCTTGAGGTGTAAATCGGCTGGCGGCACGGAGATGCGCGTGCAGAGACCTCTTGCTCGGGACGATGGGACCGGTTCAATATTTGGCTGACGGGTGAAAGGTAGTTGCGTACGGCGTCCGTGATGGTTGTTGTAGGCAACATCGAGTATGGGCGTACGTGACGGGTTGTTCGGGTAACCCTGCAGGTGTAAATCGATTATAATCGCCGTCCCTCGCGGTCAGTGAGTACCACTTGTTCACTGTACCGTGACGTAGAAAGAACAGGCTAGACACATGTTAAAATGCTGCAGATTGAAAGATGGACATTGATTGTTAATGATATGCTGTAGTCTAGAGCCAACTAAAGTTCTTTTCAACTTTGGGCAAAGTACATGAGAGAAATGCGTTTCTTGTTTGATTGCGGCTCTCTCATGTGCCTTAGCGTAAGGTTCTCCACAACCTGCTGCTAAAACTTGAAAGTAAGGTTCTACTAATTAGGCGAGTCCTTGCAAATGATTTTTACCTCATGTAACCCATTGCCCTCATGTAGAAGTTCCATGTTTAGGTGAGACGGGTCAGACTTGCTGAGCCTTCGTGCTCACTGCTTGTGTTTGAAGCTTTTGCAGGGTTCTATGAGGAAGGGACTCCCGAAGAGGAGACGGAACCCCAGGAGGGGAACCCCGTCGAGTGGGAGTCGTGCACGCCGCAGAGTTAGTGTGCGTGTGTGCTAGCAAGGACACGTTCGAGGGCTGATCGTGCACTTGATGCTTAGTCTACGCCCGCGAGTGTAGACTGAACTTATTTTTCTGTAAACATGTTCATAAACTTGTTTATGTAATAAAATTTTCGCTTCCGCTTTGTACCTTTGATGTGTGTTATCCGGTGCTGTGCAACGCAGCACCCCTCAGCGTGATCCTGGCTCGATAGGACCAAATGGGGTCGTGTCAGCGTGGTATCAGAGCTCGCTTGAGGTTTAACACAGTACAAAGGTCTTCTTTTTCAAAAACCCAGTGAGGAACGAGTTATTAGCATATAGAAAGTGGCATATTACCCTATTTGTTATGTCGGAAAATTGTGCATCTCGGGACGTTCATGTCTTGGGGGGTGCACGTAAGCGCTGTCCACCAGTGCGCACAAGCTGAAGGGTGGAGCCCCACGGGTGGCAGGTAACCCGACCCGCTTTGATATCCTCTACGACTCTTCATGTCGTTTGGGGTATTCGAGCAACGTCTGTCCCTGGTGTGCGTGGTGCAACTTGGGAGACCCCGTCACGTGGTCTAAAACGTGAACACGTAACTCAAGGCGTGGTTGGCTTGAGAACATCTGGGCGAGTGATGACGGCCGGGTGTACTAACTGTATGGATTCCGGGCTCGGTGTGCAGCCGAGTCTGATGATTGTTTGGGTGTCTGCAGGTGGCCTGACCACGAAACGGTAGACGTGTAGCATCCGTGTGCAAGTGACGTTTAGTGCCACTGAAATAACGAATCCGGCTAAGTCCGGTATAGGTTTTTCCTTTGTGAGGACGTAGTGCCGACATAATCTGGTGACGCATCGACGTCACACCCAACTAAATGAACAACTTCATTTAAAAACTTGAAGATTTTGATCCAAAGTAGTAAAACTTGATATAACTCCTTCCCTTGAACAGGATTTTCAAAGTTAACAAGTTTTCAACTTATAGGCTGTTAAGGACAGAGCACTCTGTTTTCAGCTGAATCAAGGCTGAAGTTAATCAGAGGTTAGAGGTTGAGTTCTTTCGAGGTTGGGGTCGTATGATACAGTTCTGGAAAGCGTTGGAAGAGCTTTACAACTCTTCTGTTGAGGTCCAGAGGTGTTTCATCCCTTAACCAATCGAAAAATGCAGTAGAGTTGAAACTGTCCAGAAAACAGGGCAGAGCAAAGACTTTCTGTAAACTCTCTGTAAATTAAGCATAACTTACTGCTTAAAAATCCAAAAATAGAAAATGAGGTAGTTCTGGAAAGCTTATGAGATGGGTTACAACTTTGTAACAGAAAGTTTTGTCAGATTAGGAACAGAATTAACTGGGATTCTTGGATCAATTCAGTACCTAAAGCAGGGAGGTGATGTCCAATTGATTCCAGAAATTCTGTTAACTTTGACATCTCATAACTTTTGAACCAGGACAGATTTGAGGCCAATCAAACACTTTCTGGAAAGCTATTGAAGTTAGCTTTAACTTTGATGTTGAGCTCCAGAATTAGTTTTGCTGTTAACATGGCCTAAATCAGGTTGAAATGGAAACTGGTCAGGGCTGTCATGGGAACAGCAGATCAGCAGTCAAATTTGTTTAAAATTTGAACTATGTTTCCAAGTTTTATGGGTTCAATGACATGTCTTATGTTATAACTCCATGGTTTACTGTTTAAATAAATATTTGACATTTCTTAAATATATTTTTACAGATGGCAGCAGATAAACAGTTGGAGAACGGGTGGGTAGTTTCCCACTGTTCTGACCGTAGCGGCTACCCGGAAGCATTGTGGCAAATGCTCCAATATTTCGGGTACAATCAGATGCCGCAGTACTTCGCCAAAGAAGATGGCGAAGGGGGGAACAAGACGTGGATGATCCATGTCGAGGTTCCTGCAGGACCTACGCCACCCGGTTGGGTGCCATTCACCGTCACGGTGAGAGGAAGACAACCGGAAGGGATGTGGCAAGTGGCAGCCCGTGACACTATGTCACGTTTCTGCCAACTACACGTGCAGGCTATGGAGGGCACTCCATACGCACTCGTTCCGGTGGAGGGACGAGCTCAGCATGTGTGGAAAGAGGGGTACCTGGAGGCAACAGACCCGAATTGCCCAAGGTACAACCCCGCGGAGGCAAACCTCAGCCTCCAAATGTGGGCGGGAAACACTGTGATGGACAGCCAAGCTGTTCATACGGAGCATCTCGCCACCAAGCTCAAGGAGAGCACAAGCCGTGGAGATCATTTCGAGAGTGCTCACAGCGCACTCCGCAATGTGCTCCTTCCGACGATCAAGCGACTGAATGAACAACACAATCAGTTGCGTCGTCTGAAGAAGGCAAAGAAGAAGAGCCGTGTTGACATCGCGGCGTTGCAAGAGCTGGTGCAGACCCTAACCCAGCAGAATGAGGACCTTGCTCAAGAGCGGGACGACGCCATTGAGGGAGGACAAGGCTGGGAAGAGGACTACAACCAGGCTATGGACGAGGTGCATGCATTGCAGGACCTCGTACCCCCGGTGTTAGGCGTACCGGTAGTCTTGGGTCTTCCAGCAATGGGAGAACCCGGAATGGGAGAAGAGGTGGTAGATCCAGAGCCACCAGCAGAGGTACCGGAGGAGGACGACCCACAGGAGGTCGAGTTCTACTCCGAGTAGGGGGTTACGGTTGCCAAGTAGGGCAGCTAGGGTAGCGTAACCCAACTTTTGTAATCGGTGACATGTCGTGTAGACAGTAGCGTATGTATAGGTAGTGACGACATGAGCACGACTTCTCGGAGATCCGAGAATAATGTATCTTGTATAAAGTTTCTGCTTTATCAATATATGTGAATGTTGTGCAAATTAATCATGTGTCACTTCAATACCTACTGTTGCGTATGGAATTTTAAGTGAGACATGTGCTAATTGCTGCTGTTTTGAATTTCAGAATGACGCGTACTCGTGCCAACCCTGACGTTGGGGGTACCAGTCAAGGGGGAGAGACCTCCCAACCACCTCCCGAGGACTCCTCGGGACAGCAGCAGCAACCGCAACAGCAAACGCCGCCACCGCCACTGCCAACAGTTACATTGGCCGACATTGTCGCGGCAATGGCGGGCTCGCATCAGCAGCACACAGAGTTGCTGCAGACTCTCATCGCCAATACGTCTCGCCCAGAGAGACGTCAAGATCGTGAGGAGCGCCAACAGAGCTCCTACTCCGACTTCCTGGCGACTCATCCCCCTGTATTCTCAAGGGCGGATGAACCACTTGACGCGGACAACTGGCTCCGCGCCATAGAGATGAAGTTCGGGCTGCTCCAAATCAGTGAGCAGCGCAAGACTCAGTTCGCGGTCCAGCAGCTCCAAGGATCCGCGAGCGCGTGGTGGGCCAACTTCTGTGCTCCACAGCCCACCGACCGAGTGATGACCTGGGCGGAGTTCCGGACGGCCTTCAGGGCCTATCATATACCGCCAGGTCTGATGAAGAGGAAGACGCAGGAGTTCTTACACCTGCAACAAGGGAGCCGGAACGCGCTGGAATACTCCAGGGCGTTTAACGATCTCGCGTTATATGCGTCGTATCATGCTGATACCGACGAGAAGCGGCGGGACCATTTTTACCAGGGGTTTAACCCGCTCCTGAAGGACAAGTTGGCGATGTTCAATCACGGCAGCCTCAACAACATCATTGATGCTGCGATTGTTCAGGAGGACTCCGGTAAGGAGTTAGCGGCGGCGGAGAGAAAGCGAAGCGCGCCGCAGAGCAGCGGAGAAGGAGGCGGTCCTTCTCAGAAGATTCGGATGGTGAATCGCCCACCATCAGGTCCACGCTGGCAGCCACCACAGCGGTCGATGCCGTTCCGCAGTCGGCCGTACTCTTCACCGGCATTCCGGCCGGCACTGCCAGCACCACCGCAACAACAACAGCAGCAGCGGGCGATGCCGCGTGCGTTTGCGCCTCAGCAACGCATGCCGGGCTTTCGTCCACCGAGCACTCCACCAGCAGCGGCCACATGTTACAAGTGTGGTCGTCCAGGGCACTTCGCGAGCAGTTGCCCGGAGAGGCAAGGCGGCGGAGTGGCACCACAGTTTCCGGGGAGGAATCAACCCCGGAACCCTACTAATGCGCGGCGGGCAAACCCTAGGCCCGGCACTGTCCACCAACTTGCCATTGAGGACGTGCCGGAGGGCGAGCCAATCCTCGCGGGTATGTTCCAACTCCACCAGCATCCCGCTATAGTACTGTTTGATTCAGGCGCCACGCATAATTTTATTAGCCAAGCTTTCATTGCTAAACACAATGTGCCAATACTACCCAACGATAGTCCATATTTAATTTATTCACCGGGTGGGAAGATTTCAGCAAGCGTAATGGTCTCCAAAGCACCATTATGCTTAGCGGGTAGAGTGTACCCCACATCTCTCATTATCTTAGATGGACAGAAGGTCGATGTCATCCTAAGTATGTCGTGGTTAACCCGCCACGGCGCTGTTTTAGACACCGTCCTTCGAGTCGTGCACTTAAACTCAGAAGTGCACGAGTCTCACTCATTATTTCTGGACAGTCCAGAAATAAAGCTTCCAAGTGTCTATCAGTCCACAACTATCAGATTGGAAGACATTCCAGTGGTCCGAGAGTTCCCTGATGTATTCCCGGATGATTTACCGGGAATGCCGCCCAATAGAGAGGTGGGGTTCAAGATTGAACTTGCACCGGGAACCATGCCAATATCCCGAAGGCCGTACAAGATGGCGCCCAAGGAGTTGGCTGAACTGAAGACTCAGCTTACGGACCTTCTAGAAAAGGGTTTTATTAGGCCGAGCTCCTCACCATGGGGATGTTCAGCATTATTTGTCAAGAAGAAGGATGAGACGTTGCGGCTTTGCGTGGACTATCGTCTACTAAATGCCGTAACCATCAAGAACAAGTACCCGTTGCCACGGATCGACATGTTGTTTGATCAGTTGGTCGAAGCAAAGATCTTTTCCAAGATGGATTTAAGATCCGGGTACCATCAGATTAAGATAAGAGCGGAGGACATTCCCAAGACAGCTTTCTCGACAAGGTACGGACTTTATGAGTACCTGGTCATGTCCTTCGGCCTCACCAATGCTCCAGCTCACTTCATGTACTTAATGAACTCGGTATTCATGCCGGAGCTGGACAAGTTTGTCGTGGTCTTCATCGACGACATCCTGGTATATTCCAAGTCGGAGGAAGATCACAAGAAACATTTGCGTATAGTCTTGCAACGGCTGCGGGACCATAAGTTATACGCAAAATTCAGCAAATGCGAGTTTTGGATATCGCAAGTGCCTTTCCTCGGGCATATCATCTCAGCGGAGGGTATCGCTGTGGACCCGAGCAAGATCACTCAAGTGCTGAATTGGAAATCCCCGAGAACTGTTCACGAGGTACGGAGTTTCCTCGGACTCGCGGGATATTATCGGAGGTTCATTCCGAACTTCTCGAAGATTGCCAAGCCAATGACAGAGCTGCTGAAGAAGGCTACCAAATATGTTTGGAGTCCAACATGTGAAGCAGCATTCAAGGCTTTAGTCAAGCATCTGACATCAGCACCGGTTTTGGCGCAGCCAGACACAACAAAACCGTTCGATGTGTACTGCGATGCATCCGGCATTGGGCTCGGATGTGTGCTGATGCAAGACCGAAGAGTGGTCGCGTATGGATCACGGCAGCTTAGGAACCATGAGCAGAATTATCCAACTCACGACTTGGAGCTCGCTGCTGTGGTACTTGCACTAAAAATGTGGAGGCACTACCTACTCGGTAACCTCATACATTTATATACCGACCACAAAAGCCTCAAGTATATATTCACTCAGAAGGAGCTGAACATGAGGCAACGAAGATGATTAGAACTGATAAAGGATTACGAGATAGAGATCCATTATCATCCGGGCAAGGCAAACGTAGTGGCAGATGCGCTGAGCCGCAAGTCACACGTCAACAATCTGACCATCACACCGTTGGAAGAGAGCGAACCACCACTACGTGTGATTCCATACGGAGCTCTCTACAACCTAGCTTTGATCCCCACCATCCGTGAAGAGATAGCGGCAGCCCAGAAGAATGACAAGGGCATGTCACACTTGCGGAGACGTGTAGATAGTGGGGAGCTGAAATGTTTCCGGAAAGACGGAGACGGCGTCCTATGGTTCAAGGACCGGATCGTCGTACCCCGTAACCCGGAACTACGGAAGAAGATCTTTGATGAGGCTCACTTATCAAAGCTCTCTATTCACCCCGGCAGCAACAAGATGTATCAAGAACTCAGAAGCAAGTTTTGGTGGACACGGATGAAGCGAGAAACTGCAAAATACGTGTCCGAGTGTGATACATGTCGAAGGGTGAAGGCAGACCACATGCGGAAACCGGGACTGCTACAACCACTGGGCGTTCCTGCCTGGAAGTGGGAGGACGTGAGCATGGATTTCATCATCGGTTTACCCACCACCTTGCAGAAACATGATTCTGTGGTGATCGTCGATCGGCTCACCAAAGTTGCCCATTTCATCCCGGTCAACACCAACTACAATGCCAAGAAGTACGCTGAACTGTACATCTCACGGATCCTATGCTTATACAGCGTACCCCGTACTATCATATCGGATCGGGGCACTTTATTTGTGTCCCGTTTTTGGGAGCAGCTACACGCTGCCTTGGGGACGAAGCTGATCCGTAGTTCAGCCTACCACCCGCAGACGGATGGGCAAACGGAGCGGGTAAATCAAATCTTAGAAGACATGCTACGAGCTTGCGCTATCAACCACGACAAGAATTGGGATGATCACTTGCCGTTAGCCGAGTTCTCGTACAACAATGGGCACCAAGCCAGCATCAAGATGGCGCCCTACGAGGCGCTATACGGAAGAAAATGCCGCACACCATTGAACTGGTGTGAGTCTGGTGAAAGGGTTACCTTCGGGATTGACCTTGTCAACAACGCGGAAGAAAAGGTTCGACTGATTCAAGCGAACCTAAAAGCCGCTCAATCCCGACAGAAACAGTATGCGGACCGGAGGAGGCGCCCATTACAATTCGAAGTTGGAGAGCACGTATATCTACGGGTATCCCCAATGAAGGGCGTAAACAGATTTGGGGTGAAAGGAAAGTTGGCACCCCGATTCATCGGTCCATTCCAGATTACCGAAAGATGTGGATCAGTGGCATACCGGTTGAAATTACCAGAAGCACTTTCCGGTGTGCACGACGTCTTTCATATTTCCCAGCTGAGGAAGTGTCTCAAGCTATCAACTACCGTTCAGCTGGAAGACATTGAAGAACTGCAACCGCATCTCACCTATCGGGAGGAACCGGTGCAGATTATTGATGAAAAGGCCCGAACCACACGCCACCGTACGTTGTGGTTCTACAAGGTTCTATGGAGTAATCACTCCATGGACGAAGCAACATGGGAGAGCGAAGAATTCCTTCGCACTAACTACCCCGACTTTTTCACGTCGCATATCCGGTAATTTTCCACCGTCCTCTCTCTCATTTTCACCTTATAATCTCGGGACGAGATTCTTTTAAGGGGGGAGGAATGTAAGGGCCTCAGTTTTTGACACACAGTTGCAGTGTTCATCACCACACCACACACCTCATTTGAGGAAGAATGATGAACACAAATGAAGAGCAAGTAACAATTATCAACATGCTCATTAGAGAACAAACTCACACATTGCAAAAGTGGTATTTCCCACATGTGATATAGATGGGCTGGACATATGAAAACTCCTACACTTTACTAAGGATGTCCATGCCAAGTTTCACCCAAATTCAAAACCTTTTTGAGGTCAGTTTGGGTATAGTTAGGAAGAGGGCAGTTTGAAACCATATTCAAATTCAAACTGTTTTTATCCCATGAATTTAAAAGTGGATGGCATATTCTTACTCAGCACATTTTTGTGAGCTCACACACCAATTTTCACTCCATTTGGAGTTGATCTTGACATGAGCTAAGTGGGAGAAATTCAAACTTTATTTGAATTTCAAACTGAACTTGTGCTGAAATTCATTCAAACCAAACATCATTTGAACTTTGATCAATTCAAATGGCTCATGGGTGAATAATTTGAATTGCCAAGGGTAGTATGGGGTTCACTGTTTACAACAGTGATTAGGAGTAAATTTCAGAGGTTAAAACTGGAAGTGGGACCCACATGTCAGCCACTGCTCAGATCAAACCGACTGAGACTTTTTCACTCGGGTCGCCGAGCCGCAGCGGTGATCGCCACCGAGGGCAGCCGCCGCGCCAGCAGCTGCTTGTCCACGCGCGGGCGTGAGGCGGTGCAGAGCCTTCTTAAGGCGCCTGCCCCCTCCTCGGCCGAGGCACCGCCGTTCTTCCCCGCAAGAACTCAGCGCCGGCCGAAAATTTCCGCAGCTCGGACTTGATCGGAGAACGCCGATCGCAGCTTCCTCCGTCCACTCCAGAGCCCCAGCAAGGTACTAGAGACCTTCCTCCGTCCTCCCCGTTGCTAGAATTCGGTTGAAACTGATTGATATCGGCTGTGCCGAAAGATCAAATTCGGGACTTGGAACCGCCGCACCTCGGGCTCTCGTGGACAGACCAACCAGGGCGTTGTCACGCCCGAGCCAAGGCACCCTTGGACGCGCGGGTGACCGGTGCTGCTCATCCCCGAGCCACAGCTCGAGTGGTTGCTCACCGGCGGCGAATTTCCACTTTTCCCCTTTCTGTGTGCAGAACGACCTTCAGGTACGATTCTGTTTAATTCGTGCTCTAGAAAGGATTAGAGGGCCTCAAGCCGCTCTCACACGATCTAGACACGGTAACGCACAAGTTGCCTTCACAACTCCGGGCCGGAGGACCTCTGTGCCCGGCGTAATTTGAGGTCTACTAATGGCGGAACGAACGGGCAGCATCGGGCGCACGGTGAGGACCTATTTCGGGCCTTCCCCGAGCTGCCTCGAGCTCGTGTCGACCTTCTCTGAGGTCCACTGATGCTCCCCGACCGATTTCCCAAGTAGCTGAGGTACTAGAGAAGTCAGCCGACATGGCCGAAGTCGTTCCGAGGCGGCGGCTCGTCGCCGACCATACTCCGGCCATTATCATGAGCAGCTGACCCTAGAATCCTGTTCCCTGAGTAAAAGTAGGCAGGGGCGGCCAGAATCGAGAAGTTTGGAGCTGTACAGCGGCCAGCGGCGAGCTCTCCGGCGACATCCCTCGGCGGCGGGGCGCGGGTGTCGCGAGGTTGAAGAAGGGGGTGGACCCCAGCTGTCAGCGGGAGATATTTTGAATCGGGATCCGGCTGCGGCCGGGATCGGGTGTGCTGGCGCGCAAAACCCTTGTGGGCCGCGGTGTGCCATCACCTAGGCGTGCGACGCGTGTCCCCTGGGCCCACGCGCGAGATTAAACTTTTTCCCGATTTTCAGATTTCCTTCAAACTTCAAATCCTCATAACTTTGGCTAGAAAGCTCCAAATTGGGTGAACCAAATTTTGCTGGATTCAGCTCTCTGAGTACTTTCCATCAAATCAAGTTTCACTTCATGAAAACCCTTAATTTTCCAGAATTAATTCCTCAAAGTTTAAAGTGTTAGGAATTCTAACTGGAGAATCCTGTGGAGGAAAATCCTGAAATTTTGCTGGGATATTCACCAAAATATCCCTGAACTACCATAAAAATTTAAGATCCATTTGAGCTCATTTGATCCACCTAATGGTGTGATTAGTGAAACTGTTCCAGAGAAAATAGAAAATGTTCAGAAACATTTTCAGATTTTTCTCTGAAATTGTTTAGCTCATATATTTAGTTAGGAACTTCCAATTTAAGTGAGACCAACTCCATTAGAACCCTCTGAAAATCTAGTTTTCAGAAAATCATAGTTTGTTTCATGAAAATTCCTAGAACACCCTAAGAGTTCCAATTAAGGTCAAGGACATAATTAATTGTGGAGGGCTCAAATGAGCTTTGCTGCAACTAAAACTTGACCAAGTCTCTGTTTAGGTTGTAACCAAGCCACAGTAAAAGTTTCATAGTCATTAGGTCTGTCTAGCAAGGGTTATAGACGTCACAACTTCAAATTAATACAAATGCATTTAAATTGATACATATATTGCTCTTATCATGTAGTCGCTAAGGTCGAGGAGGAACCCGAAGTCCTAGACTTCGTAACTCCGGAGGAGCAGCTAGCCTACGACCAAGAGCAGCAATGCAAGCTCCGGTTTGCATTAACCTTTTTACAAATTTTTATTGTTTTGAGCACATACTTGTTTCCTTTATTCTGTGCATTAGAGTCTTGTTTGGAAGCCCCACTGCATAGCCAAGAGAACCATGGGTTGGGTTAGGATTGCAAACCTCGTTAGCTACTGCATTGCTAGGATAGAGTAGGATTCGGTACAAGTCGAGTAGTTGGAACTACTCACGAGAATAGGCTAGAGGCACATTGCTCGGGTAGTGATAGCACATGAAACACATGGCAAGAAAATGAGACCAAGCGGAGGGTAAGGGCAGCAGGACTTTGGGGCCTGTGTGCTGTAGCTCCGCTTGTGTCGATTGAGGACCGAGCCGTGTGCGGGCCTGTTGAACAAGCTAGAACAGTACCGAAGACCTACCGGCTATATGGAAACCGGGAAACTGATGTAACTCGGGTAGCTGGGTATTGAGGCATTGCCCGTCGTTCAGAGGGTAGGTTGAGAGCTTGAGGTGTAAATCGGCTGGCGGCACGGAGATGCGCGTGCAGAGACCTCTTGCTCGGGACGATGGGACCGGTTCAATATTTGGCTGACGGGTGAAAGGTAGTTGCGTACGGCGTCCGTGATGGTTGTTGTAGGCAACATCGAGTACGGGCGTACGTGACGGGTTGTTCGGGTAACCCTGCAGGTGTAAATCGATTATAGTCGCCGTCCCTCGCGGTCAGTGAGTACCACTTGTTCACTGTACCGTGACGTAGAAAGAACAGGCTAGACACATGTTAAAATGCTGCTGATTGAAAGATGGACATTGATTGTTAATGATATGCTGTAGTCTAGAGCCAACTAAAGTTCTTTTCAACTTTGGGCAAAGTACATGAGAGAAATGCGTTTCTTGTTTGATTGCGGCTCTCTCATGTGCCTTAGCGTAAGGTTCTCCACAACCTGCTGCTAAAACTTGAAAGTAAGGTTCTACTAATTAGGCGAGTCCTTGCAAATGATTTTTACCTCATGTAACCCATTGCCCTCATGTAGAAGTTCCATGTTTAGGTGAGACGGGTCAGACTTGCTGAGCCTTCGTGCTCACTGCTTGTGTTTGAAGCTTTTGCAGGGTTCTATGAGGAAGGGACTCCCGAAGAGGAGACGGAACCCCAGGAGGGGAACCCCGTCGAGTGGGAGTCGTGCACGCCGCAGAGTTAGTGTGCGTGTGTGCTAGCAAGGACACGTTCGAGGGCTGAACGTGCACTTATGCTTAGTCTACGCCCACGAGTGTAGACTGAACTTATTTTTCTGTAAACATGTTCATAAACTTGTTTATGTAATAAAATTTTTGCTTCCGGTTTGTACCTTTGACGTGTGTTATCCGGTGCTGTGCAACGCAGCACCCCTCAGCGTGATCCTGGCTCGACAGGACCAAATGGGGTCGTGTCAACTACCCTCACTCTTAGGGAAAAATTCTGGTTATGCAAGTGGGGTTCCATCCATCTTATACCTAATGCACAAACATACTTCATATGACGCATGTAAACAAAGTAAAACTGATGAAAGGGTTAATGCAAACCGGGGCTTGCCTTGTTGCTGCTGGTCAGTAGTTAGCTCTTCTTCCGGAAGGAGGAAGTCCAGCACTTCCGGAGTCTCTTCTTCAGTGACTACACGTTTATGAAATACTACATGTTAATTTAAATGCAATATGTGAACTTGAATGCACAATTGCTGATAACTCTAGCTAGCCCTTCCCTTTGGTTCTGAAATTTTTATTGTGGCTTGGTAGGGTCCTAACCAGAGTCTTGACCAAGTTTTATTTGAAACAGAGTTCATTTGAACCTTGTACAAATAAAAGCCTCTTTGGTCAATAATTGAGCCTTTAAGTAACTCCAGGGTTTTTCATGGCTCCCACCATTACTTTCTGGAAACTAGAATTTAGGATGGTTCTAATGGAGTTAGTTTCATGTCATTTGAAGAATTCTACAGAAAGTTATGTCCCAATTAAGATTGGAGAAAATCTGAAAAATGTTTCTGTACATTTTTCTATTTTCTCTGGGCAGTTCCCTTAATCACCCAATTAGGGTAACTAAATGAACTTGGATGAGTCTGAAAACTTTACTGGGATTCAGGGATTTTCCAATGAACCTTTCAGCCAAATTTCAGAATTTTTCATAAAGTAGTTCTCCAGATGAAATTCCCAACAGTTTAAATTTTAGGGATTTAATTCTGGAAAACTATTCACTTTCATGAGCTGAATTTGGTATTGCTGGAAAGTTCTCAGAGAGCTGAATCCAACAAAATTTGGTTCACCCGATTTAGAGCTTTCTAGCCAAAGTTATGAGGATTTGAAGTTTGGAAGAATTCTGAAAATCGGGGGAAAAGTTTAAACTCTCGGGGCCCACGGGGACACGTGTCGAGCGCGGAGGTGTCCGGCGCACCGGGGATACCACACGTGTCGAGCGCGGAGGTGTCCGGCACACCGGAGCTCCCAGGGTATTTGCGCGCCAACACAGCCGATCCCTGGCCACACCCGATCCCGATTTAATATTCTTCAGCCGCTGACACGTGGGCCAGCCGGCTTCGTCTTCCTCCCGCCGTTCTCTCGCGCCCGCGCCGCCGACCTCGCCGGAGCAGACTCGGGGCTCGCCGGCTCGCCGCTGCCGGACCTCCCATGGTCTGAAACTCGCCGCCAGGGGGTTGTCGACGTCGAGGAACACATCGGGGTGACAGGTCGGGCTGGGGGTGACCGGAAATAGCTCGGCGACGTGCTGCGGCCTCGGTTGAGGTTCGACACCGTCGACCGTGGTTTCTAAACCCGCCAACACCTCGAACAAATGGCCCTACAGCATTAGTGTACCTCTAGGAAGCTCGACAAGGTGTCAAAAGGCTTCAGGGATGGCGGCAAGTCGGTCGGCACCGTGTGACCGACCGTGCCCGCCATGACCGCCCTCGATCGAGCTCGAAATTCGTCACTCCTAGACAGTTTCATGCTACGGATGCAGAAAAGAACTTGATCGCCGGCTAGTCCAGCGTCTATGTGCAGGATTTGATGACCTCCGAAAGATCATAGAGCGAGAATTTAAAGAAACCGTACCGGAAGCTCGGTTTACGGTCGCCGGGGCAAAAACTGGAAATTCTCTGCGGATTCTTCACGGTTGGCTTCCAAACTTGGAGGAGAGCAGCACGGTGGTCGCGCGCTCCTGTTGCCTCTCTCGCTGGACCGTGAAAACGCCTGTGGAACGCTGCCCACGGGCGCCTGACTCTCAGCTGAGGCTAGGTCGCCGCGGTGGCGATCGTCTTTGGGCAAAGGAGGTCGGAGCTCGAGGTTTCTGGCGTTGGAGAGGTGGAGTGCGAGCTCAGGTGGCGGTCTAGCAGCTCAGGGACGAAGGAGGAGATGGTTTTGCTGGTTTTCCCGATTGAGCAGAGAGCTGCGGCGAGAAACAATGCCGCTGCTCGGGTTTGCCCGCGAGAAGATAAAGCCGGCCGACTCCTGCTTGGTCGAGGCGGTGCCGGTCGCGTGGGGGCGCGAGCCAGCCGCCCTGGGCGCCAGCGCGCGGAGATGGAAGCAGCTGGTGGCGCCGGTAGCTGCTCGGTGGCACAGCCGACAGCTGCTCGGTGGAATTTCCCACCGAGACTCTGACTTTGGGTGCAAGTTTCTCCTTCTCCCCTCTATGACATGTGGGTCCCACCCGGGGTTTTAACCCCTGAAATTTACTCATAATCACTGTTGTAAACAGTGAGCCCCATAATACCCCTGGTGATTCAAATTATTCACCCCTGAGCCATTTGAATTGAATAGAATTCAAATTGGGTTCGGTTTGAGTGAATTTCAGCACAAGTTCAGTTTTGAATTCAAATAAAGTTTGAATTCATCCCACTTAGCTCATGTCAAGATCAACTCCAAATGGAGTGAAAATTGGTGTGTGAGCTCACAAAAATGTGCTGAATAAGAATATGCCTCCCATTTTTAAATTCATGGGATAAAAACAGTTTGAATTTGAATGTGGTTTCAAACTGTCCTCTTTCTATCTATACCCAAAATGACCTCAAAAGGTTTTGAATTTGGGTGAAACTTGGCATGGACATCCTTAGCAAAGTGTAGGAGTTTTCCTAAGTCCAGACCACCTATATCACATGTGGGAAATACCACTTTTGCAATATGTGAGTTTGTTCTCTAATGAGCATGTTGATGGTGGTTACATGCTCTATTGTGTTCATCATCTTTCCTCAAATGAGGTGTGTGGTGTGGTGATGAATACTTCAAATGTGTGCCAAAATTGAGGCCCTTACACTCTTCGTGGGTGGTAGTTACTCCCGGCCGTGCCCCGTTTTGCCACAGCACCGAAGACGCAGTCCTGCCCCTCTCGCACGCAAGGACGGTGCCGAACAGCCGCCGCCGCGTCACTTGCTCGTGAAGCCACATTCCTTCACGTGCAAAGACGGGCAGTAGCAAAAACAAACCCACGGACGTCTCCACAGCCTCCTCCGACCACAACCGGGAAAGTTCGTCCCTCACAACCCTGCGCACACCAAGATTCCGCGGCGGCCAAACCGCAACTGAACAGAGGTCGCACGTGGACAGCTTGGCAGAGGGTCGTTCACGGCGTAGCAAGAGCGGCCTCGGACGCGCTAGGACCCGGTAGTGCTCATATCAAGAGCTCAAGCCATGACGTGATCCATCGAGCCCGAATTTGAGAAAACTTCTCCGGCGGGCGAAAACCGACCTTCCGGCATGGTAATCCCAAATTCGACCCCTCTGCTCGTTCCTAGGTCGTAAAAACTTGCATACAGGACAGACAGTAGTCGGCGATCATTAGCCCTTCACATCCCTAGCGTGAAACAGCGTGGAGTCCGAGTATTTCTAGGTTTTCTAATGGTGGCCGAGGCGGGGAGGATCGGGCTCACGGTGAAAGCTAGGTTAGAGCCTTCTCCGAGCCATTGCATGGCCATATCGACCTCCCCTGGGATCCCCCGGTGCTGTAGAGCCCTTTCACCGAGGTTTTGGCGGGCTAGAAGAGTCGGGTGACATCGCTGAAGTGATCCCGAGCTGCCGCACCGTCGCCGGCTAGGTTAGAGCCACCGCCGGTCGAGGGAGATGGTCCCATCGTGTTCAGTGTATGGAACTAGGCCCTAGAGGTGAGGGAGAGTGAGGGAGCTGGCCGTACGGCGAAAATCAGCGCGGCTCCGGCGAGGCCGGCTGCGCACGGGCGCGGGAGCGCGAGGAAGAAGACGAGTTGGCCGGGCCCGCTCGTCAGTCGCTCAGGAATAGTGGTGGGATCTTCTGTGGCACCGGATCATCTGTGACAGTGCGGGAAACAGTCCTGTGGCCCCGTGTGGTTTGACCGAGGAACTGACACGTGTGGGCCGGACCCGCTGTCAGGGATTTGAACTTTTCCCGGTTAATTCAAATTCCAGAATTTCCCCAAACTTTAGAACCTCCTAACTTATGCTAGGAAGCTCCAAATTTAGTGATTCAACTTGGGTTGGATTCCTCCTGAATAGCTATATCCAAATATGCAACCCAATTTGTATGAAACTCATTATTTCATTCTGGAAAATTCTTTAAAGCTTTTCATCAAATGAATTTTAGAGGGAGTTTGGTTAATCCAAAAATCCTCAAATTTTGCCAAAATATTATCTAGGATGTTAGTGGACTCGTGTAAAAGTTTCAGATCATTTGGAGTTGATTTGATCTGGGCAATTCAGATTTGAAGTTGCTGTGTTCAATTGAATACAGAAACATTTTCAGAGAATTTCCCAAAACTTAGATATTCAGTTTTGGTTAAATCCTAGCTCCAAAAATGCTAGGAAAATTCTTGCAAGCTATATGAACTATAATTGGAATTTTAGTTCACTAAGTTTGTCCTGAACATTGGTGTTATCTCAGAATTAATTCTTCCTTGCTTAATTGCTTAGAAAATTGTTCTGAACAGACCACTCAATGAAAAGTGCTAATTTTTGGTCCAAAGGAATTTATTGTGACAAGGAACCCACATCAAAATTCTCAGCTCTATTGGAGCTCTGGATAACCCCTGTTTTGTTTAACCACTCAAGGTGATCAATATAGAAGAGGGGGGAAACCACTTAGCACTTAATCATGTGCTTAGATCCAAACCCAAACCACTAGCACCAGTGTCATTTTAAATTATTAAACAGAGTTGCAGTTTTAAAAACTTGTTATTAGGACTTGTAGCAAAGTCTTTACAATTAAACATATGCGCATATTCATTACGTGTAGCATCTACGTGAAAAACTTGAAGTCATCGGAGTAGAGATCAAAGGAGGGAGGCAAGAGATCAAGCCAAGTGGTCTTCACTAACTGAGATATATATATTAGTCCCCTGCAAAACAAAGGCAAGCCCCGGTTTGCATCAAAACTTACAAGTTTTTATTTGTATTCACTTTATACGTCTAGCATTTTATTTATTGCATTGAGTCTAGGTGGTATGACACTCCAAATGCATGTCCCAGAAAACCCTGGAGTATAATGTAGAGTAGGTTATAAATTGATTATAACTGCTGATCTCAAATTAACAAAAGTGGATTAAAAGAAGCAAAACTCGAGTGGGCAGTTTCCTACTCTTGAAACGGGTTAAGGGGGGATCAATCGGAAGAGATGGGAATTGATCCTCATAGTTGGGAATGGAGACCGGGCAGTGGATGGAAGGATCAAGGACGTGGTCCTGTGAACTTAGTCTATGTCTGAGTCGATTAAGGCCCGTTCTCGTGTGTGGCCCCGCTGGACAAGTTTGAGATGTGTACCGGATGCATACTGGCTATATGGGACCCAGGAAACCGATGTAACATGTTAACCTGGGTGTCGAGGCATACCTCACCGTCTGATGCTGATGCTGAAAGGATAGAGAAGTCGGCTCTACGAGGGTTTGCCGTAGAGAGACTTAATCCCAGTTGGTGGGACCGGTTCGACATTTGGGTGTCGTGTGAAAGGTTGCCACGTACGACGTCAGTGATTGTTGCTGTGTGCAACGTCGAGTACGGGCGTACGTGTCATGTCAGCCGGGTGTTTTTGATTGCAATCACCGTCGCTCGCGGAAGTGAGCATACTTTGTGAGACCTATGTGTGCTGAATACATTGGCAATTAGGATAAAAGTTAGCATTAACATTCAAAGTTTTGAATATTGCCAAAACATTCTTCTGTGGCAAGGTCCGACAAGTTCTTTGTTAGGTCCGCCAAGTGTTGGCAAGGTCCGACGCAAGGTTCGGAGAGCTCCTGCAAGGTCCGGAGAGCTTCTGTGAGGTCCGGAGCTTGTTTTTTGGGAGCTCCCGTGAAGTTTAACTCGTAGAACTGCAGCGTCTTGTTTTTGCTTTTAACTCGCAATGTTTCAAACTTGCTTTATGGGAAGGTTTGCTTAGTATTAATTTGCTAAGTTTTTGGTGTGTTTTGGTGGTTATGGCTGTTATCATTTGGTATGGTTTGCAACATGCTTATGTGACGTGCTCATGTAAGGTGTTGTGGTTTTCGAACTAACGTGAGTCAAGTCGAGGACTTGTGCTTGGAAGAATTGGTTGTTTATTCATGTGCAGGTGTTGCTTGAGTTCAAGACATGGCTGGTGACGGGATCCTTGGACTAGTCTCAGGGAGGAGATGAGGTTCCAACAACCAAGTTCGGGAGGAGCTGTGGTTGAGTTGATCGGGAGGTCGCGCAGCATGTTTGGATCAAGGGCAGTGCATATGAAGGTTGCGTGTACGTCGTTGGAAGGTGTTTGCACGTGTGCAAGGAGCGCATGGACATGGCAACATTGTTCCAAGGCGTGATGAAGAGAAGTGGACGTAAAGAATTGGTCGGAAAGGTCCAACCGGCTGGATTGCGTACTCAGGCTGAGGCTGAGTCGGATATGGCTCAAATATGGAAGATTTGAGTTGGTTATGATAGGATTTCGTGCTAGGCACGAAGTTGAGTTGTTTTAGGAATGTTTGGTACGTTCCTAAGGTGTTTGGAAGTCTTAAGATTGCTTCTATCTGCGTATAGAAGAGTCTTGAGCAGTATTGGAAAGTTACAGTTTGAATCCAAGTAGGAGTAGGAGTCCTAGTTTGAGTTGAGTTGGCCTTAGGGCTGGTTATATAAGCAAGGGGGGCCAAGTCTCATGGGTGCACGACTTTGGGCTGTTCCTCTTGTGTTTCTATTTAATAAAGTTCATAGTTTCGAGGAGCTTTTGTGCCTTGTTTGTCCGACTTGTTTTTCGTCAAGTCTTTCTCGCCGAGTTTCTGGACAGACCGACGTTGCTTTGGAGTTTCATTCATAACTCGAGTTTTACATATCCGATTGACGTGATTCTTTTTGGGTTGTCTTCACAACTCAATTATCTATCATCTTTGAAATTTTCACGAGCTTCGGATCTGTAGTTTTTGAGATACACGAGTTTCTTTGCAGCGTTGCAGATCTGTTTTATATCGGGTAGAACAGATTGATCTTCGTTTAATGTTTTGATCGTATCTCAAGTTTTACTTCGTGTTTTCAAGTGATTCTTGTTGCATTAGATCCGTGACTTGATTCTCTACCTCTCTACTTGATTTGTCACCGTTGAACACGTTTGAAAACACTTACACACATGGTTTCTTTAACCAATTGATTTTTTGCTGAGGGGTTTTTGTTGTTTCCGCTGCGAAAAGTTTTAATCTACCATTCACCCCCCTCTGGTAGCTTTTCACGTGCTCTTCGATCCTACAATTGGTATCAGATCCAAGGTGCTCTAACCTTTGTGATTTTCACATGTTTTGACTAACCATAATGGAGATGTACTCCGCAAAACCTTGTGTGTTCAATGGCATCGATTTTCAGGTTTGGAAGGCGCGGATGGAGGCCTACATACAGGCGCAAGGCTTCGCCATATGGGAAAAAGGTCTACCGGAACTTCGATGTACCACCCAACGATCAAGTTACAGCTGCGAACATGAGAGATGTTGACACCAACAACAAGGCTCGCAACTTGATCATCCAAGGATTGACTCAAAGTGACTTCGACCGTGTTGCACACCTCCGATCTGCATATGATGTTTGGAAAGCTCTTTGTGACTACCATGAAGGATCCAATATGATCAAGGAGATAAGGCAAGATATGTTCAAGAAAGAATACATGCGTTTTGAGATGCAACCCGGTGAGTCAATTGACGACCTTTTTGCTCACTTTAATAAAATTCTCAGCAACTTGCGTAGTGTCAATGTTAACTTTTCAGATGCTGAAAATGCTAGACAATTGTTAGGAGCATTAGATATGTCAATTTGGGAGATGAAAGTTACATCTATTCGTGAATCCACTGTCATGAGTTCTCTTACTTTAGACGTGCTTTATTCTAAATTGAAAACTC
Organism: Neostapfia colusana; assembly: GCA_030760725.1. Lineage (NCBI taxonomy): Eukaryota > Viridiplantae > Streptophyta > Magnoliopsida > Poales > Poaceae > Neostapfia > Neostapfia colusana. The sequence goes on along the minus strand of JASWHV010000001.1, from coordinate 131,716,575 downwards.
ATGAAATTGACATCATCTCACGTAAAAACCCCAACAAGTCTATTGCATTTGTTTCGCAACGTGACATGTCTAGTTCTAGTCAATCATCATCTAGTGGTGCACTCTCTTTGCTGTCCTCTCTAACCCTTGAACAGATTGAAGAGTTTCAGAGGAGGAGCTTGCACTCATCTCTACTCGGTTCTCAAAAGCATTGCAAAATGTGAGAACTAGAAGGAGAGGATGCTCCGGACCTCAACGATGTTTTGAATGTGGTAAGACAGGACATTTTCGTACGGAGTGCCCTAACCTTTCAGGTCCGACTTCACGTGAAGAAAAGCAAACAAGGCCGAAGAAATCGTTTGCAAAGAATAAGAAGAAGAAAGATTTATCAATGCGCAACATAGTGCATAGTATGATCTCTGCACTTCAAGATTTCGGCTCAAGTGATGTGGACACCGGTAGTGATGAAGATGAAGAAGCTATGGCAAATATGTGCTGCATGGCGAGCAAGTCAAGTTCAAGCTCTGAGGAGACAGAACACAACAGCGACGATGAAGAGGTATGTCCCACTTGCGAAGAAATGTGTGATGCTATTTCTCGTGCCACTGTTATATTAAAGAAAAAGGATAAAAAACTTAGGAACAATGCTGTTAAAATTGAATCACTAGAATCTGAAATTAATCGTTTAAAAACTTTGATTCCTAGTGATGATTCTTGTTCCTCATGTGATTTGATTTATGAACAATTATCCTCTTTAAGAAGTGCACACGCATCTACACTTGATAAACTTGAAATTGAAATTGAAAAGAACAAAGAGCTTGCTGCACTTAATGATAAAAATTTGAAAGATGCTTGTTGTTCTACAATTGATTTGCATTGTTCTTCATGTGATTATCTGAATAAGAAACTAAATGATGCTATGAATGAATTTCTATTTTGAACAATGCTTTACGTGTGCATGAAGTTAAATATTGTTCAAATTGCAAACTAAAAGGAAAAACTTCATGTGAAAACTGCTTTGATCTGTCCAATAAACTTGATGACATGCATAGGACACTAGATCGGTTTTCTAATGCAAATAAGAACCTAAACTTGCTGCTGATTCTTCCAAGTCTTGTAATGATAAAACTGGTTTAGGTTTTAATTCTCATGCTCATGCTAAGGCACACCCACCTAAAGTTGTAAAGTCATTAGGAAGTGGTTTGATTCAAACAGCTCCTAGACAAAAAGAGGTGATTTTCAAATCTGCAGGAGTACTGTCCCATTCGGGTTCTAATAAACGTGTTGCTTGCTCATCTAGACATGATAATAAGGTTATTTTTCATTTTACCTACTGTGGTAGAGATGGTCATGTCATGGATTTTTGTTATAGACTAGCTAAACACGATAAGAAACAAAGAATACTTGCTAGATCACATAACAACCAAGCAAAATCTGCTAGACCGAATGTTCGGATCTTGCAACCTGCTGTAATGAGTCAAAAACTTGCTCCCGGACCTACTGTTTTTTGTGCTACATATAACACATCTTCTAAGTCAGTAGTTGGGAACAAAAATTTTCGATGTTTGGCTCATAAACCTGCTGTACCTTCTCAGCTTTCGCGTGTTATTCCTGCTGGACGTCGTGTGACTCAGTACTGGATTCCTAAAAGTCTTTTAACTAACCCCAGTATTGAGTCATCGACGTATTGTGCTGCTGTGTAGGTTTCACGTTTGAGGAAGGAGAACATTTGGATTGTGGATTCAGGTTGCTCACGCCACATGACCGGTAACAAAGAATGGTTCTCCTCTCTCTCTTTTGTGTCACGTGTAGAAAATGTTACTTTCGCCGATAACTCTTCTACTCCCATAATTGCTAAAGGTTCGGTTAGAGTAAACAATCTCTACACTTTGAAAGATGTGGCACTTGTTAAAATTTGAAATACAACTTGCTTTCGGTTTCACAATTGCTAGATGAAAATCTAGAGGTTAGCTTTGCTAAAAATTGCTGCAAGGTTGTAGATTCAAAAGGTAAGCTTTTGTTTAACATGTCTAGGTTTGGAAGAGTTTTTAAAGCTGATTTTGATTTGTCAACTTCTAAGAATCGGTGTCTAGTTGCTAATGATACAAAGGATCTATATTTTTGGCATCATAGACTTGGTCACATAGGCTTTGATCATCTCACTCGTGTTAGTGCTCTCGATCGCATACGTGGGCTGCCGAAGCTTAAAAAGGACAATGATATTGTGTGCTCTTCTTGTAGACAAGCTAAGTTTGTTGCAGGTTCACATGCTCCTCTCACAATGACCATGACAGCTGAACCAGGACAACTTTTACATCTTGGCACAGTAGGTCCCGCACGTGTTCAATCCTTCGGAGGTAAATGGTATGTGCTTGTGATTGTTGATGATTATTCCAGATATTCTTGGGTTTATTTTATGGCATCTAAGAATGAAGCTTTTAGTCATTTTAGAACTTTATTTCTTAGACTATCTATTGATCACCCAGGATCATTAAAAGCAATTAGAAGTGATAACGGAACTGAATTTAAAAACAAATCCTTTGATCACTTTTGTGCTGAAAATGGAATAGATCATCAATACTCTTCACCCTATGTACCACAAAAAAATGGTGTCATAGAAAGAAAGAACAGGACCTTCGTTGAGATGGCTAGGACTGTGCTTGATGAATATCAAACTCCTAGGAAATTTTGGGCTGATGCAATTGCAACCGCTTGTTATGTCTCAAATCGTGTTTTCTTGCGTGCTAAGCTTGGAAAAACCCCATATGAGCTCCGGTTTGGACATAGGCCTAGTGTTACACACTTTAGGGTTTTTGGTTGCAAATGCTTTGTTAAGAAACATGGTAATCTTGATAAATTTGAAGCTAGATCTGTTGATGGCATGTTTCTTGGTTATCCATCTCATACAAGAGGCTACCGTGTGCTTTTACTTGACACTAACAAAATTGTGGAGACTTGCGAGGTTTCTTTTGATGAAGCTAGCCCAAGTACTAGCTCCGATATTGCAGGTCCGGATCCATATCCGCAGGGGGAGAGTATTTTTATTGAAGAAGATGAAGAAGTGGTGCTGCTGCCCGAAAACTCGGAAGTAAATAACGATCAAGCTGCTGATTTTGCACCACAACCAGCACCAACAGTCACTACTGCTGGTTCGGACCTTCCTCAATCAAGAAGCTCTCCTAATCAAAGGTCCGAACATGAAGAAGAAGGTGCTTGTGAAGTGTCTACTCCCCTCCGAGTACTCAAAAGTCATCCTCCACAACAAATCATTGGAAGCTTGCATGAACGAGTCACTCGGTCCAGGTTTTGCGATCCAAACTCTCATGCTCATTCTGCTTTTGTTGCTTCTTTTGAACCCAAGGATATATCACACGCACTCACTAATGAATCTTGGATTAGTGCCATGCAAGAAGAGTTAGAAAATTTTGAAAGAAATAATGTTTGGAAACTTGTACCTCCACCTCAAGGTCACACATTAATTGGAACTAAATGGGTATTTAAAAATAAGCAAAGTGAGGATGGGGTTGTGGTTAGGAATAAAGCTAGGTTGGTTGCTCAAGGTTTCACTCAAACTAAAGGTCTAGATTTTGATGAAACATTTGCTCCTGTTGCTAGATTAGAAGCTATAAGAATTTTATTAGCATTTGCTGCATCTAAAGGTTTCAAGTTATATCAAATGGATGTTAAAAGTGCTTTTCTTAATGGCTACATAGAGGAGGAGGTTTATGTTAAGCAGCCACCGGGTTTTGAAAATCCAAATTTTCCTAATCATGTTTACAAACTGTCCAAAGCCTTGTACGGTCTAAAACAAGCCCCTAGAGCATGGTATGATAGGTTAAAAACATTCTTACTTGAAAAGGGTTTACCATGGGCAAGGTTGATAAAACTCTTTTTGTACTTAAGCATGGCAATGACTCATTATTCGTTCAAGTGTATGTGGATGATATTATCTTTGGTTATGCTTCTCATGATCTCGTGTCCAAGTTTTCAGCTATGATGAGTTCAGAATTTGAGATGAGTATGATAGGAGAACTCACATACTTTTTGGGGCTGCAAATCAAGCAAACAAAAGAAGGAACTTTTGTGCATCAAACTAAGTATACAAAGGACCTTCTTAAGCGATGGACAAATGCAAGCCTCTTCGGACACCAATGGGAACAGCAACAACACTTGAACTTGACGAAGATGGTGACCCGGTCGATAAAAAAGAATACAGAAGTATGATTGGATCACTTTTGTATCTCACGGCGTCAAGACCGGACATACAATTCAGCGTATGTCTTTGTGCACGTTTTCAAGCTTCTCCACGTGCTTCACATCGCCAAGCCATCAAAAGGATTCTCAGGTACCTACATGGAACTCAAGAATTTGGCATTTTTCTTCCTTCTTCCTCAACCGTTTTTTTGAAAGCTTCTTCAGATGCTGATTTTGGGGGTTGTAGGATTAATAGGAAAAGTACTTCGGGTGCTTGTAATTTTCTTGGTAATTCACTTGTTGCTTGGTCCTCTAGAAAACAAAGTTCAGTTGCACAATCCACGGCCGAATCTGAATATGTATCTGCGGCTAGCGCTTGCTCACAAATTGTTTGGATTGTTCAAACACTTAAGGACTATGGGGTTAATTTAGATAGTGTTCCACTATTTTGTGATAACACTAGTGCAATTTGTATTGCTAAAAACCCCGTGAAACACTCTAGAACTAAGCACATTGACATTAAGTATCACTTTCTTCGTGATAATGTTGGAAAAGGAAACATTGTGCTTCACCATGTCGATACCGAACAACAATTGGCTGATATTTTTACAAAACCTTTGGATTTCACTCGTTTTTGTTTCATTCGTAGTGAAATAGGGGTTATGCATCCTCATGGCTCAAATTGAGGGGGAGTTTTTGAAACTTTGAAAGTCTATGTGTGAATCTGAAACTAAAATAATATGAGCATAGTATTTCATACATATATGACTTTCTGATTCCTTTTACAGGGTGAAAGTTCTTACTACATTACTCATGTTATACATTTTGTAGTTTTTGCCATGACTAGTAATTGGAATAATTACTTACACTAAATCTGGTCATGATCAAACTTTATTGCTGTTTTGAACTTGTTGCGTGCTCACAAGTGCTTTTAATCATAAAAAATTTAATCAAGTGATCAGCTCACATATTGAGTTTTCGAATAAAAAATTGAGAAAAGATCAAGAGAATATGCATGCATCGCACTTCTTCTTTTGAGATTGCTTATCATTGCACTAAGATATGAACTTGGAAGGAATTGTGTATGACTAAAACCATGTCCTTAAGCTTCTGATTGTCAAATGGCATAGGCTTGGCTTGGTTGGTTAGAATAAGGCTGATGCGGCATATAATCTCTTGCAAATATCATATGATCAACTTTGTGCCTTAAATGATTATGAATAATAAAAATGCAGCAACAAGTGTCATGTTTTCAGTTTTTGAAATAGTTGAGTAAGGGAGATCATGACTTGCTTAAACTGAAAAATACATTTGATCTCTAGCATGGCTTACACTACTTTATGTATCTCATTGATGTGATAGTGTAAGTAACCTGATAGTATGACTTGGATGAGCTTTGTTTTGTATGTATATGTTATAATATGCTCATAACATTTAAAAATTTCTCTTTTCAACCTTGCTGAATACATTGTCAAAGGGGGAGAAATATGTATAAGGAGAGATTTTTTTTACACTTTGCATATGTTATACACTTTCTTCCTTCTCTGATTTTAAAAAATGGGGAGAAATTAATAAAGGGGGAGAAATGAGTTTTCAAAGCTTTTCAAAACTTTTCATAAGCCAATGTTCGGATTTTAATTGGTGTTGCCAATGCATTCATCAAGGGGGAGATGGTGAGACCTATGTGTGCTGAATACATTGGCAATTAGGATAAAAGTTAGCATTAACATTCAAAGTTTTGAATATTGCCAAAACATTCTTCTGTGGCAAGGTCCGACAAGTTCTTTGTAGGTCCACCAAGTGTTGGCAAGGTCCGACGCAAGGTCCGGAGAGCTCCTGCAAGGTCTGGAGAGCTTCTGTGAGGCCCGGAGCTTGTTTTTAGGGAGCTCCCGTGAAGTTCAACTCGTAGAACTGCAGCGTCTTGTTTTTGCTTTTAACTCGCAATGTTTCAAACTTGCTTTAAAGGTTTGCTTAGTATTAATTTGCTAAGTTTTTGGTGTGTTTTGGTGGTTATGGCTGTTATCATTTGATATGGTTTGCAACATGCTTATGTGACGTGCTCATGTAAGGTGTTGTGGTTTTCGAACTAACGTGAGTCAAGTCGAGGACTTGTGCTCGGAAGAATTGGTTGTTTATTCATGTGCAGGTGTTGCTTGAGTTCAAGACATGGCTGGTGACGGGATCCTTGGACTAGTCTCAGGGAGGAGATGAGGTTCCAACAACCAAGTTCGGGAGGAGCTGTGGTTGAGTTGATCGGGAGGTCGCGCAGCATGTTTGGATCAAGGGCAGTGCATATGAAGGTTGCGTGTACGTCGTTGGAAGGTGTTTGCACGTGTGCAAGGAGCGCATGGACATGGCAACATTGTTCCAAGGCGTGATGAAGAGAAGTGGACGTAAAGAATTGGTCGGAAAGGTCCAACCGGCTGGATTGCGTACTCAGGCTGAGGCTGAGTCGGATATGGCTCAAATATGGAAGATTTGAGTTGGTTATGATAGGATTTCGTGCTAGGCACGAAGTTGAGTTGTTTTAGGAATGTTTCGGACGTTCCTAAGGTGTTTGGAAGTCTTAAGATTGCTTCTATCTGCGTATAGAAGAGTCTTGAGCAGTATTGGAAAGTTACAGTTTGAATCCAAGTAGGAGTAGGAGTCCTCGTTTGAGTTGAGTTGGCCTTAGGGCTGGTTATATAAGCAAGGGGGGCCAAGTCTCATGGGTGCACGACTTTGGGCTGTTCCTCTTGTGTTTCTATTGAATAAAGTTCATAGTTTCGAGGAGCTTTTGTGCCTTGTTCGTCCGACTTGTTTTCGTCAAGTCTTTCTCGCCGAGTTTCTGGACAGACCGCCGTTGCTTCGGAGTTTCATTCATAACTCGAGATTTACAGATCCGATTGACGTGACTCTTTTTGGGTTGTCTTCACAACTCAATTATCTATCATCTGTGAAATTTTCACGAGCTTCGGATCTGTAGTTTTTGAGATACACGAGTTTCTTTGCAGCGTTGCAGATCTGTTTTATATCGGGTAGAATAGATTGATCTTCGTTTAATGTTTTGATCGTATCTCAAGTTTTACTTCGTGTTTTCAAGTGATTCTTGTTGCATTAGATCCGTGACTTGATTCTCTACCTCTCTACTTGATTTGTCACGGTTGAACACGTTTGAAAACACTTACACACACGGTTTCTTTAACCGATTGATTTTTTGCTGAGGGGTTTTTGTTGTTTCCGCTGCGAAAAGTTTTAATCTACCATTCACCCCCCCTCTGGTAGCTTTTCACGTGCTCTTCGATCCTACATACTTGTACACTGAGTCGTGACGTAGTAATAAACTGGGATACTTTTAATATGCTTCATGAGTAATCCTCATAATGGAGATGAGGAACGATCAACACTTCACTAAATTCAATTTCCACCTTGGGCTAGTAGCGTCGAGGCAAAGCATTTCACAATCAAACAAGGTGGAAATTAAATTTAGTGAAGTGTTGATCGTTCCTCATCTACATAATGAGGATTACTCACGAAGCATATCAAACGTATCCCAGTTTATTACTACGTCACGACTCAGTGTACAAGTATGGTCACTACCGCGAGCGACGGTGATTGCAATAAAAAACACCCGGCTGACACAACACGTACGCCCGTACTCGACGTTGCACACAACAACCATCACTGACGTCGTACATGGCAACCTTTCACACGACACCCAAATGTCGAACCGGTCCCACCGACTGGGATCAAGTCTCTCTACGGCAAACCCTCGTAGAGCCGACTTCTCTATCCTTTCAGCATCGGCATCAGACGATGAGGTATGCCTCGACACCCAGGTTAACATGTTACATCGGTTTCCTGGGTCCCATATAGCCAGTATGCATCCGGTACACATCTCAAACTTGTCCAGCGGGGCCGCACACGAGAACGGGACTTAATCGACTCAGACATAGACTAAGTTCACAGGACCACGTCCTTGATCCTTCCATCCACTGCCCGGTCTCCATTCCCAACTATGAGGATCAATTCCCAACTCTTCCGATTGATCCCCCCTTAACCCCGTTTCACGAGTAGGAAACTGCCCACTCGAGTTTTGCTTCATTTAATCCACTTTTGTTAATTTGAGATCAGCAGTTATAATCAATTTATAAACTACTCTACATTATACTCCAGTGTTTTCTGGGACATGCATTTGGATTGTCATACCACCTAGACTCAATGCAATAAATAAAATGCTAGACGTACAAAGTGAATACAAATAAAAACTTGTAAGTTTTGATGCAAACCGGGGCTTGCCTTTGTTTTGTAGGGGCCAAATATATATATCTCAGTCAGTGAAGACCACTTAGCTTGATCTCTTGCCTCCCTCTTTGATCTCTACTCTGATGACTTCAAGTTCTTCACGTAGATGCTACACGTAATGAATATGCGCATATGTTTAATTGTAAAGACTTTGCTACAAGTTCTAATAACAAGTTTTTAAAACTAGAACTCTGTTTAAGAATTTAAAATGACACTGGTGCTAGTGGTTTAGGTTTGGATCTAAGCACATGATTAAGTGCTAAGTGGTTTCCCCCTCTTCTATATTGATCACCTTGAGTGGTTAAACAGAACAGGGGTTATCCAGGGCTCCAATGGAGCTGAGAATTTTCATGTGGGTTCCTTGTCACAAGAAATTCCTCTGGACCAAAAATTAGCACTTTTCATTGAGTGGTCTGTTCAGAACAATTTTCTAAGCAATTAAGCAAGGAAGAATTAATTCTGAGATAACACCCATGTTCAGGCCAAACTTAGTGAACTAAAATTCCAATTATAGTTCATATAGCTTGCATGAATTTTCCTAGCATTTTTGGAGCTAGGATTTACCCAGAACTGAATTTCTAAGTTTTGGGAAATTCTCTGAAAATGTTTCTGTATTCAATTGAACACAGCAACTTCAAATCTGAATTTCCCAGAACAAATCACCTCCAAATGAGCTGAAACTTTTACAGGAGTCCACTAACATCCTAGAGAATATTCTGGCAAAATTTGAGGATTTTTGTATTAACCAAACTCCCTCTAAAATTCTTTTGCTGAAAAGATTTAAAGAATTTTCCAGAATGAAATAATGAGTTTCATACAAATTGGGTTGCATATTTGGATAGATCTATTCAAGAGAAATTCAACCCAAGTTGAATCACTAAATTTGGAGCTTCCTAGCAAAAGTTAGGAGGTTCTAAAGTTTGGGGAAATTCTGGAATTTGAATTAACCGGGAAAAGTTCAAATCCCTGACAGCGGGTCCGGCCCACACGTGTCAGTTCCTCGGTCAAACCACGCGGGGCCACAGGACTGTTTCCCGCACTGTCACAGATGATCCGGTGCCACAGAAGATCCCACCACTATTCCTGAGCGACTGACGAGCAGGCCCGGCCAACTCGTCTTCTTCCTCGCGCTCCCGCGCCCGCGCGCCGCCGGGCTCGCCGGAGCCGCACTGATTTTCACCGTCCGGCCAGCTCCGGCGCTCTCCCTCGCCGTTAGGGCCTAGTTCCATACGCTGAACACGATGGCACCATCTCCCTCGACCGGCGGTGGCTCTAACCTAGCCGGCGACGGTGCGGCAGCTCGGGATCACTTCGGCGATGTCACCCGACTCTTCTTGCCCACAAAAACCTCCGTGAAAGGGCTCTACAGAACCGGGGATCCCAGGGGAGGTCGACATGGCCATGCAAAGGCTCAGAGAAGGCTCTAACCTAGCTTTCACCGTGAGCCCGATCCTCCCCGCCTCGGTCACCATTAGAAAACCTAGAAATACTCGGCCTCCATGCTGTTTCACGCTAGGGATGTGAAGGGCTAATGATCGCCAACTACTGTCTGTCCTGTATGCAAGTTTTTAAGACCTAGGAATGAGCAGAGGGGTCGAATTTGGGTTACCAGCCGGAAGGTCGGTTTGCGCCCGCCGGAGAAGTTTTCTCAAATTCGGGCTCGGTGGATCACGTCGTGGCTTGAGCTCCGGATATGAGCACTACCGGGTCCTAGCGCGTCCGAGGCTACTCTTGCTCCGCCGTGAATGACCCTCTGCCGAGCTGTCCACGTGCGACCTCTGTTCAGTTGCGGTTCGGCCGCCGCGGAATCTTGGTGTGCGCGGTGTTGTGAGGGCCGAACTTTCCCGGTTGTGGTCGGAGGAGGCTGTGGAGACGTCCATGGGTTTGTTTTTGCTACTTCCCGGCTTTGCACGCGAAGGAATGTGGCTTCACGAGCAAGTGACGCGGCGGCAGCTGTTCGGCACTGTCCTTGCGTGCGAGAGGGGCAGGACTGCGTCTGCGGTGCTGTGGCAAAACGGGGCACGGCCGGGAGTAACTACCACCCACGAGGAGCTCGCCAGCGTGAAGAAAATCGGACAGGAGGTGGCTTCTGGGGTCCCTCGGTGTCACGCTGCTGCAGCCCTGCTCGGGTGAGCAGAGATAAAACAGAGACTTTGCTCTGAATTTAGCTGTAAGATTTTTCCACCTCTATGCCATGTGGGGCCCACCGGTCAGTGCTCCCTTTACCCTCAAAAGATCTCCAAAATTTGGCAAGTGACCAATTCACATGTTTGGAGTTAAAATCTGAGCTGCATTTGGATAGTTAGACAAATCCCCTCCAAATTCAAATGTATATTTGAATTCTTAACATATTTGAATCCTTTTTGGAAAAATGGATAGCAAACCATTTCAAAAATTAATGAAACTCTGCCTACCCAGTAATTTGGACCTAAGGAATCCAAATATGCAATTTGATTCTTGTGTTAGCTGCTGCAAACAAGAGTTTAAATACAACAGTTTTGAATTCCAATTGTGTCCTTCCCTCATTTGAAATTTGAGTTGAACACTCACTTTAACTTCTGATTTTTAAACCCCTCCATTGCACTTGAGTACTTCAACTCGGTGGTCTTAATCCACCTAGAGACCAAGCATGCAACTAATCCTAAGTTGGTTTTAGAAATCCTCACATGTGTTATCATATGTGTAAAAAGTTTGAACCAATCCCCTTTTTCATACACATGACACCAACATTTGTACAATCTCATGTTTCTTTGTATTCACAATTTTGGGACCTTTACAGTCCTCCCCCCATAAAAGGGAATCTCGTCCCGAGATTACAAAAGAAAGATGAGGCGGAAGGTAATTATAAAATATACGAAAAAAGTTCCGGATAGTTCTTGTGGATGTAATCTTCACTCTCCCAAGTCGCCTTTTCTGGGGTATGATTACTCCACAGGACTTTGTAAAATCTCAAAGTTCGATTTCGAGTGATCCGGGTCTTTTCGTTGATAATCTTGATGGGCTTCTCGGCGTAGGTAAGATCTGGTTGTAATATCTCCATGTCTCCCGAGAGAATCTCTGTCGGCTTCTTCAAACACTTTCTCAAGTGTGAGACATGGAAGACGCCGTGGACGCCCGATAAAGATGGCGGCAGCGGTAGGCTACTGGCCCACACCGATCTGTAATCATGAACGGACCCACAAAGCGAGGAGCTAGCTTTCCCTTGACCCCGAATCGCTGAATTCCCTTCATCGGGGACACTCGGAGATAGACGTGATTTCCGACTTCAAAACACAAGGGTTGGCGCCGCTAGTCCGCATAACTCTTCTGGCGAGATTGAGCGGCTTTGAGGTTTTCTTGAATCAGCTGGACTCGCTCTTCGGCATCTTTTACAAGATCAATGCCGAAAATCACCCTCTCGCCAGATTCACACCAATTGAGTGGCGTGCGGCACTTCTTGCCATACAGTGCTTCGTATGGTGCCATTTTAATACTGGATTGGTAACAATTGTTGTAAGAGAACTCCGCTAAAGGCAAATGGTCATCCCAATTCTTTCCATGATCTATGGAACATGCTCTTAGCATATCTTCTAAAATTTGATTCACCCTCTCCGTTTGACCGTCGGTCTGAGGATGGTATGCCGAGCTTCTGATTAACTTTGCTCCCAGAGATTCATGTAGTTGCTCCCAGAAACGAGAAACAAATATTGATCCTCGGTCTGATGTGATGGTTTTGGGAACTCCATGTAAGCACACAATTTTGGAGAGATACAACTCTGCATATTGCTTAGTATGGAACCCCGTATTCACTGGGATGAAGTGGGCTGATTTTGTTAAGCGATCAACAATCACCCAAATGGAGTCATGCTTTCTAGATGTGAGAGACAGTCCGACAATAAAGTCCATGCTGATGTCCTCCCACTTCAATGCCGGAATACTTAATGGTTGCATCATTCCCGCTTTCTTAATATGATCAGCTTTGACTCGCCGACATGTATCACACTCGGATACATACTTGGCAATCTCTCGCTTCATCCGAGTCCACCAAAATTTTGTCTTAAGGTCTTGATACATCTTATTGCTCCCTGGATGTATCGAGTACTTGGACATATCAGCTTCATCGAGGATTTTCTTCCTTAGCTTCAGGTTCTGGGGTACCACGATACGGTTGTTAAACCATACCACCCCTTGTTCATCTTCCCGGAAACATTTCATTTTATCCTCATTGATTCTTGCCCGGATTTTCTGCATTCCTTTATCTCTCTTCTGGGCTTGTACAATCTCTTCTCTAATGGTAGGCACAAGAGCAAGATTATACAACGCCCCATACGGAATAACCCGCAAGCTTGGTTCTTTATCCTCATCTGGAACAACTAACAAGTTATTCACGTGGGATTTCCGACTGAGTGCATCAGCCACCATGTTAGCTTTGCCCGGATGGTAGTGGATCTCGAGCTCATAATCTTTGATTAATTCCAACCATCTACGCTGCCTCATATTGATATCCTTCTGAGTGAATATATATTTGAGGCTCTTATGGTCGGTGTAGAGGTGCACTAAATTTCCGAGTAAGTAGTGCCTCCACATCTTCAACGCAAGCACCACTGCAGTGAGTTCTAGGTCGTGAGTGGGGTAGTGCTGCTCGTGGTTGCGGAGTTGTCGAGACCCATACGCGATCACGCGTCTATCTTGCATTAAGACGCAGCCAAGTCCAATGCCTGAGGCATCACAATAAACATCGAATGGCTTTGTTGTATCCGGTTGGGCTAACACCGGTGCCGTCGTGAGATGTTTCTTTAAAGTTTGAAATGCCTCATCACAGGCCTCTGTCCACACATACTTGCTGCTATTCTTCAATAACTCTGTCATTGGTTTGGCCACCTTTGAGAAGCTGGGAATAAATATCCGATAGTAACCCGCTAGCCCCAGAAAACTGCGGATTTGATGAACCGATGTTGGAGACTCCCAATTTTGGTTGGATCCACGGCCACACCCTCTGCTGAAATAATGTGGCCTAAGAATGGTACTTTGCTGATCCAAAATTCACACTTGCTGAATTTGGCATACAGCTTATGTTCCCGTAAGCGTTGGAGCACAATGTGGAGATGTTTGGTGTGCTCCTCCTCTGATTTGGAGTATACGAGAATGTCGTCGATGAAAACCATGACGAACTGATCCAACTCTGGCATGAATGCAGAGTTCATGAGATACATGAAGTGTGCGGGTGCATTTGTTACCCCGAAAGACATGACTAGATACTCATAGAGCCCGTATCTAGTCGAGAAAGCCATCTTCGGTATATCCTCCGCCCTGATTTTTATCTGATGATAACCTGACCGTAAGTCCATCTTGGAGAATACTTTGGCACCCACCAACTGATCAAATAATATGTCGATACGTGGCAGTGGATATTTATTTTTGATCGTCACTGCATTCAGCGGCCGATAATCCACACATAACTGAAGTGACTCATCCTTTTTCTTCACAAAGAGGGCTGAACAGCCCCATGGCGATGAGCTTGGTCGGATGAATCCTTTATCCATTAAGTCCTTTAGCTGTTCTTTCAGTTCAGCTAATTCCTTCGGAGACATTTTCTACGGCCTCCGAGATATTGGTGTGGTTCCCGGTGCTAACTCGATCTTGAATACCACATCCCTCTCAGGCGGCATCCCTGGAAGATCGTCGGGAAACACATCGGGGTACTCACGGACCACCGGAATATCTTCCAGTTTCGTGGTTACACTGTGGTACACCACTGGATTTTTGGAATCCACGGCTTCAAGTATGAGCGTTTGGAGACCGTAGATCGGAGAGTCCAAACTAAAAATCCGTGGACCAATGTCAAGAACAGCCCCGTGGTAGTTCATCTACGCCATTCCTAGAATCACATCGATCTTCTGCCCCTCTAACACAATGAGTGTCGTGGGGTATTATTTTCCACCTAAGCACAAGGGTGCTTTGATCACCACTTCATTACCGGCTATATTCCCACCGAGTGAGCGGATAAGATAGTGATCTTTCGGTGTAGTGGTGGAGAGCTCAGCTTTGCACACAAATAACCTGCTGATGAAATTGTGTGTAGCTCCAGAGTCAAATAGAATTAACACGGGCAGTCCATTGAGGGTGAACATTTCCGCTAGCACAGGTGCTCCGTCCGGCACATCCTCTAGAGCTGTATGGTAAATGCACCCGGATTTTGGTGCTGTTCCTTGAAGCTGAGCACAGGGTTGATTTATGCCCTTCTCCGGTGTAGTTTCTCTGTGGCGTATCCTTTCTGGACACTTCCTGCTGATGTGACCTAAGTACCCGCACGTGAAGCACGGTTTCTCAGCCGGTTCCTGGTTGCTCTGAATATGGACACTGGTTGTATTCTGTTGCGGCAAGAACACTTGAGGAACAGAATAATGTGGCTGCATATACCGTTGTTGCAGCTGTCCGAATTCAGAGTATTGGGACGAACGACCTGAATATAGCTGGAGTCGTCGAGCCGGCTGCATTGTTTGACAGTTCATGGTACTGTCTACCACCCTGTACTTATGAGGGCACTACGGCTACTCTCCGGTGGTATATGGTTCTTTCTTTTCTCCGCCTGAACTTCCCGCTGAGCGTCTTCAACCATGATGGCAGCACTCATCAATTCGTTGAAGTTCTTTCGATCAGCTAAGACTAGTCCTTCCTTTAACTTGGGATTGAGGCTGCGGAAGAACCATTCACACTTTTGTGCCTCAGTGTTCACATGTTGAGGCACATACCGTGCCAGCTTGTTGAACACTAGCGAATGCTCGTATGCATCCCTCTCTCCTTGTTTTAAGACCAGAAACTCCTCGAGTTTCCGCAGAATTATTCCGGAAGGAACATGATATGCAAGAAATGCATTCCGGAATTCTGTCCATGTAAAATCATGCCCAGCTGGTAGGGAGGCGAATTGATTTGCCCACTATGCACTGGCGGACCCGTGAAGTTGTTGCGCCGCGTATAAAACCTTCTGATGTTCGGTGAATTGGAACAAACCGAACTTAGATTCAATGGTACGGGTCCAGCTATCCGGCACCAGAGGATCCTCAGCTTCAATGAAAACCAGTGGTTGAGTTGCCATGAACTCAACATAGGAATTCAGTTGAGGTTGGCGCAAGTCTTCGTCTTGACATCCCCCTTGACGGGGTGTATTCATCACCAGGGTGCGGAGCAAGTCGGTTCGCTCATCGCTTGCACCCGTCATGGCAGCCAGAATGTCCGCCATTGTGACTGTAGGTGAAGGTTCTGGTGGCAGCTGCGGTTGCGGAGCTCGCTGCTCCCGCTGTGGAGGATTATCACCACCACCACCACTGGAACCACCCACCTCACCCATGGAACGAGTTCGCACCATTCTGCAATTGCATGAGTTCATTATCAGTTCATCACTATCACTTTATTTATTCCATAAACAAAGTAGTGCAACACTGATAATGAAATCTTAACATGTAAGCAAAATGATTTAAGCGCAAACTGATGTGACTAACAGCAAGGATTTAAAAATAGATCGACCGGTCCTTAAACAAACCAGATTTCGATCCAGTTAAAAGCATTTTCATAACTCCTGTTGAATATCAAAGTTAAAGTTAACTCCAATATCTTTCCAACGAGTATCCAAATGCCTCCATATCACTTCTGGATCAAAAGTTATGATTTCTCAAAGTTGACAGACTTTCTGGATAAAATTTGCCAGCATCTCCTTTGTATATGGCTGACTTTATCACAGTTGTATACGCAGATACAATATGAATCTTAATCAACATTGAACTACAAAAATGTTGCCTATCTCATAACCTTTCCAAAGGTGTGTCACAGGCTCCTTAGGTATTTTTCTACATTGGCCTTCTCTATATCTATCTTTTTAAGTATATCTTGAGTGTACTTGGTTTGACATATGAAGGTGCCTTCCTTGAGTTGTTTTACTTGGAAACCTAGAAAGAACCTCAATTCTCCCATCATCGATGTGGCGGGGCTCCTGATACCAACTGAAAACAGCCCTGATACCTCGCTGTGAGGGACAGGACCGACGCCCCATCGACAACAGGACCTCGTTGGGTGGTGCCGTGATATGCGGCACCCAACAACACACGGGTCGAAGAAACACATCACATTACATAAATCATTTGCGGAAGCATACAAAAGTGTTTTACAAATACTTATCTCAAAGTAAGCTACATCGGAAGACTATAACTCTCACGACTCATCTCTAACTTAGCAACAAAGAAACAGTCCAGCCCGCGGACTGTTTCTTACTAGCAACACGAAGAGAGTCTGCAGCGGCGAGGATGCTCTTTGAGTAAGCACTCGGAGGTTCCCGAGTCTCATCAGCATCCCTTCTCTTAAGCACGAAGTCAAATACCTGCAAAACAACTCGGATAGCATCCGTGAGCATAACGTTCAGCAAGACTTACCCGTCACCCTAAACATGAAACTCTATGTGAGGTTATGAACCTAAAATAGGATGGTATAAGCATAATTAAACTAGCCTAAAAGTGAATACTTACTTTCAGGTATTAATTGCAGCATTTTAAGTAACCTTGGACACGCCACATCGGAAGTCCACAATCAAACAAGAAACGCTTTCCCCCGATGTAAATTGCTCATGGCATAAAAGAATCGAGTTTGCACTAGCCTATTCATCAAGATCGAATACAAAGCTAGTATGAAACTTCAAACCAATGTGATTAGTTCCTTTCTCATGCAAGTTCTTACTACGTCACGACTGTGAGAACAAGTATGCTCGGTCCATTCCGCGAGCGACGGTGATTCCAATCAATAAAACACGGACTACACGACACGTACACCCGTACTCGACGTTACCTACAGCAACCATCACTGACGTCGTACGCGGCAGCCTTTCTCCCGTTTCACCCCCGTTGAATCGATCAAGTTGCCCTGCACAGTAGCCACTCTCATGGTGCACCTACCGACGTGAGATGTCATGAGAATGTTCCCCACATACTGCACACCGGCCGTCCGCCTGAGGCGACCCGAAAAGTCCAAACGACAGCTTCCCGAGGTACATCGGTTTACTGTGTCCCATAATACCAGCATGAGTCCGGTACACAACTCAAACTTGTTCAACAGGGCCGCATACGTATCGGTCTTTGAACGACACGGACAGGTCTATTGCACCCAGGCCCCTATGTCCTGTTGCTCCTACAACCTTCACTACAGGAAAAACGATCGTAGACGACGGCCAAATTTATTGACGACGGGGCCGTCGTCTTTAATGTTATTGACGACGGCTAGATAAAGCCGTCGTCAATAACTCAGTTATTGACGAAGGCTAGACGAGAACCGTCGTCAATAAATTATTGACGACGGTGCCCGTCGTCTTTAACTAAATTCGGGCCCACCCGAGGAGTTATTGACGACGGTGACCTAGTACCGTCGTCAATAACACAGTTATTGACGACGGCTGAACGAGAACCGTCGTCAATAAATTATTGACGACGGTGCCCGTCGTCTTTAACTTAATTCGGGCCCACCCGAGGCGTTATTGACGACGGTGACCAGGCACCGTCGTCAATAACGGGACATATAACCCGTACGCGAGCCGGGAGGCGGCCACTGCCGCCTCCCGACTCGCGCCGAGCTCTCGTCGCCGCCGCCCTCCCCGCCGGTCCCCGCCACCGCCACCGCCGGTCCCCGCCGCCACCGCCGAGGTAAGTCCCCCTCCTCCTCCCCCTCCGGCCTCTCCCCCGGTTTCCTCGCCCCCCGGCCGCGCCGCCGGCGACCGGCCGGCAGGCCTCGCCGTCCTCCCCCCGTCTGGCCTCTCCGGACCCTCCCCCGTCCGGCCGGCCGAAGGTTCGCTCTCGGGCGTTCGATTTGATTCTGACGAGACAAGCAAGCCCCAGAGTTCGTCTCCATTGTCTGATGATGACGGACGATTCACTTACGTAATGGTACTTACTGTAACTGTGTGATTTTATTTCCCACCTTTAAATTCCTGATCGGCAAACTGCATGTTGCTTATCTTCAGACACGCATTGCACTTCAGAATTCAAAGGCGTGCAAAGTGTGTGTGTTCCTTAGTTACAGTCGGGGCGGTGGTCTTGAACCTACACGCATGCATGCAGACGACAGATGCTGCTGAGGTTTATACTAGAGGTTCAGGAATTGGATAGAAAATTTAAGCACCTGCGTGAAACCTTCGGACCAACGCCTCACGCATGCTCCCTGCTTATCAGTGTACAGTCAATCATACGTTTCCTACTTTCTGGCCAGACCATGTTTAGCTCTGGCTGTCCTTGGTGCATTTGTTTAACATCACGCATTTGGCTAGAACTAATCAGTAGCTACTCCACAGCTCCACATCATAAAAAGGATCAGCTGGACCAAAGGCTGCGTGCAGAGAGCTTTTTTTTTTCTTTTTTTTGGGAGGGGTGATCAGCTTAAGCGAAAATTAAACCGTGTTGGACGAAGGTTATTTGATTTAGATTTCCTTTCTCTGGATTGGGACCACTCAGCCCACTGGCCATCTTTCCAAACAAGTGATGGACGAAGGTTACAAGCATCAACAACTAAGGAATCAGCATCATCTGCATCTGAGAAAAAAATGACCATGAGAAGGTTAAACTTTAATGCATATAGCATATTGCAATATAGAAGAAAAGTGATTAGAAAAAAATCAATAAGTAGCCCCAAAGATTGCATTGGTCAACATTCAATACGATGCACCTAATTGGTTTGACACCATTGTGGTTCTAACATTTTGCATAGAATCGATACTTATTGAGCCCATCCTGTTTATTATCCCAGTTATATGGAAGCTTTTGGTTTCTCATTTTACATACTTTTCTTATGGTTATTTCCGTATAGTAAATTGCTGCCAAGTGATTGTTAGCATATACGTGTATTAGGATTAGGGGTGATTGTCATTAGTCATTAGGCTACTTGTCTGTCAAGTCATGTACCCTATATATATGTACCCCTAACCCATATCAATGAACTAATTCTGTTTTCATCCTCTAATATGGTATCAGCCAAACCCTAGGCTTCCCTCCCCTTCTCTCTCCCGATTCCAGCAGCGCCACCAACCATGGCCGGCGCTCCGCCGGCGACCTCTCCTCCCTGGGCGCCGCCTCACCCCAACACTTTCCCTGGCGGGCACCTGCTCTCTCCCCTAACGCCGCAGCCGTGCCTCCTCTACCCGCAGGCGAACCTTCTCCGGCCGCCGGTACCGCGCCTTCTCCAGCCGCCGTCTGGTCTCCTCCGACTGTCGCTGTCGCGCCCTCTGGCAGCCGCCGCTCCCTGGATGCAGGTCCCGAGCGCACTCCTATGGTCGCGTCGAGCCCTGGCCGCGCCTCGGCCGCTGCCGCTCGCCGCGCCCCGCCCCGAGCCCCGCTCTGATGTGCCGCCCGGCCCCGCCCCAAGCCCCGCCCTGGCGTGCCGTCCGACCTTAGTTGATTAATTGTTTAATTAGTATTGTAATTGATTATTGTTTAATTAATACTTTGATTGATTGTGTGATTAGTTACTATATGTAAATAAATGGGTTTCGGCCCGGTCCGGCCTGACACGACCCATTTAGGGTCTGTCACGGCTCATTTAGTGGTAATGTATTAGTCGAGACAGGCACGGAGGACGGGAAGCTCCCGCGCGTGGACGGCGGGCCCCAACGGTGGGGTTTCATCTTTGAACCACTTACAACGGGGTATAACATACGACGGCTAACCCTAAAGGCGTCGTAAGATAATGGCAGGCCCCAACGGGGCATAACTTAGGACGGCTGACCCACTTCTTTGTCTCTCCTTTTTTCCTTCTCTCTCGTTCTTTCCTCTCTCTCTTTTAAATGACTCAAAAACGAAAGATTGACGTAAACCTATACAACATGCGTCACCCGTTTCGAACGGGCCCGTCTCACATGTGTTGCGCATGTGAGACGTGTACGTTCGGAATTGTCCCTTTTTGGACAGCCTGGGAGTGACCGAGGGGGCGTGGCATGTGATGAAACGCGGGTTTAGATCTAGACGAGATTTCGACGGCATAACCCTGTTGTTCTCTGCTGCACCATTTTCGGGCGTGCAGTGGAGAACAGCGGGGTTATGCTGCCGAAATTTCGTTCGGATCCATACCACGCGTCTCGTCGTGAGCACGCTCCGCTCGATCACTCTTGGGTGGGTTTAGGACCTATCCTTTCCAATAGATGTAGGGCCGTGACATAAATAAATTATAAAGTAACTATAATTTCCTTGACATTAAACTGCAGATTCAAACATGGGTGAGGATCGTAGTTGGATGTATACCGGTTGGAAGAACAGTTCTGGTGGTCACTCGGATGAGTGGTTCGCAAAGACAGATGCTTTTGTAGATCGAGCGTTTTCATTGTCAAAGATCGATAAGGTGCGGTGCCCATGTACGAAATGTCAAGGTGCAAAGTGTTGGGACAAAGTGAATTTGGCGTTTCACTTATGTCGATACGGTTTCATGCAAGATTATGAGGTGTGGACCTTTCATGGTGAGACATCTTCTCAACCCTTACAAGTTTCAGATGAGGATGACAACACGGGGGTCGATAGGATGGACGAGATGCTTGATGCTATAAATCCTGAATTGATGGAGGATCCTCCTCCAACGGAGGTTGAAGCGTTTTTCACGCTTCTCAAAGCTTCAGAAGAGCCGTTGCATGAACACACCGAAGTGACGCTCCTTACTTTCATGACTAGATTTATGGCTATTAAGTCTAAGTATTTCTTCTCCAATAACTGCTACAACGATCTTATCAAATTGATCAGCGATATCCTTCCACAACCACATAAAGTGCCTAAAGATATGTATCAGTCTAAGAAGTTGATTTCTGGTCTAGGTACGAAATATGAGAAGATTGATATGTGTCTAGACAATTGCATGCTTTTTTGGAGAGAGCATGCCAACGAGAACAAGTGCTTAAAATGTGGTAAAGCGAGATTTGTCGAAGTTGTTAATGACGACGGTTCAAAAGTAATGACTCAAGTCGCACGGAAGCAGCTTCGCTACTTGCCTGTCACACCTAGGTTCAAGCGTTTGTTTCTATCTAAAAAAACTGCTAGACACATGAGGTGGCATAAAGAAGGTGTACGTGAGAACAACAGCATGATGGTGCACCCGTCGGACGGTGAGGCATGGAAGGCGCTTGACCACTTCGATCTAGATTTCGCCAATGACGCGAGAAATATTCGCTTTGGGTTGGCGACAGATGGCTTCTCACCGTTTAGTACAAACGCCACACCATACTCATGTTGGCCCGTGTTCGCTATTCCGTACAACTTACCACCATCGCTTTGTATGAAGTATGAGTTCATGTTCCTATGCCTTATTGTACCTGGACCGGATCATCCTGGTTCACGACTGAACGTGATGATGCAGCCATTGATTGAAGAGTTCAAAATGTTATGGACAGGAGTCGAAGCGTACGACTGTTATAGAAAACAGAAATTCAACCTTCGAGCTGCGTACTTGTGGTCTATTCATGATTTTCCAGCTTACGGCATGTTTTCTGGCTGGAGCACTCATGGTCGATTGACATGTCCAATATGTGCTTCGGACACGGATTGTTTTCGTCTAATTCATGGTGGCAAGATATGCTACTTTGATTGTCATAGACGTTGGTTACCGCCAAATCACGTGTTTAGGCAACAGAGAAATGCCTTCAGGAAGGGTACCATTGTAAAAAAGGGACCACCACAACGTCTGAACGGGTCGGAAATTGTTAAACAGCTCAATAATCTAGTGCCAGATGAAGGTCGTCCTGGATATTTTGTTGGTTACGGAGAGGATCACAATTGGACTCATATATGTGCACTATGGGAGTTACCGTATATGAATTCTTTAATTCTAATGCATAACATTGATGTCATGCACCAGGAACGTAACATGGGCGAATGCATCATAAGCACGTGCTTGGATATGACGGGAAAAACAAAAGACAATATAAAAGCTCGGAAGGATTTGGCAGAGGTTTGTAACCGACCAAGTCTTGAGCTCTCCGAAGCTGGTGGCAAACCACGAGCTTGTTTCTGCCTTCGACCAAAAGAAAAGAAAGAAGTCTTCAAGTGGTTGAAACAGTTGAAGTTCCCAGACGGTTATGCTGCTAGCCTGAGAAGAGCCGTTAATGTTAAGACTGGAAATCTTACTGGTTTGAAGAGCCATGATTATCACATAATCATGGAAAGACTTCTGCCGGTTATGTTTCGAGGCTATCTTGACGATGAGGTTTGGAAAGTGTTAGCCGAGCTTAGCTATTTTTATAGACAGCTTTGTGCTAAAGAAATCAAAAGGGAGATGATGGAGAAGTTGGAAAAAGAGATACCCGTGCTTTTATGTAAGATGGAAAAAGTATTTCCTCCAGGGTTCTTCAATCCAATGCAACACCTTCTAATCCATCTTCCATATGAAGCTAAAGTAGGTGGCCCTGTTCAATATAGGTGGATGTACCACATTGAAAGAGCACTCAGATGTCTAAAACCGATGGTTCGTAATAGGGCAAGGGTTGAAGGATGCATCGCCGAAGCATTTACACTTCAGGAGATAGGATACTTTTCAAGTGTCTACTTTGCAGAAGAACACAATGTTAATGCATCGGTGTTACGGTATAATATGGCTGAAGCAACCTCTTGTAGCGAACTCTCACTTTTTCAAACGAGAGGCACCACTGTTGGTAGTGGCACGAGCTATGATGCTTCAGCAGATGAAAAGACAGCTGCTTTGTTATACATGTACGCTAACATAGATGGGATGGACAATTTTTTTCAGTAAGTGGTTGTTCAACATCTATACAAATTTGTGTGGTGTGTTATACATCTACACCAATAATTCTTTTTTGTCCTGATTTAGTGAGTTCGATCGACAAAATTGGAAGTCTAAGCAGCAACCTACTAGCAAGCAAATACAAACAATGCGACACTATGGAGTAAATGGAGGACCTAACTTCCAAACGTGGTTTCGAAATCATGTAACGTTTTCCTTGTCTTGTTCCTCTTATTAATTATGTTCATAGCATAAAATAGTCTTCTTACTTCATATGTTGGACAGTGCAAGACACGAGTCGGTGTTCATGAAGATTTGCGACAACTGTCCAACGGATCCATTAAAGTTAAACTCTTCGGTCGATATGATGTCAATGGGTTCCGATTCCGTTCAACTCAATTTGAAGCTCAACGTCCTCTAAGGGCAACATCAAACACCGGAGTTGTGACAAGGGCCGCCGATGCCGAAGGACATGAAACTAATTTCTATGGGATCATAAAGAAAATCCTAGAATTTAGTTTTGCCGGGAATAAAGACCTTAAAGTAGTCTTCTTTGACTGTGATTGGTTTGATAATAACAATGGAACTCGACAAAACCAATTTGGCATGGTAGAAGTCAAACACAAGGACCGACTACGAGGCTACGACACCTTTGTCCTTGCACACCAAGTCGAACAAGTGTACTATCTACAATATCCGTGCGAAAAACTTAGTGCATGGTGGGTTGTACAAAAGGTGAATCCTCGTGAGCGGTTATATACACCGGACAATACTGGTTACATTGATGAGGCAGATGTTGTTTACCAAGAAGAAGAGTTGCCGGATTCTTTTGTCGTTGAGCCTGGTCTACGACTCGATGAATTAGTTGGAGATGCACAAGATGTACAGACTCATAATGTGAAAAAACGAAAACGGCGAACAACCATGACAAAAGATCGATGGTCCGGTTTACGAAGTAGAGTACATGATCGTGATACTGATGAATTTTGAAATTAAGTACAAGTATCGTTTCATCCATCTCTTCTTTCGTCTTCTATATTTTCCTTTAAATTAATTATCAAATTTCCTTTCATCAGGATGTCATCGAGCAGTAGACGACGGGGGACGCGGGGCTTTCTACCCCCGAGAGCAGACTCTGTTTTCCAGGGCTGTCAGTCTAGCAATGGTAGACTGTCTCAGCTGTTGGGCCTCGACAGAGGCCAGGGGTCACGAGAGCGGTCACGACAGGTAAAGAATAATTAATTACATAAATTATATAAATAACTTTCTTAAATCTATATTACCAATCTTCAAATTTTTAGGACGACTCTACGTCTGAGGAGACAGAGGTCAGGGGTCCTCTTCAGACACCACAGGTTTCGGAGCCTGTTACAGATCCTGCTTCGGATCCTCTTCAGGTTCCGGCACCGCAGGATTCAGACCCTGCTTCAGAGCCTTCCACAGAGCCTGATGTGGAGCCGGCTCCACAGCGGCGTTACAGGAGGAGCCACTACGTGGCTCCTCCTCCGGTTCCTGCACGGCCAGAAGATCGGGTCGTTATTCGTCCGGTTGGCGATAGGTAAGTAAATCTATAACAAATCAATTTAGATATTTTAACACTTATATATGTACTAATTGAGAATCGTGTATTAGGTCTTGGGCCGATGACTCGTTCACGGGTCAAGGACGCCACCGCAAGGTCAACGCTGTCCTGGGCCAGCTCATCCGTTGTCACTACCCCGGTCTAGTGAACGGACGGGCTGCTACGTCTTGGGACGATTACGCTACGGCCCAGGACATTACCTACGGCAACCACCAAGAGCATGTGTGGCATGAATTCATGGTAAGCAAATCGTCTATTTGTTAAATGCGAACCTATTATATGTTAAGTACATTAACTTGTATATTTCTACTTGTAGAAATATTACCGTTTGGAGGACGAGGCCCAGCTGGATCACGCTCGCCTGGTCTTCAACAACAACGCTAGGAAGCTCCTCACGCAGTCGATTTCAACGGCTCGCATTCAGGCTACGAAGGCGTACTATAAGTTGCATCCGGACGAGGGTGAGCCGGGGCAGTTTAGGGATGTGGCGGACAAGTACTTGACGGAGGCACAGTACGCAGAGGTAAATTCTTTATTTTACTTTGCTTCATTATCCAATTTTCATCAATGTTTTCATCCAACAACAAATGTGTGCAGGTCAGCGTACCGTGGCTTGAGTCCTGTCCGGACGCCTACAGTTCCCTGTGTGCTCGTTGGGCGAGCCAGGGCTTCCAAGGCGTGTCGATGACCCGCCGACAGAGTCGAGGGACGGACGGGAAACACCGTCTTGGCGGGGACGGCTACGTACGCCTTGCTAAACGGATGGTAAGTGATACTCGAATTATATTCTAGTTAATTTCTATCGCTACCATTATGCTAACACGTATCGATAGGAGCGCGAGATCGGTCAGGAGCCGACCGCTATCCAGGTGTGGAGGAGGGGTCACATGGGAAGTGACCCCTCGCAGCCTGATCAGCTGTCTTCTCAGACAGCGACAGAGACGTTGGTGAGTTCTTTAGTTGACTTAATTGTATTATCTTTAAAACTTCTGATGACTTTAATTTTCTGTATTTTCAGGAAAAGTATGGGGAGGAGGTGCGGAGGCTTCGAGGCGACGATTACGATTGGCAGAACTCGCCGATCGTACCTGAAGCCGCCTATGCAAGCGGTGGTGGTAAACCTCACGGCCGGTGAGTTCTGTTGTTTTCATTTACTTTCATTAACTTCGAGATACGAAACTTTAATACTCTTACTTCGTTGTGTAGGTTGGCCATCTTCGATGGAGTAGTAGACTCGAGGGAGGCGCGGTCTTACTCGAGGGCCTCTTCATCGCAGGGTGGATCCAGCAGGCGTGGCAGCCGTGATCTGGAGCTCCAGAGTGTCCAGGAGGAGCTCCAGAGGACGCAGGAAGCGCTGAGGCTCGCGAACGAGAGGCAGGCAGCCGAGCTCCGGGCTAGGGACGAGTATCAACACTCGTACATGCTACAACTGCAAGCTGCCATGCAGGTAAGTTCAGATCAATGTACTCAACGTTTCTAATATATAAATGACATGTATAATAATTTACTTCATATTTGCAGGCTATGGCCACAGGACAACCCGTTGTCTTTCCTCAGTGGGCGCCGCCACCGATACAGCTACCACAGGGGCCGACGTCAGGAGCACAGGTACAAAATTTCTCATAATAGCTGCAACTAGTTAAATTTGCTCAAATTTAGTTGAATTTGATCAAACTTACTTAAACTTAGAGAAAACTAGTTAAACATCCTCAAATTGAGTAAAATATGGTACAACTTACTCAACTATAGTCAAATATGACCAAACTTACTCAAACATAGCCAAAACTTTTTGAACTAGCTCAAACACAAACACTACTAGTCCATACTTCTCAAACTTAGTAAAATATGAGCAAACTTACTCAAACATAGCCAAATCTAGCTAACTTGCTCAATTTTAACTTGTAATGAGTTTATTTAATCATATACACATTTGTGAACTTCTAATTTGTCTACCTATACATGTACATCATAGGGATCGGCGACACGGGCTCAGGAAACTCCATCCCCTCAGCAACCAGCGTTTGGACGAGCGCACGACGACTTCCTGGACTCCGGTGGCAGCGGTCGGGGTAGCGTAGGGTAGTGTGGCGTGCGTATAATGTTTTTGTGCCTGCCTGTGATGTATGTTTTAATTGCCTGTGATCTGGCCATCGAGCCAGGGCTGGCCTCGAAGCCAGGGCAGGATTTTCTGTTTTTTTTAAAAAAATTGAAAAGCTTATTGACGACGGTTTCTGGTACTTGGCCGTCGTCAATAAGCCACTAGTATTGACGACGGCCAGGTACCAGAAACCGTCGTCAATAAGCAATTGTTATTGACGACGGCCTAGTGTAAACCGTCGTCAATAAGCCACGGTTACTGACGACGGTTTCCTGGCCGTCGTCAATAAGCTTATTGACGACAGCCTGATTTAGCTGTCGTCAATAAGTTTATTGACGATAGCTAGATTTAGCTGTTGTCAATAAATTTATTGACGACGGTTACCGTCGTCAATAAACTTATTGACGACTAATAATTGACGACAGCTCAAAACCGTCGTCTATAAGCTTTTACCGTCGTCAATAACTTATTGACGACGGTAGTGCCCTTATTGACGACGGTTTCCGGCCGTCGTCTATAGTCCCGATTCCTGTAGTGCTTCTGGTCTCAACTTTAACTTGCTAATTCATTTTTGAACCAATCCCGTATGCCCCTGTTGTCCCTGAACCTGCGAATAGAATCTCACCACTCGGCTTCTACCGAGCCTTACTTAAGCATGGCAGTTCTACACGGTGTAAAGACACCTACCCAATACTCCGTGGGTCATTTGGCTGTGCAAGAGGAGTATCAAACACTAGACCTAATGCACAATTCATATCTTAACTGAAAGTGAATACAAAGAAAAAACTTAAAGCTGTTAAATGCAAACCGGAGCTTGCCTGTTTTGCAGGGTAGTCGTATATAATCAGTTAGTGTCCTTGCTGATCCACCCTTGATTCTCTGGAGCTTGATCCACTTCAATGAATCACTCCTTTGAATCCCCTTTGTTGTGGTTCCTATTGAAATGCATATGCATATGTGTTATAGAATGTAATGGAAAGAAGTTATAGAATTACTTTCTTAGGAACAGAGGTTGTGTGGAAAAGCCAAGAATGGCTTGGTTTGCCTCTGTTGTGCAAAGGAACAGAAATGAACTAAATTGACCTTAGTGTTGTAGCTATACACTAACTACCTTCTCTAATGAACATAATAGATGAGCTGAAAAGATTTGAATGCAACTTAAGAACAAGAACTCTAATGGCCTCAAAACATTTACAGAAGGTTCTATACTACCTAAGGATTTAGCTTGCTAAATTGCAGCTAATGTGGAGTTAAATTGTGTTCTCCATACTTCTCATAATGTCCCTCATGTATTTCCACATATACATAAGTATGGAGAACAAGAACAAGGAGTTCCAGGGCTCAACTTGAGCTGATAATTTACATGTGAGTTCTTGGTCACATGAAAGTAATCTTGTCCAAAACTCGGCCCTTTTACTTGAGTAGTTTTCCCAGAATAATTCTTCCAGCATTTCTATTAAAGGAATTAATCCTGGAGTACTGTGCATTTTCATGCCCAATTAAGTTAACTATAATTTCAAGTATGTCTCAGACAGCTTACCTAAATTTTCCTATGATTTCTGGAGCTATGGATTGCCCAGAATAGATTTTATAACTGGGAAACATTTTCAGAAAATGTTTCTGGACCCTTATGGACACAGCATCTTGTATTTAGCAAATTCCTACACAAATGATCTTCAAATGAACTTAAACTTTGCTACAAGGTCAACACTATGCCAAAGAATATTCTGGCAAAAGTTGGGGATTTTTGGATAACCCAAACTCCCTTAGTAATTCTTTTTCAGAAAACTTCAAAGAATTTTCCAGAGTTATATATTGACTTTCATACCAATCTGAGTTCATATTTGGATAGATCTCTGAAAGATGAATCCAACCCAATTTGAGTCAGTCAATTTGGAGGTTTCTACATAGAGATATGAATTTCTAAAGTTTGAGCCATCACTGGAATTGTTTTCCTACTGGAAACTCCACTGGGCCCGCTTATTTAAATGCCAGCCAATCAGATTGAAGCCACACCGGGGTCACGGGGTTTTTGCACGCCAGCACACCGGATTCCGGCCACAGCCGATCGGGGATTTAAATTCTGAGCTGCTGACAGCCAGGCCCCACACTTTCATCTTCCTCCCGCCATCTCTCTCGCGCCCGCGCGCTCCCCCTCGCCGGAGCAAACGGCTGCTCGCCGGACCGGCGTTTCCGGCCACCGCCCAGCTAGAGGCTCGCCGCCAGGGGGTTTTGGACGTCGAGAAACACGATGGTGGTTTGTGCTAGGGCTGCCGGTGGCCGGAACTAGCTCGGCGACGTGCGGCGGCTACGAAATGAGTTCGGCGTCGTCTGACGACCTTCCTAGACAACCAACCGCTCACCCAACCAGCTCTACAGCACCAGTGGCTCTTAGGAAGAACCGACATGGTCTCAAACTAGCTCGGAAACGGCCGCAAGTGGGTTGTCATCGTGCGCCCGATCGGTCCCGTCATGAACACGCTCGGAAGACCTCAAAATCCGTCGCTCCGAGGTGGTTTCATGCTAGGGTTGCTATGCCAGATAATCCAGCATCTATGTGCAAAGTTTGATGATCTACGGAGGAACGACGAGTGAGAATTTTGGAGGTTATTACCAGAACATCGGTTTGAAGCCGCCGGGACAAAATTCCCGAATTCGCCGGCGAGAGCTCACGACGTGGCTTGAGCTTCAGGTGGAAGCAGTGTGGAGTCCGTGCACTCCTTTTGCCGTCTTTGCTCGGCCGTGAAAGTTGTTGTGGCGAGCTGTCCACGAGCGCCCGATCACGTTCTTGAGCTCGGTTGCGGCGGACAGCGCTGATCACGGAAAAAGGAGGTCGAAACTCAGCTGTTTAGGCGTCGGGGGAGTGGAGGCTTAGCTCATGGTGCCGTCTAGCCGCTCGGGGGAGGAGAGGGCGCGATGTTTCTTTGTTTTTCCCCGTGGAACCGAGAGGCGGAGGTGAGGCAGCGCCGCTCGCGAGGGAGAGAAAGCAAATGGGCTTTGCTTTGGTCTGAGGTGGTACAATCACGTTGAGGCACGAGGGGGTCTTTACTCGGTCTCCCGCGCGTTGGGGCAGGCAGCAGGAGTTGGTGCGGCAAGCTCCTCGGTGGCTCACGCGAGCTGTTCGGTGGAATTGCAAACAGAGACTTAGACTTAGTGTGTAAGGCACAGTTCAGCTCTATGACATGTGGGTCCCACTCCACATTTATCTCCCACATATCTTCTCCAGTTAATCTCCTCAATTCCCATAATTCTGAGTTTAAAAGGTGGGCTAGAATTTGAATCCTCCCAATTCAGTTTGAATTTGCAAGACCAATTTGAATTTAGTTAGAATTCGCAATCGCTTCTCTTTAACTCCTTTTTGAGCCCACCCTACAAATGAAAAGTTTGTGATCAAACTTTCCCTACAAATTCCAACTATATGGCTGCATGTTTATTCAAAGTTTTTGGCCACCACATGTGTGAACATTGAATTTCAAATCTGATTTTTAAACTTGCATGCAAAGAGTCTTTAAATCCTCATTGGTTCAACACTTTTAAATAAAAGGGTGAGCCTCATTTTTGGATGCTCATCCATGTATTACTTTGCACGAAGGAAAGTTTTTAGCAAGTCCCATTTTTCATGTTTTTGCCACACATATGAACTCAAACCTTAGTTTATTCATGTACATGTTTTTAGGACTTTTAAATTCCTCCCCCCTTAAAAGAATCTCGTCCCGAGATTACAAAATAAGACAAGACAGGAGGGGTAATTAAAAAATGTACAAAGCTAAAAGTTCCGGATAATTGGTGCGGAGGTAATCTTCACTTTCCCACATCGCCTCTTCCGCGGTATGATTACTCATCAGCACCTTGAAGAATCTGATCATCCGGTTCCGGGTTACCCGGGTCTTTTCATCCAAAATCTGAACCGGTCGCTCGGTGTAGGTCAGGTCCGGTTTCAATTTGTCGATTTCCTCAGTGCGAACAGCAGTGGTGAATTTGAGGCACTTCCGCAGCTGTGACACATGAAATACATCATGAACACCTGCTAGACTTGCCTGTAATTCCAGCCGGTAGGCTACGGGTCCGCACTTCTCCGTAATAGCAAAAGGACCAATAAAATGGGGAGCGAGTTTCCCCTTTACAACGAACCGGTGAATTCCCTTCATCGGAGATACACGAAGATACGCGTGCTCTCCGACGTCAAAATGCAATGGCCTACGCCTTTGATCAGCGTAGCTCTTCTGTCGGGATTGTGCAGCCTTCAAGTTCTCTTGTATCAACCAAACTCGGTCTTCGGCTTCGTTGACAAGATCAACCCCAAACAGAACTCTTTCGCCGGACTCACACCAATTCAGCGGTGTGCGACACTTCCGGACGTAGAGAGCTTCATATGGTGCCACTTTAATACTCGCTTGATAACCGTTGTTGTATGAAAACTCCGCCAACGGTAGGTAATCATCCCAATTCCTACCGTGGTGGATGGCACACGCTCTCAACATGTCCTCAAGCACTTGGTTCACCCTCTCAGTTTGTCCATCGGTTTGAGGGTGATATGCGGAGCTTCTAATCAACTTGGTGCCCAACGAGGCATGCAGCTGCTCCCAAAAAAGAGCAACAAACAGCGCCCCTCGATCTGAAATGATGGTCTTCGGGACACCATGTGAGCAAATAATCCTTGAGATATATAGCTCCGCGTATTGCCTGGCTCGAAAATGAGTGTTCACCGGTATGAAATGAGCTGACTTTGTCAACCGGTCAACGATCACCCATATCGAGTCATGCTTCCGGGATGTGAGCGGTAATCCGACGATGAAGTCCATACTCACATCCTCCTATTTCCATGCCGGTATATTCAAAGGTTGTAGCGGTCCGGCTTTCCGCATATGATCATCCTTGACACGTCTACACGTATCACACTCGGATACAATCTTCGCAATTTCCCTCTTCATCCTCGTCCACCAAAATTTATGTTTCAAATCTTGGTACATTTTGTTACTGCTGGGATGAATGGAAAACATTGACAGGTGGACTTCATCCGATATCTTCTTCCGGAGTTTCATGTTACGCGGTACCACTATACGGTCATTGAACCATATTGTACCGTTCTCATCCTTCTGGAAACATTTCACTTCTCCGTTGTCTAGTCTTCTCCGTATGTGAGACATACCTTTGTCTCTTCTTTGAGCCTCAACAATCTCTTCACGGATTGTTGGAATGAGCGCAAGATTATAAAGCGTGCCATACGGAATGACACGGAGACTTGGTTCTTCATCTTCCAACTCAGCAGCCGCCAAGTTGTGAACATGGGCTTTTCGACTAAGCGCGTCGGCAACCACGTTTGCTTTTCCCAGATGATAGTGGATCTCAATTTCATAATCTTTGATGAGCTCCAACCATCTCCGTTGTCTCATATTCAGCTCCTTCTGCGTGAAGATATACTTCAAGCTTTTATGGTTGGTGTAGAGGTGAACAAGATTACCAAGCAGATAATGCCTCCACATCTTTAACGCCAACACCACTGCAGCAAGCTCGAGATCGTGAGTTGGATAATGCTGCTCATAGTTTTGCAGTTGACGAGACCCATAGGCGACTGCACACCCTTCTTGCATCAGGACACAGCCGAGACCGATGCCGGATGCATCACAATATACATCAAATGGCTTCGTTGTGTCCGGCTGAGCAAGAACCGGAGCTGTTGTGAGATGTTTCACCAAAGTTTTGAATGTGGCTTCACATGCTGCATTCCACATGTATTTCGTGCCCTTCTTCAGCAGCTCCATCATTGGTTTAACAATCTTTGAGGAGCTCAGAATGAACCACCGATAATACCCTGCTAAACCTAGGAAACTCCGGACCTCATGGACTGACTTGGGAAATTCCCATTTTAGCACTTGTTCAATTTTGCTGGGGTCCACATGCCCTCTGCTGAAATAATATGGCCTAGGAAAGGCACTTGATCAATCCAGAATTCGCACTTGCTGAACTTGGCATATAATTTGTGCTCCCGTAACCGTTGTAGCACAATACGCAGATGTTCAGCGTGCTCTTCTTTTAATTTGGAGTAAACCAATATGTCGTCGATGAATACCACGACGAACTTGTCTAACTCCGGCATGAATACAGAATTCATCAAGTACATGAAGTGTGCCGGAGCGTTGGTTAACCCAAATGACATGATGAGGTACTCATAGAGTCTGTATCTCGTCGAGAAAGTTGTCTTCAGTATGTCCTCCGGTTGGATCTTGATTTGATGATATCCTGACCGAAGATCCATCTTCGAGAATACCTTTGCACCCACAAGTTGATCGAACAAGATGTCGATGTGAGGCAAAGGATACTTGTTGTTTATTATGACAGCATTGAGAGGACGGTAATCAACACATAGCCGTAGTATTTCGTCCTTCTTCTTAATGAACAATGCAGAGCAACCCCAAGGTGAAGAACTTGGTCGTATGAAACCCTTGCTCATGAGTTCATTCAGTTGCTCCTTCAACTCCGCTAGCTCGTTAGGTGCCATCTTGTAAGGGCTTCGTGAAATAGGCGTTGTTCCCAGCGCCAGTTCAATCTTGAACTCGACGTCCCGTTCGGGTGGCATGCCCGGTAAATCATCAGGAAATACGTCGGGATAATCACGTACCACCGGAATATCTTCAAGTTTAAGTGCTTCCGTGTGGTAGCCCTCTACCATATCTGGGTCTTCGCTGTATAAAAACAGCGTGTGCTGTCCGTGAATCGGCGAGTCAATCTGGACAGTCTGGTTACAGATATTGAGAACGGCACCGTGAAGATTTAACCAAGACATCCCCAATATAATGTCTATCTTCTGCCTATCCAACATAATCAGCGATGTTGGGTATAATTTTCGTCCCAAACACAAAGCTGCTCGGGACACAATCTGATTGGCAGAGATATTTCCTCCCGGTGAACGTATAAGGAAACTCGTTGTGGGAGTATTTGTGGATAATTGGTGCTGATCCACGCATGATTTGCTGATGAAATTTTGGGTTGCACCGGAATCAAAAAGTACCAGCACGGATACGTCTTTAAGAGTGAACATGACTGCTAACACCGGTGCTCCCTCCGGGACATCCTCAATAGCAAGATGTTGCACACTCCCGGATTGCAATGCTGTTATGTTGACTTGAGCAGGTGGCGGCATACCACCTGATGATGATGGTTGTTTACTGTTCAACAACTTCTCCCGGCATTCCTGCCTAAAATGCCCTGAACGGTGGCAATAAGAACACGGAGGTTTCCCCGGTTCTTCGTTGACTTGTGGTTGAGAAGTTGATGTACTTGGTTGCAGCAATGATGCAACAGGTGTCATTCGTTGCTGCGGCAATGGTGTTGCTTCAAGAAAAGATTCTTGAGCAGGAAATCTGTACGGAGTTGATCTCACTGGTGCTTGCCATATTTCATCGGATGGTGTGTGATACACCACAGGGTACTTACGAGGAACAACTGGTGTGTCTTCTTGCACATCCTCCCGGTCCCTCTTCTCTGCTTGACACTCAAGTGTCGCTTGTTCTTGCAGCAGAGCAGCACTGATCAACTCGGTGTAACTGCCTTGATTGAACAAAGCCAACTTATCTTTTAATATGGCACTCAGGCCATAGAAGAAATAGTCGCACCTTGCAGCTTCGCTCGTCGCATAAGCAGGAGCATGTTGTGCCAAAAGGTTGAAGCTTTTGACATAATCGAGGACACTCATGTCCCTCTGCCTCAAGTTCTTAAATTCTTGCTGCTGGGCCTTTATAAAACCCATAGGAATGTGACGAGCGCGGAATGCTTCACGAAATTCCGCCCATTCCACTTGATGTCTTCTGGAACGGTGGCGAGATAAGAGAACCACCAATTTCCGGCGGCTCCATGGAGCTGTTGAGCTGCAAATAATGTCTTCTGATTCTCATCACACTCAAACACTCCAAATTTGGACTCCATAACCTGAAGCCACTGATCAGCTTCCACTGGTTTGTTGGCTTCCGTGAAAATTGGCGGTTGTGTCGCCAAGAAGTCTAAATAGGCGTTCCGAGGTGGAATGTCCTGTTGCGTACGTTGGAGTAAGCCCTGTTATACCAAGGCTTGGAGTAGTCTTGTGTTCTCTTGACTTGACTCGACCATCCGAGCCATGATATCCGCCCATACCATTGATGGCGGTGCCCGTGGTGGAGTCGAGTCATCACCGTCTGGGCGAGAACCTTCAGCCCTACTCGGAGAATGAGTACGCACCATACTGCAAAAAAAGGGCATACCCAGTGCTGAAAGCTCCCACACGTTTTGGGGTCTGGGGAAGGGAATTTCTAGGCAGCCTTCCCCTTGCTTATTTTGCAAGGAGGCTGATTCGAACCCAGGACCTCCAGGACACAAGTGGAGAGACTCTACCACTGTGCCAGGCCTGCCCTTCTAAAGAAAGGGCAGCCCGGTGCATGTAGCTCCCGCTTGCGCAGGGTACGGGGAAGGGTCCGACCCATTTGGGTCTTTTGTACGCAGCCTTTCCCTGCATTTCTGCAAGAGGCTGTTTCCAGGACTCGAACCCGTGACCTCATGGTCACAAGGCAACAGCTTTACCGCTGCGCCAAGGCCCCCCTTCCAGTACGCACCATACTGCAAAAGAATAATTTTGAGGGGGGTCAAAACTTGATCTCAGCAGTATGTGAAAGTATGTACAACATGAACATGCTAAAACTTTATAGAAGC
Source organism: Neostapfia colusana (assembly GCA_030760725.1). Taxonomy (NCBI): domain Eukaryota; kingdom Viridiplantae; phylum Streptophyta; class Magnoliopsida; order Poales; family Poaceae; genus Neostapfia; species Neostapfia colusana. The sequence goes on along the minus strand of JASWHV010000001.1, from coordinate 131,681,038 downwards.
ATAACAAAATACCATGTTTACACATCTTCCTAAAGCCAACATAATCAGTCCCCTATTCTGTACAGAACTGACCTTTCTGAACATAACCCAGATTTTGATCCAGTTACCAGCATTTTCATAACTCAAATTGAATACAAAAGTTAAAGTTAACTTCAGTATATTTCCAACGAGTACTCACATGCCTCTGGATCATCTCTGGATCAAAAGTTATGATTGTTCAAAGTTGACAGGATTTCTGGATAAAATTTGCCAGCATCTCCTTTGTATGTGGCTGTTTTCATCACAGTTGTACATAAGAATGGAGTACAATTCTCAACAAACTATGAACTACACACTCGTTGCAAATTTCATATCCCTTCCAACGATGTATTATATGACCCCTAGAGATTTTTCTACAGAATGTTATGGCCAATTTACATTAACATCCAGAGAGGTTTGCAAATGCTCTGTTTTCTGAACAGTTTGCATTCATCTGGACATTCAACCAAGTTGGCGTCTGACTTTGCTCTGGAGGTCTACAGAAAAGTTGTAGAGCACTGAAAAACCTTTCCAGAACTGTATCATAAACCTTCATTGGGTCAATATACACAGAGTTATGCTCTGTCAAAATCCAGCAAAAATTTCTGCCAGAACAGAGCACTCAGTTTTCGGATCAAAAGAAGCATATCAATTCTCTTCTTTGAGACTTAGTTCAAATGCAGAGATCAGTAACTAATATATTCTTTCCGACATCCATTTTTAGTTTGAAATTTAGTCATGAATGATTTCTTCATAGGAAAGAAAACTATTAAATGTAGTACAGCGACGATGCACCGTAAGACATATGACAGTACTACGTTGCCTCACCAAAGAAAAACCTAACCGGATTACACCGGCATATACGTATCCTTAGGTGGCACTAAAACAGTCACTCGCAAACGTGTTCTACACGCACTAAGGTTTTCGTGGTTAGTACCTACATAAAACACACTCAATCATCAGGTTCGGCTGCACACCGAACCCGGTATCCATACAGTTTGTACACCCGTTCGTCATCACTCGCACAGGTGTTCTCAAGCCAAACACGCCTTGAGCTACGTGTTCATGTTACTGACCACGTGACGGGGTCTCCCATACTTGCCCAAAGCACGCCAGAGAAAAGCGTTGCTCGAATACCCCAAACGACATGAAGAGTCGTAGAGGATACTAAAGCGGGTCGGGTTACCTGCCACCCGTGGGGCTCCACCCTTCAGCTCGTGCGTACTGGTGGACAGCGCTTACGTGCACCCCCCAAGACATAGAACGTCCCGAGATGCATGATTTTCTGACATAACAAATAGGTTAGCTTGCCACCTTCATCATATGCTAATAGTAGTCCTTATGTGGGCCTAATACCGTTATCTCACCGTATCCTAAGTTTTTTTAACGTAATATGATGCTCAATCCATGTGCTATTCCCAACGCAGCTCTGATACCATGTGTGGCGGGGCTCCTGATACCAACTGAAAACAGCCCTGATACCTCGCTGTGAGGGACAGGACCGACGCCCCATCGACAACAGGACCTCGTTGGGTGGTGCCGTGATATGCGGCACCCAACAGCACACGGGTCGAAGAAACACATCACATTACATAAATCATTTGCGGAAGCGTACAAAAGTGTTTTACAAATATTTAATCTCAAAGTAAGCTACAGCGGAAGACTATAACTCTCACGACTCATCTCTAACTTAGCAACAAAGAAACAGTCCAGCCCGCGGACTGTGTCTTACTAGCAACACGAAGACAGTCTGCAGCGGCGAGAATGCTCTTTGAGTAAGCACTCGGAGGTTCCCGAGTCTCATCGGCATCCCTTCTCTTAAGCATGAAGTCAAATACCTGCAAAACAACTCGGATAGCATCCGTGAGCATAACGCTCAGCAAGACTTACCCGTCACCCTAAACATAAAACTCTATGTGAGGTTATGAACCTAAAATAGGATGGCATAAGCATAATTAAACTCGCCTAAAAGTTAATCCTTACTTTCAGGTATTAATTGCAGCATTTTAAGTAACCTTGGGCACGCCACATCGGGAGTCCACAATCAAACAAGAAACGCTTTCCCCCGATGTAAATTGCTCATGGCATAAAAGAATCGAGTTTGCACTAGCCTATTCATCAAGATCAAATACAAAGCTAGTATGAAACTTCAAACCAATGTGATTAGTTCCTTTCTCATGCAAGTTATTACTACGTCACGACTGTGAGAACAAGTATGCTCGGTCCATTCCGCGAGCGACGGTGATTTGAATAAATAACACCCGGACTACACGACACGTACGCCCGTACTCGACGTTGCCTACAGCAACCATCACTGACGTTGTACGTGGCAGCCTTTCTCCCGTTTCACCCGGTTGAATCGATCAAGTCACCCCGTACAGTAGCCACTCTCATGGTGCACCTACCGATGTGAGATGTCATGAGAATGTTCCCCACATACTGCACACCGGCCGTCCGCCTGAGGCGACCCGAAAAGTCCCAACGACAGCTTCCCGAGGTACATCGGTTTACTGGGTCCCAAAATACCAGCATGAGTCCGGTACACAACTCAAACTTGTTCAACAGGGCCGCATATGGATCAGTCTTTGAATGACATGGACAGGTCTATAACACCCAGGCCCCTATGTCCTGTTGCTCCTACAACCTTCCGGTCTCAACTTTAACTTGCTAATTCATTTTTGAACCAATCCCATATGCCCCTGTTGTCCCTGAACCTGCGAGTAGCATCTCACCACTCGGCTTCTACCGAACCTTACTTAAGCATGGCAGTTCTACAAGGTGTAAAGACACCTACCCAATACTCCATGGGTCATTTGGCTGTGCAAGAGGAGTATCAAACACTAGACCTAATGCACAACTCATATCTTAACCAAAACTGAATACAAAGTAAAAACCTAAAGCTGTTAAATGCAAACCGGAGCTTGCCTGTTTTGCAGGGTAGTCGTATATAATCAGTTAGTGTCCTTGCTGATCCACCCCTGATTCTCCGGAGCTTGATCCACTTCAATGAATCACTCCTTTGAATCCCTTTTGTTGTGGTTCCTATTGAAATGCATATGCATATGTGTTATAGAATGTAATGGAAAGAAGTTATAGAATTACTTTCTTAGGAACAGAGGTTGTGTGGAAAAGCCAAGAATGGCTTGGTTTGCCTCTGTTGTGCAAATGAACAGAAATGAACTAAATTGACCTTAGTGTTGTAGCAATACACTAACTACCTTCCCTAATGAACATAATAGATGAGCTGAAAAGATTTGAATGCAACTGAAGAACAAGAACTCCAATGGCCTCAAAACTTTTACAGCAGGTTCTATACTACTAAGGATTTAGCTTGCTAAATTGCAGCTAATGTGGAGTTAAATTGTGTTCTCCATACTTCTGATAATGTCCCTCATGTATTTCCACATATACATAAGTATGGAGAACAAGCACAAGAAGTTCCAGGGCTCAACTTGAGCTGATAATTTACATGTGAGTTATTGGTCACATGAAAGTAACCTGGTCCAAAATTCAGCCCTTTTACCTGAGTAGTTTTCCCAGAACAATTCTTCAAGCATTTGTAATTAAAGTAATTAATCCTGGAGTAATGTGCATTTTCATGCCCAATTAAGTGAACTACAATTTCAAGTATGTCTCAGAGAGCTTACCTAAATTTTACTATGATTTTTGGAGCTATGGATTGCCCAGAATAGATTTTACAAGTGGGAAACATTTTCTGAAAATGTTTCTGGACCCTTATGAACACAGCATCTTGTATTTAGCAAATTCCTACTCAAATGATCTTGAAATGAGCTGAAACTATGCTAGAAGATCAACACTATGCTAAAGAATATTCTGGCAAAATTTGGGGATTTTTGAATAACCTAAACTCCCTCAGTAATTATTTTTCATAAACCTTCAATGAATTTTCCAGAATTATATATTGACTTTCATACCAATCTGAGTTCATATTTGGATAGATCTCTGAAAGATGAATCCAACCCAATGGGAATCACTCAATTTGGAGGTTTCTACAGGGAGATATGAATTTCTAAAGTTTGAGCCATCACTGGAATTGTTTTCCTACTGGAAACTCCACTGGGCCCGCTTATTTAAATGCCAGCCAATCAGATTGAAGCCACACGGATTCATGGGGTTTTTGCGCACGAGCACACCGGATCCCGGCCACAGCCGATCGGGGAAATGAGTTCGGCGTCGTCTGACGACCTTCCTAGACCGCCAACCGCTCGCCCAACCAGCTCTACAGCACCAGTGGGTCTTAGGAAGAACCGACATGGTTTCAAACTAGCTCGGAAATGGCCGCAAGTGGGTTGTCATCGTGCGCCCGATCGGTCCCGTCATGAACATGCTCGGAAGACCTCAAAATCCGTCGCTCCGAGGTGGTTTCATGCTAGGGTTGCTAAAGAAGAAATGATCGCTGGCTAATCCAGCATCTATGTGCAAAGTTTGATGATCTACGGAGGATCGACGAGTGAGAATTTTGGAGGTTATTACCGGAACATCGGTTTGAAGCCGCCGGGATGAAATTCCTAAATTCGCCGGCGAGAGCTCACGACGTGGCTTGAGCTTCAGGTGGAAGCAGTGTGGAGTCCGTGCACTCCTTTTGCCGTCTTTGCTCGGCCGTGAAAGTTGTTGTGGCGAGCTGTCCACGAGCGCCCGATCATGTTCTTGAGCTCGGTTGCGGCGGATGGTGCTGATCACGGAAAAAGGAGGTCGAAACTCAGCGGTTTAGATGTCGAGGGAGTGGAGGTTGAGCTCGTGGTGCCGTCTAGCCGCTCGGGGGAGGAGAGGGCGCGATGTTTCTTCGTTTTTCCCCGGTGGAACTGAGAGGCGGAGGTGAGGCAGCGCCGCTCGCGAGGGAGAGAAAGCAAACGGGCTTTGCTTCGGTCTGAGGCGGTACGATCACGTTGTGGCACGAGGGGGTCTTTACTCGGTCTCCCGCGCATTGGGTGAGCCTCATTTTTAGATGCTCATCCATGTATTACTTTGCATGAAGGAAAGTTTTTAGCAAGTCCCATTTTTCATGTTTTTGCCACACATATGAACTCAAACCTTAGTTTTATTCATGTACATGTTTTTAGGACTTTTACAATCGATATCGCAAACCTCTCCGTCATGATTTTGCTAAACTCTTCACAAAAAGATTGGTTAGTAGAACCAAATATTATGTCGTCAAAAATAAATTTGGCATACAAATAAATCATCATCCAAGTTTTTAGTAAAGAGTGTATTGTCGGCCTTTCCTACCCTTAAACCATTGTCATTGAGGAAATCTCTAAGGCACTCATATCAAGCTCTAGGAGCTTGTTTGAGGCCGTAGAGACCTTTATGAAGCTTAAAGACATGGTTAGGATACTTATCGTCCTCGAAGTCAGGCGGTTGCTCCACATACACCTCCTCTTTGATCGGACCATTGAGGAAGGTGCTTTTCATGTACATTTGATACAACTTGAAATAGTTGTATTCGGATATATTCAAGCCTAGCTATGGGAGCAAAAGTTTCATCAAAATCCACACCTTTGACTTGTGAGTACCCCTTGGCCACAAGTCTAGCTTTGTTTCTTGCCACCACTCCATCCTCATCTTTCTTGTTGCAAAAGACACACTTGGTGCCTACCACGTTGGCATTTAGTATTTTCACTAGCTCCCACACTCTGTTTCTTTTGAAGTTTTTGAGTTCCTCTTGCATGGCCATCACTCAATCCGGGTCTTGTAGGGCATCTTCAACCTTAAATGGCTCCAAAGAAGACACAAAAGAGTAGTGAGCACAAAAATTATCCATACGAGAGCGATTCATTACCCCTTGGAGATGTCTCCAAGTATGTTGTCAACGGGATGGTCCTGTTGAACACATTGATGGACTCTTGGGTGTGGTACACTTGGTCTTGAGTCAACTTATTCATCTCCTTATTCGTCTTCATCTCCCCCTTGATCATTGTCACCATTTTGATCTTCAATGTATTGATCATGGTGATCTTGATCTTGTTCTTGCTCTTGTGGAACTTGAGCTTGATCTTGTGCTTGGGGCATCTCCAGTGATGAGGATGGATCTCTTGGGCCTTGATGCTCTTGTGGTCATATATCACCAAGTGCCATCCTTCTCAATGCCATACATGGTGCCACTTTTTCATCTAGCACACATTGATCAACTTGCTCCACTTGGGAGCCATTAGTTTCATCAAACACCACGTCAAGTGCGATTTCAACACAACTGGAGGTTTTGTTGAATACACGATAGGCGTAGGTGTTTGAATCATAGCCAAGCAAGAAACCTTCATTGTATTTTGAAGCAAACTTTCAAATTTGGGGCTTCTTGTTAAGAATGTAACACTTGCTACCAAAGACTCTAAAATAGGATATATTGGGTTTGTTACCCATTAGAAGTTTGTATGGAGTTTTCTTCAATAGGCGATGGAGGTAGAGACGGTTTGTGGCATGGTAAGCAGTGTTGACCGGCAATATATCATCATGCACAAACTCTACCTTAAGATGCAATGATGCATATGCATGTTAATCCTATGATGCAGTTTAGTTTGTACGTGTTCTTGCATGGCTTGCATGGTTTTTATGATGAATAGAGGTGTAGAGATCAAATGTGGACGCGGCGATGATCTTGACTTAAGATCAAGATCAGATTGATCAACACGTGATCCATCCACGAAAAAGCTTCTGTTCGAAGGGATCGAAGAACAGATGCAAAGAAAACACGATGATGTTGTAAGGTGGTATTGGAAACCTACCTTGCTTCCTTCGGGTCCTTCCTCTAGCAAAACAAATCGTCGGGGCTCTCTTCCGGCGATGGCGATTATGTTTGGGCTCGTCGACGGTCTCTCTGGTGGTCAAACTCCGGCGAAGGGGTTTGGCTCGGCGAGTTTGGGGCTAGGGCTTCTAAGTTGTCGGCTTAGAAAAGATGTTACGACCAAGGAGCTGTTTTGGGTTCTATTTATAATCGGGAAGAGAAGAGTCCTAATCTGATCAGAATTCGAATAAGAGTCCTATTCAAATTGTTTTTTAATTGTAAAAACTTATCTTCAATTGATTGGTTGCAGTATTCAACGTAGAAGAGTTGGTGTCGATTTCCTCCGTGTCGGGCACTCGTGCATGGAAGAAAAACCGCTTTAGAATCGCGTCCTTACGCGGTGATGAGCTCCGGAAGCTCCACGTGTCCTGCGGGGGCCTGGCTCCCATTTTTCCGCAGAGGCGGACCCCGGATGTGCCGCGTGTCAGGCAGGCAAGACCTCCCTCTTCCTCAGAGGTGAGCTCCGAGTGCGCCACGCGTCCTGGCGGGCGGGACCTCCCTCTCTCCAAGGACGAGCTCCGTGTACGCCACGTGTTAGTTCCGGACCTCCCCTCTCTTCGGAGGTATCTCCGAATGTGCCACGTGTCAGTGCCGGACCTCCCCTCTCTTCGGAGGTGGGCTCCGATAGTGCTGTGGAGGACCGGAATCCGCTCATCCAGGATCGCAGAGGGTGGTGCCACGCGATGCGACACCCGACAGCACACGTCATAAGAACATAATATATTACATGGGAAAAACAACTGAAACTGTACAAACAGGTACAAACTTCAGTTACAACTATTGTTTATATTACACAGCGGAAGTCTACACTATACATCTCACGCCCGCCTATTTAGCAAAAGTTGGTTTCCCAGCCCTAGGCAACCCACACTAGCTGCACTCCTCAGCTCAGCGCGGCGTGTACGGCTCTCACTCAGCCGTGGTCCCCGACGGAGGGTAACCCTCGCCGGTGGACTCGTACTCCGAGTCCGTGGGTGGCTCCTCACCTGAAAAACACTTAAGCAGCAACCGTGAGCATGAAGGCTCAGCAAGGCTTAACCGACTCACCTAAGCATGAAACTCTACATGAGGGGTACCATGGACATAGGATAGTAACATTTCAGCAAAAGGACACTCCTACAAGTTCATCCTTAGTTCATCTTTTAGCAACAAGTTAACAGTTCATGAAATCTGAAATTTAGTAAGCAGTATTTGGTGGTACTCATGTAACAATACAATTATATCAATCAGCAACATTGAATCAACATATTTTATCCATTAATCTACGTCACGACTCAGTGACCACGTGGTACTCTTCACCGCGAGGGACGGCGAATCGACTCGATATACACCTGCAGGGAAACCCAAAGAGCACGTCACGTACGCCCACCCGTGGAGCTGCACAGCACGCTCACTCGATGTCGTACGGGACAACCTTTCACCCAACAGCCCAAACGTCGAACCGGTCGCACCGAAATGAGCAGGAGGTTCCCCACACGGAGCATCTCTCTATGCCCGTTGGCAGATTTCCACCTTGCTGCCCTCAGCCTACACCTATAAATCGGTGCGTTATGCCTCGACGCCCGGAGGTTTAGGCTACATCGGTTTATCGGGGCCCATATATCCGATATGCCTTCGGTACGTTCAAACTTGATCAGCGTGGGCCGCACACGGCTCGGTCCTCAATTGACACGGACAGGGCTGCGCACACAAGACTCCCTCTTGCTGCGCCCTAGCCCCTGCCTCGTCTCATTTTCATTACTAAAGTGATCTCACATCACTCAACCGAACCCGTGTGTCCCAATCCTATCTCGCGATTAGATTCCAACTACTCGACTTGTACCGAAGCCCTATGAATCTTTAAGCATAGCCTATCTACTCGAGGTCTTAGACACTACCCTCACTCTTTTAGGAGCCTTTGGTTATGCAAGTGGAGTTCCATTCATCCTACACCTAATGCACATACATACTTCATATGACTCATGTAAACAAAAGAAAACTTATAAAAGGTTAATGCAAACCGGGGCTTGCCTTGTTGCTGCTGGTCAGGGGTTAAGTCTTCGTCCGGAAGAAGGAAGTCCAGCACTTCCGGAGTCTCTTCTTCAACGGCTACACGTTAATGAAATACTACATGTTAATTTAGATGCAAATGTGAGTTCTAGGGTAAGACTTCTACTATTAGTTCTAATAACCAGCCTCTAACACCTGGAACTTTGTTTAAGAATTTAAATATGAACTGGTGTTGGTGGTTTGGCTTGACTTAATCACATGGTTAAATGCTAAGTGATTTTCCCCCTTTTCCATATTAATCCCTTAAGTGGTTAAACAGGACAGGGGTTATCTAGAGCTCCAATGGAGCTGAGAATTTTTGTGTGAGTTCCTTGTCACAAGAAAACTCTCTGGACCAAACATTAGCACTTTTCATGGAGTGGTTTGCTCAGAATAATTCTCTTGGCAAATCAGCAAGGAAGAATTTATTCTGAGGTAATACCCCTGTTCATGCTCCACTTAATGAACTACAATTTCAATTATAGCTCATAGAGTTTGCATGAATTTTCCTAACATTTTTGGGGTTAAGATTTGCCCAGAACTGAATTTCCAAGTTTTGGAAATTCTCTGAAAATGTTTCTGTATTCAGATGAACACAGCACCTTCCAATTTGAATTGCTCTGACCAAATCAACTCCAAATGGTCTGAAACGTTTACAGGGGTTTACTAATGTCCTAAAGAACATTCTGGCAAAATTTGGGGATTTTTGGATGAACCAAACTCCCTCTAAAATTCTTTTGCTGAAAAGCTTTAAAGAATTTTCCAGAATTAATTAATGGGTTTCATACAAATTGGGTTGTATATCTGGACAGAGCTAGGCAAGATGAATCCAACCCAATTTGAATCACTAAATTTGGAGCTTACTAGCAAAAGTTATGGAGCTCTAAAGTTTGGGGAATTTCTGGAATTCGAATTAACCGGGAAAAGTTCAAATTTCTGACAGCGGGCCCGGCTCCCACGTGTCATCACCTCGGCTGCGCCACACGGGGCCACAGGATTATCTTCCGCGTGTTCACAGCCGGGTGTAACAGAAGATCCCCACACTGTGCCGCGAGGGACTGACGAGCGGGCCCGGCCGGCTCGTCTTCTTCCTCGCGCCCGCCCTTTTTCCCGCGCCGCCCCCTCGCCGGCACACCTCGGCAGCTCGCCGGAACTGGCTTCCCGACCGCCTCCCGGACGGAAACTCGCCGCCTGGGCCTATTTTCGCGCGCTGAACACGCTGGTACCGCCTGCTCCGGTTGGCGGTGGCCCTAACCTAGCTGGCGACGGTGCAGCGGCTCGGACTCCCTTCAGTTATGGCGCCCGGCCATCGTAGCCCACCAAAACCTCGGTGGAAAGGCTCTACAGCACCGGGGGATCTCATGGAAGGTCGACAAGGCCATGCTAGGGCTCGGGGAGAGCTCTAACCTAGTCGTCACCGTGAGCCCGACCTTTCCCGCTATAACCGCGGCTGGAAAACCGGGAAATACGCCGGCTACAGCCAAAATTAAGCTAGGGTTGCGGAGCAAACTTGGGCGCCATCAAGTCTAGCTCCTGTGTGTGCAGTTTGATAAACTCTAAGCAATCATACGTCGGGAATTTGTGAGTTTCATACCCGAGGGTAGTTCTGCACCGGTTGGAGATATTTTGCGAAATTCGCCGGCGATGATCGATCCCTGGTTCTAGGCTTCGGGGTCAAGCAGCGTGGAGTCTAGGCGCGTCCAAAACTGCTCCTTCTTGGTCGTGACAAGTCTTCTGCCGAGCTGCCCACGGGAGCACCTTTGCTCGGTTCTTCCCGGCGGCCACGAAAACATTGTTTTGCTCGGTTTGTAGTGGCTCAACTCGACCGGAAATGATGCGGGGAGTGCGTGGGAGGTCTGGGAATGCTGGTTTGCTGCGCTGCCGATGCTTTCGCACGAGCTGCGATCGCTCCGAGCAAGTTTCTGCGATGGCGGCGGCGTCTCGGTTCTTTGACGATGAGAGGGAAGGGTCGGCGTCTCGCGATGCCGTGGCTCGCTGAGCGCGGCTGGGAGTTAAGGCACCCCCACGAGGAGCTCGCCAGCGCATGAAATCCAGCAGGAGGTGGCGTCCGGCTCCCCCCCGCAGTGTCGCTCGGTGCTTCTCCCGGTGGAGTGCAACCCGATCACATTGCTTAGGGATTAAGCCAACTAAGTCCTATGACATGTGGGCCCCACTGGCCAGTGCTCTACCACTTCTCAAAAGATCTCCAAAACTTGATAAATGATGAATTCAAATGTTGAAAATCTCAATCTGAGCTAAGTTGGTATGGTTTGGCAAATCTCCCTCAAATTCAAATGCATATTTGAATTCTTGGCATATTTGGATCCTTTTGGGAAAAATGGGTAGCAAATCTTTTCAAAAATTATTGAAACTTTGTCTCCCCACTAAATTGAACCCAAGGAATCCAATTATGCCCTTTGCTCCTTGTTTTAGCTGCTGCAATCATGAATTTGAATGCAACAGTTTGAAATTTCCCTCCCATGTGTGATCATATGTGTAGAATTTTCCCATGTTGTGAAAGTGAAGAAAAGTTTTTGCAAGTCCCTTTTCTTGGGCTTTTACATCCCTCCCCCCTTAAAAGAATCTCGTCCCGAGATTACAAAAGAAGAGATGGTGATGTAATAGGGACTTACCCGTGTTGAGAATCCATGAACTCCGGATAATTTGAGCGAAGGAACTCCTCGCTCTCCCATGTCGCTTCTTCGGCGGTGTGGTTGCTCCAGAGTATTTTGTAGAACCACAACGTTCTGCTGCGTGTGGTCCTGGCTTTCTCATCAAGAATTCCCACCGGATACTCATCATATGTTAAATCCGGTTTCAGCTCGCCGATGTCTTCGGTAGGAACAGCAGCCGTATGCTTCAAACATTTTCGCAGCTGCGAAACATGAAAAACATCATGGACACCAGCAAGCGCTGCCGGTAACTCCAATCGATACGCCGCTGGTCCGCACTTCTCGGTGATAGCATAGGGTCCAATGAAACGGGGAGCGAGCTTCCCCTTCACACCAAACCGGTGCACGCCCTTCATCAGAGACACGCGTAGGTACACGTGTTCCCCAACGTCAAAGTGCAACGGTCTACGCCTCTTATCAGCTTAGTTCTTCTGCCGGGACTGAGCGACTTTTAAATTGGCTTGAATTGTCCGAACGCGCTCTTCGGCGTCGTTTACCACATCAACCCCGAATGTGACCCTTTCACCGGACTCGCACCAATTTAATGGGGTGCGGCACTTGCGACCGTAGAGAGCTTCATAGGGTGCCATCTTGATACTCGCCTGATAGCCGTTGTTGTACGAGAATTCCGCCAATGGTAGGTGATCATCCCAGTTCCTACCATGGTGGATGGCACATGCTCTCAACATGTCTTCCAGAACTTGATTCACCCTCTCTGTCTGGCCATCTGTCTGAGGGTGGTAGGCGGAGCTCCTAATCAGTTTAGTACCCAAAGCAGCGTGCAACTGCTCCCAAAAGCGAGATACAAACAATGCACCTCGGTCGGAGACTATGGTCTTGGGTACACCATGCAGGCATAGAATCCTGGCAATGTATAACTCCGCATATCGGTTGGCATGGAAATGTGTATGCACTGGAATGAAGTGAGCTGACTTGGTCAGTCGGTCAACGATCACCCATATGGAATCATGTTTGTTGGATGTTAAGGGTAATCCCACAATGAAATCCATGCTCACATCTTCCCATTTCCATGCTGGAATCTTCAGGGGTTGCAGCAGCCCTGATTTCCTCATATGATCAGCCTTCACTCGTCTACACGTATCACACTCGGATACGTACTTAGCTACCTCCCGCTTCATCCGTGTCCACCAAAATTTCTTTTTAAAATCTTGGTACATTTTGTTGCTGCCCGGATGAATGGAGTATTTAGACAAGTGGGCTTCGTCGAGGATTTTCTTCCTCAGTTCCATGTCCCGGGGTACGACTATGCGGTCGTTGAACCATAGCGTCCCCTCATCATCCTTCCGGAAACACTTGATCTCTCCATTGTCTATCCGTCTCCGGAGATGTGCCATGCCTTTATCATTTTTCTGAGCAGCAATGATGTCCTCCCTAAGAGTAGGGATGAGGGCAAGGTTGTACAGCGATCCATAAGGAACCAAGTATAAACTTGGCTCTTCCTCCTCCACCGGTGTAATGGTGAGGTGATGGACATGTGTTTTCCGACTCAGCGTGTCGGCAACCACATTCGCCTTGCCGGGGTGGTAGTGAATCTCAATTTCATAGTCCTTGATCAATTCTAACCACCTCCGTTGCCTCATGTTCAGCTCCTTCTGGGTGAAAATGTATTTCAAGCTCTTGTGGTCAGTGTAGAGCTGCACCAAGTTCCCCAGGAGATAGTGCCTCCACATTTTTAGTGCCAACACCATGGCAGCAAGCTCAAGGTCGTGAGTAGGGTAATGCTGCTCATGGTTCCGAAGTTGGCGTGATCCATAAGCGACCACACGTCCTTCCTGCATCAACACGCAGCCGAGCCCAATACCGGACGCGTCACAATACACGTCGAAGGGCTTTGTTGTATCCGGCTGAGCTAAGACCGGGGCTGTTGTGAGATGCTTCACCAATGTTCGGAACGCTCCTTCACACGCCGTGTTCCAAACATATTTCGTCCCTTTCTTCAGCAACTCTGTCATCGGCTTAGCGAGCTTGGAGAAGCTTGGAATGAATCTCCGGTAGTATCCCGCTAACCCGAGGAAGCTTCTGACTTCATGGACTGAAGTGGGAGCTTTCCATTTCAGCACTTGCTCTATCTTGCTTGGGTCAACTGCAATGCCTTCCGCTGAGATGATATGTCCCAAGAATGGCACTTGGCTGATCCAAAACTCGCATTTGCTGAACTTGGCGTAGAGCTTGTGGTCTCGCAATCGTTGAAGAACGATCCGCAAGTGTTCAGCATGTTCGGCTTCTGTCTTGGAGTAAACCAAGATATCGTCGATAAACACTAGCACGAACTTGTCCAGCTCCGGCATGAACACCGAGTTCATGAGATACATAAAATGGGCTGGAGCATTTGTGAGACCAAAGGACATGACGAGATATTCATATAATCCATATCTCGTCGAGAAGGCCGTCTTCGAGATATCCTCCGCCCGGATCTTGATCTGGTGATATCCAGAGCGAAGGTCCATCTTTGAGAATACACTTGCCCCCACAAGTTGATCAAACAAGATGTCAATTCGGGGCAGTGGGTACTTATTCTTGATGGTGACGGCGTTGAGCGGCCGGTAATCCACACACAGCCTCAGGGTCTCATCCTTCTTCTTCACGAATAGCGCCGAGCATCCCCAAGGCGAGGAACTCGGCCTAATGAAACCCTTGCTCAACAGATCATTGAGCTGTTCTTTCAGTTCCGCCAGCTCATTTGGAGCCATCTTGTATGGTCTCCGTGATATGGGTGTAGTCCCGGGTGCGAGCTCGATCTTGAACTCGACATCCCTCTCAGGTGGCATGCCCGGTAGATCATCCGGGAACACGTCGGGATACTCCCGGACTACGGGGATGTCTTCTAACTTGAGGGCCTCAGCACTATTGATCGCTGAAACCTCTCTGACTGGATTATCTAATAGGAGGGACTGCGGACGGTGTAATGGGGAGTTGAGGTGAACCGTCCGTGATAGTGTTTCCAGGACAGCTCCATGGTAGCTTAGCCATGACATTCCCAAGATTGCATCAATCTTCTGCCCCCCTAGGATAATCATAGTGGTGGGATATATCTTCCCACCTAAGCACAGTGGTGCTTTTGGAACCATCATCGTTGCTGAAATCTTTCCTTCCGGTGAGCAGATCATATAAGAACACTCGATTGGAAAGGCTTCCAGCTGATGCTTAACCACATATGATGCACTTATGAAGTTATGGGTTGCACCAGAATCAAAAAGTATGACGATGGCTTGATGATTGAGAGTAAACGTACCTACCAGCACGTTGTCTCCCTCTGGGGCGTCCTCATTGTCGAGGTTGCGGACGCCTCCAGTCCGCTGACCAACCTTCTTCACTGGAGGTCGGCCTCGAGCACCGCCCTGGAGCTGGGCTTGCCCGCTGCTCTGCTGCCCCTGGGGACAGTCCTTCGCGAAGTGGCCCGCCTGGCCACACGTGAAGCAGGTGAAACGGGGCGGTCCCCCGCTAATCGGTGGACGGAAACCCGGGGCGCGTTGTGGCGGTGGAAACGCCCGGGGTACCGTCTGCTGCTGCTGTTGCTGTTGCTGTCTTGGTGGTGGCATCAGCGGACGGAACGGGGGTGCTTGGAATGAACGTCCCCCGAACTGTTGAGGTCGCGCCGGTGGACGCCACTGCTGCCCGGATGGTGTCCGATACACCATACGGTACTTCTGGGGCGCGCCACCACCGCTGCTAGGTGGAGCGCTGCGCTTCCTCTGCTCAGCTGCTAACTCCCGCTGAGCGTCCTCTTGCATGATGGCGGCATTGACTAGGTCGTTGAATGTGCCGCGGTTCCACTGTACGAGATGGGTCTTCATTTCGGGGTGTAACCCCCGATAGAAGTGCTCCCTCTTCTTCTCCTCCGTGGAGATGTAGTCTGACGCATACTGCGCCAGATGGTTGAAGGCACGGGAGTAGTCGTGGGCACTCCTCCCGCCCTGCTTCAGTACCAAAAATTCTTGGAACTTCCTCTTCATTATTCCGGGAGGGATGTGATAGGCGCGGAACGCCTCCCAGAACTCTTGCCATTCCACAGCATGGCCAGCCGGACGTGAGGCGACATAATTCACCCACCACGCACCAGCGGCACCGTGGAGCTGCTGTACTGCGAACAGGGTCTTCTGCCGCTCCGTACATTGGAGCAGCCCGAACTTGGACTCGATGGTCCGCAGCCAGTTGTCCGCCTCCAGTGGTTCCTCAGCTTCGGTGAACACTGGAGGGTGCGTACTCATGAAATCCGAGTACGACACATCACGGGGCTCCCGAGGCCCTCTATCTTGACGTCCCCCCGCCTGGGACGTATTCTGCACGATCGTGCGGAGCAGGTCGGTCTGCTCCTCACGACCTCCCACCAGTGCCGCTATCACATCCGCTAGAGTAAGCGGAGGCGGCGGTGGTGGCTGCTGCTGCGGGGTGCTGTCGTAGGCTGGTGGCTGGGAGTCATCGCCTCCCCCTTGGCTAGAGCCACCTACCTCATGCCTGGTCCTAGTGCGAACCATCTGCAACCATACGACAATAACATCAGTCCCGCAACATTTTGCATGCAGTCCAATAGAAATGGGTATAAAACATTATGACAACATTTCATACGATACATCTCGTATGTAGATAATGTAATAACTTTGCACAAGCTACACCATTACCAGACCAAACACAAGCTAGTTCAATCCAACTTGATGAACCTCCTCTTTGGAAGCTCAACATAACTAGGTTTGGTCACTACGAGACATTACTATCGCTTTGTCATCACGTACACCACCTTTAGGGTACAACACCATCTCCAATGAGTTCAACTGTCATTCTTCTGTCAGAATGACCAGTTTCTACCTATTCCAAGTTTTGATCTGGTTCTGTGCATTTTCATGACTCAAGTTGAATACCAAAGTTAAAGTTAACTTCAGTATCTTTCCAACTAGTATTCAATTGCCCCCAGATCAGCCTTGGTTAAAAAGTTATGCTAATTCAAAGTCAGCAGAATTTCTGAAAGAAATTTGAACAGCACCTTCTTTGGAAGTGGCTGTTTTCATCCCTGGTTTCCACTGAAATCTGTGCTGAAACTTCAGAAACTTTGAATTGCAAAGATGTCACACATCTTCTACTCTTTCTAAGGATGTATTATATACTAATTTTGATTTTTTTACCTGGGAGTTATGTTTGAAAAACAGAACCGCTCCGAGAATGTTTTACTCTGTCCTGGTTCTGGACAGTTTACATTCCTCTGGAATTTAAGCCATCTTAAGGTGGGTTTCAGCTCTGGAAGTCTACAACAAAGTTGTAGAGTACTTCAATTCCTTTCCAGAACTATATAGCACACCTCTCTCGGCTAAAAGACCTGTGAGTTATGCCCTGTTGAAGATCAGCAACCTTGCTGTCCCAAAACAGAGCACTCTGTTTTTCATCCCTTTGGCTATCCTGCTCCACTATCCCATTCTTATACCCCACCAGGGTCCTAAATGTTGAACCTATAGATTTTAATTCCTTATTATCATTATTTTGTATGCATATGCCTACAGTATCTCGGTACTACGTTCCTCACAAAAGAAAATTCTAACCGGATCATACCGGCATATACGTCTCAAGTGTGGCACTAAACGGTCTCTCGCACACGTTTACTACCCGGATACATACATGGTTAGTACCTGCAGAAGACCACACAATAATGGTGCACTCAATGGTTATTCATTTCAGGCAGTTCCATATTTAAAAGTAAATACAAACGCCCGTATCATTTCCATACGGCCGTCCTTGAGTTAGGTCACGTCTCAAGGTATGTGATCGTGTTTCAACACCACACGACGGGGAACCCGAGTAGGTCATGAACGGGTCGTCACGGTTGGGAATGTTATCAACCCAACAGATACCACCTACTGCCCTGCAGGGCACGCCGATGGCAAGCGCTGCGTATGTCCTCCTGGGCTATTTCCAGACGAACACACTCTCGCATTACTGACCACGCGATGGGGTCTCCACTTACTTGCCTAATGCACGCTAGGGATCAGCGTTTCATATGAACTCAGGGACATGAAGAGTCCAAGAGTTTCATATTAACGTCTCACACCAAGCTGTGAGATCAGTCCCTGAACCACGTTCCTCGTCAGGGGGAGCTAACCGAAATTGAACCGCTTTCGGTGGCGTTCCTTACCATACTTACCAGAGCGTAGGTGCGTCGTTACATAATTGAAATTCAGAATTATAACACATAGGTTAGTATTTGCCACTTAAGTAACTATGCTAATATAGTCCTTACTTGGGCAACTACCGATTCCTCACCGTAACCTATGTTTTCCCATAATGCAGTCCTTAAGTACTGTGTTATCCCCACTGCAGCTCTGATACCAGGCTGTGGCGGACCGGAATCCGCTCATCCAGGATCGCAGAGGGTGGTGCCACGCGATGCGACACCCGACAGCACACGTCATAAGAACATAATATATTACATGGGAAAAACAACTGAAACTGTACAAACAGGTACACACTTCAGTTACAACTATTGTTTATATTACACAGTGGAAGTCTACACTATACAACTCACGCCCGCCTATTTAGCAAAAGTTGGTTGCCCAGCCCTAGGGCAACCCACACTAGCTGCACTCCTCAGCTCAGCGTGGCGTGTACGGCTCCCACTCAGCCGTGGTTCCCGACGGAGGGTAACCCTCGCCGGTGGACTCGTACTCCGAGTTCGTGGGTGGCTCCTCACCTGAAAAACTCTTAAGCAGCAACCGTGAGCACGAAGGCTCAACAAGGCATAACCGACTCACCTAAGCATGAAACTCTACATGAGGGGTACCATGGACATAGGATAGTAACATTTCAGCAAAAGGACACGCCTACAAGTTCATCCTTAGTTCATCTTTTAGCAACAAGTTAACAGTTCATGAAATCTGAAATTTAGTAAGCAGTATTTGGTGGCACTCATGTAACAATACAATTATATCAATCAGCAACATTGAATCAACATATTTCATCCATTAATCTACGTCACGACTCAGTGACCAAGTGGTACTCTTCACCGCGAGGGACGGCGAATCGACTCGATATACACCTGCAGGGAAACCCAAAGAGCACGTCACGTACGCCCACCCGTGGAGCTGCACAGCACGCTCACTCGATGTCGTACGGGACAACCTTTCACCCAACAGCCCAAACATCGAACCGGTCGCACCAAAACGAGCAGGAGGTTCCCCACACGGAGCATCTCTCTATGCCCGTTGGCAGATTTCCACCTTGCTGCCCTCAGCCTACACCTATAAATTGGTGCGTTATGCCTCGACGCCCGGAGGTTTAGGCTACATCGGTTTATCGGGGCCCATATATCCGATATGCCTTCGGTACGTTCAAACTTGATCAGCGTGGGCCGCACACGGCTCGGTCCTCAATTGACATGGACAGGGCTGCGCACACAAGACTCCCTCTTGCTGCGCCCTAGCCCCTGCCTCGTCTCATTTTCATTACTAAAGTGATCTCACATCACTCAACCGAACCCGTGTGTCCCAATCCTATCTCGCGAGTAGATTCCAACTACTCGACTTGTACCGAAGCCCTATGAATCTTTAAGCATAGCCTATCTACTCGAGGTCTTAGACACTACCCTCACTCTTTTAGGAGCCTTTGGTTATGCAAGTGGGGTTCCATTCATCCTACACCTAATGCACATACATACTTCATATGACTCATGTAAACAAAAGAAAACTTATAAAAGGTTAATGCAAACCGGGGCTTGCCTTGTTGCTGCTGGTCAGGGGTTAAGTCTTCGTCCGGAAGAAGGAAGTCCAGCACTTCTGGAGTCTCTTCTTCAACGGCTACACGTTAATGAAATACTACATGTTAATTTAGATGCAAATGTGAGTTCTAGGGTAAGACTTCTACTATTAGTTCTAATAACCAGCCTCTAACACCTGGAACTTTGTTTAAGAATTTAAATATGAACTGGTGTTGGTGGTTTGGCTTGGACTTAATCACATGGTTAAATGCTAAGTGGTTTTCCCCCTTTTCCATATTAATCCCTTAAGTGGTTAAACAGGACAGGGGTGATCTAGAGCTCCAATGGAGCTGAGAATTTTTGTGTGAGTTCCTTGTCACAAGAAAACTCTCTGGACCAAACATTAGCACTTTTCATGAGGTGGTTTGCTCAGAATAATTCTCTTGGCAAATCAGCAAAGAAGAATTTATTCTGAGGTAATACCCCTGTTCATGCTCAACTTAATGAACTAAAATTTCAATTATAGCTCATAGAGTTTGCATGAATTTTCCTAACATTTTTGGGGTTAAGATTTGCCCAGAACTGAATTTCCAAGTTTTGGAAATTCTCTGAAAATGTTTCTGTATTCAGATGAACACAGCACCTTCCGATTTGAATTGCTCTGACCAAATCAACTCCAAATGGTCTGAAACTTTTATAGGGGTTTACTAATGTCCTAAAGAACATTCTGGCAAAATTTGGGGATTTTTGGATGAACCAAACTCCCTCTAAAATTCTTTTGCTGAAAAGTTTTAAAGAATTTTCCAGAATTAATTAATGGGTTTCATACAAATTGGGTTGTATATCTGGACAGAGCTAGGCAAGATGAATCCGACCCAATTTTAATCACTAAATTTGGAGCTTCCTAGCAAAAGTTATGGAGCTCTAAAGTTTGTGTAATTTCTGGAATTCGAATTAACCGGGAAAAGTTCAAATTTCTGACAGCGGGCCCGGCTCCCACGTGTCATCACCTCGGCTGCGCCACATGGGGCCACAGGATTATCTTCCGCGTGTTCACAGCCGATCCGGTGTAACAGAAGATCCCCACACTGTGCCGCGAGGGACTGACGAGCGGGCCCGGCCGGCTCGTCTTCTTCCTCGCGCCCGCCCTTTTTCCCGCGCCGCCCCCTCGCCGGCACACCTCGGCAGCTCGCCGGAACTGGCTTCCCGACCGCCTCCCGGCCGGAAACTTTGCCGCCTGGGCCTATTTTCGCGCGCTGAACACGCTGGTACCGCCTGCTCCGGTCGGCGGTGGCCCTAACCTAGCTGGCGACGGTGCAGCGGCTCGGACTCCCTTCAGTTATGGCGCCCGGCCATCGTAGCCCACCAAAACCTCGGTGGAAAGGCTCTATAGCACCGGGGGATCTCATGGAAGGTCGACAAGGCCATGCTAGGGCTCGGGGAGAGCTCTAACCTAGTCATCACCAAGAGCCCGACCTTTCCCGCTATAACCGCGGCTGGAAAACCGGGAAATACGCCGGCTACAGCCAAAATTAAGCTAGGGTTGCGGAGCAAACTTGGGCGCCATCAAGTCTAGCTCCTGTGTGTGCAGTTTGATAAACTCTAAGCAATCATACGTCGGGAATTTGTGGGTTTCTTAGCCGAGGGTAGTTCTGCACCGGTTGGAGATATTTTGCGAAATTCGCCGGCGATGATCGGTCCCTGGTTCTAGGCTTCGGGGTCGAGCAGCGTGGAGTCTAGGCGCGTCCAAAACTGCTCCTTCTTGGTCGTGACAAGTCTTCTGCCGAGCTGCCCACGGGAGCACCTTTGCTCGGTTCTTCCCGGCGGCCACGAAAACGTTGTTTTGCTCGGTTTGTAGTGGCTCAACTCGACCGGAAATGATGCGGGGAGTGCGTGGGAGGTCTGGGAATGCTGGTTTGCTGTGCTGCCGATGCTTTCGCGCGAGCTGCGATCGCTCCGAGCAAGTTTTTGCGATGGCGGCGGCGTCTCGGTTCTTTGACGATGAGAGGGAAGGGTCGGCGTCTCGCGATGCCGTGGCTCGCTGAGCGCGGCTGGGAGTTAAGGCACCCCCACGAGGAGCTCGCCAGCACATGAAATCCAGCAGGAGGTGGCGTCCGGCTCCCCCCCGCGGTGTCGCTCGGTGCTTCTCCCGGTGGAGTGCAACCCGATCACATTGCTTAGGGATTAAGCCAACTAAGTCCTATGACATGTGGGCCCCACTGGCCAGTGCTCTACCACTTCTCAAAAGATCTCCAAAACTTGATAAATGATGAATTCAAATGTTGAAAATCTCAATCTGAGCTAAGTTGGTATGGTTTGGCAAATCTCCCTCAAATTCAAATGCATATTTGAATTCTTGGCATATTTGGATCCTTTTGGGAAAAATGGGTAGCAAATCTTTTCAAAAATTATTGAAACTTTGTCTCCCCACTAAATTGAACCCAAGGAATCCAATTATGCCCTTTGCTCCTTGTTTTAGCTGCTGCAATCATGAATTTGAATGCAACAGTTTGAAATTTCCCTCCCATGTGTGATCATATGTGTAGAATTTTCCCATGTTGTGAAAGTGAAGAAAAGTTTTTGCAAGTCCCTTTTCTTGGGCTTTTACAAGTGCCACGTGTCCTAGCAGCGCCGGACTTTCTTTCTGCTCAGATACGAGCTCCGAGGTCGACACGTGTCCAACAGTGACGGACCTCCCGGAGATGAGCTCCGGAGGTGACACGTGTCCGATAGTGTCGGGCCTCCCGGAGGTGAGCTCCGGAGGTGATACGTGTCCAGTAGGACCGGACCTCTCGGAAGTTATCTCCAAGAGCGACACGTGTCCCGCGGGTCGGACCTCTCGGAGAAGAGCTCCGAGAGCGACACGTGTCCTGCGGGGCTGGCCTCGCTCCTCCGTAGAGGCTAGCTCCGGGGGAAACACGTGTCCCACGGGGTCGGACCTCGCCCCTTCCGCAGAGGCAAGCTCCGAGCCTGCCACGTAGCCAGTTTAGCGGCGGACCTCTCCCCCTTTGCGGGGATGAGCTCCGAAGGCGCCATGTAGCCAGCGGGCCGCGGGAATCGTCAAAATATGAATGCATGCAGAAATCGAAATTGAGGGTGTCACAAATCTACCCCCCTTAAATTGAATCTCGCCCTTGAGATTCGCTAGTAGAGAATAGATGATGGAATTCTCTCTTGATGTCTTCTTCACGCTCCCATGTGGCTTCAGCTTCTGTGTGATGGCTCCATTGTACCTTGCACCAACGGATCACTTTGTTCCTAGTGACCCTTTCCTTCACGTCCAAAATTTGGACTGGGTGCTCTACATAGGTCAGATCTTCTTGAAGTTCGAGCTCTTCTATTGGTACTTGTTCTTCCGGTACCCTCAAGCACTTCTTGAGCTGGGATACATGAAACATGTCATGCACGTCGGAGAGGTGCATTGGGATCTCTAGTTGATAGGCTACTTCTCCTCGCTTGTCCAAAATCTTAAATGGCCCGATGTAGCGAGGTGCTAACTTGCCTTTGACATTGAAACATCGTTGGCCACGGATAGGTGATACCTTAAGGTATACAGAGCCTCCTACTTCGAAAGTCAACTTCCTTTGCCTATTGTCCGCATAGCCTTTCTGCCGTGACTGAGCAGCCTTCAAGTTCTCCCGTATTGTTCCGCTTTCTGCTTCTTGTAGCACTTCGGGTCCAAACACTTGGTTCTCTCTGGTCTCGTTCCAAAACAACGGCGTTCTACACCGTCTACCATACATCGCTTCAAAAGGTGACATCTTCAAGATGGCTTGATAGCTGTTGTTATAGGAGAACTCGGCATATAGCAAGCTCCTATCCCAACTTCGTTCATGCTTCAAGGCACAGGCTCTCAACATGTCTTCCAAAATTTGGTTTGTCCTTTCTGTTTGTCCATCTGGTCTACGGGTGGTAGGTAGAGCTAAAATCCAATCGTGTACCCATAGCTTTCTGCAGCTTCCTCCAAAATCTAGAGGTAAACTGGGAACCCCGATCTGAGACTATCCTCTTCGGGACTCCATGGCGGCACACGATTTGCTCCATGTACAGCTCAGCTAGTTGTGCAACGTTGTACTTGATCTTTACAGGAAGAAAATGGGCGGTTTTCGTCAATCGGTCCACGATAACCCAGATGGAGTCGTAACCCGACTGAGTACGTGGAAATCCGACGATGAAATCCATACTGATGTCTTCCCACTTCCACTCGGGTACCTTCAAGGGTTGCAACAGTCCAGCGGG
Organism: Neostapfia colusana; assembly: GCA_030760725.1. Lineage (NCBI taxonomy): Eukaryota > Viridiplantae > Streptophyta > Magnoliopsida > Poales > Poaceae > Neostapfia > Neostapfia colusana. The sequence goes on along the minus strand of JASWHV010000001.1, from coordinate 131,657,586 downwards.
TCTTTGATGTTCGTCCTTCACCCGTTGGCATGTGTCGCATAGGGCAACATACTCGGCTATGTCCCTCTTCATACCATCCCACCAATAACAAGTCTTCAGGTCCTTGTACATCTTGGTACTTCCGGGATGTATGGAATAAAGTGAGTCATGTGCCTCCTTTAATATCGTGTCGCGGATGTGCTTCACGTTAGGCACACAAATCCTTTTTCCTAGCCAAATCGTACCCTTCTCGTCTTCCTTGAAGTCCTTCTCTATTCCTTGTCGGATCCTTTCCTTGATCTCCTTGATCTCCTCATCCGTAGCTTGGCCATCTCTTATCTCTTGTTCCAATGAAGAGTGGAGTTCCATCACTTCCATCTCGTTCAAGAACCCGAGATGTAACCGTTCGAACTCATTTCGTAGCTCGATGGTGGCATGCTCCCTTTCGGCTCAATGCATCAGCTACTACATTGGCCTTTCCGGGGTGATAGTTGATTCCAACATCATAATCCTTGATAAGCTCCAACCATCGACGTTGCCTAGAATTCAAATCCGTTTGGGTGAATATGTACTTGAGGCTTTTATGATCCGTATAGATCTCATATCGATGACCAAGGATATAATGTCTCCAAATCTTTAATGCATGCACCACGCCTGCTAGTTCCAAGTCATGTGTGGGGTAATTCAGCTCGTGTTTCTTGAGTTGTCTCGAAGCATAGGCTACCACTTGTCCTTCTTGCATGAGCACACATCCAAGCCCTTGTCTGGATGCGTCACAATATAGTCAAAGCTCTTGCTCACGTCCGGCAATACCAAAACAGGCGTTGCGGTTAGCCTTTTCTTGAGCTCCTCAAAGCTTTCTTGGCACGCTGGTGTCCATTGGAAGGCTTTTCCCTTCGTTAGCAACTCCGTCATAGGCTTTGCTATCTTAGAGAAGTCCTTGATGAAGCGTCGGTAGTATCCAGCCATCCCAAGAAAACTCTGAATATCACTCATGTTTTGCGGTTGGTTCCACTTCAGAACATCTCCTACTTTTCCGGGATCAACCGATACTCCTTCCTCGGAGATGATGTGGCCTAGGAACGATATCTCCTTTAGCCAAAATCGACACTTGCTGAGCTTGGCATACAATTGATGCTCTCACAGCTTTTGCAATGTCAACCTCAAGTGTTCTTCATGTTCCTCCTCACTTTTTGAATACACCATGATGTCATCAATGAAAACCACGACGAACTTGTCCAAGTACTCCATGAAAACCTTGTTCATGAGGTACATGAAGTATGCGGGTGCATTCGTTAACCCAAAAGACATAACGGTATATTCATACGAACCATACCGTGTTCGAAAGGAAGTCTTGGTATATCGGAGGGCTTAATCTTCAGCTGGAAGTATCCCGACCGAAGATCAATCTTGGAGAAGACTTGGGCTCCCTTCATCTGGTCGAACAGGTCCTCTATACGGGGCAGAGGGTATTTGTTCTTGATCATCACCTCATTGAGAGACCTATAGTCCACGCACATCCTCTGGGCCCCATCCTTCTTGTCTACGAAGAGGACAGGGGCTTCCCATGGTGACGAGCTTGGACGTATAAAACCCTTCTCTAGCTGCTCCTGAATTTGCTTCTTGAGCTCCACTAGTTCATTGACGGGCATCCTATAGGGTCTCTTTGCTATAGGTGCAGTTCCGGGTACCAAGTCAATGGAAAACTCAATATCCCGGTCAGGTGGCATACCTGGAAGTTCTTCCGGGAACACGTCTGAGAACTCCCAAACCACCGGAATGCTTTCCAGGGTTGCTTCTTCGATGTGGTTCAACATTGCCTTCTCCGTTGTTGGCTAGGCTGACTCGAACTCAATACGGGTACCGTGCTCGTTTGTCAACAGCACACTCCTTTCAGCACATTGGATTACTCCGTTGTGCTTGCTTAGCCAATCCATTCCGAGTATTATGTCAAGCCCTTGGGAATCCAAGACAATGAGGTTGGCAAGGAAGTCTACCCCCTTATTTTAAGGTTTACTTTCGGACATACTATATTAGTCCTCATCTCTCCACCAGAGAATTAACCAACATAGTATATTTCAAGTGTGATATGGGTAGATTATACTTGGCAACATACTTGGATGATATGAATGAATGTGATGCTCCGGAATCAAATAAAATGGTGGCTGGGTTGGAGTTGGCAAGGAACATACCAACCACGACGTCCTCAGCCTGTTGCGCTTCCTCAGTAGAGACATGGTTCACATTGCCACGAGTGTAGTTCTGCTGTCCACGGTTTCTTTGATTGGCTGCTCCGTTCGGCCGTTGGTTCTGCTTGGGTGTAACACCCCAAAATCCTGTCAAGAGGGGAATTTAAAAATTTTTGGACGTGTTGCATGTATTGCAAAAATTTAAATTCAAACTGGAATTCAATTTAAACTCAAAACAGAAAAGAAATAGAAAAAGAAAAAGGAAAACAGAAAAAAACCGGCCAGTGGGCCGAAACCCACCAGCTGGCCCACCCTGCCCCCGCGCCAGCCCGCAGCCGTGCGCCCGCGCTCCCTCTCGCAGACAGGTGGGACCCACCTGTCATCCCTAACCCCCGATCGTCCGAAACCCGGACTGTTCCCCCGCGCGCGCGATCGCAACCGACCAGATTTCCGGCCGAATTCTGGTTCCGGAGGACTCCAACTCGATCTAAACAAACCCGCCACCCTCCCCCATCTATAAAAACCCCGGCCTCGTCCCGTTTTTCCCACGCGATCCGCCGTTTTTACTCCGGTGAGAACCCGAGCTCCTCCGGCGAATTCTGCTCGATCTACGCTCGGGAATTCCGATCTAACTCGCGGGTCTTGATCCACCGCCTCCGGGGAACCTCGCAGGTGCAGAAAACTCGGTGGTTTGCGGCTCAAACACAGCGCCGACGAGCCTCGCCGTGATTTCACCTCGGACCTCATCGCCGACCGCTTTTCAGGACCTCCGAGCTCAAGAAAACCCCCGAGGTGAGATCCCCGACCTCCCCTCTACCGATCTATGCCATAGAATCACAGTTCTAGGAAGAATTTACGAATATCCGAAACTCTCCGGCGAGATCGCCGCCTCCCGCCGCCGTGCGCCGCCGGGCAGCGCCGCCCGCGCTCGATCAGAGCGACGTGGCTGCTTGTGCGCCGTTTATTTTAAATCGCACGGTAGAGTTTAAATCCCCGCGTACCGGTTCGACGTTATAATCTCAGCCGTCTGTTTTAAATCGGACGGTCCACGTCAGCCCCGCGTTATAAAGGCTGGAATTCTTACGCGCTACCCCCTGGGGTTCTCGGAAAATAAGAGCTAGCCCCGGAAACTTCTGATCTAGCCCCTGGAACTTCAGAAAATCATGTAAATTCATTTAAAAATCAGTTTTAGCCCCTGGACTTAATAAAAATTAGAAAAAACCCCTCTGTTATGTGTAGCTAGACCCCTGAAAATTCTTAAAATAATATTATAGACCCTGTAGTGGGGTGAGTTTACCTTTTTAACCCTCTTTGATATTAAAATTAGGAAATTAAATATGTGGTTAGTATTTAAAATTTAAAAGATGGGACAAACATATTGTCAAATTCAAATTAAAAAACTTTCCTAGTACCTAGAAAACTTTGGAGTGAGATAAAAATAGATTTTTGGCTGAAATGAATCTGTTTAATGGATTATTCACATTTATTAGTAATAGGGACACATTTTTAAGTAGAGAATAATTCTGAAAATTAGTAAAATGAATATAAAATAGTTCACATCAGAAGAGAAGTTCAAAATATATTATTTAATATTTTAGACCCAAAACCTATTCTGTTTAGATGAGGTGTCTTACTATTTTCATAATAAAGTGCACATTTAGACATTGGAAATAAATCTGAAAATATAGCAAGCTAGGTATAAATAACTAGAAAATGATAAATAAAGTTTCCAAAATCCAAAGAATTCAGTTTAGGGTTGGTAGAAGGTTTGAAGACACATATGAAGTAGGAAAATACCTTTCATGCATACTTGGTAGCTAAAGTGTGTATCAATTAAATATAAGGGATTTATTTAAATTAGAAATTCATATGTAGTATGCCAAAATGAATATGAATACAAAAATAGAAATCATATGTACATGTTTAAAAGTGCATGTAAGCAAAATCAACACACATAGAGTAACCACAACACATAGAATTTGTGAATGGCTTTTATAAATGTGAATGTGTGGTTTGTATGAAGTGGAAGTGTGAACTATGTCTTATGGATTGTTGCTTTTCTTTTGCTATGTGTGATGGTATGATGTAGAACCTGCTCCAGAGCAAGTTCTCCCTTTCCAAGATCAGGACTACCCATTTCAAGAACAGCAGGAAGGATGCAAGTGTCCTTGACCACTTTGATCCTATACTAGGATGTGTAGCTAGAATTATTTGCATTGTCAATTGAAAATATGAAACCCATGCTAGGATGTTTCCCTAGAATTGCATTACCTTGTTTCCTTGTAGCTTGGGTTGGGATTCATTTTATCATGTCATCTATTATTATGCATATGCTTAGCCATGCTTAGAATGGGATATTTGGGACATGAGATCATCAGTTTATTTTACCATACTCTTGAATGAGATATTGTGAGATTATGTAGAGGTAGGGATCAAGGCAAGTTGGATGTTTTGGTTGTGTGCTGGGTGCACGAGACTCGGGTTTGTGTTTAGTACTTGCCTGGATCCTAAGGACCGGTTCATGGAGCATGTAACCTGGCTTTACCGTGCCAACCACATGCTGAGATGGGGCAGCTTGGCCAATTAATTAGGTGTATTTCTGGCGTAGTATGGGTGTGTTGGATGGTGCGGGGAATAGGTGTCAGCTGGACTACCATATGAACCACAAGGCTCAAGAGGGGGCCACTGCAGCGGGGTTGGAGCCTCTTATATGCTGTTACGGGTGAAACCTCAGTGGGCCCACGCTCGTCGGTAATCCCTTTGTAAAGGCTTCGTAGTGATCTCCTGGCTACACACCTGGGAAGTGTGAATGTGGTTCGTAGCCACTGGCATAATGGAGGTTCTTTTAGTCCACCCGGCAACGGGGGATGAAATCACTACATGTGGGTACAGTGGTACAAACTCTGCAGAGTCAAAACTGTCATGACAGCCGTGCTCACGGCCAAGAGCGGCTTGGACTTATTCATGATTAGAGGATTGATGGTTTTGGAAGTTGTGAATGTTAAGCGGGGAGCTTAACATTGGAAATGATGTTATGGTTATTTGATTATGATGATGGGATGGGAGATTGGGACCATTTGACCTGTGTAGTAATGTAGGTGCTTAATAAGCTAAGGTGATAGGTAATAATTGCGTAGTGCTTTAACCATGAGTTCAACCTTCCCTTGTTCTAGCCATGCATGACATAACTTTCCCACACTTGCTGAGTACCATCGGTACTCAACCTTGCCTATTTGTTGGTTTATATTGCTGCTCAGGTCAAGATAATGAGGTGGTGTATAATGACCAAGATTTTGGACCTGATAAAGGTTTCTATGTTCATGGAGACCCCCGGGCAACGCCTGTGACGGAGCCCACGAGAATAATTATTCCGCTGCTAGTTTATTTACTTGTGATGAACTTGTTATTGTCCATCGAGACATTTGCTATGTAAGACTTATTTATATTCGACACCTGGCTTGTAATAAATGATGCTTCACTATTTGTCATCACATGTATGAGAAAATGATCCTGGCATACATGTGATATTTACTTGGTTGTTCTTCGGAAAAACCGGGTGTGACATTGGGCACGTTGCTTGGTTGTCCAGGACCTCTCTTCGGGCACTGGCTCACAAAGTGTCCTGTTTATCCGCATACAAAGCATGCCTTGTTGCCCACGACAGCAGGTACCTTGGGGCGGGGGTTTTGAACAGGAGCGACCATGTTTGGGCGAGGCGCAGGAGGCAAAGGCACACGAGGTGCTTGCATGGCAGGACGTTGCTGCGGTGGTTGATTAGGGCGAAAAGTAGGAGCGGGCGATCCATACTGCGGTGCAGCTAGGGGCATGTACCGAGGGCGTACGTTGCTACCTTGTGCCTGGTATGGCATCTTCCTCTTGCTCTCTTGCTCGATCTCTCGGATCTTTCTTTCCACCACTATGGCTTTGTCAACTAGCTTCTGGAGGCTAGCATAGTAATTGTTGAGAAGCTGAACCTGGATCTCATTGTTCAACCCTCTCATGAACAAGTACTGCTTCCATTGGTCCCAGTTGACATCTTCGAGGGCATACCTTGAAAGCTGCATGAACTTGTTGAGGTACTCATTCATGCTCTTATTTCCTTGGCGGAGACACTCGAAATCTTGTCTTTTGAGCATCATTACTCCAGCATAGTTCTGCTGTCCACAGTTTCCTTGCTGTCCAGGACCTCTCCTCGGGCACTGGCTCACAGTGTCCCATCTCCCCGCATGCAAAGCATGCCCTGTTGCCAACGGCAGCAGGTACGTTGGGGCGGGAGTTTTGAATAGGAGCACTCACGTTAGGACGGGGCGCAGGAGGCAAAGGCACACGAGGTTCTTGCATGGCAGGACGTTGCTGTGGGGGTTGATTAGGGCGAAAAGCAGAAGGTGTCGACCCATACTGTGGTGCAGCTGGAGGCATGTACCGAGGTCGTACGTTGCTCCCTTGTGGCTGGTATGGCATCTTCCTTTTGCCCTCTTGCTCGATCTCTCAGATCTTGCTTTCCACCACTATAGCCTTTTCAACCAGCTTCTGGAAGTTAGCATAGTCATTGTTGAGGAGCTGAACCTGGATCTCATTGTTCAACCCTCTCATGAACAGGTACTGCTTCGTTTGGTCCGAGTTGACATCTTCGGGGGCATATCGTGACAGTTGCATGAACTTGTTGAGGTACTCATTCACGCTCTTCTGTCCTTGGTGGAGACCTTCGAACTCTTGTCTTTTAAGCATCATTACTCCTGCAGGGATGTAATGAGAGCGGAAACTCTCCTTGAACTCAGTACAAGTAATAGTCTCTGGGTCGACATGAGCGTTACAAAGGGCATCCCACCAGTCAGCGGCAGCTCCCATAAGTTGGTGCGATGCAAAGAGAACCTTCTCTCTGTCATTGCACTGAACTATGGCAAGCTTCTTTTCCATGGACTTCAACCAATCGTCGGCCTCCATGGGATCATTAGCTTGAGCAAAAGTGGGTGGTTGAGTCCTCATGAACTCTCCTAGTCGGTTGTGAGCCGACGGTGGTGGCGGTGGTGCAGGAACGGGGTTATTGTTGTTGGCTTGCAACTGACCCAAAGTTTGGATCATTGTTTGCATAAGCTGATTTTGCATGGCCATCAACCTTTCCAAGTTATTTGCACCAGATCCGGGGTTGTTATTCTCAGCTACTTCGACGTGGTCCTCTTCTTGGTTGCCACGGACGTTCCTCCCTTGACGGCCGGCGTTTCCTATCACCATCTGTGAGAGAGAGTTGGATAGAATAGAGGTCAGAAGTTTAGATGGATCCCCCTAACTATATGCATCAAGGTGGATGGGCTACATATATTAGCCTTATATGAGGATGTGAACAAGTGCCGAAGCATCTCACATCTCTCTACTATGTGAGGATATGGACAATGCTGAAACGTCCCACAACTCACACTAAGCACACAATCACAAGCAATCATCACAAAAGTTTCACACAACTCCTATTCAATCTTATTCAATGGAAGTCCGATAGTCAAGGTGGTTCCAATGCCAATCTATGCATTTTACCTAAACTTGCATCCTATGGTCAGCGTGGCTTCTAATATGAATCTATTACTAGGGATGCGTCCTACAGTCAACGTTGTTCAGCTACCAATATGTGACTAGGAATGGCAGCTCTAATATCAATATGTAATTTCTATCTAGGTGTGTGACCTACGATCAACCCGTGGCTCTATAACCAAACTGTGACCTATCTAGGCGTGTGACCTACCGTCAACCGTGACTCTGATACCAATCTGTGACACCCTTGTTCTAAGAGAGAACCTCTCGGAGTTGAGACTGATGCGTATGTGTGCCCAGGATGTTCATCACACATACACATATCATCCACAAACTGAATTCAGAATATAATACCACGAATGAACAGGGTTTTATTACAAAGTCTCATGAGTCTCAAAACTCATGCTAGCAGCGGAAGTCTTAATCTAGCAGCGGAAGTCTTATTCTAGCAGCGGAAGTCTTCTATCTATCGCTGAAGCAACTAAGCAGCAGCGGCGGCTCCATCTCCTACTCCACAGGCAAGGTTGAGGACAGATTACACGCCTAATGCTCCACTTGGTCTTCATAGTACTCCTCGCCTGTTGCTGATGATGAAGTAATAATGCAAGTTTGAGTACATGATGTACTCAGCAAGTGCGGGAAAATATGATATGTAGCTTACAGCAAGGAAGGTATAAAAAGGCTCATTGCAGAAAGCAAAGTTTATTTCTCAAAACACGATGAAAACAGCAACTAGCTTTAAGTGAATGTAATCCCATCATGTATTTAAACATTAACATACCTCCATCATGATTCATCCCTTTCCATGTCTCAACCAGACATTAATCTTTCTCAACTTTGCTCATGAATACCATCTCGTATTCACTACCATCTCATGAATACCATCTCGTATTCACTACCATTTCATCTCATATTCAATTCCATCTCATTCGGAGACCCAATCTCGTTGCCATGACTCAACAGTCATGCAACCAATCTCATTACCCGGACTAAACAGTCCCGAAAACCAAATCCAAAGACCAAACCATAACATAAACCAAACCATCCAAAACCATCCCAAAAACCATCCCAACTAATCATGGAAGTTGTCCAGTCGCTCGTGACCGTAAGATCGGCTATCATGATAGTTTTAAGACTCTGCAGAGTTTGTACCACTTTACCCACAAGTTTGTGATTTTGTCACCCGTCGGCGACTACAAAACCTCCATTACACCAGCACACAACCGTCGGTGTATGGCCAAGAGATCACAAAATAGCCTTTACAAAGGGGCTACTAGATGTATGGACTCACTAAGGTTTCACCGGCAGGCTAGAATCTCCAATTCTCCCACCCACGGGCCCCCTCTTGTGTCATGCAGTTCCCAGGGCAGTCCTCACTCGACTCCCATTCCCCGTGCCTTCCATGGTCCATAACAATCTAGTAACTTACCTAATTACTCAGCTAAGCCGCACCCATACTTGGCCTTGTGGTGGCACTATTATCCTGGCATGTGCTCGCATGAACCGGTCCTTAGATCTACGGCAAGTAACCACCATCTCATTCTACTTCATTCACAAACCAAGCATGCCTAGATCTCCCTTCAATTTATGTTCATTAACAATATCCGTTTCTCATTATTCATACAAGTGCAGTTAGCTAGACACATCTATCTCGCTTCCCGTATCCTATGGACTCAGCGAAGCATAAAAGCAAAAACCATACCCGACTCATTAACTTTCTCGGTGACAAGGGTGGTTAACAAAACTAGTAAACTCCTATGAAAGGGTTTCCCATCATGTTGACTCAAGCACACACACATTTTCACAAACAAAACAGTTTTCCAAAAACATGGAATCAATATGGTCAAGGGGCACTTGCCTTGTTCTTGCGGTTCCTGTTGCTCAAATTCTTGCTGTTGTAGTCCGTCGTAGGTAGTTCCCTGAGCTTGTCCTTCTATACGCAATCACACACATACAAGATTCAAAGCAATCAATCATCATGCACAAACTCTACCTTAAGATGCAATGATGCATATGCATGTTAATCCTATGATGCAGTTTAGTTTGTACGTGTTCTTGCATGGCTTGCATGGTTTTTACGATGAACAGAGGTGTAGAGATCAAATGTGGACGTGGCGATGATCTTGACTTAAGATCTACATCATACCGATCAACACGTGATCCATCCACGAAAAAGCTTCTGTTCGAAGGGATCAAAGAACAGATGCAAAGAAAACATGATGATGTCGTAAGGTGGTATTGGAAACCTACCTTGCTTCCTTCGGGTCCTTCCTCTAGCAAAACAGATTGTCAGGGCTCTCTTCCGGCGATGGCGATCGTGTCTGGGCTCATCGGCGGTCTCTCTGGTGGTCAAACTCCGGCGAAGGGGTTTGGCTCGGCGAGTTTGGGGCTAGGGCTTCTAAGTTGTCGGCCTAGAAAAAATGTTACGACCAAGGGGTTGTTTCGGGTTCTATTTATAATCGGGAAGAGAAAAGTCCTAATCTGATCAGAATTCGAATAAGAGTCCTATTCAAATTGTTTTTGAATCGTAACAACTTATCTTCAATTGATTTGGTTGCAGTATTCAACGTAGAAGAGTTCGTGTCGGTTTCCTCCGTGTCGGGCACTCGTGCATGGAAGAAAAACCGCTTCAGAATCGCGTCCTTACGCGGTGATGAGCTCCGGAAGCTCCACGTGTCCTGCAGTGGCCTGGCTCCCCTTTTCCGCAGAGGCGGACTTCGGTTGTGCCGCGTGTAAGGCGAGCAAGACCTCCCTCTTCCTCAGAGGTGAGCTCCGCGTGCGCCACACGTTCTGGCCGGCGGGACCTCCCTCTCTCCAGAGAAGAGCTCTGCGTACGCCACGTGTCAGTTCCGGACCTCCCCTCTCTTCGGAGGTAGCTCCGAATGTGCCACGTGTCGGTGCCGGACCTCCCCTCTCTTTGGAGGTGGGCTCCGATAGTGCCACATGTCCTAGCAGTGCCGGACTTTCTTTCTGCTCAGATAGGAGCTCCAAGGTCGACACGTGTCCAACAGTGACGGACCTCCCAGAGATGAGCTCCGGAGGTGACACGTGTCCGATAGTGTCGGACCTCCCGGAGGTGAGCTCCGGAGGTGACACGTGTCCAGTAGGACCGGACCTCTCGGAAGTTAGCTCCGAGAGCGACACGTGTCCCGCGGGTCGGACCTCTCGGAGAAGAGCTCCGAGAGCGACATGTGTCCTGCGGGGCTGGCCTCGCTCCTCCGCAGAGGCTAGCTCCGGGGGCAACACATGTCCCACGGAGTCGGACCTCGCCCCTTCCGCAGAGGCAAGCTCCGAGCCTACCACGTAGCCAGTTTAGCGGCGGACTTCTCCCCCTTTGCAGGGATGAGCTCCCCCTTGTTTTCGGCGCTCTATGTGGATTGGATTTGGTTCTTTTTGGCTATCGTTTTTATTCTTTCTCTGTTTCTACTTCTTTTAAAATGTTTTCTCTATACAAAATACGAATGCATGCAGAAATCAAAATTGAGGGTGTCACAGCCGCAGAGGTGACAGAGGCGGCCAGGTCCAGCGCGGAAGACACCACCAAGCTCGTGGCTGCGAGGTTCCAGCACCAGTAGGCTCCTAGGTCTCTAGCTTGCCTTGTGTTTCCTCCAGCACCTTATCTTGAACAAAAACTTGCAATTGAAGCTTTTGTTTCTTGTGTTGCAGTTGTATCTCTTTGGGTCCTTAGCAGCGCAAGGGCCCTGAAAAAACTTGACCGAGGTAGCTAGTCTTCGCCGATGTCGTTAGCTTGTGTCCCCGGGTCCTTAGAAGCATAAGGACCCGAAGAAGCTCCGGCACTGTTGTTAGCTTGCTGTAGTCGATCGCTTCAAGTCTCTGCTTGATGCCGTGGCGGTATCGACATCCTGCCCTCGTAGATCACCGTGACGGCCCCCTGGTAGGTGTGGCCCTTAGATTGGGGTGCACCTACCAAGTAGACTGTTGAGGCACGACATCGATGGCGACCCCCTGGGAGGTCCGGGACGCTAGGACCTGCTAGGTCCTGCTCATACATGATAGAGAAAAGGAGTAAAATTGCTCAGTGGTCACAATTTCATGCTCCTGGTTTCGTTGCGGCTTACGGTCCCTGGCCGAGCTGCGGGGCATGGGAAATTCAGTGTGATAGCATCCGGGTTATGGTTACTACTTTGATCAGGAGTATGAGCCGTCCGGCTCCTCGGTACTAAGCCGCAGCGCTGGAGAGGCAAAGTGTGCATGCTTAGGATGCATGACCAGGCTAAGCAGGCTACACAGTCTGGACCTCCCGCTGGCATTGGCTTTCTAGGGGAGGGGCCATTCGGCGCCATGGGGCCCTCGAGCAAGGAAATGACCCAAGGACTCCTGATACACCAAAGATATCTCATCCGGACCCGCCTACAGCAAGATAGCACAATTCTAACTATTGGTGAGCACAAGGAAAAATGGCTGACTATAAGGCCGGAGCGATACGGAAAAGCAAGCACTAGAACAAAAACAGCGGTGCCCAGGGTACGTTTATCCTCTTGTCCAGGAGTGTGTGTCGTTCGGCCCCCAAGTACTCAATCGTAGCGCTAGGAGGCAAAGTGTATAGGCATAGGGTGCAGAACAAGGCTAAGCAGGATGCACACTCTAGACCTCTTGCGAGCATTAACCTTTCAACGAGGAGACCTTCAAGAACCACAGAGCTCCAAACAAGGGAATAGGATGGACCCTGGACACGCCACACAACAGTTGATATGTGAAAGAATGCATAACCCGAAACGTAATGAAAAGAATGTAAGAGCACACAGAGTAGGATAGATTTTTCCAGTATCAGGGTTACTTCATAGGACGATGCAGGCTTTACAAGAATACAACGACCCACTCCGGATGACAAGAGTAGCAGGACCCCTACGGAGCTTGGCTGTTTCAAGCGCTGCTCCTAGACTCTATGACACCCTAACAGAGAAAAAACAGTCCTACCATTGCGCTAAGGGTAGAACTTACGGAGGTGCCCTATCTTCTAGGGATTGGGTAGAGGTACCCCATCCTCCATGGCCAGGCAAACACACCCGGGGCAGGATACTTGTGTTACTCGGAAGGGACCCTCCTAGCAGGGGGAGAGTTTGTTTGCCTCTTCACGAGAAAATATGCACCAGAGCACCAGGTCACCCACGTCGAGCTGTCTACTACGCATGAAACGCTGGTGATAGCGCTGGAGCGCCTTGCGGTACCATGCATTTCGAGCAACTGCTTGCCACCTTCGCTCGCCGACAAGGTCAATGTCTTCAAGCCAGACCTGGTCCTGCGCGGCTTTGTCGTATGCCTGGACATGGGGGGGAGCCCATGGTGATCTCTGGGGAGAGGACGGCCTCAGCCCCGTACACCAGGAAGAAGGACATTTCCCCTGTCGCTCGACTGAGGGATGTCCGGCTAGTCCATAGTGCGCACGGAAGCTCGTCTACCCAATTGGAACCAAGCTTCTTCAAGCAGTCGCAGGTGCGTGCCTTGAGTTCCCTTAGTATCTCAACATTAGCCCTCTCGACTTGTCCATTTCTTTCTTGATGTGCAACAGATGTGTAGCAGATCTAGATGCCGAGGTTCGCAATACTCTTGGAACACTACACTAGTGAACTGGATCCCGTTGTCGGTGATGATTCTATTCGGGACCACGAACCGGTAGATGATTGATTTTATAAACTTAACAGTTGACTACTTGTTGATTGTGATTACAGGGGTTGCTTCTGGACACTTTGTAAAGTTGTCTACGGTGAGGTAGAGGTAGCGGTACCCTCTGGCGGACCTGGGGAAGGGTCCAAGGATATCCAGCCCCCACACAGCGAAGGGCCATGAGGGCGGGATCATTTGCAGCATTTACGCTGGTGTGTGGATCTGCTTGGCGTGGAAATGGCACGCCTTGCATCTCTTGACCAGCTCGTTTTACACCATTGCGAGCAGTAAACACTTTACCCTCCGTTTTATTATAAAAATAATGTCCTTTGTTTTCCCTAGGATATCCCACAAAGAAGCATTTGTCTGATTTGGGAGTAAGTTTGTCTGACGTCAAACGTTTGACATAAGCATCACATCCCCAAATTTTGAGGAAAGACAATTCGGGACGTTTCCCGGTCCACATCTCATATGGTGTCTTCTCAACAGACTCAGTTGGGACTCTGTTTAGTGTAAACGCAGCAGTTTCAAGAGCATAACCTCAAAAGGATAGTGGAAGATCAGTCTGGCTCATCATCGACCTAACCATGTCTAACAAGGTTCGGTTCCTCCGCTCAGACACCCCATTCCATTGCGGCGTTCTAGGTGGAGTCAACTGTGGAACAATTCCACATTGTTTTAAATAATCAAAAAATTCATGGCTCAAATATTCACCCCCACGATCAGATCGTAGAAGTTTAATTGTCTTGCCCAACTGATTTTGTACTTCATTCTGAAATTCTTTGAACTTTTCAAAAGATTCAGCCTTGTGCCTCATTAGATAGACATATCTATATCTACTAAAGTTATCGGTAAAAGTAATGAAATACTGAAAACCACCTCTAGCTACCGAACTCATTGGTCCACATACATCAGTATGTATAAGTACCAACAACTCACTTGCCCTCTCACTTTGACCAGTGAAGGGTGCTTTGGTCATCTTTCCAAGAAAACAAGACTCACATGTGTCAAGTGATTCAAAATCAAATGAACTTAACAAACCATCTTTATAGAGTTTCTCAATGTGTTTCTCATTTATATGACCTAAGCGACAATGCCAAATAAAGGGAGATTTAGATCATTTCGTCGAGCCCTTTTTGTATTAATGTTATAGACTGTTTTATCCTCAAGATCAAGAACATATAATCCATTCACTAATGGACATTGAGCATAGAAAATATTATTATAATAAATAGAACAACATTTGTTCTTTATTATAATCTCATAACCATTAACTTCTTCCAAACATGAAGAAGATATAGTGTTCTTGCTCAAATAAGGAATGCAATAACAATTATTTAATTCCAAAACTAATCCTGAAGGTTTTAGCACTATGTTATGTACCAATCTTTTATTAAAAGTTTAATAAAATACACCACAACTATATGAGCATTGTCCTCCCTCTAACGACATATAGTGGTCCAAAATCCATATTCACTAATTTCTAGTGAGCTTTGGCTTCACTGCTAGAAAATTAGTGACATAGGTAAACAACCATTGTTAATCATATCTCTATATGATTATTGTTTGTTGGGTGACATCAAATGCCCCGGCTCCCAACACTATGCCATAAAGTCCAAAACCGTTTTGATAGCTTTGTTGAGTAAACCAATACTATGCATGTGAATGTTCAACATTCACCCTATTCATTATGATAGATGACGGTATTTTGCTTTGGCAAACCTACCATACAACGATCAAAACAACATAGGTGCAGCTATAGGTAAACAACATCAAATACTCAACCTTTCCGAGGGAAGCTATTTTATCATGACAAAACATCCACCATATGAAAAGCATGAAAAGAATAGTAACACATCACAGGCATACGATCATATCATATCTGTGAATAGTATGTCCTTTAGGATCATAGTGGTCTCCACCACCATGGTTCCATCATGATCTACACCGTCATATCTCCCTTCTTATGGTGATCACCATCGCCATCATGCTTGAGGTTTCTCAATGAATATAAAAGAAGATAATACATCTAATAGCTATCAAATAAATTATATGAGAGATCAGGCATCACAGGGCGACACGCAGGTTGTTATACAATTATGTGACAACCTCAACCCGATTGTGTTAAATTTGCAACACGCAGGCTGCACGAATTTTACACACAGATCATCACATCACATTTAGGCCATACCATTCACATCATTCCCTGCAAAAACAAGTTAAGCGTAGAACGATTTCTATCACTATGAAAATCTCATCGAATTGATCAAATCAACCCGAATCTGAGCCATTCAGAATGCCTCAATTTTCATTGTGACTGGTTATCCATGAGAAGATCGCGACACATGACCGTGATCTGTTGGCTCAATCTGTTAGCTATGTATACTATTAGTCCCGATGGTGATTCCAGCCGGTAGGGACAGGTTGCGCACACAGCAGAGAAGGAGCACGAACTAATCCTTTAGTCATATGATGGCAATCTACTCTAACCAATTCCAAACCACAAAAGCCGAACAATAAAAATTCATCATATGAACTTGTCTGCAGTAGATCGCATCTAAGATCCAGACCAAAAACTACGCAAGTCGGCTCTGATACCACTGTTGGGAAATAGGTGATGCGCTACTCTAGCAATTCGACCGTATCACCCAGGAAACATGCGAGTAAGGAGGTCATGGATCGTTACCACTAGACGCGCAGCGCAGCGGATTGTAGATGTGCGTCGGTGTAGGAGAAGTAGATGATCACGTTCGTTTCCTCCTGAATCCTCGTCACAGGAACGTCGTCACGTCACCGTAGCCGATCAGCGCAGCAGTAACAGCAGCGCCTACACGGAGTCCACACGTACAGGGAGGAACGCCGTGCGTCGGTGTGCTAGCACCGCGCGCGCGACAGGGGTTTCGACGTGTGGCCTGTGAGGGGCGGCGGCTAGGGCTGTTACGTGGTGGAGTAATCTGCCCCTAACCCTACCCTCATATTTATAGGCGCGCTAATGGGCTTTTAGGTCACATGCCCATTAGTACCCTAATTTCTTATGGATCAAATATCCATCAGGCCTTTATTCGAATTGTTATGATTGGCTCTTGGGCATATCACCAACATTAGATGTTGAATACTCAGGGCTATGTCTACTGACAGCTGAAGAACCTACAAGCATTCAGCAAGCCTTGCAGGACCAAAACTGGAAGGGAGTCATGCTTGAAGAATTCTGTGCCATAGAAGAAAACCACACATGTCACTGGAAGAATTGCCTCTGGGTGGTAAGGCATAGGCCTAAAGTGGATTTTCAAGGTGAAAAAGGTTCCTTCTGGTAACATCATCAGATACAAAGTAAGGTTGGTGGCCAAGTGATATGCTCAAAGAGGAGTTGATTTTGATGAAGTGTTCGCCCCCATGGCTCGGCTAGATACAGTGAGGATGCTTCTGGCATTAGCTGCACATGAAGAATGGGAAGTACACCATATGGACGTGAAATTTGCTTTTTTAAATGGTGATTCGCCTGAGGAAATATTTGTCACACAACCACCTAGTTTTGAAGATGAGTCAAGTCCCCACAAGGTGCTGAAACTGAAAAAATAAACCTGTATGGGCTAAGACAGGCACCTAGAGCCTGGAATGTGAGACTGGACAAGGAGCTGAATCAGTTGGGATTCAAAAAAAGTGAAAGTGATCATGCATTCTATATAAGAGGCTCAAGTTCAGAGTTACTGCTTGTGGGGGTGTATGTGGACGATCTGGTGATCTGTGGACCATCAGAGAACATGATCAGGCAGTTCAAAGCAGAGATGAAGAACACTTTCAAAATGAGTGACCTTGGGAAACTCTGTTACTGCCTTGGAATTGAGGTGGGTCAGAGAAAAGATGAGTCTCTGCTGTGTCAGAGGGCTTATGCTCTGAATGTGCTTGAAAATGCAGGGATGAAAAATTGCAACTCGTCTGATATACCCATGGAGCCAAGACTACACTTGAGCAAGTCTGATGAATCTGCACCTGTTGATCCCACAATGTACAGAAGTATCATCGGGTGTTTAAGGTATCTAGTTAATACCAGGCCTGATATAGCTTTCAGTGTGGGGATTGTTAGCATATTCATGGAGAAACCAACTGTCAGTCACTGGAACACAGTCAAGCGCATATTAAGGTATGTTGCTTGGACACTTGACTATGGTTGCAAGTATGTTTCAGGTGGAAGTCTGAATGTTGTGGGATTCAGTGATGGTGATCTCGCTGGGCTGGTAGATAACAGGAAAAGTACCTCAGGAGTGGTCTTCCTCTTGGGGAATAATCTGATTACATGGTGTTCACAGAAGCAACGATTGGTTGTATTATCATCTTGTGAAGTAGAATACATAGCCGCTACTACTGTGGTGTGCCAAGGAGTTTGGGTCACAAGACTGATTGGGGAAGCTCTGAATATCAGACCTGAAACATTCAAGCTATGGGTTGACTGTTGACAACAGGGCAGCTATTGAGATTGGCAAGAACCCAAAGCATCACGAGAGAGTGAAACACATTTTTTATACAAAATTTCACTACATTCGTGACTGCATAGAAGGAGTCATGGAATACATGTTGGGACCCTGGAGCAGCTAGCTGATATAGTCACCAAGGCTCTGCCTACAGTGAAGTTCATTGAGAATCGGCAGCGACATGGGGTGGTCAAGGTGCAACAAGATTAAGGGGGTGAAATGTTAGTTTAGTCTAGTTGCATGAGCACGTTTGTTTTCTACTGAACTTTGTTATTTCCTTTGCATGTCATCCATGTACTAGCTTGCACGTTGAACTGGTAGTGGGCATGTTTTCAGCATCATAGCAATGGAGTCCAATTCAGACGGGAGAGCGATCACGTTCTCTGCGGTGCTTACGGTGCTGGACGAGGATATT
The DNA here is from genome assembly GCA_030760725.1 of Neostapfia colusana. Taxonomy (NCBI): domain Eukaryota; kingdom Viridiplantae; phylum Streptophyta; class Magnoliopsida; order Poales; family Poaceae; genus Neostapfia; species Neostapfia colusana. The sequence goes on along the minus strand of JASWHV010000001.1, from coordinate 131,639,386 downwards.
GCATAGAAGGTCACATATGCTGTGGTACTACAAAAAGATATTCGACATTACATATATGAAAAATAGTAGGTTGGTACGTGCATCTGCACGACAAGTATCAGTAGAGAATTCAGTTTCTCTCCTTAGGTCTTTGTCGAAGTGTTCTCTATGAGACTTCCCCCGACACCGCTACTGGAGCAGTTGTGGAGGTTCGTTGTTTGGAGGGGCTAACGTCCCTAGATCGATCGAGCTTGATGCGAACCGAGATGAACACCAGGATTTACGTGGTTCGGGCCGCCGGTGCGTAAAACCCTACATATACGGGATTGTGTATTGTATTGCGTGTGCTTGCGCGTGTGAGAGTCTGAGCGTTGGAATCAGGATCGGATCAGGATCAGGATCCCTATCTAGGAGGCTGCCCAGTCCTTTTATGTCTCAAGTCCAGGTAGTTACACTGAGACCCAGGGCCCGACATGTGGCCCCGCGGTGGTCTGTATCCTATACACGATCTAGGGTATTAACGGTTACTTGTAGTGTCCACTGATGCTGGAGTTAAGGCCCGCCGCCTAACATGACTGGCGCCTCAAACCGAGTAGCGGTTGATGATGGCAGGAGAAAGCTCCGTCTTGTTCCCGTAGCCTACTCGGTCAGTTGTGCAGCATTGTGCCGCTACTGCTGTTGTCACACCGTACCGTCCTGTCCTATCACTGTAATGACTGCTAGGAGTGGGTGGAGTCGTGCGCTGCACGCCATGCATGCTTCTGGGGAACGCGCGAGTCTTGATTGTGTGACTGGACTGGCCGCATCTTCCTTGACTTCTGAGGCCCACGGCCCATGACTGGTTGTGGGATACATGGTAGCGCCGGACCTCGCCTCAGTGGGGAGGCCAGGTCCGGAGCTGGAGAACACGTGGCAGCTCCGGAGCCCTCCTCAGTGGGAGGCCAGGCACTGAGCCAGAGGACACATGGCAGCGTCGGACCTCGCCTCAGCGGGAAGGCTAGGTCCGGGGCCGGAGGACACATGGCAGCTCCGGAGCCCTCCTCAACGGGGAGGCCAGGTCCGGAGCCAAGGGACACGTGACAGCCCCACAGCCCGCCTCAGCAAGGAGGCGTGGTCTAGAACCACTTCCTGCCTGTACACGGGGGTACCTGGTCTACAGGGTACCGACAGTGTCCCTCAGGCCCACCTTGAGAGAGGCGATGATCCCGCAGGTGGGGCCTACATCTTTCTTTCCCGGGTGGCTGCTTTGAACTTGTATCTTGGCAGTTGAAGCAGCAGCACGTCTCTGGCGTAGTGGACAACTGGCCGTGCTTGGCAGTTGAAGCAGCAGCACGCCCCTGGTGTAGTGGACGCGTGGCTGCGCTTGGTTGGAGGGTCATAGCGATGTGTTCATGGAGCGGCTCAGGGCATTGACCGTGATGGTTCCGGAGATGACCGCTACAGTCCTTTGTGCCGCTTTTCTTGGGAACTTCCCGAGACTCCGTCTGGAGACGCTGCCCACCAGGCCCCCACTATCTGTCAGGTGGACCTGGGTCCCACATGTCAATAGCAACGTGGGTTGCACGGAGCGGCGCTAGGCCAGGCGCCGCGTACGAAATTCTGCCAAGCGTCGCAGGAGTAGTAAAGGAAACTTTGCAGCGAAAGGCAATTTTTTCCTTACTTGCTTCCTTGCGCCTTATGCTCTTCATCTTCCTTCTTTGCGCAAGTTTCGACTAGATCCAGCCATAGCTTGCTCCGATGGCGACCAGCCTTCGCTCCTCCCACTTTCGAACTGACGAGGATCTCGGGGGCGTAACGCGGCTGCTCGGCTGGCAGACGGCCAACTACAAACGAAGGATTCGCCGCAGGACGACCCCACTCACCGGCCTGTAGCTCGGCGAGATCATCCTCTTCACTCTTACGTGCTGTCCGGATTCGCTCCCCCGGCATCTTCATTCCTGCTGACGCTGCTGGAGGTGTACGACCTTCAGCTCCACCATCTGACGCTGCACGCTCTCGCATTGGTAGCGGTCTTCGTCCACTTCTGTGAGATGTTCGTTTGCGTGCAGCCGTCGATGCGGCTGTTTCTGGTCTTCATCGTCCTGCGGGCCTCGGGGAGAATCTCAAGCCACCTGGGGGCTTACTATTTCCAGCATTGAGGCATGAACTGCGCACCGTACATCGCACCCTTCTCCCCTGGCAACTGGGGGCACTGGATGATCATCCAGACCAACGTCCACGACCGCCTGGACATGCCGAGCGGCCCCCCGATCAGTGAGAATCCCGTTGGGAATGAGATCCCCGACCTGTAGGAAGCCTACAAGCCCATGGTGCATGAGGATCAGATTCCCGGCACAGCAAGGCCTGACTTCGTTGATGGTCCATGCTGACTTTTTGTCATGCCGCCTCGCTCCTCTCCAGCAGTGCACACGCGCTGCCTGGTTGTATACTGGGGAGAACGACCTCACCCGTCTGGAGCGCGGCCCCGTGAAAACTCCGGACAGGGTGATGTTTGAGGCCATGTTGTCGAAGCTGTCCCCCGACCTAATCTCCGACGACTTCATCAACTCTCCGGTGAGTTGCTTGCCGGTCTACCTTAACCAAGCGACAAGGTCGAGGATGCTGAAGGAGTTGTAGATGCTGGATGACATCGACGTCGCCGTGCGGCAGGTCGAGTACTGTTCACGGGGCATGGAGATCTCTGGTGGAGGCAGCGCCAGCGATCAGGCGGGGCCCATGCCAGATCCGTTCCTCAACAAGGGGAAGGAGTGGGTGCCGGCTGGCGGACCTGCACCCACGGCGCGCCCTCGCTCACCGCCCAGGGACGCCGTAGAGTCGAGCAAGCAGCCGAAGAGGAGGTTGGTTCGCAGTGATGGGAGTTGCGTCTCGAAGCCCAGAGCTGAGGGGGCTCAAGACATGCGAGGCCCTTGCAATGTATGATCTTGTACCTTCATTTTAAATAAACATGGAGGAAACAAACTGCTAGTCTCCTATAGTCGTTGATGAATTGCAGTATTCTATAACGTCCACAAGGAAAATCAACCGTTAGCAGTGATTTGAAATAAAAGTTTTCAATATAACAACAATCACAAGCAACTTTTAAGCTGAGTGTGGAAAGGCTAGAGAAGTTCTGCAAGAAACCATCAAGATCCTTTGTAAAAGGGTCGTCCACGTGGTGGACGACTCCTCCACCTGATGAACGATTCGTCGACTCGTCTACGTGATGGACGACTCGTCCACCTGTTGGACGACAACATGTTTCGATCATCTATTTAAGAGCTACCCCGCACATTCGCCATAATCACACTTCACAAATTCACCTCTCGCTAGAAACACTCCCGTTCAATACATCGTGTTACCGTGGACTCACCTTACTCACCACCAAACAAAAAAGAGAGAGTTCACATCCCAGAGGGATTACAACAACCAATGTGTCTTTGTGGCACTGATTGCCAGTTTGTATGAGATCTTAGATTGGAGGTTTCCTATGATTTGAGACAATGAATGTACAACAACTATGAATATGATCCCCCTCATAAGACCACGTCATTTTTCTCAAATGGTAGACGTCTGGTAACATATATACTTTGGGAATATATCAATTTCGCATTCACATTTCATTTCAAATATTGATAACGACACATCATGAATCATGCAGTCTCCACTACCTCTTTGTGAGTACACACAGTACATCGACCACGAACAAACAGTGCAAGACGTCGAGTACATACACGCGATGCATAGGGCTGCTTGGAGTGACTTCCACAATGAGATGGAGTACGAAAAGCGGGTTGAGTAGGAGAAGAAGGAGAGAGCTGAACAGGAGGAGCGTCAACGCAAGCGTCAGGAAGAACTTCAAAGAGTAGAGGAAAAGTGTTGTCGCAAGTCTCAGGAGGAGGAACGTATTGCTCGTCAGGGCAAGAGAGGATGAGCGTGCGCGCTTACGTGAGAGAGCACACCGCGCAAGGGATGCCGGTCCGGATGCATTGCCAAGGGAAAATACTCCCGTTGCACTCAATAGAATCTACATGAGCCATTTAATAAACTTCATAATGTATTCAATGTTGAGTTTTGTAATTAGGTGGTAATTTTGCTATTGTGATTGTAATGCATATTTTAAAACAATTTAACAATTCGTTCCATATACAATAATTTTTTGTAAACCATTGCTTAAAATGATAACAATGTTGACTACATTTACCTCCATAAAAAATATTTCGAATATGTCTCTAAGTATTTTTTTAAAAACAGTTCAAAATAAATTGAAACTAAGAAAATTGAACATTCAAACCTGTGATCATAATGCATATTTCAAAATTACATAACAATTCACTTATGAAATCAAAACTTTATTTTACTCATTACATAAAATCACAATAATGTATACAATGTTTACTTTCATAAAAACACTTTCTAAATATGTCTCTAAGTATTTTTAAATCGGTGTCAAAAAACAAACACTTCTTATTTGTGGAGTTCCTATCGCAGATGACTGGAATCTAGTCGTCCCCGCAGTGGACGACAGGCTGACCTGGCCTTTGTCGTCCACCATGTGGATGATTGCTTGTTCACGTGGGCTAATCATCCACGGCATGGACGATTACTTGTCCACGTGGACAAATCATCCACGCGGTGGACGACAGGGTGGCTATTTTGCCAAAAAAAAATTCGCAGTCTATTAATATTAAATAATTAAAAATAGTGCTAAAATAAAGAAATACTGGCCATGAATGGCCCAAATAGCCCATTTAATTAACCGGCTTCGGGGATGTCACCATGCATCATGCCACCTCTAAATAGTATTTTATCCCAATCGTCTATGGATGGAGTCATCTTTAAGCTCGTTGTAGTTGAGCGCTTTCTCCTCGAGTTTGTGATGACATTCATCACTCCTTATTCTAACTTGGTACACCCATCCTCTTGCACTAAAAATGTTATTAATAAAGTTGTATTAAGGTAGCTAATTACAATTTTAGATAGGAGTAGATGATAAATTTGCCAAAGCATTGGGAGGCCATGGCCCCTAGCTCCACACCCCCCCCACGGCCCCACTTCTGCTATATCTAGTTTGTCTGTCATTCTTTCCTAGATAGCTGCGAGATATCTAAAAGAGTAAATGGCATGTCTACTACATTAAACTGTATGGTGGGCGTGAGTAGGTCACTTTTTTTGTAAAACATTTAAATGGGTCATGAGTTTTATGTTTAAGTGATGCATTTAATGTCACAAATACTTTAGGGCACTGTTTGATTAATATGATGTCCCATGATCCTGTTACCACCAACTTGTTTTTCCTTTTTCTGAAAAAGGCTCATGCCCCCATCCCCCTAACTAACTTCTATCCCCTGGGTTTTTTCCATCCATTGCCTCAGTTGTCTTGGTTACAAATATGACTCACGCATCTTAGTAATGCAAACGTGGAGTGCGAAGTCTTTGTATCATTTTGATGCTAGTGAGTTTAATAAAGTGCTCGTTATAGAAAAAACAAATATGACTCACGCTCAAGTGAGAAATTGACTATCGCTGGTAGGTGAGACAAGAGGAAATGATGTCATTTTTGTGTTGCTGTTGTTTTTGAGGAACATGAGTGTCGTTGTGGTGTCCGGATCGCACAGCGTCAGCCACAAAAACCACAGACAAACCAGGAGAAACAATGAGATAACCATTACTAGGTTCCCCTAGTTTGTATTGGTACCTTGGACAGCTAATTGATGCTCTATCTACTTCAAAATCGAACAGCCGAACCTCAACATTCCATTTCCAGTATGCACCCGATCCGTGCCTTTCCATTTTATATGTTGCAGAAGGGCAGGTAATGATCCGAATCCTTTTATACGCCCGCCCACATCCTGCGAAATTGCGATCTACGGATGCTAGAGAAGAGGTTTTTTTTCAATAAAGCTAGGGAAGATGATAGGGATTGCAATTATGGAGGTTCGGGTTAGTTTACGGTCCATGTGGGTAGGGTATTTGAGTGTCCTCTGAGCTTATAGTATGCCCTCAGGGAACGTCCATGACACAACGATGGGAAGAAGTCCGGGTGGTACGGTGAGGCAACAATGTCTCCATCGGCCTTGAGAAGGTAAGAGGATAGTAGGCAAGATAGGCAGCAGGCAAGGTAGAGCCGGGTAAAATCTATGGCCCCGTAGAAATGCTAAAATGAGACATCTATATAGAAAAATAGTACTATAAATATATAAAAATATATATGATGTAATAATATCTTACATAGCAATAGCATCTATCAAGAAACATACCGCGGTTGCACTTACAGGCTTGACGACATGCCACTTGCGTCCTATGGTGCATGTCCTTAATTAGAATTCAAAGTCACGGACTACCCAGGTTGCACGCGCAATCACGATCGGATCGGAATTTGGAGGTCAGAGCTCAGGCTGGGCATTCGGTTAACCGAAATCGAGTGGTTTGGGTTTTTGATATTTTTTAAATTTCGGTTTTTGTAATCTGAAAACCGAAATAGTGTAGTATAAAAACAAAACCGACACTTCGGTTAACCGGAAAAGTTCAGTTCCATTTCGGTTAAACCGAAAAACCGAACTTCCACAATAAAACAGAAACAAACATATTAATTATTATAATTTACACAGAACACAAAGTTGACAACGAAAACATACATATTAATAATTATAATTTACACAGAAACAGCCGGCCAGTCATGGTCGGGGCGTCGGCCGGTCGGGGGCGCCTGGCGGGGCGCCAGGGCGTGGGGGGCGAGGCGCAGGGTGTCGAGGGTGCTGGGCGACGGTGGCCGGCGGGGCACAATTCGGTGCTGCGGGGTGCAGGCTGGGGCGCTAGGCGGCGGGAAGGCGTGGCGGCGGGCGGACTAAGGCGGCCACGCGCGATGGACTGGGGGAGCTAGGGGCGGCGGGTCGGCACTCGGAGCCGGGAGGTGGGTGCCTGTACGTGCGCGTTGTGGGTGGCTGAATGAATTAGGGTTTTAGTTGAGCTGGGGTTTGAAAGTGTTAGCAATTAATTCGGTTTCACCCGGTTAACCGGAGGTGAAAACTGAAAACAAAAAAAATCGGTTTTCACATAATGGCAACCGAAACATTGTCTGGTTTCAGTCGGTTCGGTTTTTGGTTTCGGTTCTAGTTTTTTCAGTTTCGGTGTTCGGTTTCAGTTTATTTTGACCAGGCTGAGTCAGAGCTGACGCAGGTTGGAGACGCGAAGTAGGGCGAGAGATGATGTGATTGATGGATGAAGAATAAAAAGTACCTCTCAACGTTTGTGGTCTGGCGGCCCTCCGCGTTATCTCTGTAGATTGTAGTGTGCAGGTAATCAGTAAATCAGGGGCTCAGGGGCTCGGCGTCTGGGGCACACTTACATGATCTGGATGCTATAGGGTGACGCATCACGCGATGTCTTGGTCAGGAGTCTGGACGGTGGCCTAGTGCATATAGGTCTCTGAATGAATCATGATAAGGTGTTTGTCAGCCTCAACGGGACTCAGGATGGAAGCTATCAATATATCAGGAATCGAAGGTGGGGCGGTTACCTTGATCCTGAGTGGACTAGCTGCTAGTAACAGATTAATCAGAAATCAATCTAATAGACTACTAGTGAGTTGGACCGGCTGAGATAGCGAGGCACGAGAATCCCCCCCCTTCAAATTGGAGGTCCTGTTCCCATGCACAGGCGGCACCGCCTGTGCCCAGCCCTCGCAGCAAGGGTAAACATGTTAATGGGCTGAGGACTGCCCAAACCCCAAATCAATCAATCATATTGTTGCACAACAGATCAAGGCCTCACTATGTTTTGAAATTTGTTTCAACCATTTTCTCTATATTGATGGGATTCAACGACAAGTACTACTTATATTAAGGCTTGGGGACATGACAAAGTCGTGCACGTTGGACTCTAACTACACCTTCCTAGATTAGATCTTTAAGATGGTTACATTTTTCATTATCCGGGATGAGTCCTGAAAGTAATTTTCTCTCTTGCTCCACATTCCATGTTGGAGTGGAGTCCGAGTCAAATACTAATCTAGCCACCTTGCTGGACAATCATAAGCCCCGTGGGATTTTATGAGCTTTGACTTTTTTGATTCCATGTGCTTGGCCTAGCTCGTGACAAGCATGTGTGTGATGTAGTTTTTTCGCTTTATATCCCCTTAATACCTCCCCATATACCTTCCCCTCTCAAACCCGATCGTTCTTGGCTCTCCACATGGGATCTTGGGTGGATGTTGAGTCGGTGTTTGGGCCAGCCGCAACGTCGGTGATGGTAGGACCTTAACCCCGCTCCTTGCTCTTCATGTCACCCATGGAGTTGTTGAAGCCGGTCTGGAAGGCTAGCCAGGATGCGGCCGAGGCCAGGAGGGAGGGAGATGCCTAGGGAAGGGGCGATGCGGCAGGGAGCAACTGATGGGTGGCGCCGGTGTGCGACACAGCTGCAGCAGGCAGCGGCTGTCGCACGACGCGCCTGTGGCTGGCATACTGTAGTGGCACCCGGTGCTGTCGACGCTGATGGCAGCCGGGCCGGCTTCCCTCGTGTGCAGTGGAGGTGTGCGACCGTACTCCTTCACACTGGCGTCAAGATCTAGCACTGCTCATACGCACTAACACTTTCGACGCCATTGCATTGGCACTTCAACGCCAAGATCTAGCACTACTCGTCCGCGCTAGCACTCCGGCGTCGAGGTCTAGCGCTGTTCGTCTGCCAGCGTCCTCAAACCGTACGGAACCACATCAAACCATCTCAAACTTTTTATGGTGAGAGATCAACCAAAATTAAACCGTTAGCCCCATCACCCTGTCTCCGTCCGTGTCCAATCCAAACAAAAAAAAAACAATTCACCAGAACTGGTTCCAGTTCAAATTGTTATCATGGCTGGTCACAATGAACGTACGTCGTGACGTCGACACTACATCAATGTACAAAAGTGATTCATTTGTGGTACCTTGTCATTGTCATATGTAATGAAATTTGGGCTTGCATTGTATCACATATTGAATGCATGGACTACGGGCTTTTGTTTTGCAGGCCATAGTGGTGCATGCACGACATGCATGGTGGCATGACGACGAAGGGCACTACCCCTCTAGCCGGAAATAAATTCTATGCAACGGTGTTGTAAATCACCACTTGTATAACACCTTGTAGTTTTTTGACACGTGTATCTCACACGAATCATAAAGCAGTTATGACCAACATACACATTTAAACTGGTAGTGAAAGGTGATCAAGCATTGAAACAAAAGATATAGATATATATATATATATATATATATATATATATATATATATATATATAGATAGATAGATAGATAGATAGATAGATAGATAGATAGACAGACCGACCTTGATCCACCAACCTTGTAACCATGCAGGACACTGTCCCAACAGTGCCATTTGTCCTTAAAACTACGACCCATGGCTACGTGTACTGTCTAGAGTGGAGCGTGCATGGCCCACACACATCTGCATGGGACCGACAGCTAATGAACGGCCCTCTCGAGCCTGACCAGATACGGGGCGCAAAATTCATTAATTACACAGCTGTAGATGGCGGTTTCTATCTTTAAACTAGAAACCACTCTTCGGTTTCTATAGCTCTAAGGCCCGTCTGCAGCCATGCAGGCCACCGTCCCAGCAGTGCCATTTGTCCTTGCAGCTATGACCCGTAGCTACGTGCAAAGTCTTGGAAGGAGTGTGTATGGCCCGCACATCTGCATGGACACCGACGAAGGGCCTGCTCGAGCCAACCAGATATGGTGTACACAGTCCATTAATTACCCAGCTATAGATTTCAGTTTCTATCGATAAACTAGAAAACACTCATCGGTTTCTGTAGCTCCATGCCCATTTCCTGTCTTGTGCTAATGGACATGGGCCCACATGTCAAGAATACACGGAAACAAGGTATACCATGTCTATGCATTCAAAATAGATTTTGTTTCTTGATTTATTTTGAATACTATGAATATAGTTTGGATTTTATGATATTTACTAATAATACTTTTGGTGTGTTCTGTTACATTAATATGTAGACACTTCAACTGGCGTTACTCATAACCTACGCTGGCCTAGAGGCTCCAATGTCGTCGAAGCCACATGTATGCATAACTTCAACTGACGTTACTCAAATCTATGCTGACGTAGAGACTCCAGTGTCATCGAGCCACGTGCGTGTCCGTTATATTTGTTGAATTAATCATTGTTTATGTTGACTATAAATTTTATTAGTTATAAAGTGTTACAACTCCTATATTTTCATAGAGCGTCAGAATTTAACGACACCTCATGTGCTTATAAAATAAAGTCATGCACTTTTCAATTTCCATTTCTTGAAACTATTTACCTAAGAATTCAATTTTCTCTAAACTATTTTAGGAAACAGGAAATAACTTACAGATCATGAAATGGATGCCTAATCTGGTAATCACTTGAAACAGACATATGATACCAAAGAGAGGATAATGCACCTTTGTTTGTACTTCCTCATGCACCTATAGGGGAAAAGCACTGCCCTTTTATTTTGTTACCTCTGGTCCAGGCCCGGTCGGCAGTCCTTTTGCTCCTTTATAAGCAGCACCCATCCCTACCAGAACTCTCACTCCTATCACTTATCAGTGATCCTCTTCCGCTCCATTACCGAGGAGGCAAGAACTTTAGAGGTCGGGCCGCGATGGAGGGCAATCTGGGGTGGCACTACGGCGATGACGGCAACAACAATTGGGACCTCGACGCCGTCGTGCGCCTGGGCTGCGGCGGACGCGCCGCACTGGCGCCGCCGTACAACGACCCGTTCTTCGAGCTACTTCTCGAGCCACAGCAGGACGTGATGCCCGCTGCCGATGAGTGGCAGCAAGCCGTGGACATGCCGACCATGGCTGACCCTGTCACCGCTGGCTTGGACAATGTCCTCTCCCAGGACTTCTTCGCTGTGCCTCATCAGATGCCGCAGCCATTGCTCCAGCAGAAGCCACCGCCTCAGCTGGAGTCACCGGCAGTGGACATGGTCCAGCCATCAAGAGGTGGCAGATCACGCGGATACAATAAAACGTACGTGGTAAATTCCATTATTTCATAACTTCGTCGCAAAAAATCTAGTAAATAGTACTGATGGTCGCGCCGCTGATGAGCAGTAGGAGGAACTGGAATAACTTGGAGACCAAGACCGTAATCACCGTGCCAGTGGAGGACTTCGCGTCGGCAGACGCATGGGCGTGGCGCAAGTACGGACAGAAGCTGCTCAAGGGGGCCCCTTGCTTGCGCGGCTACTACCGGTGCAGCTCCGACAAGACATGCCTGGCGCGGAAGCTGGTGGAGTCCTCCGTCACCGAGCCCAACACCCTGATCATCTCCTACACTGGCGAGCACAACCACCCAGTGCCGCGCATCCGCAACCCCCTCGCAAGCACCGTGCGCTACAAGCGAGAGGCTGGTGGACCATCACGGGCGGCGCCGCCGGTGCCCGCGTCGTCTGTGGTATCCCAACCCGCGCCGCCGCGCTCCCTGTATTCCCAGGAGTTCGACGAGGAGGACGACGATGGCGGTGCCGTCAAGGTTCTGATTGACAATGCGGCCATAGCTCCTGAGAACGCGTTCTTGTTCCCTAAGCCTTACGACATGCCACCCGCACCGGTCATCAATGGCGGCGGCCAGGACAGCCAGCTGTTGCCTGTGCGCGAAGAGATGGGAATGGGCGCCAGCCACGGAACAGTGACTGAGACTCGCGGAGGTCGAGAGCCGACCCCGAACGTGTTCATGGATACTTTCTCTGTCTCTGCAACGGAGGACGCTGCGGGTGTGGCGGCGTGCTGGTGGGGCATGTGACGTGCATGCAGTCACCCTGCCCGGTCTGCTGTTGATCATAATATCTGGAAGTAGAATCAGCGCAGCAGACGCAGTAAAAAAGGGATAGATGAGAAGAGAGCATCGGGTCTATATCAAGTGTGGCGTCATGAAGTGTTGATGGCTTACATCATTGTTAATGTATAACTATCCAACCTGAGAATAGTTTCTTTTCCCCTATTGTTTATTGTATTAAACATGCTTGTTTTGTTGACATGTATATTTATCCATTCTGGCTTTGAGGATTTGTTTGGTCTTCAGGACTGATTTTATTTTAAGCAGAGTGGATGTATACCGAGTGACTGCATGGAGCTGCATTAAGCGAATCACTGAATGGACTGCTATTAGTTACTGAATGGACTAACAAAATGATAGTGTTTATTATTAGTTAATGAATGCAGTTTGAAAGGATAACGTTGATATCCACAATTATCGTTATTTTGAACATAGCATATATGCAATCATGTAAATTAAAGAGGAACTCACCAAAAAAACTAAGCCCCAATGAATTAATACTACTGTCCTACAAGTAAATCCTATCACAGTTTGAAACATTTCAAAGGATCTGTGTATTTGAATAAAAAAGGTTGCAACATAACATCTCAAACCTGTTTGTCTGAAATTGCAATTACTCAATCACCTGCTTTAGTTAAAAGTATTTCATCATAATCTTATAAGGTCACAAATAAATATCAAATCTACCATCTTTCTTGTACAAATATACATGGGATAGTATCACATTAGAATTTGTGTCTTATAAATCTAGTTGTTTCTGACTTCTCTGCTAGCACTCTCCTCCAACAACCTGCATTGCATAACAACATGAGCAATTAAAGATTAAGGTATAACATATGAACTACTTACTGTGCTGGATGAGGATATTTGTGACACCCTCATTTGTATAACATTTGTCTCACAAACCGTAGAATGGCAAAATTGTTTAATGTAAGCAAAATCCACCGAATATGGTTGACGACTACAATATTTAAAGGCTATGGTTCGGCCATAAGACCCTTAGACGCGTCCCTAATGGACTCATACGGGATACAAGGTCCAAAAGCCCAATACGATGGCGCAACACCGAACAGAACTCTGAATCCGACTTGTCTCGACAATTCCCAATGACTCCTAGCCAATTTTAATGTGGGACTAGAACCATTGGAAAGTTTATCTTCTCATATTTCCATGCATATGTAGAACTTCGAAAACGGAGTCCATATGCATCCTAGGCATCCGTTTTAAGATGGACCGCTCCTAGACTCCGAGTTGAACTCGAGTCCGAGTTGGCGACTGTTTTCATCAACTTGTGGACGTCCCATCTGGTTCTTTACGTCCCCAAATCCTCCTGCCTTTACTTGTTGATCATGTCCATGGTTCCTAATAACAATTAAATCATCGAAAAGCAATCCATTCTGAAACTCACATGGTAGGAAGCTAGGAACGAGTTCACCTGCTGATTTAGTAACCGTGCTCGTGCTCTTGTGATTGGTCCTTGTATATCAATGTGAGTATCCATTGTTGTGATGTCCTCATCAACGTGCTCTTTTTGAAGTATACGACCCAGTCCGGTCCACCTCATTAGGGATGGCAATCCTACCCGCGGGGGTGGGTACCCGACGGGTGTTGGTTTTATTTTGCACCCATGGGTACCCGACGAGTATCTGAAATAATTTATGTTTATAATTTTATAGTCAAATTTGATTATTTTCTATGATTTAATTGTTTCATCTTACTTATGATGACCTATATTTATAATTTTTATAAGAAACCTAATATTTTTTGTTGCATTGCCATTTAAAATAGATGATTTTTAGGCTTATTTATTATATGTTATAATATAATTATAAAAAAGTAAAACCTGACGGGCACCCAAAACCCGATGGTTGCGGGTGCAAATTCTCACCCTGTGTGCGGATGTGGGTCTCAAATTTCATTAGCAGCCTCTTTTGTTTTGGGTAGATTTTTGCTCCATTCGACCTGAACCCGACCCATTGCCATCGTTACATCTCATGCTCCAGTTTGGCAAGCGCCCTATGTTGTCACCCACTTCATTCTTGCCAAATGCATGCCATAGGCACGATCATTTCCGACGGCTTCAATTGCGGCGGCTTCGGCGAGTGCAACAACGTGATGACCTACCTCGCACCTTCACTCGGTTCGAGGCTATTGGATAAAATGATTATATTTTCTACTTCTATTAGCTCCAAATTGACTAAGAATAGTCAACCATGACATCGACGGATAAAAAGTTGCAACGCAGTGGCATATATGGGATGAGGAGTTTTGTAACAGCCCATCCCAGATTACGGAATTTACGATGGCTTAGAAATAAGTGACCTATAATTAATTCTTGCAGCTCCATCTGATTGAAACAACTTTTGTTAGCCGTTTTGATTAGTAGGATAGCCAACTGACGATGTTGTCAATTACGAGTAGGTATGGTCCTACGGGCCCTTTTGTAACTTAGATCAGTCTTTATTATATATTAAACTAAAATTTAATACAAATTCAATCTATTTCTATTCTGACCGGACCCTCCGCATGACTAGCTCATTTTTTCCCCATTACTAGTTACAAGCAGTGACTGCCCCACGTCCCTAACTCCTTCGACCGTAGCTATATACTCGTGTACGATTAGGACTGACCGTTAGCCTCTCGTGTGCGTTTGGTTTTGAGGGATGGTGGGACGGCACATGGCGATCTCTATTTTCCTATTGTTTGATTCAATTCACAGACGTACTGGTATGGGACGAACCTACTAGGTAATATTTATGTAATATTCGGGACGGTGTGATCCACCTAAGATCGGTTGGATGAGTCTATCTTACCTCTAATATATAAGTTAAATTTCATTATAAAATAGATTAGTGAGAGTTTTTTAATTAAAGGTTGTTAACCAATGTGATGACACTGTTATTTTATATCTAGCCTCACTAAACTCATGACAAGATAATCATATCCACATGTCTCTGCCCCATCCTTTTATTCAAATAGTAGATAGGATCATTCCGTCATCCACTATCAGCTGAATCAAACAAAATACAAGACTTGTTCCATTGCTTGAGACAAACATAAAAATAAAATCATCCCATCACTAAAAATAGGGATGGACCCAACCCATCCCATCCTAATTTATCTCCAAACCAAACACAACCTACATGTACGAATTTGATATCTATCCATAGCATTCAGATCGAGGATAAAAAGCCACGAAATGGGCGAGGTTAAAAGATTAACACGTACGGCTGATAAAACTGACAAGCAGCTGGCAAACCCTAGATCCGATGACCAGCACTGCGTCCGACGATTGACGATTCTTAAGCATCTGCAACTCCAGATAGCGGAAAATATTAAAGCAAGCGCCCCGTCCCTTGCACACTCACGCAGGAACCCGATGATGAACATAATCTAAAGTTCTAAACAAGGCATGTAGATGTAAGATGCATATTAATTCGATGTGCACCTCCACTACACACATATGTGCTTGTGCTCGTGTGGAGGTTCGCGGCGATGCTTCTTGTTGGATGTGAGGATCCCAACGCGGGTGAAGCACGTCGGGAAACAGGAAAAAAACGGGGAGTCGCAGTAGCTAGAGTGTGGTGTGGCGACCACATGTCCACATCTCTGCGAGGCCGTAGATCGATGTGCATTGCGAACACTCGTTACATGCGCATGCTACCGAACCTCCGAGACCCGGACACCCCGCGACCGTCGCCGGCGGCCGGCGGCGCGTGGAGGCGACCCTCCGGCCGATCGCGGCCGTCGTCGTCCCCCGGCCGTAGGCGGAGCTCTTCGGCCAGCGAAGGCGCGACGACGAACCGGCAGCTCTGAGTAGTTCGACGACGAGCTTCGTCGTCCGGGGCGTCGCCCGTGGCTCGCTCCGGAAGCCGGCCGCGCGTCGGCGGCGGAGAGCCGGGCGGCGAGAGGTGCTCGCAGTGCGCCGTCTTCCTCGTTGCCCTGCGCTTCTTGATCGCGCCGAAGACGAAAGAGATCAGCCCCTCCACCATATTCTTTCAGCAGGAGAAGGATCTTCTTCTTCTTCTTCTTCTTCTTCTTCTTCTTGTGATTTGACGTCCAACAGAGTTGAATATATTAACTAACACTACAGCAAAATAGTTATTTTCGTGAGCCGGAGACGGCCAACAAAAATAGCTTTATTTCTTTGGGCCACCCACGAAATTAATGTTATTTTCGACAGTTTATTTTTGTGTGCCTAAAACCCACGAAAATAAAGCCCTGGGCCCACAAAAATAACTATTTTCGTGGGCTTTTCATAGTTTCTTTATAAATAATTGTGGTGGGAATCGTTGGTTCGTTAGGTGTCTACTTTTTTTTACAGCGCACTTGGCGCGAAGTGGAGTTGAATATTATCTGAGAGGAACGGCAGGTAAACGCTACGTTACAGGATCGCGGAATTGTGGGGCTCCTCTGCTGGGTTGGATTTCAAAAAGATAAATGTTGTCCAGTAATATTTTGCCATCTGGACAATAATACGCATGGAGGTGGAGGAGGGAGGAGAGAAGCCACGAATATCTGAAAGGGGTGCGACTTCTCCACCTCCTATTTCCACCTCCCATGCGTACTCTTGTCCAGATGGTGAAATATTATTGGACAGCGTGTGTCAATAACACCATGCCATCATCTGTTTAAGATTTTATTGTTGTACATGTTGAAGCAATGGGTAAACAATTATACTCTATAAGTTATCGTGGCAGGAATTTTTGGTTGATTTGGTGTATATTTTTCCTTTTTTGGTGGCTCACATCGCCCCAAAACGAGTTGAATGTTCTATGAGAGAAACTGCTGGTAAACGCTAGGCTATGCGGATTGCGGAGTAGTTTCAAAGAGAGAAATATTGTCCAATAATATTTCACCATCTGAAAAGGAGTAGGCATGGAGGAGGATGCTGGGGAGAAAAGCCACATATATTGGAAATGGCTCAAGGCCCAACTATATATAATATTAGAAAGGGCTTAAGGCCTTCTGCCTATATATCTGTATGTTGTGCCTCACAATCAATTCATTTGGGTGATTATCTCACTGAACTCACTACCATGGTATCAATATGGTTCGCTCTACTACCCCAGGCATCCATGGTGCAGCCTGTCAATGCTAACAAGCTCCGGCACCGCTGTTGCCGGGTTGTTGTGGCAATATAATTTATGGATAGGAGCAAGAGGGGGTACGTAAGGGTACCTGCACGTAGATGATTGTAGCAGTAATAGAAGTCATGAGTTACTCAGGTTCGGGCCCTCTATGGCTAGTTAATACTGTACTCCTACTTGACTGATCCTTCTTGATATCGAGATTTCAAGCACTACAGGAATCGTGACAATATACGACGGCCAAAAATTATTGACGACAGTGCCGTCGTCAATAAACATATTGACAAATGCAGCTTGCGCCGCTTGGACGACTGCAGGAGGACGACTTTCCAAACTCCGGTAGTGTATAGGGTAGCGTGTAATGTGGCGTGCATCGCGTGTATTATTTTCAAACTGTTTTGCAATGTTTCTTGTGATATATATGCTTGTGATTGTGTCTATTATTTTCTGCCTGTGTGAGCTGGCCATCGAGCCAGGGCTGGCCTCGAAGCCACGGCAGTATTTTCTATTTTTTTAAATGCGATCCTAATAGACGACGGTTTCTGGTGCTTAGCCATCGTCTATAAGCCATATTTATAGACGATAGTGGAGCAGTAGCCGTCGTCTATAATCCATAATTAAAGACGACGGTCAGAAAAGAACCGACGTCTATAAGAGCCCCCTTATAGACGACGGCCACCGTACAACCGTCGTCAATAAACTCCACTAGGTGCCACGTGGCAGGAGTAACTTATTGACGATGGCCAGGAGTAACCGTCGTCAATTATCTTATAGACGACGGTTACCGTCGTATATAACCTTATAGATGACTAATAATCGTAGACGGCCGGAAACCGTCGTCAATAAGTGTCTACCGTCGTCTATAAGTTATAGACAACGGTTTTAGACTTATAGACGACGGTTTCTGGCCGTCGTCTATTATACCGTTTCCTGTAGTGAAGGATGTATGGAGTTGCCTGTTAGCTATTTGGTGAAATCCTAGGTGGATTATATGTCTATGCTATAATACAAATATCTAATACTTATGAATGATCGTATGCTATTCGATGCCCCCACTCATCGCCTCTCCACTGGTTTTATGGGGGCCACTATTTTCAAGGCGTGTGTGACGCCCCTGTTTCGAGAAAACCTCAGAACTGAGCTGATGCATATGTGTGCCCAGGATGTTCATCACACATACACATATATTGCACAAACTGAATTCAGAATATATATAACCACGAATGAATAGGGTTTTATTACATTGCCTCATGAATTTCTAACTCATTCTAACAGCAGAAGTCTTTAATTTAGCAGCGGAAGTGTAACAACCCAAAATTTTGATTCAAAATCCTAAATCATGTTAAGAGGGGGATTTAAAAATTTTTGGACGTGTTGCATGTTTTGCAAAAATTCAAATTCAAACTGGAATTCAAATTAAACTCAAATCAGAAATGAAATAGAAAAAGAAAAAGAGAAAACAGAAAAAAACCGGCCAGTGGGCCGAAACCCACCAGCCGGCCCAGCCAGCGCCCGCGCCAGCCCGCAGCCGCGCGCGCTGCTTCCTCACACTGACAGGCGGGACCCACCCGATCTTCGTCTACCTCGCTACAGCGCCGGACTCCCTCGCACCCGAATCAAAACCGATCGGGATTTCGGCGTATCCCCGCTGAATTCTGTTCGTAGGCGACACGGACATGATCTAAACCACCCCGCCGCCCTCCCCCATCTATAAAAACCCTGGCCTCGTTCTGTTTTTCCCCCGCGATCGCCGATTTTTACTCCGGTGAGAACCGAGACTTCTCCGGCGAATTCTGGCCGATCTAAGCTCGGAATTTCCGATATAACTCGCTTGTCTTGATCCACCGGGGAACCTTGTAGGTGCAGAAAACTCGGTGACTTGCGGTGTAAACACAGCGCCGACGAGCTTCGCCGTGGTTTCGCCTCGGACCTCGTCGCCGATCACCTTCCAGGACCTCCGAGCTCAAGAAAACCCCCGAGGTGAGATCCCCGACCTCCCCTCTACCGATCTATACCATAAGATCACAGTTCTAGGAAGAATTCTCGAAGATCCGAAAGTCTCCGGCGAGATCGCCGCTTCCCGCCGCCGTGCGCCGCCGGCAGCGCCGCCTGCGCTCGATCAGAGCGACGTGGGCGCTTGTGCGCCGTTTATTTTAAATCGCACGGTAGGGTTTAAACCCCCGCGTACCGGTTCGATGTTATAATCTCGGCCGTCGGTTTAAAATCGGACGGTCCACGTCAGCCCCGCGTTATAAAGATTGGAAATCTTACGTGCTACCCCCTGGGGTTTTCGGGAAATAAGAGCTAGCCCCGGAAACTTCTGATCTAGCCCCTGGAACTCCAGAAAATCATGTAAATTCATTTAAAAATCAGTTTTAGCCCCTGGATTTAATAAAAATTAGGAAAAACACCTCTGATAAGTGTAGCTAGACCCCTGAAAATTCTGAAAATAATATTATAGACCCTGTAATGGGGTGAGTTTACCTTTTTAGCCCTGTTTAGTATTTAATTTAGGAAATTGAATATGTGGCTAGTGTTTAAAAATTAAAAAGTGGGACAAACAAATTGTCAAAATTTAATTAAAGACTTTCTCAGTATTTAGGAAACTTTGGAGTGGGATAAAAACATATTTTGGGCTGAATTGAATCTGTTAAATTTATTATTTACATTTAGGGACACATTTTTAAGTAATGAATAGTTTTAGAAAATAGGGAAAATAATGGTGAAATAGTTTATATCAGAGGCAAGTGTCAAAATATGTTATTAAATTATTTAGGACCAGAACCTATTCTGTTTAGATGATGTATATTACTAATTTCATAATAAAGAACACATTTATGTATTGGAAAATAAATCTGAAAATATAGCAACTAGTAAATGATAAATGAAGTTTCTAAAATCCAAAGAATTCAGTTTAAGGTTGGTAGAAATTCTAAAGGCACATATGGAGAAGAAAAATATTTTTTTATACATATTTGGTAGTAAAAAGGTGTAGTAGTTGAATATAAGGAATTTATTTAAATTGGAAACTCATATATATAGTATGAAGTATAAATGTGAACACAAAAGTAAGAATCATATACACATGATTAAAAGTGCATGCAAGCCACAAATCAACACACATAGAATAACACATATAAGGGTGAATGACTTTCATAAATATGAATGTGTGGTTTGTATGAAGTGGAAGTGTGAACTATGTCTTATGGATTGTTGTTTTTCTTTTGCTATGTGTGATGGTATGATGTAGAACCTGCTCAAGAGCAAGTTATTCCTTTCCAAGACCAGGACTACCTATTTCAAGAGCAGCAAGAAGGAGGCAAGTGTCCTTGACCACTTTGATCCTATGCTAGGATGTGTAGCTAGAATTATTTGCATTGTCAATTGAAATATGAAACCCATGCTAGGAAGTTTTCCTAGAATTGCATTACCTTGTTTCCTTGTAGCTTGGGTTGGGATTTATTTTATCATGTCATTTATTATTATGCATATGCTTAGCCATGCTTAGAATGGGATAATTGGGATATGAGATCATCAGTTTATTTTACCATACTCTTGAATGAGGTATTGTGAGTTATGTAGAGGTAGGGATCAAGGCAAGTTGGATGTTTTGGTTGTGTGCTGGGTGCACGAGACTCGGGTTTGTGTTTAGTACTTGCCTGGATCCTAAGGACCGGTTCATGGAGCATGTAACCTGGCTTTACAGTGCCAACCACATGCTGAGATGGGGCAGCTTGGCCAATTAATTAGGTGTATCCCCGGCGTAGTATGGGTGTGTTGGATAGTGCGGGGAGTAGGTGTCAGCTGGACTACCATATGAACCGCAAGGCTCAAGAGGGGGCCACTGCAGCGGGGTTGGAGCCTCTTGTATGCTGTTAGGGGTGAAACCTCAGTGGGCCCACGCTCGTCAGGAATCCCTTTGTAAAGGCTTCGTAGTGATCTCCTGGCTACACACCTGGGAAGTGTGAATGTGGATCGTAGCCACTGGCATAATGGAGGTTCTTTTAGTCCACCCGGCAACGGGGGATGAAATCACTACATGTGGGTACAGTGGTACAAACTCTGCAGAGTCAAAACTGTCATGACAGCCGTGCTCACGGTCAAGAGCGGCTTGGACTTATTCATGATTAGAGGATTGATGGTTTTGGGAGTTAAGCGGGGAGCTTAACATTGGAAATGATGTTATGGTTATTGGATTATGATGATGGGATGGGAGATTGGGACCTTTTCACCTGTGTAGTAATGTAGGTGCTTAATAAGCTAAGGTGATAGGTATTAATTGCGTAGTGCTTTAACCATGAGTTCAACCTCTCCTTGATCTAGCCATGCATGATGAAATTTTTCCCACACTTGTTGAGTACCGTTGGTACTCAACCTTGCATATTTGTTGGTTTATATTGCTGCTCAGGTCAAGATAATGAGGTGGTGTATAATGATCAAGACTTTGGACCTGAAGAAGGTTTCTAGGTTCATGGAGACCCCCGGGCAACGCCTGTGATGGAGCCCTCAAGAATAATATTCCGCTGCTAGTTTGTTTATTTGTGATGAACTTATTATTGTCCATCGAGACATTTGCCATGTAAGACTTATTTATATTCGACACCTGGCTTGTAATAAATGATGCTTCACTATTTGTCATCACATGTATGAGAAAATGATCCTGGCATACATGTGATATTCACTTGGTTGTTCTTCGAAAAAATCAGGTGTGACAGAAGTGGTATCAGAGCCAAGGTTGCCCGTAGGAACGTGGATCTAGGTAGAAATTGACGTATTTAAGGGCCCTATTTTCTTAAAAACTATTTTACAAAGGTGTGGATTGAAAAGTGTTATTTAATGGAGTCACTTTCTTCATCTTACCCCAACTTTCATTCAAAATAGGATTTTTGTTTGAGAGTTTATCTAACCTAATTTTAAAATCCTTTTTGTTTTAGATGGTTCGCATGATTCGCACCGCTCGCAAGTCCACAGGAGGGGGAGTTCCCGTAGTTGCCCTTGCCGAGAGAGAGGAGAGTCGTCCGGTGACGTACCTTTCCTACGGATTGGCAGTAGGAGGCTTGTTGCGCCGTCTTCGACGTATGCTCGAAGCCGCCGGCAATACGGGCAAGCTAATCATCCACTATAACTCCACCAGGACCATCCGTGAAAAGAGGGAAGAATGGAGTTCAGAGATGAGGATTATACACGAAAATCAGCTGCTTAAGATCCACCACTCTCCAGCTTGTCGAGCAACACAGGTCGATGCGGAGAAAGATGTCACCTGGGAGGCCATCACCTGCCAGAGTCACATCTATCGTCGTCACTTGGACAAAACTGAGTACATTTATGTCCTCCAGCGTGAGAGTGGTACCACGGAGTACAAGTACCCGCCGGTGCAGCAAGGGACTTCCCATGAGCACATGGACTTGTGCTTGGAAGATGCTTCTATGCTCAGCACTCGACTGCAGGAGTGTCAACAAGAGCTTCAGGACGTCCGGGACACCCTGAAGGAAACGGAGGCGTTGCTGCGAGCCTGTTTGAGGGCGAGAGAAAGAGGAGATGGGAATGAACTGTGTGTCACCGTGAATGATACATGGACTCCTGACTCCCTAGATCGCCGAGCGATCAGGCGTCGTCGCACTTCTCCACCAGTAGCCTCCCCACCCAAAGCAGAGTCAGAAGGCAGCCGAAATGAAGAGGAAGATCCCGAGGAGCCAGCTCAAGAAAACGAGTAGTGTAGAGTCCCTCTCTTAGTCAGCAAGATGTCGAATAGGCGAGTCGTTAAGATAAGTTAATGGTGTGATAATGCTTGGTGTGTGACGTGAGTTGTGGAAGCCATGAGCAATTGTCCACAGCCTCGTCTTTAGATTGTTTTGTTTTGGTGTGTGAACCCACATGAAATAATATTGCCTTTATTTTTATGTGAAAAGTGAACCCTTAGAGAAGAATAACAAAGCCTCAACACTTCAAAGTACAAACAAATGAAAGTAGTAAGATGATACTAAATGCTTTCAAATTTACATTGGTTGATTCTGCCAGATGGCCGGAAGAGGAAAAGGACGTGCTGCCAACCCCGCCAACAACAATGATGAGGCATGCAACCCTCATCTTTCTGGAGGCCAGGACTGGGGTGATCGCCGTGAAGGAGTTGATCCCCTCCACCAAATGCTGGAGAATCAGAATCAGCTCATCCAGAACTTGACTCAAGTGGTGGCCAACTTGCATCAAGTTCCACCTCCACAAGCTGCACCACGCCAACCAAGGTTGAGTGAGTTTCTAGGAACTCAACCTCCAAAGTTTGCAAGTGCTGCTGAACCTCTGGAGGCAGATGATTGGCTGAAGACCATTGAAAGTAAGATGAGGATCATACAGTGCCAAGGGTATGAGAGGGTGCTGTTTGCTTCTCATCAATTGCATGGACCTGCTGCTAATTGGTGGACCGCCTACGTGGCCGCCCATCATGACCCTGAGAACATCACTTGAGAAGAGTTCAAGCGTAGCTTCCGCAACCATTACATCCCAAGAGGTGAACTCAAAAACAAGAGGAAGGAGTTTTTGGGACTGCAGCAGGGGAACATGATGGTGAGGGAATACCTCACTAAATTTACTCAACTATCCCGTTATGCCCCACGAGACATAGAGACTGATAAGCAGAAACAAGATTGTTTCGTGGAAGGACTTACCGCAGAGATGCAGTGTGCAATGTCCTCAAATGAGTATGAAAGCTTCCAAAAGATGGTGGACAGAGCATTTGTGGTAGAAAGGAAGCTAAAGGCCTTGGAAACTGAGAATAAGAGGAAGGTCGGGTGGTCACATCAAGCCTCAGGGAGCAACACCCGCCCACGTATGATGCAGCAACCTGCAGGGCTGACGAACCGTGCTGCGGTACCCTACTCAGCACCAAGAGGGTACAACCCGAACTACAGGCCTCCGGCAGCACCAGCACAGCCGCAACGTCAGTTTGTGCAGCAGCCTCGCCCCGCATATCCACCTCGACCAACAGTGCAAGGACCCCCAAACCAACCCCAAGACAACAAAGGCCAGGCACCTAAGGTTGGGGTGCAATGTTTTAGCTGCGGTGAAGTGGGGCACTACGCCCACAAATGCCCAAAGAAGAAGCCCACGCAGCCACAACAGCAGAATGTAATGAGAGGACGGGTGAACCACGTCACTATGGAGGAAGCACAAGATGCACCCGACGTGGTAGTTGGTAAGTTTCCTGCCAATTTACACCTTGCAACCCTGCTGTTTGATTCTGGTGCTACCCACTCGTTTATTGCTCAAGGGTTTGTTAAGAAGTATGACCTAGCAACAACACAAATGAACCATATGCTAGCCGTAAACTCTCCAGGTGGAGAAATAAGGACAAGACAAATGTGTCCCAAGGTGAATCTAGACATTAATGGGGTAGTGTTTACTGCTAACCTCATAGTGATAGATTCTCAAGGGATCGATATTATTTTGGGCATGGATTGGTTGGCCAAACATAAGGGAATGATTCATTGTTCGACCAGAACGGTGGAACTAACTCACCCTAGTGGCACAAGAGTAAAGTTCATAACAATACACGAGCCTAGGAGGGACATTAAATTAAATCAAGTTGAGGTGAAAGTTGAGGAAATCAGGACTATCAGGGAATATCCAGACGTTTTTCCGGAAGAATTGTCAGGTATGCCTCCCGATCGTGAAGTGGAATTTGCAATTGAGCTAGTGCCTGGAACAGCCCCGATATACAAGAGACCTTATCGGATGGACTCCAAGCAGCTAGAATAACTCAAGGATCATTTGAGAGAATAGACGGAGAAGGGGTATATTCGTCCTAGTTCCTCACCATGGGGAGCCCCGGTGATATTTGTGCCCAAGAAGGACGGAACCCAAAGGTTATGCGTGGATTACCGTGCCTTGAATGAGGTAACCATCAAGAACAAGTACCCATTACCCCGTATTGAAGACTTGTTTGATCAGTTGAGGGGAGCTTGTGTGTTCTCGAAAATTGATCTCAGGTCGGGATACCACCAACTCAAGATAAGGCAATCTGATATTCCCAAGACAGCTTTCGTATCTCGGTACGGACTGTATGAATACACTGTCATGCCTTTCGGGCTAACTAATGCCCCGGCATACTTCATGTATCTCATGAACAAGGTATTCATGGAATATCTGGACAAATTTGTGGTGGTTTTCATAGATGACATTCTCGTCTTCTCCAAAAATGAAGAAAAACATGAGAAACATCTAAGGTTGGTGTTGCAGAGGCTGAGAGAACACCAACTGTATGCCAAGCTGAGCAAGTGTGAGTTTTGGCTGAAGAGAGTTCCCTTCTTAGGACATATAATCTCGGAGGGAGGAATCTCCGTGGATCCTGCCAAAATCGAGGATATACAGAAGTGGAAGACCCCTGAAAATGTTGGGGAAGTTTGAAGCTTTTTGGGATTGGCTGGATACTATCGACGGTTTATTGAAGGATTCTCCAAGATCTCGAGACCTCTCACTAAACTGTTGGAGAAGGGAATCACATTCACGTGGACGCCGCAGTGCGAGAAGAGTTTTCAGGAGCTAAAGAAAAGATTGACAACAGCCCCAGTGTTGGTTATGCCAGATATGCAAAAGAGCTTCACGGTGTACTGCGATGCCTCTGGAAACGGGTTGGGATGTGTTCTTATGCAAGAAGGGCATGTCGTGGCATATGCATCCCGGCAGCTTCGGAAGCACGAGAAGAACTATCCTACACATGACCTAGAACTAGCCGCAGTGGTACACGCGTTGAAAATTTGGCGGCACTATTTGATGGGGAAGAGGACCGAGATATATACGGATCATAAGAGTTTGAAGTACATTTTCACACAGCCAGATCTCAATCTCAGACAAAGGAGATGGTTAGAGCTAATCAATGACTTTGATGTGGGCATCAACTATCATCCCGGGAAAGCAAACGTCGTGGCCGATGCTTTGAGTCGGAAAGTGCAGGTCAATAAGTTGAGCTTGAAGGACATGCCTGTAGAATTGAAGGACGAGGTTATAAGGCTCAATCTATGTCTAGTAAATAGTGGTGAAGCCATCACCATGGAAGTGGACTCCACACTAGAGCGAGACATACGCGAGGGTCAAAAGAATGATGAGAAGATACAAGAGATCAGACAACTTATCAAGGAAAATAAAGTTCCAGGTTTTAGAGAGGATGAACAAGGAACGGTGTGGCACGGGAAAAGAATCTGTGTGCCAGAAGTAAAGGAGATCCGTGAATTGATTCTAAAGGAGGCTCATGATTCTGACTATTCCATTCATCCTGGGAGTACGAAAATGTATCAGGACCTTAAGAGCAGGTATTGGTGGTATGGTATGAAGCGAGATGTCGCGGAACATGTTGCCCTATGTGACACATGTCAGTTGGTGAAAGCGGAACATCAACGACCCGCGGGATTATTGCAACCACTCAAAGTGCCTGAATGGAAATGGGAAGAAATCAGCATGGATTTTTATCATGGGATTGCCTAGGACCCAATCGGGATATGATTCGATATGGGTCATCATTGATAGGCTAACCAAGGTAGCTCACTTCATCCCCGTGAAGGAAAGCTACAGCGGATCCAAATTGGCAGAGTTGTACATGTCAAGGATCGTGTGTTACCATGGAGTGCGAAAGAAGATTGTGTCGGATCGAGGGACGCAGTTCACCTCAAGATTCTGGCAGAAGTTGCACGAAACCATGGGAACCCATCTGAACTTTAGTTCTGCCTATCATCCCCAAACTGATGGGCAGACAGAAAGAACCAATCAGATCCTTGAAGATATGCTAAGGGCATGTGCACTCAAAAACAATAGGAGTTGGGACAAGAACTTACCGTATGCGGAGTTTTCCTATAACAACAGCTATCAAGCTAGTATGAAGATGTCACCGTTTGAAGCCTTGTACGAGAGAAAGTGTAGAACTCCCTATTTTGGAACCAAACAGGGGAAAGTAAAGTGTTTGGTCCAGAAGTACTACAAGAAGCCGAGGCGAAGGTGAGGGAAATTTGCAATAACTTGAGGATAGCACAGACACGCCAAAAGAGCTATGCCGATGTACGAAGAAGAGAGCTCGTTTTCGACGTGGGAGAATATGTCTATCTCAAGGTGTCCCCTATCAGAGGACTTCGCCGGTTCAAGGTGCAAGGGAAGTTGTCACCTCGATACATCGGACCCTTTCAAGTTTTAGAGAGGAAAGGCGAAGTGGCGTATCAACTAGAATTACCGGCTCGTCTATCGGATGTGCACGATGTGTTCCATGTGTCACAACTCAAGAAATGCCTGAGAACGCCTGAAGAGGTGTTACCCATGAATGAAGTGGATGTAGCTGAGGATTTGTCTTATGCCGAGCAACCATACAAGATTTTGGAGACAATGGAACGCCTCACCAGAAATAAAAGAATCCGGATGTGCAAGGTGCAGTGGAAGCATCACTCAGAAGAGGAAGCCACCTGGGAGCGGGAAGATGAGCTCAAGGCACAATTTCCGGAATTGTTTTCTTAGAACCACCAATCTCGAGGACGAGATTTCTTTTAAGGGGGGTAGAGCTGTAACACCCCAAAATTTTGATTCAAAACCCTAAATCATATTAAGAGGGGGATTTAAAAATTTTTGGACGTGTTGCATGTTTTGCAAAAATTCAAATTCAAACTGGAATTCAAATTAAACTCAAATCAGAAAAGAAATAGAAAAAGAAAAAGAGAAAACAGAAAAAAACTGGCCAGTGGCCGAAACCCACCAGCTGGCCCAGCCAGTGCCGGCGCCAGCCCGCAGCCGCGCGCGCTGCTTCCTCACACTGACAGGCGGGACCCACCCGATCTTCGTCTACCTCGCGACAGCGCCGGACTCCCTCGCACCCGAATCCAAACCGATCGGGATTTCGGCGTATCCCCGCTGAATTCTGTTCGTAGGCGACGTGGACATGATCTAAACCACCCCGCCGCCCTCCCCCGTCTATAAAAACCCCGGCCTCGTTCTGTTTTTCCCCCGCGATCGCCGATTTTTACTCCGGTGAGAACCGAGACTTCTCCGGCGAATTCTGGCCGATCTAAGCTCGGAATTTCCGATATAACTCGCTGGTCTTGATCCACCGCCTCCGGGGAACCTTGCAGGTGCAGAAAACTCGGTGACTTGCGGTGTAAACACAGCGCCGACGAGCTTCGCCATGGTTTCGCCTCGGACCTCGTCGTCGATCACCTTCCAGGACCTCCGAGCTCAAGAAAACCCCCGAGGTGAGATCCCCGACCTCCCCTCTACCGATCTATACCATAAGATCACAGTTCTAGGAAGAATTCTCGAAGATCCGAAAGTCTCCGGCGAGATCGCCGCTTCCCGCCGCCGTGCGCCGCCGGCAGCGCCGCCCGCACTCGATCAGAGCGACGTGGCCGCTTGTGCGCCGTTTATTTTAAATCGCACGGTAGGGTTTAAACCCCCGCATACCGGTTCGATGTTATAATCTCGGCCGTCGGTTTAAAATCGGACGGTCCACGTCAGCCCCACGTTATAAAGATTGGAAATCTTACGTGCTACCCCCTGGGGTTCTCGGGAAATAAGAGCTAGCCCCGGAAACTTCTGATCTAGCCCCTAGAACTCCAGAAAATCATGTAAATTCATTTAAAAATCAGTTTTAGCCCCTGCATTTAATAAAAATTAGGAAAAACACCTCTGATAAGTGTAGCTAGACCCCTGGAAATTCTGAAAATAATATTATAGACCCTGTAATGGGGTGAGTTTACCTTTTTAGCCCTGTTTAGTATTTAATTTAGGAAATTGAATATGTGGCTAGTGTTTAAAAATTAAAAAGTGGGACAAACAAATTGTCAAAATTTAATTAAAGACTTTCTCAGTATTTAGGAAACTTTGGAGTGAGATAAAAACATATTTTGGGCTGAATTGAATCTGTTAAATTTATTATTCACATTTAGGGACACATTTTTAAGTAATGAATAGTTTTAGAAAATAGGGAAAATAATGGTGAAATAGTTCATATCAGAGGCAAGGGTCAAAATATGCTATTAAATTATTTAGGACCAGAACCTATTCTGTTTAGATGATGTATATTACTAATTTCATAATAAAGAACACATTTATGTATAGGAAAATAAATCTGAAAATATAGCAACTAGTAAATGATAAATGAAGTTTCTAAAATCCAAAAAATTCAGTTTAAGGTTGGTAGAAATTCTAAAGGCACATATGGAGAAGAAAAATATTTTTTTATACATACTTGGTAGTAAAAAGGTGTAGTAGTTGAATATAAGGAATTTATTTAAATTGGAAACTCATATATATAGTATGAAGTACAAATGTGAACACAAAAGTAAGAATCATATACACGTGATTAAAAGTGCATGCAAGCCACAAATCAACACACATAGAGTAACCACAACACATATAAGGGTGAATGACTTTCATAAATATGAATGTGTGGTTTGTATGAAGTGGAAGTGTGAACTATGTCTTATGGATTGTTGTTTTTCTTTTGCTATGTGTGATGGTATGATGTAGAACCTGCTCAAGAGCAAGTTATTCCTTTCCAAGACCAGGACTACCTATTTCAAGAGCAGCAAGAAGGAGGCAAGTGTCCTTGACCACTTTGATCCTATGCTAGGATGTGTAGCTAGAATTATTTGCATTGTCAATTGAAATATGAAACCCATGCTGGGAAGTTTCCCTAGAATTGCATTACCTTGTTTCCTTGTAGCTTGGGTTGGGATTTATTTTATCATGTCATTTATTATTATGCATATGCTTAGCCATGCTTAGAATGGGATAATTGGGATATGAGATCATCAGTTTATTTTACCATACTCTTGAATGAGGTATTGTGAGTTATGTAGAGGTAGGGATCAAGGCAAGTTGGATGTTTTGGTTGTGTGCTGGGTGCACGAGACTCGGTTTGTGTTTAGTACTTGCCTGGATCCTAAGGACCGGTTCATGGAGCATGTAACCTGGCTTTACAGTGCCAACCACATGCTGAGATGGGGCAGCTTGGCCAATTAATTAGGTGTATCCCCGGCGTAGTATGGGTGTGTTGGATGGTGCGGGAAGTAGGTGTCAGCTGGACTACCATATGAACCGCAAGGCTCAAGAGGGGGCCACTGCAGCGGGGTTGGAGCCTCTTGTATGCTGTTAGGGGTGAAACCTCAGTGGGCCCGCGCTCATCGGGAATCCCTTTGTAAAGGCTTCGTAGTGATCTCCTGGCTACACACCTGGGAAGTGTGAATGTGGATCGTAGCCACTGGCATTATGGAGGTTCTTTTAGTCCACCCGGCAACGGGGGATGAAATCACTACATGTGGGTACAGTGGTACAAACTCTGCAGAGTCAAAACTGTCATGACAGCCGTGCTCACGGTCAAAAGCGGCTTGGACTTATTCATGATTAGAGGATTGATGGTTTTGGGAGTTAAGCGGAGAGCTTAACATTGGAAATGATGTTATGG
This sequence comes from Neostapfia colusana, assembly GCA_030760725.1. NCBI lineage: Eukaryota > Viridiplantae > Streptophyta > Magnoliopsida > Poales > Poaceae > Neostapfia > Neostapfia colusana. The sequence continues at coordinate 131,609,074 of JASWHV010000001.1, read as the reverse complement.
TTGATTATGATGATGGGATGGGAGATTGGGACCATTTCACCTGTGTAGTAATGTAGGTGCTTAATAAGCTAAGGTGATAGGTATTAATTGCGTAGTGCTTTAACCATGAGTTCAACCTCTCCTTGATCTAGCCATGCATGATGAAATTTTTCCCACACTTGCTGAGTACCGTTGGTACTCAACCTTGCATATTTGTTGGTTTATATTTCTGCTCAGGTCAAGATAATGAGGTGGTGTATAATGATCAAGACTTTGGACCTGAAGAAGGTTTCTAGGTTCATGGAGACCCCCGGGCAACGCCTGTGATGGAGCCCTCAAGAATAATATTCCGCTGCTAGTTTGTTTATTTGTGATGAACTTATTATTGTCCATCGAGACATTTGCCATGTAAGACTTATTTATATTCGACACCTGGCTTGTAATAAATGATGCTTCACTATTTGTCATCACATGTATGAGAAAATGATCCTGGCATACATGTGATATTCACTTGGTTGTTCTTCAGAAAAACCGGGTGTGACACTTCTAAACTATTGCGGAAGCAAACTAAACACAGAAGCAGCGGCTCCATCTCCTACTCCACAGGCAAGTTGACGGTAGATCACACGCCTAATACTCCACATGGTCTTTGAAATACTCCTCTCCTGTTGCTGATGATAAAGTAATAATGCAAGTTTGAGTACAAGACATACTTAGCAAGTGCGGGAAGTATGACATGTAGCTTACAACAAGGTAGGTATAAAAAGGCTCATTGCATAAAAGCAAAGTTTATTTCACAAAATATGATAAAACAGCAACTAGCTTTAAGTGAAGTTAATCCCAACATATATCAACATACCTCCATCATATTCACCACCTTTCAAGTCTCATCCAGCCATTTATCTTCTCAACTTTTTCTCAAGCTCATGAATATCATCTCATATTCACTACCATCTCATCCCATATTCAATTCCATCTCATAACCGAGATCAAAGCTCATTATCACGACTCAACGGTCGCAAATTCCATTACCAAGACTCAATATTCTTGAAACCAAAACCAAAGACCAAACCATAACCAAACCAAATACCATCCAAATCACCATCCCAATAACCATTCCAATAACCATCCCATATAATCATGTGAGTTGGCCAGGCACTTGTGACCGTAAGCACGACTATCATGATAGTTTTATGCCCTGCAGAGTTTGCACCACTTTACCCACAAGTTTGTGATTTCGTCACCCGTCGGCGACTGCAGAACCTCCATTAACCAGTACACAACCGTCGGTGTATGGCCAAGAGATCACAAAATAGCATTTACAAAGGAGCTACTAGATGTATGGACTCACTAAGGTTTCACCAGCAAGCTCGAATCACCATTCTCCCACCCGTGGGCCCCCTCTTGTGCCATGCAGTTCCCAGGGCAATCCTCTCTCGACTCCCATTCCCCGTGTCTTCCACGGTCCATAACAATCTAGCAACTTACCTAATTAGTCAGCTAAGCCGCACCCATATTTGGCCTTGTGGTGGCACTGTTTTCCTGGCATGTGCTGGCATGAACCGGTCATTAGATCTATGGCAAGTAAACCACCATCTCATTGTACCACGTCCTCAAACCAAGCTTGCCTAGTTCTCCCCCGGTTCATGTTCATTATCATCATCAAGTTCTCATTAACATTATTCATATGAGTGCAGTAGCTAGACACATTCTATGTCGCTTCCCATATCCCGTAGATTAGCGAAGCAGAAAAGAAAACGGCCATACCCGACTCATAAACTTCCCTGGCGACAAGGGTGGTTAACAAAACTAGTAAACTCCTATAAAAGATTTTCCCATCAAGTTGACTCAAGCATTCACAGTTTTTGCAAACAAAACAGCTTTCAAAACATGGGATCAATATGGTTAAGGGGCACTTGCCTTGTTCCTGTGGCTTCTGTTGCTCACGGATCTCGAAGTCTTGGTGTTGTGGCTCGTCGTAGATAGCTCCCTGAGCTTGTCCTTCTACTCATGATCACGCATATACAAGATTACAGAGATCAATCATCATGCACAAACTTTACTCAAGATACAATGGTGCATATGCATGTTAACTTATGGTGTTGTTTTATTTAGATCAGTTTGTACGTGTCCTTGCATGGCTTGCATGGGGTTTTACGATGAACAGAGATGTAAAGATCAAGTGTGGACATGGAGATGATCTTGACTTAAGATCTAGATCAATCCCATCTTTAAAAACTGATCGACACGTGATCTGTCCACACGAAAAGGCTTCTGTTCGAAGAGATCGAAGAAACAGATGCAAAGAAAACGCGATGACGTCGTAAGGTGGTAATGGAGATCTACCTTACTTCCTTCGGAACCTTCGTCCTAGCAATGGCAGCAAAATAGATCATCGGCTCTCCTCCGGCGATCGTGTCGAGGCTCGTCGGCGGTCTCTCCGGTGGTTGTACTCCGGCGAAGGGGTTTAGCTCGGCGAGTTTGGGGGCTAGGGCCTTTAAGTTGTAGGCTTAGGAAGATGTTACGACCAAGGGTGTTTCGGGTTCTATTTATAACCGGGAAAAGAAGAGTCCTAATCTGATTGGAATTCAAATAAGAGTCCTATTCAAATCATTTTTGAATCTTAATTACTTATCTCCAATCGATTTAGTGCGGTAGCATCGTAGAAGAGTTCGTGTCGGTTTCCTCCGTACCGGGCACCCGCGCACGGGAGAAAAACCGCTTCAGATCTCGTCACCTCCGCGGTGATGAGCTCCGGAGGCTCCAGGTGTCCAGCGGAGGTCGGGCCTCCCTTTTCCGCAGAGGAGGCTCCGGTTGTGCCGCGTGTCAGGCGGGCGGGACCTCCCCTCTCCTCGGAGGTGAGCTCCGCGTACGCCACGTGTCCTGGCTGGCGGGACCTCCCTCTCCCTCAGAGGCGAGTTCCGCGTACGCCACGTGTCAGTGCCGGACCTCCCCTCTCTTCGGAGGTGAGCTCCGAGAATGACACGTGTCTAACAGTGTCAGACCTCCCTTCACCTCGAAGGTGGGCTCTGAGGACGACACGTGTCAAGTAGGGCGGAACGTCTCGGTGGCGAGCTCAGAGGCTGACATGTGTCCTGCAGTGTCGTCTCCTCGGAAGTGAGCTCCGAGGATGACACATGTCCAGTAGGACCGGACCTCTCGGAGGTTAGCTCCGAGAGCGACGTGAGTCCCGCGGTGTCGGACCTCTCAGGAGTGGGCTCCGAGAGCGACACGTGTCCCGCGGGTTGGGCCTTACTCCCCCGCAGTGACTAGCTCCGGTGGCGACACGTGTCCTGCGGGGCTGGACTTCGCTTTTCTATAGAGGCAAGCCCCGGAGGCAACACGCGACCAGCGGGTCGGACCTCGCCCCATCCACAGAGGATAGCTCCGAGCCTGCCACGTGTCTGGCGGTGCCGGACCTCTCCCCACTATGCAGGGATGAGCTCCAAACACGCCACGTGGCCAGCAGGCCGCAGGAAGTGTCTACAGCGCTCCTCGGCGAACTAGAAATGGCTCTTTTTAGCTATCTTTCTGATTCCTTCTCTATTTCTATTTATTTTAAAATGTTTCTCTACATGAAATATGAATGCATGCATGATTATGAAATTGAGGGTGTTACAAACCTACCCCCCTTAAATTGAATCTCGCCCTCGAGATTTGATAGAGTGGAGAATAGATGAGGGAACTCTATCTTGAGGTCTTCTTCACGTTCCCATGTAGCTTCGGCTTCCGTGTGATGGCTCCATTGTACCTTGCACCATCGGATCACTTTGTTCCTCGTGACCCTTTCCTTCTACATAGGTTAGATCCTCCTGAAGTTCGAGTTCATCCATCGGTACTTGTTCTTCTGGAACTCTCAAGCACTTCTTGAGCTGGGATACGTGAAACACGTCATGCACGTCAGAGAGGTGCGTTGGGAGCTCTAGTTGATAGGCTACTTCTCCTCGTTTACCCAAAATCTTAAATAATCCGATGTAGCGAGGTGCTTACTTGCCTTTGACGTCGAAACGTCGTTGGCCTTGGATAGGCGATACCTTAAGGTACACGAAGTCCCCTACTTCGAAGGTCAACTTTCTTCGCCTATTGTCTGCATAACTTTTTTGTCGTGACTGAGCAGCCTTCAAGTTCTCCCGTATCGTTTGGACATGCTTCTCAACTTCTTGCAGTACTTCGGGTCAAAACACTAGGTTCTCCCCGGTCTCGTTCCAAAACAACGGCGTTCTACACCATCTACCATACAATGCTTCGAAAGGTGACATCTTCAAACTAGCTTGATAGCTGTTGTTATAGGAGAATTCAGCATACGGCAAGCTCCTATCCTAACTACGCCCATGTTTCAAGGCGCAAGCTCTCAACATGCCTTCCAAAATTTGGTTTGTCCTCTCGGTTTGCCCGTCGGTTTGCGGGTGATAAGCGGAGCTAAAATCCAGTCGTGTACCCATAGCCTCATGCAGCTTCCTCCAGAACCTAGAGGTAAACTGAGAACTCTGATCTGAGACTATCCTCTTCGGGACTCCATGGTGGCACACGATTTGCTCCATGTACAGCTCAGCTAGATCTGCCACGCGGTATGTGGTTTTAACAGGAAGAAAATGAGCGGTTTTCGTCAATCGGTCCACGATAACCCAGATGGAGTCGTAACCCGACCGAGTACGTGGTAATCCGACGATTAAATCCATACTGATGTCTTCCCACTTCCACTCGAGTACTTTCTATGGTTGCAACAGTCCAGCAGGTCTTTGATGTTCGGCCTTCACCCATTGGCATGTGTCACATAAGGGAACATACTCAGCTATGTCCCTTTTCATACCATCCCACCAATAACAAGTCTTCAAGTCCTTGTACATCTTTGTACTGTCGGGATGTATGAAATAAGGGGAATCACGTGCCTCTTTTAATATCGTGTCGCGGATGTGCTTCACGTTAGGCACACAAATCCTTTTTCCTAACCAAAGTGTACCCTTCTCGTCTTTCTTGAAGTCCTTTTATATGCCTTGTAGGATTCTTTCTTTGATCTCCTTGACTTCTTCATCCGTTGCTTGGCCATCTCTTATTTCTTGTTCCAACGAAGAGTGGAGTTCCATTACTTCCATCTCGTTCAAGAACCCGAGATGTAACCGTTCGAACTCCTTACGCAGCTCGGGCGGTAGCTCCCGAACCGTGAGTTGGTGACATGCTACCTTTCGGCTCAATGCATCACCTACTACATTGGCCTTTCCGGGGTGATAGTTGATTCCAACATCATAATCCTTGATGAGTTCCAACCATTGATGTTGCCTCAAATTCAAATCCGTTTGGGTGAATATGTACTTGAGGCTTTTATGATCCGTATAGATCTCACATCGGTGGCCAAGGATATAATGTCTCCAAATTTTTAATGCATGCACCACGGCTGCGAGTTCCAAATCATGCATGGGGTAATTCAACTCGTGTTTCTTTAGTTGTCTTGACGCGTAGGCTACCACTTGTCCTTCTTGCATGAGCACACATCCAAGCCCTTGTCTTGATGCGTCACAATATATGTCGAAACTCTTGCTCGCGTCCGGTAATACCAAAACCGGCGCTGTGGTTAGCCTTTTCTTGAGCTCCTTGAAGCTTTCTTGACACGCTTGTGTCCACAGAAATGGTTTTCCCTTCATTAGCAATTCAGTCATAGGCTTTGCTATCTTGGGGAAATCCTTGATGAACCGGCGGTAATATCCAGCCATCCCAAGGAAACTCCCAATGTCTCTCACGTTCTGCGGTTGGTTCCACTTCAGAACATCTCCCACTTTTACGGGATCGACTGATACTCCTTCCTCGGAGATGATGTGTCCTAGGAACGATATCTCCTTTAGCCAAAATTGACATTTGCTGAACTTGACATACAATTGATGCTCTCGCAGCTTCTGCAATGTCAATCCAAATGTTCTTCATGTTCTTCCTCACTTTTTGAATACACAATGATATCGTCGATGAAAACCACGACGAACTTATCCAAGTACTCCATGAAGACCTTATTCATGAGGTACATGAAACATGCAGGTGCATTCATTAACCCAAAAGACACAACGGTATATTCATAAGAACCATACTGTGTTCGAAAGGCAGTCTTGGGTATATCGGAGGGCTTAATTTTCAGCTGGAAGTATCCTGACCGAAGATCAATCTTGGAAAAGACTCGGGCACCTTTCATCTGGTTGAACAGGTCCTCTATACGGGGCAGAGGGTACTTGTTCTTGATTGTCACCTCATTGAGAGACCTATAGTCCACACACATCCTTTGGGTCCCGTCCTTCTTGTCTACGAAGAGCACAGGGGCTCCCCATGGTGACGAGCTTGGGCGTATAAAACCCTTTTCTAGCTGCTCCTGGATTTGCTTCTTGAGTTCTACTAGCTCGTCAACGGGCATCCTATATGGTCTCTTTGCTATAGGGGCACCAAGTCAACGGAAAACTCAATGTCCCGATCAGGTGGCATACCTGGAAGTTCTTCCGGGAACACGTCCAAAAATTCTTGAACCACCGGAATGCTTTCCAATGTTGCTCCTTCGACATGGTTCAACGTTGCCTTCTCGGTTGATGGTTGGGCTGACTCGAACTCAATACGAGTACCGTGCTCGTTTGTCAACTGCACGCTCCTCTTAGCACATTGGATCACTCCGTTGTGCTTGCTTAACCAATCCATTCCGAGTATTATGTCAAGCCCTTGGGAATCCAAGACAATGAGGTTGGCAAGGAAGTCTACCCCCCTTATTTTAAAGTTTACTTTCGGACATACTATATTAGTCCTCATCTCTCCACCGGGACAATTAACCAACATAGTATATTTCAAGTGTGATATGGGTAGATTATACTTGGCAACATACTTGGATGATATGAATGAATGTGATGCTCCGGAATCAAATAAAATGGTGGCTGGGTTGGAGTTGGTAAGGAACATACCAATCACGACGTCCTCAGCTTGTTGCGCTTCCTCAGTAGAGACATGATTCACGTTGCCACGAGTGTAGCTCTGCCGTCCACGGTTGCCTTGATTGGCTCCTCTGTTCGGCCGTGGGTTCTTCTTGGGCATGTTGCTTGGCTGTCCAGGACCTTTCCTTGGGCACTGGCTTGCAAAGTGTCCTGTTTCTCCGCATGCAAAGCATGCCTTGTTTCCCAAGACAGCGGGGACGTTGGGACGGGGGTTTTGAACATAGGCGCCCGTGTTTGGATGGGGCGCAGAAGGCAAAGGCACACGAGGTGCTTGCATGGTAGGACGTTGCTGTGGTGGCTGATTAGGGCGAAAAGTAGATGTGGACGAGCCATAATATGGTGCATCTGGGGGCATGTACCGGGGACGTGCGTTGCTCCCTTGTGGCTGGTATGGCATTTTTCTTTTGCCCTCTTGCTCGATCTCCTGGATCTTGCTCTCAACCACTATAGCTTTGTCAACTAGCTTTTGGAAGTTTGCATAGTCATTGTTGAGAAGTTGAACTTGGATCTCGTTGTTCAACCCTCTCATGAACAAGTACTGCTTCCTTTGGTCAGAGTTGACATCTTCGGGGGCATACCTTGACAGTTGCGTGAACTTGTTGAGGTACTTATTCACACTTTTCTTGCCTTGGCGGAGACCTTCGAACTCTTGCCTTTTTAGCATCATGACTCCCGCAGGGACATAATGAGAGCGGAAACTCTCCTTGAACTCAGTCCAAGTGATAGTCTCCTGGTTGACATGAGCGTTGCAGAGAGCGTTCCACCAGTCAGCGGCTGCTCCCATAAGTTGGTGCGATGCAAAGAGAACTTTCTCTCGGTCATTGCACTGAACTATGGCAAGATTCTTCTCGATGGACTTCAACCAGTCATTGGCCTCCATGGGATCATTAGCTTGTGCAAAAGTGGGTGGTCGAGTCCTCATGAACTCTCCCAATCGGTTGTGAGCTGGCGGTGGTGGTGGTGGCGGGGGTGCAGAAATGGGGTTATTGTTGTTGGCTTGCAGCTGACCCAAAGTTTGGATCATAGTTTGCATGAACTGGTTCTACATAGCCATCAACCTTTAAAGGTTGTTTCCACTAGCCTTCGGGTTGACATTCTCAGGAACTTCAACGTGGTCATCCTCTTGGTTGCCACGGGCATTCCTCCTTTGTCGACCGGTGTTTTCTCTCACCATCTGTAAGAGAGAGTTGGATAGAATAGAGGTTAGAAGTTTAGATGGATTCCCCCCAACTATATGCATCAAGGATATGAACTATATATTAACCTATATGAGGATGTGAACACATGCCGAAGCATCTCACATCTCTCTACTATGTGTGGATATGGACAACGCTGAAACGTCCCACAACTCACACTAAGCACACAATCACAAGCAATCACCACAAAAGTTTCACACAACTCCTATTCAAGCTTATTCAATGGGAGTCCTATGTGTTTTTAGGGTGATACCAATCTGTGACTTCGTCCTATAGTCAATGGGGTTTGGGGTGATACCTATGATACCAATCCGTGATCAATCTGTGACTTCTGCTAGGCTTGCACCCTACGGTCAAGGTGGTTCTGATGCCAGTCTATGCATTCTAGGCTTGCATCCTACGGTCACAGTGGCTCTAATGCTAATCTGTGACTAGGCCTGCGTCCTACGGTTAACATGGCGATTTTGATACTAATCTGTGATTTCTATCTAGGCTTGCAACCTACGGTCAACCGTGGCTCTGATACCAGTTCTTTGACACCCCTGTTCCGAGAAAACCTCAGAACCGAGCTGATGCATATGTGTGCCCAGGATGTTCATCACACATAAACATATATTCCACAAACTGAATTCAGAATATATATAACCACGAATGAATAGGGTTTATTACAGTGCCTCATGAATTTCTAACTCATTCTAACAACGGAAGTCTTTAATCTAGCAGCGGAAGTCTTCTAAACTATTGCGGAAGCAAACTAAACACTGCAGCAGTGACTCCATCTCCTACTCCACAGGCAAGTTGACGGTAGATCACACGCCTAATACTGCACATGATCTTCGAAATACTCCTCTCCTGTTGCTGAAGTAATAATGCAAGTTTGAGTACAAGACGTACTCAGCAAGTGCGGGAAGTATGAAATGTAGCTTACAACAAGGTAGGTATAAAAAGGCTCATTGCGTAAAAGCAAAGTTTATTTCACAAAACATGATAAAACAGCAACCAGCTTTAAGTGAAGTTAATCCCAACATATATCAACATACCTCCATCATATTCACCACCTTACAAGTCTCATCCAGCCATTTATCTTTCTCAACTTTTTCTCAAGCTCATGAATATCATATCATATTCACTACCATCTCATCTCATATTCAATTCCATCTCATAACCGAGATCAAAGCTCATTATCACGACTCAACAGTCGCAAACTCCATTACGAAGACTCAATATTCTTGAAACCAAAACCAAATTCCAAACCATAACCAAACCAAATACCATCCCAATCACCATCCCAATAACTATTCCAATAACCATTCCATCTAATCATGTGACATGGCCAGGCGCTTGTGACCGTAAGCATGGCTATCATGATAGTTTTATACCCTGCAGAGTTTGCACCACTTTACCCACAAGTTTGTGATTTCGTCACCCGTCAGCGACTGCAGAACCTCCATTATACCAGTACACAACCATCGGTATATGGACAAGAGATCACAAAATACCCTTTACAAAGGGGCAACTAGATGTATGGACTCACTAAGGTTTCACCAGCAGGCTCGAATCACCATTCTCCCACCCGCGGGCCCCCTCTTGTGCCATGCAGTTCCCAGGACAGTCCTCTCTCGACTCCCATTCCTCGCGCCTTCCACGATCCATAACAATCTGGCAACTTACCTAATTAGTCAGCTAAGCCGCACCCATATTTGGCCTTGTGGTGGCACTGTTTTCCTGGCATGTGCTGGCATGAACCGGTCCTTAGATCTATGACAAGTAAACCACCATCTCATTCTAACACATCCTCAAAACAAGCTTGCCTAGATCTCCCCCGATCCATGTTCATTATCATCATCAAGTTCTCATTAACATTGTTCATATGAGTGCAGTAGCTAGACACATTCTATGTCGCTTCCCATATCCCGTAGATTAGCGAAGTAGAAAAGAAAAATGACCATACCCGACTCATAAACTTCCCTAGCGACAAGGGTGCTTAACAAAACTAGTAGACTCCTATAAAATATTTCCCCATCAAGTTGACTCAAGCATTCATAGTTTTCGCAAACAAAACAGCTTTCAAAACATGGGATCAATATGGTCAAGGGGCACTTGCCTTGTTCCTATGGCTTCTGTTGCTCACGGATCTCGAAGTCTTGGTGTTGTGGCTCATCGTAGAGAGCTCCCTGAGCTTGTCCTTCTACTCACGATCACGCATATACAAGATTTACAGAGATCAATCATCATGCACAAACTTTACTCAAGATGTAATGGTGCATATGCATGTTAACCTATGGTGTTGTTTTATTTAGATCAGTTTGTACGTGTCCTTGCATGGCTTGCATGGGGTTTTACAATGAACAGAGATGTAAAGATCAAGTGTGGACGTGGAGATGATCTTGACTTAAGATCTAGATCAATCCCATCGTTAAAAAATGATCGACACGTGATCTGTCCACACGAAAAGGCTTCTGTTCGAAGAGATCAAAGAAACAGATGCAAAGAAAACGCGATGACGTCGTAAGGTGGTAATGGAGACCTACCTTACTTCCTTCGGAACCTTCCTCCTAGCAATGGCAGCAAAACAGATCGTTGGCTCTCCTCCGGCAATCGTGTCGGGGCTCATCGGCGGTCTCTCCGGCAGTTGTACTCCGGCGAAGGGGTTTAGCTCGGCGAGTTTGGGGGCTAGGGCCTTTAATTGTTGGTTTAGGAAGATGTTACGACCAAGGGTGTTTTGGGTTCTATTTATAACCGGAAAAGAAGAGTACTAATCTGATTGGATTTCAAATAAGAGTCCTATTCAAATCGTTTTTGAATCTTAACAACTTATCTCCAATCAATTTGGTGTGGTAACATCATAGAAGAGTTTGTGTCAGTTTCCTCCATACCGGGCACCCGCGCACAGGTAAAAAACCGCTTCAGATCTCGTCACCTCCTTGGTGATGAGCTCCGGAGGCTCCACGTGTCCAGCGGAGGCCGGGCCTCCCTTTTTCACAGAGGTGGCTCCTTTTGTGTCGCGTGTCAGGCGGGCGGGACCTTCCTCTCCTCGGAGGTGAGCTCTGCGTACGCCACGTGTCCTGGCGGGCGGGACCTCCCTCTCCCTCAGAGGCGAGTTCCGCGTACGCCACGTGTCAGTGCCGGACCTCCCCTCTCTTCGTTGGTGAGCTCCGAGAATGACACGTGTCTAACAGTGTCAAACCTCCCTTCACCTCGGAGGTGGGCTCCGAGGACAACACGTGTCAAGCAGGGAGGAACCTCTCGGAGGCGAGCTCCGAGGCTGACACGTGTCCTGCAGTGTCGTCTCCTCGGAAGTGAGCTCCGAGGATGACACGTGGCCAGTAGGATCGGACCTCTCGGAGGTTAGCTCCGAGAGTGACGTGTGCCCCGCGGTGTCGGACCTCTCGGGAGTGGGCTCCGAGAGCGACACATGTCCTGCGGGTTGGGCCTTACTCCCCCGCAGCGACTAGCTCCGGTGGCCACACGTGTCCTGCGGGGCTGGACCTCGCTTTTCCGCAGAGGCAAGCCCCGGAGGCAACACGCGTCCAGCGGGTCGGACCTCGCCCTTCCACAGAGGCTAGCTCTGAACCTGCCACGTGTCTGGCGGTGCCAGACCTCTCCCCACTAAGCAGGGATGAGCTCCAAATATGCCACGTGGCCAGCAGGCCGCAGGAAGTGTCTACAGCGCTCCTCGGTGAACTGGAACTTGCTCTTTTTTAGCTATCTTTCTGATTCCTTCTCTGTTTCTAGTTATTTTAAAATGTTTCTCTACATGAAATATGAATGCATGCATGATTACAAAATTGAGGGTGTTACAGCGTGACCTAGGTCGATTACAATATGTTTTATCTAATATTGATTCTATATATGACATGCTATATCTAGTCTCAATACGCGTGACTTATTTTCTTATCTTCATAATGTCCTGATAGTATCTTCACCCGCACTCCACGTTTCATATGGGGGCAGAGTTCTAGTCTTGTGGTGCTGTCGTTCCGTAAACCCTATAATGTATGGGCTTGAGTCTTCATTGATCTAGTGGGCATGCCCTACCGGGTAGCCATCCCCATGCCAGTGGCCACTGAGTCCATCATAAGCATCACACAATCACCTGAAGTAGAGGAGGTGAAACCATTAAGAAAGAGCACCAGGTGGTACCTAGATTCAGGCGCCAGCAACCATAGGACATGTGACAAGTTTTCTGATAAGGGTTCAGTGAGTTTTGGTGATGGTTCACTGGTTGAGATAAGTGGAGATAGGTTAGTAGTCTTTCAGGGAAGGTCAAATGAACATAAAGTGCTCTCAGATGTGTACTATATTCCTAAGCTGAAGACCAACATTATCAGTCTTGGTCAGTTAGCTGAAGGGGCGTGCAAAGTAGAGATTGAGAGTAGCTGGCTCTATGTGATCGGTTCAGACAATACCCTGTTGATCAAGACTCAAGGCACTGGGAACAGACTCTACATAGCCCAGCTGAATATTGTTCACCCAGTGTGCTTGCTCTCTAGGCTGCCAGATGAAGCTTTCCTGTGGCATTGTCGATTTGGGCACCTAAATTTCAGATCCCTGAGAGATCTGGGAAGAAAAAAAATATGACACTTGGGATTCCTGTCATAGAGCAAGTGGAGCAAGTATGTGATGGGTGTATGTTGGGAAAACATCACAGACGACTGTTTCCACATGCATCTAAATATAGAGCTGAAAGAAGCCTGGACCTTCTGCATGGTGACTTGTGTGGGCACATTGATCCTCCAACCCCTGGTGGGAAAAGGTACTTCCTCCTCATTGTTGATGATTTCAGTAGATATATGTGGGTGGAGCTACTGGAAGCAAAGAGTGAAGCTTTTCACTACTTCAAGGTTATAAAGGATCTGACTGAAAATGAGTCTGGAAACAAAGTGAGGGGGTTTAGAACTGATGGGGGAGGATAGTTTAATTCAACTGAGTTCACTATTTTCTTGGAAGAACATGGGATCAGACACTACACCACTGCGCCCTATACACCTCAACAGAATGGGGTGGTAGAGAGAAGAAACCAGACAGTGGTTGAGATGGCAAGGTGTATGTAGAAGAGCATGCGAGTTCCAACAAGGTTTTGGGTGAAGCTGTCAAGACTGATGTGTATGTGCTTAACAGATCACCTACAAAATGTCTCCAAGAAAGAACACCTTTTGAAGCTATGTCAAGTAAGAAGCCATCAGTCAAGCATTTCAGGACTTTTGGATGCACTGTTTTTGTCAGGCGGACAGGACCAGGGGTGTCAAAGCTGTCAGATAGATCATTTCAGGGGGGTGTTCCCTAGGTATGAGCCCAGCTCAAAAGTCTACAAAATATATGATCCCATATCTAACAGTGGTGTCTAGAGATGCTAAGTTTGATGAGAGGAGGCCCTGTTCGTGGGGGGGGGGGGGGGAGCAGGCTCTGGAGAAGAGGAGTCATAATCCTTTTTCAGTGTTCAGTGGTCAACATCAGTGGACATGACTGAAACAGAAAATGATGAGTTTCCTTTTGTACCAGTTACTCTAATAACACCTCAACGACAATAGAGTGATCAACCATCAGATGGCATTCAGTGGGCGACACCACCTACGGGTCAGGAAGTGGATTCAGAGGGAGTTCACCAAAGGTTCAGAAGGGTGTCAGGTGTACTTGAAGCAAGTGAAGAGGTATTAGATGTTGAATACTCAGGGCTATGTCTACTGACAGCTGAAGAACCTACCAGCATTCAGCAAGCCTTGCAGGACCAAAACTGGAAGGGAGTCATGCTTGAAGAACACTGTGCCATTGAAGAAAACCACACATGGTCACTAGAAGAATTGCCTCTGGGTGGCAAGGCCATAGACCTAAAGTGGATTTTCAAGGTGAAAAAGGGTCCTTCTGGTAACATCATCAGATACAAAGCAAGGTTGGTGGCAAAGTGATATGCCAAAAGAGAAGGAGTTGATTTTGATGAAGTGTTTGCCCCTGTGGCTCGGCTGGAGAGAGTGAGGATGCTTCTGGCATTAGCTGCACACGAAAAATGAGAAGTACACCATATGGATGTGAAATCTGCTTTTCTAAATGGTGATTTGCTTGAGAAAATATTTGTCACACAACCACCTGGTTTTGAAGATGAGTCAAGTACACACAAGGTGCTGAAACTGAAAAAAAAACAATATGGGCTAAGACAGGCACCTAGAGCCTGGAATGTGAGACTGGACAAGGAGCTGAATCAGTTGGGTTTCAAAAAATGTGAAACTGGTCATGCTCTCTATAGAAGAGGCTCAAGTTCAGAGTTACTGCTTGTGGGGGTGTATGTGGACGATCTGGTGATCTGTGGACCATCAGAGAACATGATCAGGCAGTTCAAAGCAGACATGAAGAACACTTTCAAAATGAGTGACCTTGGAAAACTCTGTTACTACCTTGGAATTGAGGTGGATTAGAGAATAGATGAGTCTCCGCTGTAGAGGGCTTATGCTCTGAAAGTGCTTGAAAATGCAGGGATGAAAAATTGCAACTCGTCTGATATACCCATGGAGCCAAAACTATACTGGAGCAAGTCTGATGAATCTGCACCTGTTGATCCCACAATGTACAGAAGCATCATCGGGTGTTTAAGGTATCTAGTTAATACCAGGCCTGATATAGCTTTCAGTGTGGGGGTTGTTAGCAGATTCATGGAGAAACCAACTGTCAGTCACTGGAACGCAGTCAAGCACATATTAAGGTATGTTGCTTGGACACTTGACTATGGTTGCAAGTATGTTTCAGGTGAAAGTCTGAATGTTATGGGATTCAGTGATAGCGATCTTTCTGGGGATGTAGATAACAGGAAAAGTACCTCAGGAGTGGTCTTCCTCTTGGGGAATAATCTGATTACATGGTGTTCACAGAAGCAACGAGTGGTTGCATTATCATCTTGTGTAGAATACATAGCTGCTGCTACTGCGGTGTGCCAAGGAGTTTGGGTCACAAGACTGATTGGGGAAGCTCTGAACATCAGACCTGAAACCTTCAAGCTATGGGTTGACTGTTGACAACAGGGCAGCTATTGAGATTAGCAAGAACCAAAAGCATCATGAGAGAGTGAAACACATTTTTTATACAAAATTTCACTACATTTGTGACTGCATAGAAAAAGGAGTCGTGGAACTTGGACATGTTGGGACCTCGGAGCAGCTAGCTGATATACTCACCAAGGCTCTGCCTACAGTGAAATTCATTGAGAATCGGCATCGACATGGGGTGGTCAAGGTGCAACAAGATTAAAGGGGTCAAATGTTAGTTTAATCTAGTTGCAGAGCACGTTTGTTTTCCGCTGAACTTTGTTATTTCCTTTGCATGTCGTCCATGTACTAGCTTGCATGTTGAACTGGTAGTGGGCGTGTTTTCAGCATCCAAGGAGTGGAATCCAATTCAGATGGGAGAGCGATCACGTTCTCTGCGGTTCTTACGGTGCTGGACGAAGATATTGCATAGAAGGTCACGTATGTTGTGGTATACAAAAAGATATTCGACAATATATATATGAAAAATAGTAGGTTGGTACGTGCATGTGCACGGCAAGTATCAGTAGAGAATTCAGTTTCTCTCCTTAGGTCTTTGTCGAAGTGTTCTCTATGAGACTTCCCCCGGCACCGCTACTGGAGCAGTTTGTGGAGGTTCATTGTTTAGAGGGTCTAACGTCCCTAGATCGATAGAGCTTGAGGCGAATGGAGATAAACACCAGGATTTACGTGGTTCAGGCATCCGGATCGTAAAACCCTACGTCCACGGGAGTGTGTATTGTATTGCTTGTGCTTGCGCGTGTGAGAATCTGAGGGTTGGAATCGGGATCGGATCAGGATCAGGTTTCCTCTCTAGGAGGTTGTCCGGTCCTTTTATGTCTCAAGGCCAGGTAGTTACACTGAGACCCTGGGCCCGACAGGTGGCCATGCGGTGGTCTGTACCCTATACACGATCTAGGGTATTAACGGTTACTTGTAGTGTACACTGTCGTTGGAGATAAGGCGCGCCGCCTAACACGATGGGCGCCTCAGACCGAGTAGCGGTTAATGATGGCGGGAGAAAGCTCTGTCTTGTCGCTGCAGCCTACTCGGTCAGTTGTGCAGCATTGTGCCGCTACTGCCGTTGTCATGCCGTACCGTCCTGTCCTGTCACTGTAATGACTGCCAGTAGTGGGTGGAGTCGTGCGCTGCGCGCCATGCATGCTTTGGTGAACACGTGAGTCTTAAATGCGTGACTGGACTGGCCACGTCTTCCTTGACTCTTGAGGTTCACGGCCCATGACTAGTCTTGGGACACGTGGTAGCGTCGAACCTCGCCTCAGTGGAGAGGCCAGGTCCGGGGTCTGAGGACACGTGGCAACTCCGGAGCCCTCCTCAGTGGGGAGGCCAGGCCCTGAGCTAGAGGACACATGGCAGCGTCGGACCTCGCCTCAGCGGCGAGGCCAGGTCAAGGGCCGGAGGAAACATGGCAGCTCTGGAGCCCTCCTTAGCGGGTAGGCCAGGCCCGGAACTGGAGGACACGTGGCAGCTCCGGAGCCCTCCTCAACAGGGACGCCAAGCCTGGAGCCAATGGACACGTGGCAGCTCCGGAGCCCTCCCCAACGGGGAGGCCAAGCCAGGAGCCAAGTGACATGTGGCAGCTCCACAGCCCGCCTCAGCAAGGAGGCGGGGTCTAGAGCCGTTTCCTGCCTGTACGCGGGGTACCTGGTGTACAGGGTACCAATAGTGGCCCCCCAGGCCCAGCTCGAGAGAAGCGACGATCCTGCAGGTGGGGGCCTCCATCTTTCTTTCCCGCATGGCTGCTTTGAACTTGTATCTTGGCAGTTGAAGCGGCAGCACGTCTCTGGCGTAGTGGACAACTGGCGTGCTTGTCAGTTGAAGCAGCAGCACGCCCCTGGCATAGTGGACGTGTGGCTGCGCTTGGTTGGAGGGTCATGGCGACGTGTTCATGCAGCGGCTCAGAGCATTGACTGCAACAGTTGTCGAGATGACCGCTACAGTTACTTCATGCCGCTTTTCCTGGGAACTTCCCGAGCCTCCTTCTAGAGACGCTGCCCACCTGGACCCACTGTCTGACAGGCGGACCTGGGTCCCACTCGTCATTGGCAACGCGGGTTGCACGGGGTGGCGCTAGGCCAGGCACCGCGCACGAAATTCTGCCAAGCGTCGCAGGAGTAGTAAAGGAAACTTTGCAGCAAAAGGAAATTGTTTCCTTACTTGCTTCCTTGCGCCTTGTGCTCTTTGTCTTCCTTCTTTGCGCAAATTTCGACCAGATCCAGCCACAGCTTGCTCCGATGGTGACCAGCCTTCGCTCCTCCCGCCTTCAGACTGGCGAGGATCTCGGGCGCATAAGGCGGCTGCTCGGCTGGCAGCCGGCCAACTACAAACGAGGATTCACCATGGGACGACCCCGCTCACCGGCCTGTAGCTCGGCGAGATCGTCCTCTTTACATCTTACGTGCTGTCTGGGTTCTCTCTCCCGGCATCTTCATTCCTGCTGACGCTGCTGGAGGTATACGACCTTCAGCTCCACTATCTGACGCTGCACGTTCTTGCATTGATAGCAGTCTTCGTTCACTTCTGCGAGATGTTCGTATGCGTGCAGCCGTCGAGAAGGCTCTTCCAGGTCTTCATCGTCCTGTGGGCCTCGGGGAGAATCTCAAGCCATCTGGGGGCTTACTACTTCCAGCACCGAGACAAGAACTCCGCGCCGTACATCGCACCCTTCTCCCCCGGCAAGTGGGAGCACTGGATGATTGTCCAGACCAACGTCCACGACCGCCTGGACTTGCTGAGCGGCCCCCCAATCAGAGAGAATCCCGTTGGGAATGAGATTCACGACCTGCAGGAAGCCTACAAGCCGTGGTGCATGAGGATCAGATTCCTGGCGCAGCAGGGCCTGACTTTATTGATGGTCCTGGCTGACTTTTTGTCGTGTCGCCTCGCTCCCCTCCAGCAGCGCCCACACGCTGCCTGGTTGTATACCGGGGCGAACGACCTCACCCGGCTGGAGCTCGGCCCCGTGAAAACTCCGGACAGTATGATGTTTGAGGCCATGTTGTCGAAGCTGTCCCCGACCCAATCTCCGATAACTTCATCAACTCTCCAACGAGTTGCTTGCCGGTCTACCTTAACCAAGCGACAAGGTCGAGGATGCTGAAGGAGTTGCCAATGCTGGACGACATCGACGTCGCCGTGCAGCAGGTCAGGGACGCTTCATGGGGCGTGGAGATCTCTGGTGGAGGCAGCCCCAGCAATCAGGCGGGGCCCGTGCCAGACCCGTTCCTCAACAAAGGGAAGGAGTGGGTGCCGGCTGGAGGACCCGCACCCACAGCGCACCCTCGCTCACCGCCCAGGGATGCCGCAGAGTCAAGCAAGCAGCCGAAGAGGAGGTTGGTTCGCAGTGACGGGAGTTGCGTCTCGAAGCCCAGAGCAGAGGGGGCTCAAGCCACACGTAGCCCTGCGTCGGGCCCGTCGGGCGGTGCCGGCAGCGGGCCCAGCAGTGCTGCAGTCGGGGCAGTTCCGGCTTCGGCACCTGACATACCTCCGACTCCGAGGCTGGCAGCAAATAATACTCCTGACGGGCCTCTGGCTCCGAATCCGACAGCGAAGAGCACTCCTGACGCACCTCCGGCTCCGAAGCCGTCAGGGACAAGTGGCTCCAGCCCCCTGCGCAGGAAGCTTCATGCCTCCTGTAACTGCCAGGCGCCCAGGTACGACGCAGACCTTAGGGTAAGCTGTATTCTTACTTCTGTTCTGTTTGTGTGATTGATTTTGATTTCTTTCTCACAGAGCGTCGATGCAGAACGCAGCACCTCCCGCGCAGCAGCCCACGGGCAAGGGCCCCTTTGTCACTGGTGGTTCCGGAGGACCAGCACCGGCACCAGCGCTGGAGCCAGCACCTGGACCTATCCGGGACACCGACTCTCGGACCTCCGAGACCGGCCTGCCGACGGACGCGGACGTCCTCGGCAGAGGCACGGCCACTCTGGGGCAACCTGCAGGGCCACCCCCTTCTTCTCCGCAGGCGGGTGTAGTGGCAGCTCCGCCGGAAGACAATGAGCCCGTGGAGGCTGTGGGGTTTCCTCGCTTGCAGATGCCGGAAGCGGTCCCCCTCCCCAAGGCCATGATGTTAGCGCTCTATGGCATGGAACAGGTGCAAGAGGCACTTGGACGGGAGTGGGACGAGCTGAAGGCAGAGCGGGAGTGCCTCAGGGACTGAGGCGACCTGCTGAAGAAGCAGACCCAGGCTGCCAAGGAGCGGGCGAGGGGGAAGATGGAGCGGCTGGAGGTCATGCAGGAGGCAATCGACCTGGAGCACACCACGGTCAAGAGGCTCGATAGGATGACCCAGGACCTCCTGGTCGAAGCCAGAAGGCTCTACACCGAGGCCGACGCTCGTGCTGAAGCTCTCTCAGAGGCGCTGGAGAGCCTCATCCGGCGGGAGCGGGAGCTGCAGGAGAGGGACAGGGACTTCGACTTCTGTGAGGCAGCCCAGGAGGCGGAGCGGGAGCGCTTGGGGAAGCAGCTCCTGGACGTCCATGAGCTCAAGCTCGCCGCCTCGTCCAAGGAGTCCTCCCTGGAGTGTCATACGGCGGAGCTGGCGAACCAGGACTTGGTCCAGGAGCTGGCCACCACTTGAAAGATGATGGAGGAGCTCCGGGCTTCCCGTGTGGTTGAGGCAAAGAAGGTCTGGAACTTACTAGGCCACGCAAAGACGACATTGGAGCCCTTTGGCTTCAGCCGCTTGCACTCGGGAGGTCCGGTGCCGGAGGTGAGCCAAGTGCTCCCTGCGCTGGACTTGGCCGGAGCCAAACTGCTGGCGTAGGAGGGCATCAGAGGGGAAGAGATGGAGGCCGAGGGCAAGGCCCTGGCTCAGCAAGTGGCGGAGCACGTGCTCACGTGCTTCTGAAGCTGGGACCCCAACATATCCCTGGAGCCGGTGGTGCAAGGTCCCACCGCGGAGGGCATAGAGACGGCCAGGTCCAGCGTGGAAGACACCGCCAAGCTCGTGGCTGCAAGGTTCCAGCACCAGTAGGCTCCTAGATCTCTAGCTTGCCTTGTGTATCCTCCAGCACCTTATCTTGAACAAAAACTTGCAATTGAAGCTTTTGTTTCTTGTGTTGTAGTTGTATCTCTTTGGGTCCTTAGCAGCACAAGAACCCGAAAAAACTTGACCGAGGTAGCTAGTCTTCACTGATGTTGTTAGCTTGTGTCCCCGGGTCCTTAGCAGCGTAAGGACCCGAAGAAGCTCTGGCGGTGTTGTTAGCTTGCTGTAGTCGATCGCTCCAAGTCTCTGATTGCTGCCGTGGCGGTATCAACGTCCTGCCCGCGTAGATCACCGTGATGGCCCCCTGGTAGGTGTGGCCCTTAGGTTGGGGCGCACCTACCAAGTAGACTGCTGAGGCACGGCATCAATGGCGGCCCCCTGGGAGGTCCGGGACGATAGGACCTGCTGGGTTCTGCACAGACATGACTGAGGAAAGGAGTAAAAGTGCTCAGTGGTCACAATTTCATGCTCCTGGTTTCGTTGCGGCTTATGGTCCCTGGCCGAGCTGCGGGGCATGGGCAATTCAGTGTGATAGCATCTGGGTTATGGATACTACTTTGATCAGAAGTATGAGCCGTCCGGCTCCTCGGTACTCAGCCGCAGCGCTGGAGAGGTAAAGTATGCACGCTTAGGGTGCAGGACCAGGCTAAGCAGGCTACACAGTCTAGACCTCCCGCTGGCATTGGCTTTCCAGGGGAGGGACCATTTGGCGCAATGGGGCCCTCGAGCAAGGAAATGACCCAAGGACTCCTGATACACCAAAGATATCTCATCCGGACCTGCCTACAGCAAGATATCACAATTCTAACTATGGGTGAGCACATGGAAAAATGGCTGACCATATGGCCGGAGCGATACAGAAAAGCAAGCACTAGAACGAAAATGGTGGTGCCTGGGGTACGTTTATCCTCTTGTCCAGGAGTGTGTGTCATTCGGCCCCCAAGTACTCAATCGTAACTCTGGGAGGCAAAGTGTACAGGCATAGGGTGCAGAACCAGGCTAAGCAGGATGCACACTCTGGACCTCTCGTGAGCATTAACCTTTCAACGAGGAGACCTTCAAGCACCATAGAGCTCCGAACAAAGGGAATAGGACGGACCCTGGACACGCCACACAACAGTTGATATGCAAAAGAATGCATAACCCGAAGCGTAATGAAAAGGAAGTAAGAGCACACGGGGTAGGATAGATTTTTCCCGTATCAGGTTACTTCATAGGACGAGGCATGCTTTACAAGAATACAGCGACCCACTCCGGATGACAAGAGTAGCAGGACCCCTCCGGAGCTTGGCTGTTTCGAGCGCTGCTCCTAGACTCTATGACACCCTAACAGAGAAAAAACAGTCCTACATTGTGCTAAGGGTAGAACTTACGGAGGTGCTCTATCTTTTAGGGATTGGGTAGAGGTATCCCATCCTCCGTGGCAAGGCAGACACACCCGGGGCGGGACACTTGTGTTACTCGGAAGGGACCCTCCCAGCAGCGGGAGAGTTTGTTTGCCCCTTCACAAGAAAATATGCGCCAGAGCACCAGGTCGCCCACGTCGAACTGTCTACTACGCATGAAACGCTGGTGATAGCGCTGGAGCACCTGGCAGTACCGTGCATTTCGAGCAATTGCTTGTCACCTTCACTCGTCTACAAGGTCAATGTCTTCATGCCAGACCTGGTCCTGCGCGGCTTTGTCGTATGCCTGGACATGGGGGGAGCCCATGGTGATCTCTAGGGAGAGGACGGCCTCAGCCCCGTACACCAGGAAGAAGGACATTTCCCTTGTCGCTCGGCTGAGGAATGTCCGGCTAGCCCACAGTGCACACGGAAGCTTGTCTACCCAATTGGCACCATGCTTCTTCAAGCAGTCGTAGGTGCATGTCTTGAGTTCCCTTAGTATATCAGCATTAGCCCTCTCGACTTGTCCATTTCTTTCTTGATGCGCAACGGATGTGTATCACATCTAGATGCCGAGGTTCGCAATACTCTTGGAACACATCACTAGTGAACTAGATCCCGTTGTCAGTGATGATTCTGTTCGGGACCACGAACCGGTAGATGATCGACTTGATAAACTTAACTGTTGACTACTTATTGATTGTGACTACTGGGTTGCTTCCGGGCACTTTGTAAACTTGTCTACAGTGACGTAGAGGTACTTGTACCCTCTGACGGACCTGGCGAAGGGTCCAAGGATGTCCAGCCCCCACACAGCGAAGGGTCATGAGGGCGGGATCATTTGCAGCATTTACGCTGGTGTGTGGATCTACTTGGCATGGAACTAGCACACCTTGCATCTCTTAACCAGCTCGATATGGCATCCTTGAGAGCTGTCGCCAGTAGAAGCTACGCTGGAAGGCTTTACCGACCAGCGTGCGGGAAGATGTGTAGATCCCGCACTCGCCACCATGGATCTCTACGAGCAAGTCTTAGCCCTCTTCCAGAGTTATGCACCGCAATAGGACGCCATTGGCGCCATGCCGATAGAAATCCCCCTCTACCAGCATGTATCGCTTAGCCAACCAAACGATCCGTTGAGTGGATGCATTTTTATCAGGAAGGATGTTGTCTTTCAAATAGTCTCGGATCTCCATGTTTCATGCATCTGGACCTACTTGAGCTTCTAGATCTTGAGCGCCGGGTTGCACGGAGTCCCCGGTGACGCTTACGATCCTTGGCAGGCTCCATGGTAGCAGGGCCGTCGGGACCGCCAGCTTTGAGGTGCTGGTCTCGACCTCTTTGCCTGGTTTGGCAGGCCAGGCTATAGGTCGCAGCAACTTCCTTTCAAAGACTCCCTCAGGCACCGGATCCCAGGTGGAAGCCTTTGTTGACAGGTCATCGACAATTGTGTTATTGGTGCGAGGGACATGGCACAGGTCCAAGACTTGGAAGTCTTTTTCCAACTTCTGCACTTGGAGGAGGTAGGCTGCAAGCTGAGGATCGTTCCAATAGCACTCTCCCTTGACTTGCTTGATGATCACCTAGGAATCATCTTTGACCAACAACTGTTGGATGCCAACATCACGATCTTTAACCCGAAGATGAGAGCATCATACTCCGCCATGTTGTTGGTTGCCTTGAAGTCAAGCCGCACCATGTACCTGAACTGCTCCCCAGTCGGGGTGAGGAGCAGGACCCCCGCTCCGGCACCCTGCTTCCGTGAGGAGACGTCGAAGTAGAGTGTCCAGTGGGGCTCGATGAAGACCGGAGCTCTGGGCTCGGGCTCCCCGCTGTCGTGGCCCCCTGGGTGGCATGGTGGTGGTGTCAACTCAGCCACGAAGTCAGACAACGCCTGACTCTTAACCGCATGGCACGGCAAGAAGTCAAGCTCGAACTCTTCCAGCTCGGCAGCCCACTTCGCCACGTTCCCGGTTGCGTTGGAGCTGTGGAGCACGGCTTTCATATCTTAAGTGACTACTGAAATCGTGTGAGCTTGAAAGTAGTGGCGCGGGTTCCTAGATGCAACGAGGACTGCATAGAGCAGCTTGTGCACCTCCAAGTACCACGTGTTGGTGTCGTGGATGTTGGAACACACATCTATCACTCAAGCACTCATTGGAGATACGATGAACTGAGAGAAACGAGAGGAGGACGTAGCACACTGGACACACGCAGCAGATGGTGCAGCAACACGCACAGCGCCCAAACGCTGCCTCGATTTTGCTTGCGTTATCAAAACGAGAAGTACACGACCACCGTTATATAGTTGGCGCAACCTACTCTTGGAGCTAACAGACTCCTTGACGCTGCCCACGATCCGCACGTTTCGTCGTGCATGCCGGCAATCGCGAGCGCCGCGGCATGACACGCCCGCACGTCCGTTCAGCGCTAATGACTCGTTCAACCACACACTAATCAACGGCCACACAACTGACTTGCCGCACATACGTGCTAACAAGCACAGCACGCCCACACGTGCTAACACTACGCGCACACACACGTTCCCGTAACGTGCATGACCAGACCACGCACTAACGTGATCAGCCTGACGTCGGGTTTATTTTCTAACAATTTCTCTCCTAAACTCGACGTCACTATGCGCGCCGACTCACAGCAGCACAACTTCTTCGTCGGCATTGGCGAACAGCGCCTCCTCCTCCTCCTTCTTTGGCTTGCGGCAGTCCCGGGCGAAGTGGCCGCGAGCGCCACATTTGTAGCACTTCCCGATCGACGACCGCTTCGATTTCTGCCGAGCCTTCCACTCCGCCTCCGTGAGCAGTAGTTGTCCATCGCTAGCAGACGTCCCGCCACCATGAGTGCGCCGACGGCAACGCTCATCGAACGCCTTCAGCCTGCCAAGTGCCTCCTCGAACGGCATCTTGTCGACGTCACAGAACTGCTCGATCCCCGCAACTGCAGGATAGAGCCGATCTGGGACGGTGTCGAGGAGCTTCTTGACCATGGCAGCGTTGTCGAGTGTCGAGCCCAGCCCGGCGTACCTCGCCGCCATGCCACTGATCTTGCCGGCGAACTCGTCGAGCGTCTCGCCGTCGCCCATCGACAAACGATCAAATTCGCCCTTCAGCGTGGACAGCCGAGCCGTCTTCACTCGATCTGCGCCGACGAACCTTGATTTGAGGCTGTCTCAAACCTCTTTCACCGTCGGCTTCGTCGACACCTGCATGAGAATGTCCTCCGGCAGCGCTTGGAGGAGCTGCGCCCGCGCTATCTTGTTCTTCCGCTCGTCCACCGCCACGCCATCCGCGGGAGCCACCGCCTCCCACAGACCTTGGGCGTCGAGGATCGCCTCCACCTTGATTGCCCACGCGGTGTAGCTCACCGGCGACAACACTGGGTACGTGAGCGAAATGCTGCTGCTTCCTCCGGCACCGTGCGGAACCATCGCCATGGCTACAGGCAGGATCTTGCGGCTCTGATGCCAAATGTTGGAACACACATCTATCACTCAAGCACTCATTGGAGATACGATGAACTGAGAGAAACAAGAGGAGGACGTAGCACACTGGACACACACAGCAGATGGTGCAGCAACACGCACAGCGCCCAAACGCTGCCTCGATTCTGCTTGCGTTATCAAAACGAGAAGTACACGGCCACCGTTATATAGTTGGCGCAACCTACTCTTGGAGCTAACAGACTCCTTGACGCTGCCCACGATCCGCACGTTTCGTCGTGCATGCCGGCAATCGCGAGCGCCGCGGCATGACGCGCCCGCACGTCCGTTCAGCGCTAATGACTCGTTCAACCACACACTAATCAACGGCCACACAACTGACTGGCCGCACATACGTGCTAACAAGCACAGCACGCCCACACGTGCTAACACTACGCGCACACACACGTTCCCGTAACGTGCATGACCAGACCACGCACTAACGTGATCAGCCTGACGTCGGGTTTATTTTCTAACAGTGGAGGACCTCGCTCATGTAGTAGACTGGACGCTGGATGGCCCGGACCCTCCCTGGGGGGTCCGGTGCATCGTCTTGCAGTGGTCAACCATCAGATGGCATTCAGTGGGCAACACCACCTACGGGTCAACCATCAGATGGCATTCAGAAGGGTGCCAGGTGTACTTGAAGCAAGTGAAGAGGTATTAGATGTTGAATACTCAGGGCTATGTCTACTGACAGCTGAAGAACCTACAAGCATTCAGCAAGCCTTGCAGGATCAAAACTGGAAGGGAGTCATGCGTGAAGAACTCTGTGCCATAGAAGAAAACTACACATGGTCACTGGAAGAATTGCCTCTGGGTGGCAAGGCTACAGGCCTAAAGTGGATTTTCAAGGTGAAAAAGGGTCCTTCTGGTAACATCATCATATACAAAGCAAGGTTGGTGGCCAAGTGATATGCTCAAAGAGAAGGAGTTGATTTTGATGAAGTGTTTGCCCCTGTGGCTCGGCTAGAGACAGTGAGGATGCTTCTGGAATTAGCTGCACATGAAGAATGGGAAGTACACCATATGGATGTGAAATTTGCTTTTCTAAATGGTGATTTGCTTGAGAAAATATTTCTCACACAACCACCTGGTTTTGAAGATGAGTCAAGTCCCCACAAGGTGCTGAAACTGAAAAAAAAACCTGTATGGGCTAAGACAGGCACCTAGAGCATGGAATGTGAGACTGGACAAGGAGCTGAATCAGTTGGATTTCAAAAAATGTGAAAGTGATCATGCTCTCTATAGAAGAGGCTCAAGTTCAGAGTTACTGCTTGTGGAGGGTGTATGTGGACGATATGGTGATCTGTGGACCATCAGAGAACATGATCAGGCAGTTCAAAGCAGAGATGAAGAACACTTTCAAAATGAGTGACCTTGGGAATCTCTGTTACTACCTTGGAATTGAGGTGGGTCAGAGAAAAGATGAGTCTCTGCTGTGTCAGAGGGCTTATGCTCTGAAAGTGCTTGAAAATGCAGAGATGAAAAATTGCAACTCGTCTGATATACCCATGGAGCCAAGACTACACTTGAGCAAGTCTGATGAATCTGCACCTGTTGATCCCACAATGTACAGAAGCATCATCGGGTGTTTAAGGTATCTAGTTAATACCAGGCCTGATATAGCTTTCAGTGTGGGGATTGTTAGCAGATTCATAGAGAAACCAACTGTCAGTCACTGGAACGCAGTCAAGCGCATATTAAGGTATGTTGCTTGGACCCTTGAGTATGGTTGCAAGTATGTTTCAGGTGGAAGTCTGAATGTTGTGGGATTCAGTGATAGCGATCTCGCTGGGCTGGTAGATAACAGGAAAAGTACCTCAGGAGTGGTCTTCCTCTTGGGGAATAATCTGATTACATGGTGTTCACAGAAGCAACGAGTGGTTGTATTATCATCTTGTGAAGTAGAATACATAGCCGCTGCTACTGCGGTGTGCCAAGGAGTTTGGGTCACAAGACTGATTGGGGAAGCTCTGAATATCAGACCTGAAACATTCAAGCTATGGGTTGACTGTTGACAACAGGGCAGCTATTGAGATTAGCAAGAACCCAAAGCATCACGAGAGAGTGAAACACATTTTTATACAACATTTCGCTACATTCGTGACAGCATAGAAGGAGTCGTGGAACTTGGACATGTTGGGACCCCGGAGCAGCTAGCTGATATACTCACCAAGGCTCTGCCTACAGTGAAGTTCATTGAGAATCGGCAGCGACATGGGTGGTCAAGGTGCAACAAGATTAAGGGGGTGAAATGTTAGTTTAATCTAGTTGCATGAGCACGCTTGTTTTCCACAAAACTTTGTTATTTCCTTTGCATGTCGTCCATGTACTAGCTTGCACGTTGAACTGGTAGTGGGCGTGTTTTCAGAATCGTAAAAGTGGAGTCCAATTCAGATGGGAGAGCGATCACGTTCTCTGCGGTGCTTATGGTGCTGGACGAGGATATTGCATAGAAGGTCACGTATGCTGTGGTACTACAAAAAGATATTCAACAGTACATATATGAAAAATAGTAGGTTGGTACGTGCATGTGCACGACAAGTATCAGTAGAGAATTCAGTTTCTCTCTTTAGGTCTTTGTCGAAGTGTTCTCTATGAGACTTCCCCTGACACCGCTACTGGAGCAGTTGTGGAGGTTCATTGTTTAGAGGGGCTAACGTCCCTAGATCGATCGATCTTGACGCGAACGGAGATGAACACCAGGATTTACGTGGTTCGGGCCACCGGAGCGTAAAACCCTACGTCCACGGGAGTGTGTATTGTATTGCTTGTGCTTGCGCGTGTGAGAGTATGAGCGTTGGAATCGGGATCGGATCAGGATCAGGATCCCTATCTAGGAGGCTGCCCGGTCCTTTTATGTCTTAAGGCCAGGTAGTTACACTGAGACCCGGGGCCCAACATGTGGCCCCGCGGTGGTCTGCACCCTATACACGATCTAGGGTATTAACGGTTACTTGTAGTGTCCACTGTCGCTGGAGTTAAGGCGCGCCGCCTAACACGACTGGCGCCTCAAACCGAGTAGCAGTTGATGATGGCAGGAGAAAGCTCCATCTTGTTGCCGCAGCCTACTTGGTTAGTTGTGCAGCATTGTGCCGCTACTGCCGTTGTCACGCTGTACCGTCCTGTCCTGTCACTGTAATGACTGCCAGGATTGGGTGGAGTCATGCGCTGCGCGCCTTGCATGCTTCTGGGGAACGTGTGAGTATTGAATGCGTGATTAGACTGGCCGCGTCTTCCTTGACTTCTGAGGCCCACGGCCCATGACTGGTCGTGGGACATATGGTAGCGCCGGACCTCATCTTAGTGGGGAGGCCAGGTCTGGGGCCGGAGGACACGTGGAAGCTCCGGAGTCCTCTTCAGTGGGAGGCCAGGCCCTGAGCCAGAGGACACATGGCAGTGTCGGACCTCGCCTCAGCGGGAGGCCAGGTTCAGGACCGGAGGACACGTGGCTGCTCCGGAGCCCTCCTCAACGGGGAGGCCAAGCCCGGAGCCAAGGTACACATGGCAGCTCCACAGCCCGCCTCAGCAAGGAGGCGGGGTCTAGAATCGCTTCCTGCCTGTACGCGGGGGTACATGGTGTACAGGGTACCGACAGTGGCCCCTAGGGCCCATCTTGAGAGAGGCGACGATCCCGCAGGTGGGGCCTCCATCTTTCTTTCCTGTGTGGCTGCTTTGAACTTGTATCTTGGCAGTTGAAGCGGCAGCACGTCTATGCATAATGGACAACTGGCCGTGCTTGGCAGTTGAAGCAGCAGCACGCCCCTGGCGTAGCGGACGCGTGTCTGCGCTTCGTTGGAGGGTCATGGCGACGTTTTCATGGAGCGGCTCAGGGCATTGGTCGCGATGGTTCCCGAGATGACCGCTACAGTCCTTTGTGCCGCTTTTCTTGGGAACTTCCCGAGACTCTGTCTGGAGACGCTGCCCACCAGGCCCCACTATCTGTCAGGCGGACCTGGGTCCCACTCATCATTGGCAACGCGGGTTGCACGGGGCGGCACTAGGCCAGGCGCCGTGCACAAAATTCTGCCAAGCGTCGCAGGAGTAGTAAAGGAAACTTTGCAGCGAAAGGTAATTGTTTCCTTACTTGCTTCCTTGCGCCTTATGCTCTTCGTCTTCCTTCTTTGCGCAAGTTTCGACCAGATCCAGCAACAGTTTGCTCCGATGGCGACTAGCCTTCGCTCCTCCCGCCTTTGGACTGACGAGGATCTTGGGGGCGTAAGGCGGCTGCTCGGCTGGTAGACCGCCAACTACAAACGAAGGATTCGCCGCGGGACAACCCCGCTCACCAGCCTGTAGCTCGGCGAGATTGTCCTCTTCACGTATTACGTGCTGTCCGGATTCGCTCTCCCGGCATCTTCATTCCTGCTGACGCTGCTGGAGGTGTACGACCTTCAGCTCCACCATCTGACGCTGCACGCTCTCGCATTGGTAGCGGTCTTCGTCCACTTCTGCGAGATTCGTTTGCGTGCAGCCGTCGATGCGGCTGTTTCGGGTCTTCATCGTCCTGCGGGCCTTGGGGAGAATCTCAAGCCACCTGAGGGCTTACTACTTCCAGCATTGAGGCAAGAACTCCGCACTGTACATCGCACCCTTCTCCCCCGTTAAGTGGAGGCACTGGATGATCGTCCAGACCAACGTCCACAACCGTCTGGACATGCCGAGCGGCCCCCCAATCAGCAAGAATCCCGTTGGGAATGAGATCCATGACCTGTAGGAAGCCTACAAGCCCGTGGTGCACAAGGATCAGATTCCTGGCACAGCAGGGCCTGACTTCGTTGATGTTCCATGCTGACTTTTTGTCGTTCCGCCTCGCTCCCCTCCAGCAGCGCACACGCGCTGCCTGGTTGTATACCGGGGAGAACGACCTCACCCGGCTGGAGCGCAGCCCCGCGAAAACTCCGGACAGGGTCATGTTTGATACCATGTTGTCGAAGCTGTCCCCCGACCCAATCTCCGACGACTCAACTCTCCGGTGAGTTGCTTGCCGGTCTACCTTAACCAAGCGACAAGGTCGAGGATGCTGAAGGAGTTGCCGATGCTAGACGACATCGACGTCGCCGTGTGGCAGGTCGAGTATTCTTCACGGGGCATGGAGATCTCTGGTGGAGGCAGTGCCAGCGATCAGGCGGGGCCCATGCCAGACCTGTTCCTCAACAAGGGGAAGGAGTGGGTGCCGGCTGGCGGACCCGCACCCACGGTGCGCCCTCGCTCACCGCCCAGGGATGCCGCAGAGTCGAGCAAGCAGCCGAAGAGGAGGTTGGTTCGCAGTGACGGGAGTTGCGTCTCGAAGCCCAGAGCAGAGGGGGCTCAAGACGCACGCGGCCTTTGCAATGTATGATCTTGTACCTTCAATTTCAATAAACATGGAGGAAACAAACTGCTAGTCTCCTATAGTCGTTGATGAATTGCAGTATTCTATGATGTCCACAGCAGAGGAAAATCAACCGTTAGCGGTGATTTGAAATAGAAGTTTTCAATATAACAACTATCACAAGCGACTTTTAAGCTGAGTGTGGAAAGGCTAGAGAAGTTCTGCAAGAAACCATCAAGATCCTTTGTAAAAGGGTCATCCACATGGTGGACGACTCCTTCACCTGATGGACGATTCATCGACTCGTCCACGTGATGGACGACTCGTCCACCTATTGGATGACAACATGTTTCGATCATTTATTTAAGATCTACCCCGCACATTCGCCACAATCACACTTCACAAATTCACCTCTCGCTGGAAACACTCCCATTCAATACATCGTGTTACCATGGACTCACCGTACTCACCACCAAACCAAAAAGAGAGAGATCACATCCCAGAGGGATTACAACCACCAATGTGTCTTTGTGGCACTGATTGTCAGTTTGTAGGAGATCTTAGATTGGGGGTTTCCTATGATTTGAGACAATGAGTGTGCAACAACTATGAATATGATCCCCCTCATAAGACCACGCCATTTTTCTCAAATGGTAGACGTCTGGTAACATATATACTTTGGGAATATATCAATTTCGAATTCACATTTCATTTCAAATATTGATAACATCACATCATGAATCATGCAGTCTCCACCACCTCTTTGTGAGTTCACACAGTACATCGACCACAAACAAATAGTGCAAGACGTCGAGTACATACACGCGATGCATAGGGCTTCTTGGAGTGACTTCCACTACAAGATGGAGTACGAAAAGCGGGTTGAGTAGGAGAAGAAGGAGAGAGCTGAACAGGAGGAGCATCAACGCAAGCGTCAAGAAGAACTTCAAAGAGTCGAGGACGTTGTCGCAAGTCTCAGGAGGAGGAATGTATTGCTCGTTAGGGCAAGAGAGGATGAGCGCGAGCGCTTACGGGAGAGAGCACGTCGCGCAAGGGATGCCGGTCCGGATGCATTGCCAAGGGAAAATACTCCCGTTGCACTCAATAGAATATACATGAGTGTAACACCCGAATTATGCACAATGTGACAAAACCCTCACCCCCCCTTCCTTCCTCACTGCCACCGGGGCCCATGTGTCAGCCCTTTCCCCTCCAAAAACCGCTGCCGATCCCCTCTCTCTCTCCCTCTTCACGTTATTATCGCATGTGGGGGAAAAACGCTGCAACCGGCCGTTCCTTTGCGCCTCTCCGCCAACCGGCGCCGCAGCAACCGCCGCCTCCTCCCCACCTATATATACAGCCCGACCCTCGGCCATTTCCCCCACAGAAATCGCCCAATTCATCCCGATCGAAAAAACTGCCCCTTTTTCCAATTCTTCAAAAACACTCGGGAATCCTTGGTGTTAGAGACTCCTACACACTCCACCGATCTCCAGAACAAATTCCCGATCAAATTCCCTGAAGGAACACACCTGGAAAACGATTCCGACGAAGATCGCCGGAATTTCAAACTGCCGCCGTCGATCGTGCTTCTCCGGCCGTCTCTGGTCCCCGAGGAACCCCTAGGTGAGTTCCCCATCTTCCCCTCTTCCTTCTGGTACCGAGAGATCAAAGTTTAGTGGAGAATTCAAAGAAAACAGAAAACCCCGGCCACCGCCGCCGCTCGCCGGCGACGGCGCGGCCGCCGGACGCGGGAGAGAAGGGTCGGGGGCGACGTGGCCGCCTCTGGTACGCCGGATCTGAGCCAAC
This sequence comes from Neostapfia colusana, assembly GCA_030760725.1. Lineage (NCBI taxonomy): Eukaryota > Viridiplantae > Streptophyta > Magnoliopsida > Poales > Poaceae > Neostapfia > Neostapfia colusana. The sequence continues at coordinate 131,576,912 of JASWHV010000001.1, read as the reverse complement.
GGCTCAGATTAAAACCAGCGTACCGGTTCGGTTATTTTAAATCTGGGCCGTTGATCTCGGATCCAACGGCCCACATTCAATTTAGTTATAACCGTTGGAAATTTAACAGAGGGACCCCTGGGGATTCAAACAAATAGGAAATAGCCCCTGATTCTTTCAGAATTGACCCTAAGCTTATTAGAAATTTGTAAAATTAGTTTAAAATAACCAAATAACCCCTGGGTAATTTGTAAATTCATCCAATAGTTCTGTATTTTCAAATTAAACCCTAGAAAGTTTGAAATTATCACAAATCAAACCAAAACAGTTTTAAAAAGTTTATTTTAATTCTGTAATTAATCAAATAAGGCTAAATGAATTCTGGAAAATGTTAGAAATTTATTTTTAACACTGCTAAAACATTCTGAACAGAATAAAAATTCTGAAATTAAAAATAACAGTTTACAAATACTGAAATTATTTATATAGTGACAATTAATTCTGAAAAATCAAAGTAAAAGTCACATAAATTCCAGAAAATTGTAGAAATTTATTTAAAAGGTATAAAATTATTCTGTTATCATATTTTTGTGCATGGATAATTTCTGTAATCCAGAATAATTATTTAAATGATTGAAAATGTAATTTTTAAGTATTAAATAAATACTGAAAAATAGATAAAAACAGTATATATTAAAGAAAAATTTTGGAAACTGTTCTAAATGCTTAAATAGGTTCTGAATTGCAGAAAAATAGAAGTATGAGTTCTGAAAATTATTATAGTAATAATTTAAATGATTTCTAGGATTTAATTAATTATAAGAAATTCACATATATATTAATAAATACTAAAATTTATTCAAATCATCTTACAAACTGAAAATGAGTGTTTGGATGTGGCAATACTAAAATCAAAACATATAGGTAGCCAATTGAAACATATTTTCCTCTTAACTCACATAAAATGACAAGAAATCAATAGTTGCATGTGTGTAACCAAACCTATGTGATTGAAATGACTTGATATGATTCTTATGGCATGTTTGTTACTGTTTTGTGGGTGCAAATGCATGGATAGAACCAACCCAAGAACTAATTCCAAATCTTCAAGAGCAAGAGTTTGAAGTGCATCACCCTTCACTCAAAGGCAAGTGTTCCTTGACCACTTTGTTCCTATTCTAGGGTGTTTAGTTAGAATGATTGCATGGTGTCATTAATATGAAACCTAATTTAGGTTGTTTCCCTAGTTATATTCCTTTATCATTCCTTGTTTAACCATGGAGGGACTTAGTTGATATTTGTTGGTTATCATTTTATGTGCTTAGCCAAGCATGCTTAGAACTTAGAGAATGAATGAAACATTATGTGGATAGTCTTGTGGGATTATATAAAGGACACAAGAGTGTGTCATGATGTTGGGAATCTAGACAGGCTGGTTGTTTGGTTGGTGCTTCGTGCACGAGACTCGGGAATGAGTTAGTGCCTGTCTTAGATTCTAAGGACCGGTTCATGGAACAGTTAACCCGGCCTTACAGTGCCACCACAAGACTGAGATGGGGCAGCTTGGCCAATTAATTAGGAGTTTGCCGGTATAGTATGAGTGTTTGGATGGTGCGGGGAATGGGAGTCCATTTTGACTGCCCTGGGAACTGCAAGGCTCAAGAGGGGGCTTCTGTAGGGGAGGGTTACTCCCAGGAACTACAGCGGTGAAACCTCAGTGGGCTTGTACTTGCCGGTAGGCCCTTTGTAAAGGCCATGTAGTGATCTCCTGATCGCACACCAAAGGAAGTGTGTAATGTGGCTTGCAACCACGGATATCAGGGAGGTTTCTTAGTCCACCTGGCAACAGGGGATGAAATCACTACTTGTGGGTAAAGTGGTACAATCTCTGCAGAGAACCAAACTGTCATGACAGTCGTGCTCACGGTCAAGAGCGGCTTGGACTTGCCCATGATTAGAGAAACATGGAAGTGAGTCAAAAGAGGTTGTTGGGTGGTGTAACCTAACGTTAATGACTTAATTATGATGATGGTGGGATTATCACTTAGTAAGACAGGTTGCTAATCAAAGCTAAGGCTTAGGATTAATGCATAGTGCTTAACCATGTTAGCCTTCCCTTGCTATTGGCCTCATAACATTCTTTCCTACACTTGCTGAGTACCTTGGGTACTCAAACTTGCTTTTGTTGGATATCATATGTTGACTCAGGTGCAAATGAAGACGTAGACTTATACGAGGAATACTTCGCTCCCGAGGAGTTGTTCTAGGTTGGCGTAACCCCCGGGCAACGCCTGTGGAACTGGAGCACCACGTTGTAGTCTTCCGCTGTTGTGTTATGGTGTAAAGATACTCTTAGTTATTATTTCATGTATTATGATGTAATATTATATTGTACGTTAAACTTGGCTTGTAATATAATGATATTACACTTTTGTCGGCACATGTATGAATCAACTGATCCTGGCATACATGTGAGTATACGCTCGGTGTTCCTTATGGAATATCGGGTGTGACAAAGTGGTATCAGAGCCAAGGTTGCCCGTAGGACGCAAACCTAGATAGAAATGGACGAGATAGACATCACTATTTTATTAAAAACTATTTTACTAAATATTTTGTTAAAAGGAGAATTATTTAAATTATATATATGTTGTCTAACTTCTTCTATACTCAAAATTATGTTATTGTTTATTTTCTAACATATTTTAAATTTTTCTTGAAACAGATGGCATGCACACGTCTCACAGCCCGTAAGTCCACCGGAGGACGAGTTCCCCGACACCAGCTGGCTGAGCGTACTACCGAGGAGGTGGACAACCCAACCACCTACCAGACCCACGGGGAGTCCACTAGAGGCATGGTGGATCGCCTTCGACACCTCCTTCGCTGTGCTGGTTACACCGGCAAACTAGAGGTGCAGTACGACACCACTCGAGTCTCTCGCGCAGAGCGAGACGAGTGGAAGTCGCAGGCAAGGATCTACTACGAGAACAAGCTACTCAAGATCCACAACTCACCAGCATGGAGGTCTACCATGGCAGAGGCTGAGAAGGACGCCACTTGGGAGGCAATCACTTGTCAGAACTACACCAACCGTGGCCGCCTTGAGGGGACCCAATACATGTACACCCCCCGGCGACAAAGTGGAAGCGCGGTGTTCAACTATGAGCCTCTCCGTGAAGGTTGTGATGTGGTGCAGATGGACATGAGTCTTCAGGTAGGGGTGGACGTCAGCACGAGACTGCAGAACTGTCAACAGGAACTCCAAGACGTCCGGGACCTTCTGAAGAAGACGGAGGCCATTATGCGTGGATTGATGAGGATGAGGGATGGAGAGGTGAGTGATCTCTATGCTTCGGATGGAGACACTTGGACTCCAGACTCTCCAGACCGTAGGGCAGCCAAACGCCCTCATATTCCTCCAGCACCTGAGGCCTCCACAGCTGAGTCAGAGGCTAGCAACCCAGATGGTGATGGCGGGAACCCACAGGAGGATGCACAGAACCCAGGGGACAACTAGGATAGGTGTCCTTGTTCATGTAGTAACTCGTGTAGTACGTATGTATGGTAATGTATTGACTAGTGTGTAATGTTTGATTAGTGAACTTGTTTAGAATGATGATGTAATGTATGTTAGTGGATGAACGTGAGTTGTGAAAGCCATAGGCTTATGTTCACAACCACGTTAGTGTATGTAAATATCTATTAAGGAATATAAGTGCTTAGTTTGCTTCAATCATGACCATTCAATAAACGAAGTAGAAACTTTAGTAACTCTTGTATAGAATGGATGAAGTAAGTATACAACGTAATACACCTAAGAGAACATCTATACCTTAATTTTTAAACATAGTCTTTTACAATAGATGGCAGGAAGAAGGAGACGCAATGAAGGGAACAACAACAATGAGGCTGCAGAGTTCCCTTTGCCTGGATGGCAGCCACGAGTTGCACGCAGAGCAGATGGAGAAGTTATGCAAAAATGATGAACATGCAAAACCAACTCCTTTAGAATCTAACACAAGTGGTGGCCAACATGCAACCACAAATTCAGAATGCACCGCGTCAACCCAAACTGAATGAGTTTTTAAGCACTCAACCACCAAGATTCGACAACGCTATAGAGCCATTGGAAGCTGATGATTGGCTCAAGAATGTTGAGAACAAGTTGCAGATCATACAATGCCCAGGACGTGAGAGAGTGCTCTTTGCTTCTCACCAACTATATGGATCTGCAGCGGATTGGTGGACGGCATACAAAGAAGCTCATGAAGATCCAGAAAGTATCTCGTGGAATGAGTTCAAACTTGCCTTCCGCAATCACTATGTTACAGCAGGAGAGATCAAGAACAAGCGGAAGGAATTCCTCAACTTGAAGCAAGGAGGTATGTCCGTGCGAGAATACCTTACCAAGTTTACGCAATTATCTCGCTATGCTCCGGGAGACATAGACACGGACGAAAAGAAACAAGATTGTTTCATTGAGGGATTGAACTCAGAAATACAGTATGCTATGTCTTCAAGTGACTATGAAAGTTTTCAAAAGCTCATCAACAAGGCTTTCATAGTGGAGAGGAAAAGACAGAAGTTAGTTGAGGAACGAAAGAGGAAAATGAATTGGCAAGGACAGGCTTCTAGCAGCAACAGTCGGCCTCGTTTCTCAACACCGCCGACGGGAGTAATGAATCGACCTATAGCTCCCAATCAGTTTCAGAGGAACTACAACCCTGCTGCTAGAAACCCAACTTTCCAACCACAACAGCAGAGACAACAAGTGCAGCAACAACGTACTGCTTTTCAACCTCGTCCTGTAGGGCCAAATCTTCAAAATGCACAATCAGGCAACAAAGCACCAATGAACAAGGTCACGGGGCAATGCTTCAACTGTGGGGAAACAGGACATTATGCCAACCGATGTCCCAACAAGAAGCCACCTCAGGCACAGAATCTTGTGCGTGGCAAGGTGAATCATGTGACGATGGAGGAAGCACAGGAGGCACCAGATGTGGTGATTGGTATGTTCTCCGCGAACACTTATCCTGCTACAATTCTGTTTGACTCTGGTGCAACACACTCATTCATAGCCAAGGAATTCATAACCAAGCACAAATTACAAATTACATCTATGAATCGAGTGCTATTAGTGAATTCTCCTGGAGGAGAAATAAAGACAAAACAAATATGTCCCAAGGTAAAGCTAGGAGTCAATGGAGTAGAATTCCTTGCAAATCTTATTGTGATAGAATCACAAGGAATAGATATTATCTTGGGGATGGACTGGTTAACCAAGTACAAAGGAGTTATACATTGCTCAACAAGGACAGTGGAACTAACCCATACAGATGGAACTAAGGTTGAGTTCACATCTATTCAAGTACCATCTGGAAATGTTCAACTCAACAAAACTGAAGTAGTTATTGAGGATATAAAGGTGGTCAATGAATTTCAGGATGTATTTCCCGAGGAGTTACCAGGTATGCCTTCGGATCGAGAAGTAGAGTTCATTATAGAATTAGTACCTGGTACTGCTCCTATATATAAAAGACCATACCGGATGGATACCCAACAACTAGCAGAACTCAAGGATCATATCCGAGAGTTATCGGAGAAAGGGTATATCCGTCCCAGTTCCTCACCATGGGGAGCTCCGGTCATATTTGTACCAAAGAAGGATGGAACCAAGAGGCTATGTGTAGATTACCGTGCCCTCAATGAAGTGACAATCAAAAACAAGTATCCTTTACCTCGTATTGAGGACTTGTTTGATCAATTAAGAGGTGCATGTGTATTCTCCAAGATTGACCTCCGTTCCGGATATCATCAACTCAGGATAAGAGAATCGGATATTCCAAAGACGGCATTTGTTTCTAGGTATGGACTGTATGAATATACAGTTATGCCTTTTGGACTAACAAATGCTCCGGCATATTTCATGTACCTTATGAACAAGGTATTCATGAAATATTTGGACAAATTTGTAGTAGTGTTCATTGATGATATCCTCATATACTCAAAGAATGAGAAAGAACATGAAGAGCACCTGAGAATAGTGTTACAAAAGCTAAGGGAAAACCAACTTTATGCCAAATTCAGTAAGTGTGAATTTTGGCTTAAGAAAGTTGCTTTTCTGGGACATATCATCTCTGAAGGAGGAATCGCAGTAGACCCAGAAAAGATATCTGGCGTGCAAAAGTGGAAGACACTAGAGAATGTTGGGGAAATCCGAAGCTTCTTGGGATTGGCAGGCTATTACCGCAGGTTTATTGAAGGGTTTTCAAAAATAGCCAAGCCACTCACAAAGATGTTGGAAAAAGGAGCTGCCTTTATATGGTCTCAAGAGTGTGAATCAAGCTTCCAAGAATTAAAGAAGAAGTTAACAACTTCCCCAGTCCTGGTTATGCCCGATATGGAGAAATCATTCTCTGTATATTGTGATGCTTCAGGGCAAGGGTTAGGATGTGTGCTTATGCAAGAAGGGCATGTCATTGCCTATGATTCCCGACAACTTCGGAAGCATGAAAAGAACTACCCTACCCATGACCTAGAATTGGCAGCAGTTGTACATGCATTGAAACTATGGAGACATTATCTAATGGGTAAAAGAACTGAGATCTATACCGACCATAAGAGCTTGAAGTATATCTTCACTCAGCCAGATCTCAACCTTCGACAAAGGAGATGGTTAGAGTTCATTAACGATTTTGATGTGGGAATCAATTACCATCCTGGAAAAGCTAATGTGGTTGCAGATGCTTTGAGCAGAAAGACACATGTTAACATGTTGACCATAAGAGATCTACAACCCCAACTATGTGAAGAGTTCGCAAAGCTCAACTTATGCTTGGTGAATCATACAGAAACTATAGCAATGGAAGTTGATTCAACCCTGGAACAAGATATACGGAATGGTCAAAAGAACGATGAAAAGATCAAAGAGATCAAGCAGTTGATCAAAGAAAACAAGGCCCCGGGATTTAGAGAAGATGAGAATGGTATCATATGGCATGGTAAAAGAATATGTGTACCAGACATCAAGGAAATAAAGAAACTAATATTAAAAGAAGCCCATGATTCTGATTATTCTATCCATCCTAGAAGTACAAAGATGTATCATGATCTTAAAACAAGGTATTGGTGGTATGGAATGAAAAGAGATGTTGCAGAACATGTGGCATTGTGCGACACATGTCAACTAGTCAAAGCAGAACATCAAAGGCCTGCAGGGCTATTACAACCACTAAAGATACCTGAATGGAAGTGGGAAGAGATTGGGATGGACTTCATAGTGGGTTTGCCCAGGACACAAACAGGGTATGATTCAATATGGGTGATAGTGGATAGATTGACAAAAGTTGCTCACTTTATTCCAGTGAAAGAAAATTATAATGGTTCCAAACTAGCAGAACTATATATGTCAAGAATAGTCTGCCTACATGGTGTACCCAAAAAGATAGTATCAGATAGAGGTACACAGTTCACTTCAAGGTTTTGGCAGAAATTACATGAGTCTATGGGGACTCGATTAAATTTCAGTTCTGCATATCATCCACAAAATGATGGGCAGACTGAAAGGACCAACCAGATTCTTGAAGATATGCTCCGAGCTTGTGCACTCAAGAATAGTAGGAGTTGGGATAAGAATTTGCCATATGCAGAATTCTCCTACAATAATAGCTATCAAGCAAGTATGAAGATGTCCCCCTTTGAGGCTTTATATGGAAGGAAATGTAGAACCCCACTATTTTGGAATCAAATAGGAGAGAATAAGGTGTTTGGACCTGAAGTGCTAAAAGATGCCGAAAAGAAAGTCAGAGAGATTCGCAATAATCTAAAGATAGCTCAAACAAGACAAAAAAGCTATGCAGACACAAGGCGAAGAGAACTAGTCTTCAAAGTGGGAGACTATGTGTATCTCAAAGTGTCACCTATGCGTGGACTAAGGAGATTTAAAGTAAGAGGGAAGCTAGCACCTCGGTATATCGGAGCATTCAAGGTACTGGAACGCAAAGGAGAGGTAGCATATCAGTTGGAGTTACCCTCTCGATTGTCGGATGTACACGACGTGTTCCACGTATCACAACTCAAGAAGTGTTTGAGAACACCAGAAGAACATCTGCCGATGGATGAGTTGGATATACAGGAAGATCTTTCATATACCGAGTACCCCATCAAAATCCTTGACACAATGGAAAAAGTCACAAGAAACAAAATAATTCGAATGCATAAGGTTCAATGGAAACATCATTCTGAGACGGAAGCTACATGGGAAAGGGAAGATGAACTCAAATCACAATTCCCTAATCTATTCCCTTTGTAAACCCAATCTCGAGGACGAGATTTTTCTTAAGGGGGGTAGAGTTTGTAACACCCGAATTATGCACAATGTGACAAAACCCTCACCCCCCCTTCCTTCCTCACTGCCACCGGGGCCCATGTGTCAGCCCTTTCCCCTCAAAAAACCGCTGCCGATCCCCTCTCTCTCTCTCCCTCTTCACGTTATTATCGCATGTGGGGGAAAAACGTTGCAACCGGCCGTTCCTTTGCGCCTCTCCGCCAACCGGCGCCGCAGCAACCGCCGCCTCCTCCCCACCTATATATACAGCCCGACCCTCGGCCATTTCCCCCACAAAAATCACCCAATTCACCCCGATCGGAAAAACTGCCCCTTTTTCCAATTCTTCAAAAACACTCGGGAATCCTTGGTGTTAGAGACTCCTACACACTCCACCGATCTCCAAAACAAATTCCCGATCAAATTCCCTGAAGGAACGCACCTGGAAATCGATTCCGACGAAGATCGCCGGAATTTCAAACTGCCGCCGTCGATCGTGCTTCTCCGGCCGTCTCTGGTCCCCGAGGAACCCCTAGGTGAGTTCCCCATCTTCCCCTCTTCCTTCTGGTACCGAGAGATCAAAGTTTAGTGGAGAATTCAAAGAAAACAGAAAACCCCGGCCACCGCCGCCGCTCGCCGGCGACGGCGCGGCCGCCGGACGCGCGAGAGAAGGGTCGGGGGCGACGTGGCCGCCTCTGGTACGCCGGATCTGAGCCAACGGCTCAGATTAAAACCAGCGTACCGGTTCGGTTATTTTAAATCTGGGCCGTTGATCTCGGATCCAACGGCCCACATTCAATTTAGTTATAACCGTTGGAAATTTAACAGAGGGACCCCTGGGGATTCAAACAAATAGGAAATAGCCCCTGATTCTTTCAGAATTGACCCTAAGCTTATTAGAAATTTGTAAAATTAGTTTAAAATAACCAAATAACCCCTGGGTAATTTGTAAATTCATCCAATAGTTCTGTATTTTCAAATTAAACCCTAGAAAGTTTGAAATTATCACAAATCAAACCAAAACAGTTTTAAAAAGTTTATTTTAATTCTGTAATTAATCAAATAAGGCTAAATGAATTCTGGAAAATGTTAGAAATTTATTTTTAACACTGCTAAAACATTCTGAACAGAATAAAAATTCTGAAATTAAAAATAACAGTTTACAAATACTGAAATTATTTATATAGTGACAATTAATTCTGAAAAATCAAAGTAAAAGTCACATAAATTCCAGAAAATTGTAGAAATTTATTTAAAAGGTATAAAATTATTCTGTTATCATATTTTTGTGCATGGATAATTTCTGTAATCCAGAATAATTATTTAAATGATTGAAAATGTAATTTTTAAGTATTAAATAAATACTGAAAAATAGATAAAAACAGTATATATTAAAGAAAAATTTTGGAAACTGTTCTAAATGCTTAAATAGGTTCTGAATTGCAGAAAAATAGAAGTATGAGTTCTGAAAATTATTATAGTAATAATTTAAATGATTTCTAGGATTTAATTAATTATAAGAAATTCACATATATATTAATAAATACTAAAATTTATTCAAATCATCTTACAAACTGAAAATGAGTGTTTGGATGTGGCAATACTGAAATCAAAACATATAGGTAGCCAATTGAAACATATTTTCCTCTTAACTCACATAAAATGACAAGAAATCAATAGTTGCATGTGTGTAACCAAACCTATGTGATTGAAATGACTTGATATGATTCTTATGGCATGTTTGTTACTGTTTTGTGGGTGCAAATGCATGGATAGAACCAACCCAAGAACTAATTCCAAATCTTCAAGAGCAAGAGTTTGAAGTGCATCACCCTTCACTCAAAGGCAAGTGTTCCTTGACCACTTTGTTCCTATTCTAGGGTGTTTAGTTAGAATGATTGCATGGTGTCATTAATATGAAACCTAATTTAGGTTGTTTCCCTAGTTATATTCCTTTATCATTCCTTGTTTAACCATGGAGGGACTTAGTTGATATTTGTTGGTTATCATTTTATGTGCTTAGCCAAGCATGCTTAGAACTTAGAGAATGAATGAAACATTATGTGGATAGTCTTGTGGGATTATATAAAGGACACAAGAGTGTGTCATGATGTTGGGAATCTAGACAGTCTGGTTGTTTGGTTGGTGCTTCGTGCACGAGACTCGGGAATGAGTTAGTGCCTGTCTTAGATTCTAAGGACCGATTCATGGAACAGTTAACCCGGCCTTACAGTGCCACCACAAGACTGAGATGGGGCAGCTTGGCCAATTAATTAGGAGTTTGCCGGTATAGTATGAGTGTTTGGATGGTGCGGGGAATGGGAGTCCATTTTGACTGCACTGGGAACTGCAAGGCTCAAGAGGGGGCTTCTGTAGGGGAGGGTTACTCCCAGGAACTACAGCGGTGAAACCTCAGTGGGCTTGTACTTGCCGGTAGGCCCTTTGTAAAGGCCATGTAGTGATCTCCTGATCGCACACCAAAGGAAGTGTGTAATGTGGCTTGCAACCACGGATATCAGGGAGGTTTCTTAGTCCACCTGGCAACAGGGGATGAAATCACTACTTGTGGGTAAAGTGGTACAATCTCTGCAGAGAACCAAACTGTCATGACAGCTGTGCTCACGGTCAAGAGCGGCTTGGACTTGTCCATGATTAGAGAAACATGGAAGTGAGTCAAAAGAGGTTGTTGGGTGGTGTAACCTAACGTTAATGACTTAATTATGATGATGGTGGGATTATCACTTAGTAAGACAGGTTGCTAATCAAAGCTAAGGCTTAGGATTAATGCATAGTGCTTAACCATGTTAGCCTTCCCTTGCTATTGGCCTCATAACATTCTTTCCTACACTTGCTGAGTACCTTGGGTACTCAAACTTGCTTTTGTTGGATATCATATGTTGACTCAGGTGCAAATGAAGACGTAGACTTTGACGAGGAATACTTCGCTCCCGAGGAGTTGTTCTAGGTTGGTAATAAACTTTGTAATGTATGCAATGTTGACTTTTGTAATTAAGTGGTAATTGTGCTATTGTGATCGTAATGCATATTTTGAAACAATTTAACAATTTGTTCCATATACAATAATTTTTTGTAAACCATTGCTTAAAATGATAACGATGTGTACTACATTTACTTCCATAACAAAATATTTCGAATATGTCTCTAAGTTTTTTTAAAAAACAGTTCAAATAAATTGGAATTAAGAAAGTTGAACATTCAAACCTATTATCGTAATGCATATTTCAAAATTACATAACAATTCCCTTATTAAACCAAAACTTTATTTTACTCATTACATAAAATCATAATAATGTATACAACATTTACTTTCATAAAAACACTTACTAAATATGTCTCTAAGTATTTTTAAATCGGTGTCAAAAAAAACAAACACTTCTTATTTATGGAGTTCCTGTCGCAAACGATAGGAATCCAGTCGTCCGCGCAGTGGACGACGTGGCCTTTGTCGTCCACCTCGTGGACGATTGCTTGTTCACGTGAGCTAATCGTCCACAGCATGGATGATTACTTGTCCACGTGGACAAATCGTCCACGCGGTGGACGACAGGGTGGCTATTTTGCTAAAAAACCCGCAGGCTATTAATATTAAATGATTAAAAATAGTGCTAAAATAAAAAATACTGGCCATGAATGGCCCAAATAGCCCATTTAACTAACCGGCTTCGGGGATGTGACCATGCATCATGCCACCTCTAAATAGTATTTTATCCCAATCGTCTATGGATGGAGTCATCTTTAAGCTCGTTGTAGTTGAGCGCTTTCTCCTCGTATTTGTGATGACACTCATCACTCCTTATTCTAACTTGGTATACCCATCCTCTTGCACCAAAAATGTTATTAATAAAGTTGTATTAAGGTAGCTGATTACAATTTTAGATAGGAGTACATGATAAATTTTCCAAAGCATTGGGAGTCCATGGCCCCTAGCTCCACACCCCCCACGGCCCCACTTCTGCTATATCTAGTTTGTCTGTCATTCTTTCTCAAATAGGTGCGAGATATCTAAAAGAGTAAATGACATGTCTAGTACATTAAACTGTATGGTGGGCGTGAGTAGGTCACTTTGTTTTTGTAAAACGTTCAAACGGGTCATGAGTTTTATGTTTAAGTGATGCATTTAATGTCACCAATACTTTAGGGAACTGTTTAATTAATATGACGTCCCATGATCCTGTTACCACCAACGTGTTTTTTCCTTTTTCTAAAAAAGGCTCATGCCCCCATCCCCCTAACTAACTTCTATCCCCTAGGTTTTTTTCATCCATTGCCTCAATTGTCTTGGTTACAAATATGACTCACGCATCTTAGTAATGCAAAAGCGGAGTGCGAATTGTTTGTATCATTTTGATGCTAGTGAGTTTAATAAAGTGCTCGTTATAGAAAAAAACAAATATGACTCACGCTCAAGTGAGAAATTGACTATCGCTGGTAGGTGAGACAAGAGGAAATGATGTCATTTTTGTGTTGATGTTGTTTTTGAGGAACATGAGTGTCGTTGTGGTGTCCGTATCGCACAGCGTCAGCCACAAAAATCACAGACAAACCAGGAGAAACAATGAGATAACCATTACTAGGTTCCCCTAGTTTGTATTGGTACCTTGGACAACTAATTAGTGTGCTCTCTCTACTTCAAAACCGAAGAACCGAACCTCAACCTTCCTTTTCCAGTATGCACCCCATCCGTGCCTTTCCATTTTATTTGTTGCAGAAGGGCAGGTAATGATCAGAATCCTTTTACACGCCCGCCCACATCCTGCGAAATTGCGATCTACGGATGCTAGAGAAGAGGCATTTTTCAATAAAGATAGGGAAGATGATAGGGATTGGGATTATGGAGATTTGGGTTAGTTTATGGTCCATGTTGGTAGGGTATTCGAGTGTCCTCTGAGCTTAGAGTATGCCCTCAGGGAACGTCCATGACACAACAATGGGAGGAAGTCCGGGTGGTACGGTGACGCAACAATGGCTCCATCGGCCTTGAGAAGGTAAGAGAATGGTAGGCAAGATAGGCAGCAGGCAAGGTAGAGCCGGGTAAAATCTATGGCCCCGTAGAAATGCTAAAATGAGACATCTATATAGAAAAATAGTACTATAAATATATAACAATATATATGATGTAATAATATCTTACATAGCAATAGCATCTATCAAGAAACATACCGCGGTTGCACTTACAGGCCTGACGAATTGCCACTTGCGTCCTATGGTGCATGTCCTTAATTAGAATTCAAAGTCACGGACTACCCAGGTTGCACGCGCAATCACGATCGGATCGGAATTTGGAGGTCAGAGCTCTAGCTGGGCATTCGGTTAACCGAAACCAAGCGGTTCGGGTTTTTTATTTTTTTAAATTTCAGTTTTTGAAATTTGAAAACCAAAATAGTGTAGTATAAACACAAAACCGACACTTCAGTTAACCGGAAAATTTCAGTTCCGTTTCGGTTAAACCGAAAAACCGAACTTCCACAATAAAACAGAAACAGACATATTAATAATTATAATTTACACAGAATTAACACAATTGACAATGAAAACATACATATTAATAATTATAATTTACACAGAAACAGCCGGCCGGTCATGGTCAGGGCGTCGGCCGGTCGGGGGCGCCGGGCGGGGCACCGGAGCATCGGGAGCGAGGCGCAGGGTGTCGGGGGCGCTAGGCGGCGGGAAGGCGTGCTGGCAGGCGGACAAAGGCGGCCACGCGCGAGGGACCGGGGGAGCTAGAGGCGGCGGGTCGGCACTCGGAGCCGGGAGGTGGGCGCCTGTACGAGAGCGTTGCGGGTGGCTGAATGAATTAGGGTTTTAGTTGAGCTGGGGTTTGAAAGTGTTAGCAATTAATTAGGTTTCACCCGGTTAATTGGAGGTGAAAACTGAAAACCAAAAAATTCGGTTTTCACACAATGGCAACCAAAATATTGTCTGGTTTCAGTCGGTTCGGTTTTTTTGGTTTTGGTTCTGGTTTTTTCGGTTTCGGTGTTCGGTATCGTTTTATTTTGACCAGACTGAGTCAGAGCTGACGCAGGTTGGAGACGCGAAGTAGGGCGAGAGATGATGTGATCGACGGATGAAGAATAAAATGTACCCCACAACCTTTTTGGTCTGGCGGCCATCCATGTTATCTCTGTAGATTGTGGTGTGCAGGTAATCAGTAAATTAGAGGCTCAGGAGCTCGACGTCTGGGGCACACTTACATGATCTGGATGCTATAGGGTGACGCATCACCCGATGTCTTGGTCAGGAGTCTGGACGGTGACCTGGCGCATATCGGCCTTTGAATGAATCATGATAAGGTGTTTGTCAGCCTCAATGGGACTCAGGATGTAAGCTATCAATATATCAGGAATCGAAGGGTGGGGCGGTTACCTTGATCCTGAGTGGACTAGCTGCTAATAACAGATTAATTAGGAATCAATCTAATAGACTACTAGTGAGTTGGATCGGCTGAGATAGTGAGGAACGAGACCCCCCCTCCCCTTCAAATTGGAGGTCCTGTTCCCATGCACAGGCGGCACCGCCTGTGCCCAGCCCTCGCAGCAAGGGTAAACATGTTAACGGGCTGAGTACTGCCCAAACCCCAAATCAATCAATCATATTGTTGCACAACAGATCAAGGCCCCACTATGTTTTGAAATTGGTCTCAACCATTTGCTCTATATTGATGGGATTCAACGACAAGTACTACTTATATTCAGGCTCGGGGACATGACAAAGACATGCACGTTGGACTCTAACGACACCTTCCTAGATTAGATCTTCAATATGGTTACATTTTCCTTATCCGGGATGAGTCCTGAAAGTAATTTTCTCTCTTGCTCCACATTCCATGTTGGAGTAGAGTCCGAGTCAAATACTAATCTAGCCACCTTGCTGGACAATCATAAGCCCCGTGGGATTTTATGAGCTTTGACTTTTTCGATTCCATGTGCTTGGCCTAGCTCGTGACAAGCATGTGTGTGATGTAGTTTTTTCGCTTTACATCCCCTTAATACCTTCCCCATATACCTTCCCCTCTCAAACCCGATCGTTCTTGGCTCTCCACATGGGATTTTGGGTGGATGTTGAGTCGGTGTTTGGGCCAGCCGCAACGTCGGTGATGGTAGGACGTCAACCCCGCTCCTTGCTCTTCATGTCACCCATGGAGCTTCTGAAGCCGGTCTGGGAGGCTGGACAGGATGCGGCCGAGGCCAGGAGGGAGGGAGATGCCCAGGGAAGGGGTGATGCGGCAGGGAGCAACTGATGGGTGGCGCCGGTGTGTGACACAGCTGCATCGGGCAGCGGCTGCCGCACGATGCGCCCATGGCTGGCATACTGTAGTGGCACCCGGTGCTGTCGACGCTGATGGCGGCCGGGCCGGCCTCCCTCGTGTGCAGTGGAGGTGTGCGACCATACTCGTTCAGACTGGCGTCAAGATCTAGCACTGCTCATATGCACTAACACTTTCGACGCCATTGCATTGGCACTTGGACGCCAAGATCTAGCACTACTCATCCATGCTAGCACTCCGGCGTCGAGGTCTAGCGCTGTTCGTCTGCCAGCATCCTCAAACCGTACGGAACCACATCAAACCAACTCAAACTTTTTATGGTGAGACATCAACCAAAATTAAACCGTCAGCCCCATCACCCTGTTTTCGTCCGTGTCCAATCCAAACAAAAAAAAACAATTCACCAGAACTGGTTCCAGTTCAAATTGTTATCATGGCTGGTCACAATGAACGTACGTCGTGATGTCGACACTATATCAATGTACAAAAGCGATTCATTTGTGGTACCTTGTCGTTGTCACATGTAAAGAAATTTGGGCTTGCATTGTATCACATATTGAATGCATGGACTACGGGCGTTTTTTTGCAGGCCATAGAGGTGCATGCACGCCATGCATGGTGGAATGATGACGAAGGGCACTACCCCTGTAACACCTCATAGATTTCTGACACGTGTATCTCACACGAATCATAAAGCAGTTACGACCAACATACACATTTAAACTGGTAGTCAAAGGTGATCAAGCACTGAAACAAAAGATATAGATAGAGAGATATATAGATAGATAGATAAATAGATAGACAGACCTTGATCCACCAACCATGTAACCATGCAGGCCACTGTCCCAACAGTGCCATTTGTCCTTAAAGCTACGACCCGTGGCTACGTGTACTGTCTAGAGTGGAGCGTGCATGGCCCGCACACATCTGCATGGGACCGATAGCTAACGAACGGCCCGCTCGAGCCTAACCAGATGCAGGGCGCAAAATTCATTAATTACATAGCTGTAGATGGCAGTTTCTATCTTTAAACTAGAAACCACTCTTCGGTTTCTATAGCTCTAAGGCCAGTCTGCAGCCATGCAGGCCACCGTCCCAGCAGTGCCATTTGTCCTTGTAGCTATGACCCGTGGCTACGTGTAAAGTCTTGGAAGGAGTGTGTATGGCCCGCACATCTGCATGGACACCGACGAAGGGCCTGCTCGAGCCAACCAGATACGGTGCACACAGTCCATTAATTACCCAGCTATAGATGTCAGTTTCTATCTATAAACCAGAAAACACTCATCGGTTTCTGTAGCTCCATGCCCATTTCCTGTCTTGTGCTAAGTGACATGGGCCCACATGTCAAGAATACACGGAAACAAGGTATACCATGTCTATGCATTCAAAATGGATTTTGTTTCTTGATTTATTTTGAATACTATGAATATAGTTTGGATTTGGTGATATTTATAATAATAGTTTTGGTGTGTTCTGTTACATTAATATGTAGACACTTCAACTGGCGTTACTCATAATCTAGGCTGACCTAGAGGCTCCAATGTCGTCGAAGCCACGTGTATGCATAACTTCAACTGATGTTACTCAAATCTATGCTGACGTAGAGACTCCAGTGTCATCGAGCCACGTGCGTGTCCGTTATATTTGTTGAATTACTCATTGTTAATGTTGACTATAAATTTTATTAGTTATAAAAAGTGTTACAACTCCTATATTTTCATAGAGCGTCAGAATTTAACGACACCTCATGTGCTTATAAAATAAAGTCATGCACTTTTCAATTTCCATTTCTTGAAACTATTTACCTAAGAATTCAATTTTCTCTAAACTATTTTAGGAAACAGGAAATAACTTACAGATCATGATATGGATGCCTAATCCGGTAATCACTTGAAACAGACATATGATACCAAAGAGAGGATAATGCACCTTTGTTTGTACTTCCTCATGCACCTATAGGGGAAAAGCACCACCTTTTTATTTTGTTACCTCTGGCCCAGGCCCGGTCGGCAGTCCTTTTGCTCCTTTATAAGCAGCACCCATCCCTACCAGAACTCTCACTCTGATCACTTATCAGCGATCCTCTTCCGCTCCATTACCGAGGGGGCAAGAACTTGAGAGATCGGGCCACGATGGAGGGCAATCTGGGGTGGCACTACGGCGGCAACGGCAACAACAATTGGGACCTTGACGCCGTCGTGCGCCTGGGCTGCGGCGGACGCGCCGCACTGGCGCCGCCGTACAACGACCCGTTCTTCGAGCTACTTCTCCAGCCACAGCAGGACGTGATGCCCGCTGCCGATGAGTGGCAGCAAGCCGTGGACATGCCGGCCATGGCTGACCCTGTCACCGCTGGCTTGGACGATGTCCTCTCCCAGGCCTTCTTCGCTGTGCCTCATCAGATGCCGCAGCCATTGCTCCAGCAGAATCCACCGCCTCAGCTGGAGTCACCGGCAGTGGACATGGTCCAGCCATCAAGAGGTGGCGGATCACGCGGATCCAATAAAAAGTACGTGGTAAATTCAATTATTTCATAACTTCGTCGCAAAAAATCTAGTAAATAGTGCTGATGGTTGCGCCGCTGATGAGCAGTAGGAGGAACTGGAATAACTTGGAGACCAAGACCGTAATCACCGTGCCAGTGGAGGACTTCACGTCGGCAGACGCGTGGGCGTGGCGCAAGTACGGACAGAAGCTGCTCAAGGGGGCCCCTTGCTTGCGCGGCTACTACCGGTGCAGCTCCGACAAGACATGCCTGGCGCGGAAGCTGGTGGAGTCCTCCGTCACCGAGCCCAACACCCTGATCATCTCCTACACTGGCGAGCACAACCACCCAGTGCCGCGCATCCGCAACCCCCTCGCAAACACCGTGCGCCACAAGCGAGAGGCTGGTGGACCATCAAAGGCGGCGCCGCCGGTGCCCGCGTCGTCTGTGGTATCCCAACCCGCGCCGCCACGCTCCCTGTATTCCCAGGAGTTCGACGAGGAGGACGATGATGACGGTGCCGTCAAGGTTCTGATTGACAACGCGGCCATAGCTCCTGAGAACGCGTTCTTGTTCCCCAAGCCTTACGACATGCCACCCGCACCGGTCATCAACGGCGGTGGCCAGGACAGCCAGCTGTTGCCTGTGCGCGAAGAGATGGGAATGGGCGCCAGCCACGGAACGGTGAGTGAGGCTCACGGAGGTCGAGAGCCGACCCCGAACGTGTTCATGTATACTTTCTCTGTCTCCGCAACGGAGGACGCTGCTGGTGTGGCGGCGTGCTGGTGGGGCATGTGACGTGCATGCATTCACCCTGCCCGGTCTGCTGTTGATCATAATATCTGGAAGTAGAATCAGCGCAGCAGACGGAGTAAAAACGGGATAGATGAGAAGAGAGCATCGGGTCTATATCAAGTGTGGCGTCATGAAGTGTTGATGGCTTACAGCATAGTTAATGTATAACTATCCAACCTGAGGATAGTTTCTTTTCCCCTATTGTTTATTGTATTAAACATGCTTGGTTGTTGACATGTATAATTATGCATTCTGGCTTTGAGGATTTGTTTGGTCTTCAGGACTGATTTTATTTTAAGCAGAGTGGATGTATACCGAGTGACTGCATGGAGCTGCATTAAGCGAATCACTGAATGGACTGCTATTAGTTCCTGAATGGACTAACAAAATGATAGTGTTTATTATTAGTTAATGAATGCAGTTTGAAAGGATAACGTTGATATCCACAATTATTGTTATTTTGAACATAGCATGTATGCAATCATGTAAATTAAAGAGGAACTCACCAAAAAAACTAAGCCCCAATGAATTAATACTACTGTCCTACAAGTAAATCCTATCAAAGATTGAAACATTTCAAAGGATCTGTGTGTTTGAATAAAAAAGGTTGCAACATAACATCTCAAACCCGTTTGTCTGAAATTGCAATTACTCAATCACCTGCGTTAGTTAAAAGTATTTCATCATAATCTTATAAGGTCACAAATAAATATCAAATCTACCATCTTTCTTGTATAAATATACATGGGATAGTATCACATTAGAATTTGTGTCTTATAAATCTAGTTGTTTCTGACTTCTCTGCTAGCACTCTTCTCTAACAACCTGCATTGCATAACAACATGAGTAATTAAAGATTAAGGTATAACATATGAACTACTTACTGTGCTGGATGAGGATATTTGTGACACCCTCATTTTCGGGTTCTGCATATATTCATATTTTATGTAGAAAACATTTTAAAATAAGTAGAAACTGAGAAAGAATAAAAAAGATAGTCAAAAAGAGCAAATTCCAGTTTACAGAGAGCGCCGAAGACAACTCCCGCGGCTCGCTGGCCACGTGGCGTGATCAGAGCTCATCTCCGCAAATGGGGAGAGGTCCGCCACCAAACTGGCTACGTGGCAGGCTCGGGGCTCATCCCCGCAAAAGGGGGAAGATCCAACCCCGTGGGACACGTGTTGCCCCCGGAGCTAGCCTCTGCGGAGGAGCGAGGCCAGTCCCGCTGGACACGTGTCGTCACCGGAGCTAGTGACCGCGGAAAAGGGAGGACCAGTCGCACGGGACACGTGTCGCTCTCGGAGCTCACCTCTGAGAGGTCCGGCCCCGCCAGACACGTGTCGCTCCCGGAGCTCACCTCCGGGAGGTCCGACACTATCGGACATGTGTCAACTCCGGAGCTCATCTCCGGGAGGTCTGACACTATCGGACGCGTGTCACCTCCGGAGCTCACCTCCGGAAGGTCCGGTCCTACCGAGGAGGTGGACAACCCAACCACCTACCAGACCCACGGGGAGTCCACTAGAGGCATGGTGGATCGCCTTCGACACCTCCTTCGCTGTGCTGGTTACACCGGCAAACTAGAGGTGCAGTACGACACCACTCGAGTCTCTCGCGCAGAGCGAGACGAGTGGAAGTCGCAGGCAAGGATCTACTACGAGAACAAGCTACTCAAGATCCACAACTCACCAGCATGGAGGTCTACCATGGCAGAGGCTGAGAAGGACGCCACTTGGGAGGCAATCACTTGTCAGAACTACACCAACCGTGGCCGCCTTGAGGGGACCCAATACATGTACACCCCCCGGCGACAAAGTGGAAGCGCGGTGTTCAACTATGAGCCTCTCCGTGAAGGTTGTGATGTGGTGCAGATGGACATGAGTCTTCAGGTAGGGGTGGACGTCAGCACGAGACTGCAGAACTGTCAACAGGAACTCCAAGACGTCCGGGACCTTCTGAAGAAGACGGAGGCCATTATGCGTGGATTGATGAGGATGAGGGATGGAGAGGTGAGTGATCTCTATGCTTCGGATGGAGACACTTGGACTCCAGACTCTCCAGACCGTAGGGCAGCCAAACGCCCTCATATTCCTCCAGCACCTGAGGCCTCCACAGCTGAGTCAGAGGCTAGCAACCCAGATGGTGATGGCGGGAACCCACAGGAGGATGCACAGAACCCAGGGGACAACTAGGATAGGTGTCCTTGTTCATGTAGTAACTCGTGTAGTACGTATGTATGGTAATGTATTGACTAGTGTGTAATGTTTGATTAGTGAACTTGTTTAGAATGATGATGTAATGTATGTTAGTGGATGAACGTGAGTTGTGAAAGCCATAGGCTTATGTTCACAACCACGTTAGTGTATGTAAATATCTATTAAGGAATATAAGTGCTTAGTTTGCTTCAATCATGACCATTCAATAAACGAAGTAGAAACTTTAGTAACTCTTGTATAGAATGGATGAAGTAAGTATACAACGTAATACACCTAAGAGAACATCTATACCTTAATTTTTAAACATAGTCTTTTACAATAGATGGCAGGAAGAAGGAGACGCAATGAAGGGAACAACAACAATGAGGCTGCAGAGTTCCCTTTGCCTGGATGGCAGCCACGAGTTGCACGCAGAGCAGATGGAGAAGTTATGCAAAAATGATGAACATGCAAAACCAACTCCTTTAGAATCTAACACAAGTGGTGGCCAACATGCAACCACAAATTCAGAATGCACCGCGTCAACCCAAACTGAATGAGTTTTTAAGCACTCAACCACCAAGATTCGACAACGCTATAGAGCCATTGGAAGCTGATGATTGGCTCAAGAATGTTGAGAACAAGTTGCAGATCATACAATGCCCAGGACGTGAGAGAGTGCTCTTTGCTTCTCACCAACTATATGGATCTGCAGCGGATTGGTGGACGGCATACAAAGAAGCTCATGAAGATCCAGAAAGTATCTCGTGGAATGAGTTCAAACTTGCCTTCCGCAATCACTATGTTACAGCAGGAGAGATCAAGAACAAGCGGAAGGAATTCCTCAACTTGAAGCAAGGAGGTATGTCCGTGCGAGAATACCTTACCAAGTTTACGCAATTATCTCGCTATGCTCCGGGAGACATAGACACGGACGAAAAGAAACAAGATTGTTTCATTGAGGGATTGAACTCAGAAATACAGTATGCTATGTCTTCAAGTGACTATGAAAGTTTTCAAAAGCTCATCAACAAGGCTTTCATAGTGGAGAGGAAAAGACAGAAGTTAGTTGAGGAACGAAAGAGGAAAATGAATTGGCAAGGACAGGCTTCTAGCAGCAACAGTCGGCCTCGTTTCTCAACACCGCCGACGGGAGTAATGAATCGACCTATAGCTCCCAATCAGTTTCAGAGGAACTACAACCCTGCTGCTAGAAACCCAACTTTCCAACCACAACAGCAGAGACAACAAGTGCAGCAACAACGTACTGCTTTTCAACCTCGTCCTGTAGGGCCAAATCTTCAAAATGCACAATCAGGCAACAAAGCACCAATGAACAAGGTCACGGGGCAATGCTTCAACTGTGGGGAAACAGGACATTATGCCAACCGATGTCCCAACAAGAAGCCACCTCAGGCACAGAATCTTGTGCGTGGCAAGGTGAATCATGTGACGATGGAGGAAGCACAGGAGGCACCAGATGTGGTGATTGGTATGTTCTCCGCGAACACTTATCCTGCTACAATTCTGTTTGACTCTGGTGCAACACACTCATTCATAGCCAAGGAATTCATAACCAAGCACAAATTACAAATTACATCTATGAATCGAGTGCTATTAGTGAATTCTCCTGGAGGAGAAATAAAGACAAAACAAATATGTCCCAAGGTAAAGCTAGGAGTCAATGGAGTAGAATTCCTTGCAAATCTTATTGTGATAGAATCACAAGGAATAGATATTATCTTGGGGATGGACTGGTTAACCAAGTACAAAGGAGTTATACATTGCTCAACAAGGACAGTGGAACTAACCCATACAGATGGAACTAAGGTTGAGTTCACATCTATTCAAGTACCATCTGGAAATGTTCAACTCAACAAAACTGAAGTAGTTATTGAGGATATAAAGGTGGTCAATGAATTTCAGGATGTATTTCCCGAGGAGTTACCAGGTATGCCTTCGGATCGAGAAGTAGAGTTCATTATAGAATTAGTACCTGGTACTGCTCCTATATATAAAAGACCATACCGGATGGATACCCAACAACTAGCAGAACTCAAGGATCATATCCGAGAGTTATCGGAGAAAGGGTATATCCGTCCCAGTTCCTCACCATGGGGAGCTCCGGTCATATTTGTACCAAAGAAGGATGGAACCAAGAGGCTATGTGTAGATTACCGTGCCCTCAATGAAGTGACAATCAAAAACAAGTATCCTTTACCTCGTATTGAGGACTTGTTTGATCAATTAAGAGGTGCATGTGTATTCTCCAAGATTGACCTCCGTTCCGGATATCATCAACTCAGGATAAGAGAATCGGATATTCCAAAGACGGCATTTGTTTCTAGGTATGGACTGTATGAATATACAGTTATGCCTTTTGGACTAACAAATGCTCCGGCATATTTCATGTACCTTATGAACAAGGTATTCATGAAATATTTGGACAAATTTGTAGTAGTGTTCATTGATGATATCCTCATATACTCAAAGAATGAGAAAGAACATGAAGAGCACCTGAGAATAGTGTTACAAAAGCTAAGGGAAAACCAACTTTATGCCAAATTCAGTAAGTGTGAATTTTGGCTTAAGAAAGTTGCTTTTCTGGGACATATCATCTCTGAAGGAGGAATCGCAGTAGACCCAGAAAAGATATCTGGCGTGCAAAAGTGGAAGACACTAGAGAATGTTGGGGAAATCCGAAGCTTCTTGGGATTGGCAGGCTATTACCGCAGGTTTATTGAAGGGTTTTCAAAAATAGCCAAGCCACTCACAAAGATGTTGGAAAAAGGAGCTGCCTTTATATGGTCTCAAGAGTGTGAATCAAGCTTCCAAGAATTAAAGAAGAAGTTAACAACTTCCCCAGTCCTGGTTATGCCCGATATGGAGAAATCATTCTCTGTATATTGTGATGCTTCAGGGCAAGGGTTAGGATGTGTGCTTATGCAAGAAGGGCATGTCATTGCCTATGATTCCCGACAACTTCGGAAGCATGAAAAGAACTACCCTACCCATGACCTAGAATTGGCAGCAGTTGTACATGCATTGAAACTATGGAGACATTATCTAATGGGTAAAAGAACTGAGATCTATACCGACCATAAGAGCTTGAAGTATATCTTCACTCAGCCAGATCTCAACCTTCGACAAAGGAGATGGTTAGAGTTCATTAACGATTTTGATGTGGGAATCAATTACCATCCTGGAAAAGCTAATGTGGTTGCAGATGCTTTGAGCAGAAAGACACATGTTAACATGTTGACCATAAGAGATCTACAACCCCAACTATGTGAAGAGTTCGCAAAGCTCAACTTATGCTTGGTGAATCATACAGAAACTATAGCAATGGAAGTTGATTCAACCCTGGAACAAGATATACGGAATGGTCAAAAGAACGATGAAAAGAT
This sequence comes from Neostapfia colusana, assembly GCA_030760725.1. Classification (NCBI taxonomy): domain Eukaryota; kingdom Viridiplantae; phylum Streptophyta; class Magnoliopsida; order Poales; family Poaceae; genus Neostapfia; species Neostapfia colusana. The sequence continues at coordinate 131,552,428 of JASWHV010000001.1, read as the reverse complement.
CAAAGAGATCAAGCAGTTGATCAAAGAAAACAAGGCCCCGGGATTTAGAGAAGATGAGAATGGTATCATATGGCATGGTAAAAGAATATGTGTACCAGACATCAAGGAAATAAAGAAACTAATATTAAAAGAAGCCCATGATTCTGATTATTCTATCCATCCTAGAAGTACAAAGATGTATCATGATCTTAAAACAAGGTATTGGTGGTATGGAATGAAAAGAGATGTTGCAGAACATGTGGCATTGTGCGACACATGTCAACTAGTCAAAGCAGAACATCAAAGGCCTGCAGGGCTATTACAACCACTAAAGATACCTGAATGGAAGTGGGAAGAGATTGGGATGGACTTCATAGTGGGTTTGCCCAGGACACAAACAGGGTATGATTCAATATGGGTGATAGTGGATAGATTGACAAAAGTTGCTCACTTTATTCCAGTGAAAGAAAATTATAATGGTTCCAAACTAGCAGAACTATATATGTCAAGAATAGTCTGCCTACATGGTGTACCCAAAAAGATAGTATCAGATAGAGGTACACAGTTCACTTCAAGGTTTTGGCAGAAATTACATGAGTCTATGGGGACTCGATTAAATTTCAGTTCTGCATATCATCCACAAAATGATGGGCAGACTGAAAGGACCAACCAGATTCTTGAAGATATGCTCCGAGCTTGTGCACTCAAGAATAGTAGGAGTTGGGATAAGAATTTGCCATATGCAGAATTCTCCTACAATAATAGCTATCAAGCAAGTATGAAGATGTCCCCCTTTGAGGCTTTATATGGAAGGAAATGTAGAACCCCACTATTTTGGAATCAAATAGGAGAGAATAAGGTGTTTGGACCTGAAGTGCTAAAAGATGCCGAAAAGAAAGTCAGAGAGATTCGCAATAATCTAAAGATAGCTCAAACAAGACAAAAAAGCTATGCAGACACAAGGCGAAGAGAACTAGTCTTCAAAGTGGGAGACTATGTGTATCTCAAAGTGTCACCTATGCGTGGACTAAGGAGATTTAAAGTAAGAGGGAAGCTAGCACCTCGGTATATCGGAGCATTCAAGGTACTGGAACGCAAAGGAGAGGTAGCATATCAGTTGGAGTTACCCTCTCGATTGTCGGATGTACACGACGTGTTCCACGTATCACAACTCAAGAAGTGTTTGAGAACACCAGAAGAACATCTGCCGATGGATGAGTTGGATATACAGGAAGATCTTTCATATACCGAGTACCCCATCAAAATCCTTGACACAATGGAAAAAGTCACAAGAAACAAAATAATTCGAATGCATAAGGTTCAATGGAAACATCATTCTGAGACGGAAGCTACATGGGAAAGGGAAGATGAACTCAAATCACAATTCCCTAATCTATTCCCTTTGTAAACCCAATCTCGAGGACGAGATTTTTCTTAAGGGGGGTAGAGTTTGTAACACCCGAATTATGCACAATGTGACAAAACCCTCACCCCCCCTTCCTTCCTCACTGCCACCGGGGCCCATGTGTCAGCCCTTTCCCCTCAAAAAACCGCTGCCGATCCCCTCTCTCTCTCTCCCTCTTCACGTTATTATCGCATGTGGGGGAAAAACGTTGCAACCGGCCGTTCCTTTGCGCCTCTCCGCCAACCGGCGCCGCAGCAACCGCCGCCTCCTCCCCACCTATATATACAGCCCGACCCTCGGCCATTTCCCCCACAAAAATCACCCAATTCACCCCGATCGGAAAAACTGCCCCTTTTTCCAATTCTTCAAAAACACTCGGGAATCCTTGGTGTTAGAGACTCCTACACACTCCACCGATCTCCAAAACAAATTCCCGATCAAATTCCCTGAAGGAACGCACCTGGAAATCGATTCCGACGAAGATCGCCGGAATTTCAAACTGCCGCCGTCGATCGTGCTTCTCCGGCCGTCTCTGGTCCCCGAGGAACCCCTAGGTGAGTTCCCCATCTTCCCCTCTTCCTTCTGGTACCGAGAGATCAAAGTTTAGTGGAGAATTCAAAGAAAACAGAAAACCCCGGCCACCGCCGCCGCTCGCCGGCGACGGCGCGGCCGCCGGACGCGCGAGAGAAGGGTCGGGGGCGACGTGGCCGCCTCTGGTACGCCGGATCTGAGCCAACGGCTCAGATTAAAACCAGCGTACCGGTTCGGTTATTTTAAATCTGGGCCGTTGATCTCGGATCCAACGGCCCACATTCAATTTAGTTATAACCGTTGGAAATTTAACAGAGGGACCCCTGGGGATTCAAACAAATAGGAAATAGCCCCTGATTCTTTCAGAATTGACCCTAAGCTTATTAGAAATTTGTAAAATTAGTTTAAAATAACCAAATAACCCCTGGGTAATTTGTAAATTCATCCAATAGTTCTGTATTTTCAAATTAAACCCTAGAAAGTTTGAAATTATCACAAATCAAACCAAAACAGTTTTAAAAAGTTTATTTTAATTCTGTAATTAATCAAATAAGGCTAAATGAATTCTGGAAAATGTTAGAAATTTATTTTTAACACTGCTAAAACATTCTGAACAGAATAAAAATTCTGAAATTAAAAATAACAGTTTACAAATACTGAAATTATTTATATAGTGACAATTAATTCTGAAAAATCAAAGTAAAAGTCACATAAATTCCAGAAAATTGTAGAAATTTATTTAAAAGGTATAAAATTATTCTGTTATCATATTTTTGTGCATGGATAATTTCTGTAATCCAGAATAATTATTTAAATGATTGAAAATGTAATTTTTAAGTATTAAATAAATACTGAAAAATAGATAAAAACAGTATATATTAAAGAAAAATTTTGGAAACTGTTCTAAATGCTTAAATAGGTTCTGAATTGCAGAAAAATAGAAGTATGAGTTCTGAAAATTATTATAGTAATAATTTAAATGATTTCTAGGATTTAATTAATTATAAGAAATTCACATATATATTAATAAATACTAAAATTTATTCAAATCATCTTACAAACTGAAAATGAGTGTTTGGATGTGGCAATACTGAAATCAAAACATATAGGTAGCCAATTGAAACATATTTTCCTCTTAACTCACATAAAATGACAAGAAATCAATAGTTGCATGTGTGTAACCAAACCTATGTGATTGAAATGACTTGATATGATTCTTATGGCATGTTTGTTACTGTTTTGTGGGTGCAAATGCATGGATAGAACCAACCCAAGAACTAATTCCAAATATTCAAGAGCAAGAGTTTGAAGTGCATCACCCTTCACTCAAAGGCAAGTGTTCCTTGACCACTTTGTTCCTATTCTAGGGTGTTTAGTTAGAATGATTGCATGGTGTCATTAATATGAAACCTAATTTAGGTTGTTTCCCTAGTTATATTCCTTTATCATTCCTTGTTTAACCATGGAGGGACTTAGTTGATATTTGTTGGTTATCATTTTATGTGCTTAGCCAAGCATGCTTAGAACTTAGAGAATGAATGAAACATTATGTGGATAGTCTTGTGGGATTATATAAAGGACACAAGAGTGTGTCATGATGTTGGGAATCTAGACAGTCTGGTTGTTTGGTTGGTGCTTCGTGCACGAGACTCGGGAATGAGTTAGTGCCTGTCTTAGATTCTAAGGACCGATTCATGGAACAGTTAACCCGGCCTTACAGTGCCACCACAAGACTGAGATGGGGCAGCTTGGCCAATTAATTAGGAGTTTGCCGGTATAGTATGAGTGTTTGGATGGTGCGGGGAATGGGAGTCCATTTTGACTGCACTGGGAACTGCAAGGCTCAAGAGGGGGCTTCTGTAGGGGAGGGTTACTCCCAGGAACTACAGCGGTGAAACCTCAGTGGGCTTGTACTTGCCGGTAGGCCCTTTGTAAAGGCCATGTAGTGATCTCCTGATCGCACACCAAAGGAAGTGTGTAATGTGGCTTGCAACCACGGATATCAGGGAGGTTTCTTAGTCCACCTGGCAACAGGGGATGAAATCACTACTTGTGGGTAAAGTGGTACAATCTCTGCAGAGAACCAAACTGTCATGACAGCTGTGCTCACGGTCAAGAGCGGCTTGGACTTGTCCATGATTAGAGAAACATGGAAGTGAGTCAAAAGAGGTTGTTGGGTGGTGTAACCTAACGTTAATGACTTAATTATGATGATGGTGGGATTATCACTTAGTAAGACAGGTTGCTAATCAAAGCTAAGGCTTAGGATTAATGCATAGTGCTTAACCATGTTAGCCTTCCCTTGCTATTGGCCTCATAACATTCTTTCCTACACTTGCTGAGTACCTTGGGTACTCAAACTTGCTTTTGTTGGATATCATATGTTGACTCAGGTGCAAATGAAGACGTAGACTTTGACGAGGAATACTTCGCTCCCGAGGAGTTGTTCTAGGTTGGTAATAAACTTTGTAATGTATGCAATGTTGACTTTTGTAATTAAGTGGTAATTGTGCTATTGTGATCGTAATGCATATTTTGAAACAATTTAACAATTTGTTCCATATACAATAATTTTTTGTAAACCATTGCTTAAAATGATAACGATGTGTACTACATTTACTTCCATAACAAAATATTTCGAATATGTCTCTAAGTTTTTTTAAAAAACAGTTCAAATAAATTGGAATTAAGAAAGTTGAACATTCAAACCTATTATCGTAATGCATATTTCAAAATTACATAACAATTCCCTTATTAAACCAAAACTTTATTTTACTCATTACATAAAATCATAATAATGTATACAACATTTACTTTCATAAAAACACTTACTAAATATGTCTCTAAGTATTTTTAAATCGGTGTCAAAAAAAACAAACACTTCTTATTTATGGAGTTCCTGTCGCAAACGATAGGAATCCAGTCGTCCGCGCAGTGGACGACGTGGCCTTTGTCGTCCACCTCGTGGACGATTGCTTGTTCACGTGAGCTAATCGTCCACAGCATGGATGATTACTTGTCCACGTGGACAAATCGTCCACGCGGTGGACGACAGGGTGGCTATTTTGCTAAAAAACCCGCAGGCTATTAATATTAAATGATTAAAAATAGTGCTAAAATAAAAAATACTGGCCATGAATGGCCCAAATAGCCCATTTAACTAACCGGCTTCGGGGATGTGACCATGCATCATGCCACCTCTAAATAGTATTTTATCCCAATCGTCTATGGATGGAGTCATCTTTAAGCTCGTTGTAGTTGAGCGCTTTCTCCTCGTATTTGTGATGACACTCATCACTCCTTATTCTAACTTGGTATACCCATCCTCTTGCACCAAAAATGTTATTAATAAAGTTGTATTAAGGTAGCTGATTACAATTTTAGATAGGAGTACATGATAAATTTTCCAAAGCATTGGGAGTCCATGGCCCCTAGCTCCACACCCCCCACGGCCCCACTTCTGCTATATCTAGTTTGTCTGTCATTCTTTCTCAAATAGGTGCGAGATATCTAAAAGAGTAAATGACATGTCTAGTACATTAAACTGTATGGTGGGCGTGAGTAGGTCACTTTGTTTTTGTAAAACGTTCAAACGGGTCATGAGTTTTATGTTTAAGTGATGCATTTAATGTCACCAATACTTTAGGGAACTGTTTAATTAATATGACGTCCCATGATCCTGTTACCACCAACGTGTTTTTTCCTTTTTCTAAAAAAGGCTCATGCCCCCATCCCCCTAACTAACTTCTATCCCCTAGGTTTTTTTCATCCATTGCCTCAATTGTCTTGGTTACAAATATGACTCACGCATCTTAGTAATGCAAAAGCGGAGTGCGAATTGTTTGTATCATTTTGATGCTAGTGAGTTTAATAAAGTGCTCGTTATAGAAAAAAACAAATATGACTCACGCTCAAGTGAGAAATTGACTATCGCTGGTAGGTGAGACAAGAGGAAATGATGTCATTTTTGTGTTGATGTTGTTTTTGAGGAACATGAGTGTCGTTGTGGTGTCCGTATCGCACAGCGTCAGCCACAAAAATCACAGACAAACCAGGAGAAACAATGAGATAACCATTACTAGGTTCCCCTAGTTTGTATTGGTACCTTGGACAACTAATTAGTGTGCTCTCTCTACTTCAAAACCGAAGAACCGAACCTCAACCTTCCTTTTCCAGTATGCACCCCATCCGTGCCTTTCCATTTTATTTGTTGCAGAAGGGCAGGTAATGATCAGAATCCTTTTACACGCCCGCCCACATCCTGCGAAATTGCGATCTACGGATGCTAGAGAAGAGGCATTTTTCAATAAAGATAGGGAAGATGATAGGGATTGGGATTATGGAGATTTGGGTTAGTTTATGGTCCATGTTGGTAGGGTATTCGAGTGTCCTCTGAGCTTAGAGTATGCCCTCAGGGAACGTCCATGACACAACAATGGGAGGAAGTCCGGGTGGTACGGTGACGCAACAATGGCTCCATCGGCCTTGAGAAGGTAAGAGAATGGTAGGCAAGATAGGCAGCAGGCAAGGTAGAGCCGGGTAAAATCTATGGCCCCGTAGAAATGCTAAAATGAGACATCTATATAGAAAAATAGTACTATAAATATATAACAATATATATGATGTAATAATATCTTACATAGCAATAGCATCTATCAAGAAACATACCGCGGTTGCACTTACAGGCCTGACGAATTGCCACTTGCGTCCTATGGTGCATGTCCTTAATTAGAATTCAAAGTCACGGACTACCCAGGTTGCACGCGCAATCACGATCGGATCGGAATTTGGAGGTCAGAGCTCTAGCTGGGCATTCGGTTAACCGAAACCAAGCGGTTCGGGTTTTTTATTTTTTTAAATTTCAGTTTTTGAAATTTGAAAACCAAAATAGTGTAGTATAAACACAAAACCGACACTTCAGTTAACCGGAAAATTTCAGTTCCGTTTCGGTTAAACCGAAAAACCGAACTTCCACAATAAAACAGAAACAGACATATTAATAATTATAATTTACACAGAATTAACACAATTGACAATGAAAACATACATATTAATAATTATAATTTACACAGAAACAGCCGGCCGGTCATGGTCAGGGCGTCGGCCGGTCGGGGGCGCCGGGCGGGGCACCGGAGCATCGGGAGCGAGGCGCAGGGTGTCGGGGGCGCTAGGCGGCGGGAAGGCGTGCTGGCAGGCGGACAAAGGCGGCCACGCGCGAGGGACCGGGGGAGCTAGAGGCGGCGGGTCGGCACTCGGAGCCGGGAGGTGGGCGCCTGTACGAGAGCGTTGCGGGTGGCTGAATGAATTAGGGTTTTAGTTGAGCTGGGGTTTGAAAGTGTTAGCAATTAATTAGGTTTCACCCGGTTAATTGGAGGTGAAAACTGAAAACCAAAAAATTCGGTTTTCACACAATGGCAACCAAAATATTGTCTGGTTTCAGTCGGTTCGGTTTTTTTGGTTTTGGTTCTGGTTTTTTCGGTTTCGGTGTTCGGTATCGTTTTATTTTGACCAGACTGAGTCAGAGCTGATGCAGGTTGGAGACGCGAAGTAGGGCGAGAGATGATGTGATCGACGGATGAAGAATAAAATGTACCCCACAACCTTTTTGGTCTGGCGGCCATCCATGTTATCTCTGTAGATTGTGGTGTGCAGGTAATCAGTAAATTAGAGGCTCAGGAGCTCGACGTCTGGGGCACACTTACATGATCTGGATGCTATAGGGTGACGCATCACCCGATGTCTTGGTCAGGAGTCTGGACGGTGACCTGGCGCATATCGGCCTTTGAATGAATCATGATAAGGTGTTTGTCAGCCTCAATGGGACTCAGGATGTAAGCTATCAATATATCAGGAATCGAAGGGTGGGGCGGTTACCTTGATCCTGAGTGGACTAGCTGCTAATAACAGATTAATTAGGAATCAATCTAATAGACTACTAGTGAGTTGGATCGGCTGAGATAGTGAGGAACGAGACCCCCCCTCCGCTTCAAATTGGAGGTCCTGTTCCCATGCACAGGCGGCACCGCCTGTGCCCAGCCCTCGCAGCATGGGTAAACATGTTAACGGGCTGAGTACTGCCCAAACCCCAAATCAATCAATCATATTGTTGCACAACAGATCAAGGCCCCACTATGTTTTGAAATTGGTCTCAACCATTTGCTCTATATTGATGGGATTCAACGACAAGTACTACTTATATTCAGGCTCGGGGACATGACAAAGACATGCACGTTGGACTCTAACGACACCTTCCTAGATTAGATCTTCAATATGGTTACATTTTCCTTATCCGGGATGAGTCCTGAAAGTAATTTTCTCTCTTGCTCCACATTCCATGTTGGAGTAGAGTCCGAGTCAAATACTAATCTAGCCACCTTGCTGGACAATCATAAGCCCCGTGGGATTTTATGAGCTTTGACTTTTTCGATTCCATGTGCTTGGCCTAGCTCGTGACAAGCATGTGTGTGATGTAGTTTTTTCGCTTTACATCCCCTTAATACCTTCCCCATATACCTTCCCCTCTCAAACCCGATCGTTCTTGGCTCTCCACATGGGATTTTGGGTGGATGTTGAGTCGGTGTTTGGGCCAGCCGCAACGTCGGTGATGGTAGGACGTCAACCCCGCTCCTTGCTCTTCATGTCACCCATGGAGCTTCTGAAGCCGGTCTGGGAGGCTGGACAGGATGCGGCCGAGGCCAGGAGGGAGGGAGATGCCCAGGGAAGGGGTGATGCGGCAGGGAGCAACTGATGGGTGGCGCCGGTGTGTGACACAGCTGCATCGGGCAGCGGCTGCCGCACGATGCGCCCATGGCTGGCATACTGTAGTGGCACCCGGTGCTGTCGACGCTGATGGCGGCCGGGCCGGCCTCCCTCGTGTGCAGTGGAGGTGTGCGACCATACTCGTTCAGACTGGCGTCAAGATCTAGCACTGCTCATATGCACTAACACTTTCGACGCCATTGCATTGGCACTTGGACGCCAAGATCTAGCACTACTCATCCATGCTAGCACTCCGGCGTCGAGGTCTAGCGCTGTTCGTCTGCCAGCATCCTCAAACCGTACGGAACCACATCAAACCAACTCAAACTTTTTATGGTGAGACATCAACCAAAATTAAACCGTCAGCCCCATCACCCTGTTTTCGTCCGTGTCCAATCCAAACAAAAAAAAACAATTCACCAGAACTGGTTCCAGTTCAAATTGTTATCATGGCTGGTCACAATGAACGTACGTCGTGATGTCGACACTATATCAATGTACAAAAGCGATTCATTTGTGGTACCTTGTCGTTGTCACATGTAAAGAAATTTGGGCTTGCATTGTATCACATATTGAATGCATGGACTACGGGCGTTTTTTTGCAGGCCATAGAGGTGCATGCACGCCATGCATGGTGGAATGATGACGAAGGGCACTACCCCTGTAACACCTCATAGATTTCTGACACGTGTATCTCACACGAATCATAAAGCAGTTACGACCAACATACACATTTAAACTGGTAGTCAAAGGTGATCAAGCACTGAAACAAAAGATATAGATAGAGAGATATATAGATAGATAGATAAATAGATAGACAGACCTTGATCCACCAACCATGTAACCATGCAGGCCACTGTCCCAACAGTGCCATTTGTCCTTAAAGCTACGACCCGTGGCTACGTGTACTGTCTAGAGTGGAGCGTGCATGGCCCGCACACATCTGCATGGGACCGATAGCTAACGAACGGCCCGCTCGAGCCTAACCAGATGCAGGGCGCAAAATTCATTAATTACATAGCTGTAGATGGCAGTTTCTATCTTTAAACTAGAAACCACTCTTCGGTTTCTATAGCTCTAAGGCCAGTCTGCAGCCATGCAGGCCACCGTCCCAGCAGTGCCATTTGTCCTTGTAGCTATGACCCGTGGCTACGTGTAAAGTCTTGGAAGGAGTGTGTATGGCCCGCACATCTGCATGGACACCGACGAAGGGCCTGCTCGAGCCAACCAGATACGGTGCACACAGTCCATTAATTACCCAGCTATAGATGTCAGTTTCTATCTATAAACCAGAAAACACTCATCGGTTTCTGTAGCTCCATGCCCATTTCCTGTCTTGTGCTAAGTGACATGGGCCCACATGTCAAGAATACACGGAAACAAGGTATACCATGTCTATGCATTCAAAATGGATTTTGTTTCTTGATTTATTTTGAATACTATGAATATAGTTTGGATTTGGTGATATTTATAATAATAGTTTTGGTGTGTTCTGTTACATTAATATGTAGACACTTCAACTGGCGTTACTCATAATCTAGGCTGACCTAGAGGCTCCAATGTCGTCGAAGCCACGTGTATGCATAACTTCAACTGATGTTACTCAAATCTATGCTGACGTAGAGACTCCAGTGTCATCGAGCCACGTGCGTGTCCGTTATATTTGTTGAATTACTCATTGTTAATGTTGACTATAAATTTTATTAGTTATAAAAAGTGTTACAACTCCTATATTTTCATAGAGCGTCAGAATTTAACGACACCTCATGTGCTTATAAAATAAAGTCATGCACTTTTCAATTTCCATTTCTTGAAACTATTTACCTAAGAATTCAATTTTCTCTAAACTATTTTAGGAAACAGGAAATAACTTACAGATCATGATATGGATGCCTAATCCGGTAATCACTTGAAACAGACATATGATACCAAAGAGAGGATAATGCACCTTTGTTTGTACTTCCTCATGCACCTATAGGGGAAAAGCACCACCTTTTTATTTTGTTACCTCTGGCCCAGGCCCGGTCGGCAGTCCTTTTGCTCCTTTATAAGCAGCACCCATCCCTACCAGAACTCTCACTCTGATCACTTATCAGCGATCCTCTTCCGCTCCATTACCGAGGGGGCAAGAACTTGAGAGATCGGGCCACGATGGAGGGCAATCTGGGGTGGCACTACGGCGGCAACGGCAACAACAATTGGGACCTTGACGCCGTCGTGCGCCTGGGCTGCGGCGGACGCGCCGCACTGGCGCCGCCGTACAACGACCCGTTCTTCGAGCTACTTCTCCAGCCACAGCAGGACGTGATGCCCGCTGCCGATGAGTGGCAGCAAGCCGTGGACATGCCGGCCATGGCTGACCCTGTCACCGCTGGCTTGGACGATGTCCTCTCCCAGGCCTTCTTCGCTGTGCCTCATCAGATGCCGCAGCCATTGCTCCAGCAGAATCCACCGCCTCAGCTGGAGTCACCGGCAGTGGACATGGTCCAGCCATCAAGAGGTGGCGGATCACGCGGATCCAATAAAAAGTACGTGGTAAATTCAATTATTTCATAACTTCGTCGCAAAAAATCTAGTAAATAGTGCTGATGGTTGCGCCGCTGATGAGCAGTAGGAGGAACTGGAATAACTTGGAGACCAAGACCGTAATCACCGTGCCAGTGGAGGACTTCACGTCGGCAGACGCGTGGGCGTGGCGCAAGTACGGACAGAAGCTGCTCAAGGGGGCCCCTTGCTTGCGCGGCTACTACCGGTGCAGCTCCGACAAGACATGCCTGGCGCGGAAGCTGGTGGAGTCCTCCGTCACCGAGCCCAACACCCTGATCATCTCCTACACTGGCGAGCACAACCACCCAGTGCCGCGCATCCGCAACCCCCTCGCAAACACCGTGCGCCACAAGCGAGAGGCTGGTGGACCATCAAAGGCGGCGCCGCCGGTGCCCGCGTCGTCTGTGGTATCCCAACCCGCGCCGCCACGCTCCCTGTATTCCCAGGAGTTCGACGAGGAGGACGATGATGACGGTGCCGTCAAGGTTCTGATTGACAACGCGGCCATAGCTCCTGAGAACGCGTTCTTGTTCCCCAAGCCTTACGACATGCCACCCGCACCGGTCATCAACGGCGGTGGCCAGGACAGCCAGCTGTTGCCTGTGCGCGAAGAGATGGGAATGGGCGCCAGCCACGGAACGGTGAGTGAGGCTCACGGAGGTCGAGAGCCGACCCCGAACGTGTTCATGTATACTTTCTCTGTCTCCGCAACGGAGGACGCTGCTGGTGTGGCGGCGTGCTGGTGGGGCATGTGACGTGCATGCATTCACCCTGCCCGGTCTGCTGTTGATCATAATATCTGGAAGTAGAATCAGCGCAGCAGACGGAGTAAAAACGGGATAGATGAGAAGAGAGCATCGGGTCTATATCAAGTGTGGCGTCATGAAGTGTTGATGGCTTACAGCATAGTTAATGTATAACTATCCAACCTGAGGATAGTTTCTTTTCCCCTATTGTTTATTGTATTAAACATGCTTGGTTGTTGACATGTATAATTATGCATTCTGGCTTTGAGGATTTGTTTGGTCTTCAGGACTGATTTTATTTTAAGCAGAGTGGATGTATACCGAGTGACTGCATGGAGCTGCATTAAGCGAATCACTGAATGGACTGCTATTAGTTCCTGAATGGACTAACAAAATGATAGTGTTTATTATTAGTTAATGAATGCAGTTTGAAAGGATAACGTTGATATCCACAATTATTGTTATTTTGAACATAGCATGTATGCAATCATGTAAATTAAAGAGGAACTCACCAAAAAAACTAAGCCCCAATGAATTAATACTACTGTCCTACAAGTAAATCCTATCAAAGATTGAAACATTTCAAAGGATCTGTGTGTTTGAATAAAAAAGGTTGCAACATAACATCTCAAACCCGTTTGTCTGAAATTGCAATTACTCAATCACCTGCGTTAGTTAAAAGTATTTCATCATAATCTTATAAGGTCACAAATAAATATCAAATCTACCATCTTTCTTGTATAAATATACATGGGATAGTATCACATTAGAATTTGTGTCTTATAAATCTAGTTGTTTCTGACTTCTCTGCTAGCACTCTTCTCTAACAACCTGCATTGCATAACAACATGAGTAATTAAAGATTAAGGTATAACATATGAACTACTTACTGTGCTGGATGAGGATATTTGTGACACCCTCATTTTCGGGTTCTGCATATATTCATATTTTATGTAGAAAACATTTTAAAATAAGTAGAAACTGAGAAAGAATAAAAAAGATAGTCAAAAAGAGCAAATTCCAGTTTACAGAGAGCGCCGAAGACAACTCCCGCGGCTCGCTGGCCACGTGGCGTGATCAGAGCTCATCTCCGCAAATGGGGAGAGGTCCGCCACCAAACTGGCTACGTGGCAGGCTCGGGGCTCATCCCCGCAAAAGGGGGAAGATCCAACCCCGTGGGACACGTGTTGCCCCCGGAGCTAGCCTCTGCGGAGGAGCGAGGCCAGTCCCGCTGGACACGTGTCGTCACCGGAGCTAGTGACCGCGGAAAAGGGAGGACCAGTCGCACGGGACACGTGTCGCTCTCGGAGCTCACCTCTGAGAGGTCCGGCCCCGCCAGACACGTGTCGCTCCCGGAGCTCACCTCCGGGAGGTCCGACACTATCGGACATGTGTCAACTCCGGAGCTCATCTCCGGGAGGTCTGACACTATCGGACGCGTGTCACCTCCGGAGCTCACCTCCGGAAGGTCCGGTCCTACCGGACACATGTCACATCCAGATCTCATCTCAAGGAGGTCCGACACTGATTGGACACGTGTCAAACTCGGAGCTCGTCTCTGAGAAGAAAGGAAGTCTGGCGCTACTTGACACGTGGCATTCTCGGTGCCACCTCCGAAGAGAGGGGAGGTCCGGGATTGACACATGGCACCCCCGGAGCCACCTCCGAAGAGACGGGGAGGTCCGGAATTGACACGTGACGTTCGCGGAGCTCGCCTCTATTGTGAGGGGAGGTCCCGACCCACCAGACACGTGGCGCACGCGGAGCTCGCCTCTGAGGAAGAGGGAGGTCTCGCCCGCCTGACACATGGCACAACCGGAGCTTGTCTCTGCGGAAAGGGGAGCCCAGGTTCCCGCAGGACACGTGGAGCTTCCGGAGCTCATCACCGTGTAAGGACGCGATTCTGAAGCGGTTTTTCTTCTGTACGTGTGGGAATCCCCGATACTGAGGAAACCGACACGATTTCCACAATGTTACCGCACCAAATCAATCTAAGATAAGTTGTTAAGATTAAAAAATAATTTTAATAAGAGTCTTATTCGAATTCTGATCAGAGTAGGACTCTTCTCTTCCCGATTATAAATAGAATTGAAAACCTTTGGCCGCAACCACGAACTTCTTTTCCACCTCCTGAGCCGATAACTTAGAGCCCTAGCCCCCAGCTCGCCGAGTAAACCCCTTAGCCGGAGTACAACCGCCGGAGAGACCGCCGACGAGCCCAGAGACGATTGCCATCGCCGTAGGAGAGCCGACGATCTGAGGAAAGACCCGAAGGAAGTAAGGTAGATCCCCAATACCACCTTACGACATCATCGTGTTTTCTTTGCATCTGTTCTTCGATTCCTTTCGAACATAAGCTTTTTCGTGGACAGATCACTTGTTGATCAGTTTGATCTAAAGTCAAGATCATCGCCACGCCCACAATTGATCTTTACACCTCTATTCATCGTAAAACCCCATGCAAATCTATTAAAACATGAAAGAACACGTACAAACTGAACTTCATCATAGGATTAACATGCATATGCATCATTGCATCTTAAGGTAGAGTTTGTGCATGATATTGATTGCTGTGAATCTTGTATGTGCGTGATCGCGTATAGAAGGACAAGCTTAGGGAGCCGTCTACGACGAGCTGCAACAACAAGGTTTCGTGATCCAAGAGCAACAGGAACCGCAAGAACAAGGCAAGTGCCCCTTGACCATATTGATCCCATATTTTGGAAAACTGTTTTGTTTGTGAAAGGGTGTGTGTGCTTGAGCCAACATGATGGGAAACCCTTTATAGGAGTTTACTAGTTTTGTCAAACCACCCTTGTCGCCAGTGAAGTTTATGAGTCGGGTATGGTTTTTTCTTTTATGCTTCGCTGAGTCCATGAGATATGGGAAATGAGATAGATGTGTCTAGCTAACTGCACTCGTAAGAATAATGAGAAACTGATGTTGTTAATGCACGTGAATCGGAGAGAGATAAAGGCAAGCCTGGATTTGTGAATGAGGTAGAATGAGATGGTGGTTTACTTGCCGTAGATCTAAGGACCGGTTCATGCAAGCCATGCCAGGATAACAGTGCCACCACAAGGCCAAGTATGGGTGCGGCTTAGCTGAGTAATTAGGTAAGTTACTAGATTATTATGGACCGTGGAAGGCGCGGGGAATGGGAGTCGAGTGAGGACTGCCCTGGGAACTGCATGGCACAAGAGGGGGCCCGTGGGTGGGAGAATTGGAGATTCTAGCCTATCGGTGAAACTGTAAAGGTCCCAAAATATGAATACAAAGAAACTCTTCTTCGCACCAAGTTGGTTTCCTATGTATGAAAAATATGACTTGTTTAAACTTTTCCACATGTGATAATACACATGAGAGCTTTCTTCACACAAGTTCAAATAATTGTTTGAAGACTTGGAACCCAAGAGGGATCTAAAACTAAGGTGGGAAGTTCCCATATGTGTGAGGAAGCTAAAGTTTGATTTTGAGAACAAATTGTTCCATTCAAAAAAAATGCAAATGAGAGTAACACAAGGGTTTTCAAACTGTTGTATTAGAAACCTCATTTGCAGCAGCCAAATCAAAGATCAGAGTTCACATTTGGATTCCTTAGGTCCAAATTAGGGGGTAGGCAAAGTTTCATCAATTTTTGAAAAGATTTGCTATCCATTTCTCCAAAAAGGATTTAAATGTGCAAAGAATTCTAATACACATTTGAATTGGGATGAAATTTACCCAACTCTCCAAATGCAACTCAATTTGCAACTTCAAACATTTGGATGGATCATTGGCAAACTGTGGAGATATTTGAGAGCTGTTGAGAGGGGATAAGGGGGAAAGTGGGCCCACTTGTCATATGCCCAAAAGATCTTCAGTCTTCAGCTTTCAGTATGCAGTCTTCAGTTCTCCACTCGAGCAACCGACCCAGCTGAGGGCGACACCGAGCAGCAACACCGGTCGACACCGAGCAGCCCCGAGCCACCACCTGCTTCACCAGTTGGCGCCTGGCGAGCTGCTCCCTGCTCCTTATCACCTCGGCCGAGTCCCCTTGCCACAACCACGAGGAACCCGCTCTGTTTCTTCTCCCCCCCGCGCCCTGAACAGAGCCACTGCCGCCACACTCATTTGATGGGAAGCCGGCTCGGGTGATCACAAACCGAGGCCAGTGAGTAGAAAAACAGCACCAGGGCCTCACCCTCGTCCTTCACGACGCGCCACCGACCGAGCTCGGCCCTCCTACCCCAGGGACGCCGCGTCCGCACGACGGCCGAACAAGGACCGATTAGGAGGCGTCCGTGGACAGCTCGACCGGGTGAGTGTCACGACCAAGTACCGGCGCCCCTGGACGCGCCAAGGCACCGTGCTGCTCTCCTCCCAAGCTCAGACCATACCATGCACCGCCGGGAGAGAATTTGGAAAAATTGCTCCGGCATACTCAATTCGATCTTCCAGCACGGTAATCCCAAATTCCCCTTCAATTCTCATTCTTAGGTCGTCAAAGTTAGCATAAAGGGCCCAAAGTGGTAGGCGACCCTTTGCTCTTCACAGTTCTAGCTTGAAACTGCACCTAGACCGAGTATTTCATGGTTTTCTACCGGCAACCGAACCGGGGGACCGCGGTCGCACGGTGAAAGCATGTTTGCCATCGTTCCCGAACGTTTTTGAGGCTAGGTCGAGCTCCCCCATCATTCACTGGCGCTGTAGCACCATTTTACCGAGCTTTTAGCGCCCTAGGATGGCCGGCCGACGTCGCCGATGATGCGCCGAGCTACCGCATCGCCGCTAGCTACCGTAGGGGCTTCGCCGGCTCGGGGAAACCTCACCATCGTGCCCAGCGTGGCAGTTTAGGCCCTGGCGGCGAGCAGGAGCTCGGGAAGAGGCCAGGAGACCGGTTTCCGGCGATCTCCGGCGAGGGCGGCGGCGCGGGCACGCGGGCGCGGGAACAGCCCGAGGTTGAAGAAAGGCACTGGGTCCCAGCAGTCAGTGAGGGAAAAGGATTAAAGCCCGATCCTCTGTGGCTATTTGATCCGGTGTGACTGCATGGCTGGGACTGTGTAGCCTGTGTGGTTTTGTCTCAGAGGGTGACACGTGGCCTGGGCCCAGCAGCAGGCATTTGAACTTTTATCTGTTTTCGGAATTCAGTTGAAAGTTTAAATAGCCACAACTTTAGGTAGGAATGTCCAAAAATTTTCAAACAAATTTTGTTGGATTCCTCTCAGAGAGTACTATCCAGGGGTACCGCCCAACAATTATGAAAATCCCTGGTTTTGACTCATTAATTCATTGAGCGAAAATATTGTGGGAATTTTTCCAGGAGTTCTGTGTAGTGGAAAATCCCCAAATTTGGGAAGGAGATTCATCAAAAAATACTTGGACCCCAGTAAATTTTTCAGAAGCATTGGATCTCATTTGCTTGGCCAAATGTGGTGTTAATTTTTTATGCCTCTGAAAATTGGAAAATAGAACAGAATTCAAATTCAGATTTCCCCCAAACTTTAGAACCTCATAACTTTTGCTAGCAAGCTCCAAATTTAATTATTCAAATTGGGTTGGATTCATATTGAATAGATCTGTCCAAATCCACTACCCAATTTGTATGAAACTCAACATTTAATTCTGGAAAATTCTTTAAAGCTTTTCAGCAAAAGAATTTGTGAGGGATTTTAGCTCATCCAAAAATCCTAAAATTTTGCCAGAATATTATTTGGAATGTTAGTGGACTCCTGTAAAAGTTTCAGCTCATTTGGAATTGATTTGATCAGAGCAATTCAGAGTTGAAGCTGCTGTGTTCAATTGAATACAGAAACTTTTTCAGAGAATTTCCAAAACATGGAAATTCATTTCTGGGAGATTCTCAGCTCCAAAAATTCTAGGAAAATTCATGCAAGCTATATGAACTATAATTGAAATTGTAGTTCACTAATTTTGGCATGGACATGGATGTGATCTCAGAATTAATTCTCCCTTGCTTAATTGCTTAGAAAATTGTTCTGAACAAACCACTCAATGAAAAGTGCTAATTTTTGGTCCATAAGACTTTCTTATGACAAGGAACTCATATGAAAATTCTCAGCTCAATTGGAGCTTTGGATCACCCCTGTTCTGTTTAATCACTTAAGGTGAGCAATATAGAAAAGGGGGAAAAACCACTTAGCACTTAAACATGTGCTTAGATCCAAACCCAGACCACTAGCATCAGTGTCATTTTAAATTCTTGGACAGAGTTCCAGTTTTTGAAAACTTGTTATTAGAACTTGTAGCAAAGTCTTTACAATTAAATCCATATGCATATTCATTACGTGTAGCATCTACGTGAAGGACTTGAAGTCATCGGAGGGGAGATCAAGGAAGGAGGACAGCACTTGATCAAGCCGAGTGGTCTTCACTAACTGAACTGCATATATATAAGTCACCTGCAAAACAAAGGCAAGCCCCGGTTTGCATCAAAACTTACAAGTTTTTATTTGTCTTCACTTTATATGTCTAGCATTTTATTTATTGCATTACATCTAGATGGTATGAAACTCCAAATGCATGAACCAGAAAAGCCTGGAGTATAATGTAGAATAGGTTATCATTGATTATAACTGCTGATCTCAAATTGACAAAAGTGGACTAAAAGAAGCAAAACTCGAGTGGGCAGTTTCCTACTCGTGAACCGGGATTAAGGGGGATCAATCGGAAGAGTTGGGAATTGATCCTCATAGTTGGGAATGGAGATCGGGCAGTGGATGGAAGGATCAAGGACGTGGTCCTGTGAACCCAGTCTATGTCTGAGTCGATTAAGGCCCGTTCTCGTGTGCGGCCCGTTGGACAAGTTTGAGTTGTGTACCGGATGCATACTGGCTATATGGGACCCAGGAAACCGACGTAACATGTTAACCTGGGTGTCGAGGCATACCTCACCGTCTGATGCCGATGCTGAAAGGATAGAGAAGTTGGCTCTACGAGGGTTTGCCGTAGAGAGACTTAATCCTAGTCGGTGGGATCGGTTCGACATTTGGGTGTCGTGTGAAAGGTTGCAACGTACGACGTCAGTGACGGTTGCTGTGTGCAACGTCGAGTACGGGCGTACGTGTCGTGTCAGCCGGGTGTTTTTGATTGCAATCACCGTCGCTCGTGGAATGGACCGAGCATACTTGTTCTCTGTGTCGTGACGTAGTAATAAACCGGGAAAACATTTAATATGCTTCGTGGGTAATCCTCATAATGGAGATGAGGAACGATCAACACTTCACTAAATTTAACTTCCACCTTGGGCTAGTAGCATCGAGGCAAAGCATTTCTTGTTTGATTGTGGAGTCTCGACGTTGATAGCTCTAGGTCAGTATGAGTCTAGGATAGCTCACTAAAGTTACTTTCACCTCGGGCAAGTGACATCGAGATGAAGCGTTTCTTGTTTGATTGTGGAGTCTCGATGTAAGTTGCACGAGGGCTATAAAAGTTGCATAAAACTTGCAGTAAGGACTCTCCTTTAGCTCAAATTCATCGTTTGTGCAAACTTCTATAGTCAGCCCTCTAATTTCTTCATGTAGAGTTTCATGACTAGGGTGACGGGTCAGTCTTGCTGAGCTTCATGCTCACAGATACTGCATAAGTTGTTTTGCAGGTAATAACTGTACGCTGCTAAGTACGGGTGTCTGATGAGACTCGGAGCTCTCCGAGTGGTGAACTCATTACAACCCCTGCCGCTGCTATTGTGATAGTGTTGCTAGCGAGAAGGGTCCGCGGGCTGGACACCTTCTCTATTGCTTAGCATAGGTATGAGATGTGAGTTGTAATAGTCTTCCGCTGTAGAATATTTTGAGAAGTATTTGTAAAAAATTACACTTTGTAAGCTTCCGCTGGATTTATGTAATATGATGCTTTATTATGTGTGCTGTTGGGTGCCGCATCGCACGTGTCGAAGCGTGTGGTCGACACTTCCCCCGGACCAGCTCTGGGCAGCCCGCAGAGGTTCTTTTTCGGAGGGGCTAGTCGCTTGCGGAGAGCTTAAGCGTTAGGGACGAGTGAGGGAGAAGCTTGACACGGCGAGTTTTACGTGTTTCGGGCCGCCGGAGCGTAAAACCCTACGTCCACGGTGAGCAGAGGTGCTCGCTGTATTACTTGTTGCTCAGAACCGGAGTCCTGAGCTTGAGGGTGAGAGATGTCTAGGATGCGAGTTCTCCGAGTTCGAACCCTTGCTAAAGTTGCCTACCCGAGCCTTTTATAGTCCAAGGCTCGAGTGGCTTACAAGGGTGCCCGGGACCCGACAGGTGGTCCCGGGGGGATTGCTTGCCGACTATCGTATCTGCAGTTATGTCGGCAGTTGTATCTGGCGAAGGCTTCCGAGTCTTCGTTCTGCCGCCCTGCCCATGCCGAAAGCTAGTCGTAGTGGTTAATGACGGCAGGGGCGGCAGGGGATGTCTTGTCGCTGTGTTTACTGGCGGGCAGACTCTGACACGGCGCGCCAGTCTGTTATGCGACTGGGCGCAACAGCACCTGACAGAGGCGTGCTTCGCGTCTCCGCGTCTTGGGAAGGCACGAGCCTTGAATACCATGTACAGGCAAGGTATGGCGCGTCTTTACGCCCGCCGCCTACCGCGCGGGGGGCAGGCAGCGTTGTCCTGCTGGCCACGTGGCGGGCCCGGAGCTCTCCTCTGAGGAGGGGGAGGTCCGGCCCCGCGGGACACGTGGCACCTTCGGAGCTCTCACCGCGGAGGGGGGAGGTCCGGCTTCTGCCAGCCACGTGGCGGGCCCGGAGCTCTCCCCTGAGGAGAGGGAGGTCCGGCCCCGCGGGACACGTGGAGCCTTCGGAGCTCTCCCCGCGGAGGGGGGAGGTCCGGCTCAGTTGGCCACGTGGCGTGTCCGGAGCTCTCCTCTGAGGAGAGGGAGGTCCGGCCCCGCTAGACACGTGGCGCCTTCGGAACTCTCCCTGCGAAGAAGGGCGAGGTCCTTAGGCATTTCCCCCTGTGTGCGAGGGTACCCTGTATCGAGGGTACCGATAATGGCCCCCGGGCCCATCTCGGGGGAGATAGCGAGCTCGAGGTGGGGCCTCCGTCTCTTCCGTTCCGCGCACTTTCTCTAAGTCCCGCATTGACCATTGCCGGAGCACGAACAGTCGCGGGATCGTGGGAGCGTGCGCCCACTTGATGGTTGCTTTTACTGCGGCGATTCCCAAGGACGCCACTTCTGCACGTTGCGGCACTTTTTTCGGGAACCGCTGAAGCACCTTGCCGACTCGTCTCCTTGGGAGACTGACTTCTTGGCCCACCGCTTCAGCTGGACGACCTGGGTCCACTTGTCATCGGCGCTCGGTCTTGGAGCCGAAGCGGTTGCCCATGCGGCGTATTCGAAGAGTTTCGAATCGCACCTGGGAAGTTTTAAAAGGGGATCTTACCCGCATAGCGGCTTCCCTTCGCACTTCCCAGCGCTTTTCCTTGGATTCTTGCGCCTTTGTCTTCCCTGTCCTTGAGCTCTCCCCTGTCATGGCTTCCAGCCCGCCCCCAGAGAAGAAACATGCTCGATCTCCTCCGGTGGCGGCATCTGTGCCAAGTCGGGGAACCAGGGTGCCTGCACCTCCTGCTTCTGGAGATGGCGCTCCATCCGGTGGCGACCCCAAGAGGTCCCGGGCTCATCATCCCGATGGGACTCCTCTTAAGCGACAACAGGTCGAAGGTTCCCGGACGTCACGTCCTCCCTCCCCAAGCGGTGGAGTCTCCAGGGAACCTGCTGATGCGTCGAGGGAATCTTCTAGAGTGTCCCCTGCTCCGTCAGTCCAGGCGACTGTGTATCGGCTGTCGGCAGCAACGGCGGGCTCTGGTGGTCCTACCCCGGCTCGGAAGTCGGGGTTCAGGGCCCGTTGGAGTGCTCGCGTTTCTCGGCCGTCCCCGACTGATGGGGAGTCTGCGCCGTTGCGCTCGGAAACCGGGACAGCTGCCGCGGCCCCCAAGCCAGCGCGAGTTCCTCCTGTTCCGGTCTGCCCGGATTCTATGTCAGCGTCAACTCCTCCTGCCGAGACAGTTGCCGAGGCCCCCAAGCCAGCGCAGGTCCGCCCTATACCAGACGGCCCGACTTCTATTTCAGCGTCGACTCCCTCCACTCGTCCCTCTCCACCGGCTGAGGAGCCAGCTATCAGTGAGGGTTTGGCGGGTCCGGCTGTCGAAGTCCCGGTGCCGTTTTCTCCTGACCAACATCTTATCTCGGTCCCCGGTGTGTCGTCTTTTCTTGAGGACGATGTGATGGAGGAGGTCAGGGGCGCCACTCCGGCCTCTGCTTCCCCACTGCCCCTGGCGGATGCCTTCGTGCTCGCCCAAGCGAGCGTCCGACATGTCTTGGCCGCGCTTGGTCGTGAGCGAGAGGAGCAGGCGGTTGAGAGGGATCGCCTCCTCACCTGGGGGAACCTTTTGTGGGAGCGGACCGCGAAGGTCAAGGGCGAGCTCGACTCCAGGCGGGAGTCGCTTGACATCATGGGAGCGCTCCTCGACCGGTAGAAGTGGGCTGTCGACCGTCTGGACTCCGAGACGCGGCGGCTCCACAGGGAGGCCCTTGAGGCGCATGCCCAGGCCCAGGAGAGCCTCTCTTTCGTGGAGGAGATACGGCAGAGGCTGGAGCGCCGTAAGCGTGCCGTTGAGGACCAGGAGCGCTCCGTGGCAGCCGAGGCGGAGAGGGTCGCTGCACGGCTGGCGGCAGGCGAGGGCGACCTGCGCGCTCGGGCCAGGGAGCTAGAGGCCCGGAAGGCAGACCTCGCCATGAGGGAAGAGAAGGTCTCCCGGGAACGCCAGGCGATCCTAGATCGGGAGTTGGCTGTCGACTTCCGGGCTTCAGAGTTGGAGCGGCTTGCCCAGGCTCTCCGCCTTCGGGAAAGCTGCCTGGCGGCCAAGGAGAAGGAAATTCTCCGAGGGAAGCCGCGACGCCTTGTGGGCAGCCCACCGCGAGGTAGAGGAGCTCTTGGCCTCGCGGTCCTCCGAGGCCCGTGCGGTCTCGAGCTTCGTCGATCAGGAGGGGTCCGCCTTGGTCCCTCTTGGCTTCAGCCCGGTGAAGGCGGCGGCTTCTGCGCTGAAGGTGGCCGAAGTGATCCCCGCGCTGGAGTCAATCGGCGCCAAGCTGAACAGGCTAGACGCGGTGGTCGCCAGCGAGCTTGAGGCAGAGGGACGGGGCCTGGCCTTGGAGGTTGCCACGCATGTGTTGGCATGCTTCAGGAGCCGGGACCCTTCTTTCTCAGTGGAGCCAGCGAGAGAGGGCCCTGCCGCGGAGCGGGAGGAGACAGCCAGGGCTGAAGTCGGGGATGTGGCCGCCCTTGTAGCCTCTAGGTTCCGGCATGAGCCAGGGGGACCCTAGGGCTTTTTTCTTTCTTTTTATCGAGTCTGTAGCCCAGCTCATGGAGCCATGAATAAATAGACTCTTGTGACCCTTTGTGCCTGTGATGCTTGTCTTCTTCTTGGCTTTGCCTGGCCGAGTCCTTAGCTCCGCAAGGTACTCAAAGGCCTTAACCAATCTCGAAGCTCTGCACAGACACCCTCCCCGGGTCCTTATTGTATTAAGGGCCCCGGAGGTCTCCGGAGCTCGCCCCATGAGGATGGGGAGGTCCGAATCTGCCGGCCACGTGGCGGGTCCGGAGCCCCCTTCTGAGGAGAGGGAGGTCCGGCCCCGTGAGACACGTGGAGCCTTCGGAGCTCCCCCCCGGAGGGGGAGGTCCGGCTTCTGCCGGCCACGTGGCGGGTCCGGAGCTCCTCCTGAGGAGGCGGGAGCTCTGGCCCCGCTGGACACGTGGGGTCTTCGGGCCTCTTCCCTGTTGAAGGGGCGAAACCCGGACCTTCCGGTCCTGCACTGGAGTAGTCGATGGCTCCTTGCCCCCCACCTCATGCAGCCCCCGTAGCTATAACCTGGAGGTCCTGCACACATGTCGAAGTGTGCGATCGACACTTCCCCCGGGCCTGCACTGGGCAGCCCGCGGAGGTTCTTTTTTCGGAGGGGCTAGTTCCTAGCGGAGAGCTTGCGCGGATGGACGAGTTAGTGAGAGCTTGACACAGGAAGTTTTACGTGGTTCAGGCCGCCGGAGCGTAAAACCCTACGTCCACGGCGAGCTATGGAGCTCGCTGTATTGCTTGCTGCTCAGGGCCGGGGGCCTGAGCTTGGGGGTGAGCTACAGCTTGAGAGTGTATAGCCAGCGTATGAGTTGCAGAATGCGAACCCTTGCTATCGACGCCTACCCGAGCCTTTTATAGTCCAAGGCTCGGGCGGCTTACAAGGGAAGCCGGGACCCGACAGGTGGTCCCGGGAAGATCGTCTATTATCTACCGTATCTGTAGTTATGCCGGTGGTTGCCTCCGGTCGAAGGCTTCTGAGTCTTCCTTTTGCCGCCCTGCCCATGCCGTGCGCTAGTCGTAGTGGTTGATGGCGGCGCAGACGGCATGGGATGTCTTGTCGCGGCGTTTATTACCTGTCAGGTTCTGACACCGCGCGCTAGTCTGTGATGCGATTGGACGCAACGGCACCTGACAGGCGCGTGCTCCGCGTTTCCGCGTCTTGGGAAGACGCGGGCCTTGAATACCTTGTACGGGCAAGGTGAGGGACGCCTTTACGCCCGCTGCCTACCGCTCGGGGGCAGGCAGTACCGTTCTTCTAGCCACGTGGCGGGTCCGGAGCTCTTCTCTGAGGAGAGGGAGGTCCGGCCTCGCTGGACGCGTGGCGCCTTCGGATCTCTCTCCCGCGGAGGGGGAGGTCTGGCTTCTGCATGCCACGTGGCGGGCCCGGAGCTCACCTCTGAGGAGAGGGAGGTCCGGCCCCGCTGGCCGCGTGGCGCCTTCGGACCTATCTCCCGCGGAGGGGGAGGTCCGGCTTCTGTATGCCACGTGGCGGGCCCGGAGCTGTCCTCTGAGGAGAGGGAGGTCCGGCCCCGCCAGACGCGTGGCGCCTTCGGAGCTCTCCCTGTGGAGAAGGGCGAGCACCTTAGGCATTTCACCCTGTGCGCGGGGGTACCCCATATCTCAGGTACCGACAGTGGCCCCCGGGCCCATCTCGGGGGAGATGGCGAGCCCGAGGTGGGACCTCCGTCTCTTCCGATCCGCGCACTTTCTCTAAGTCCCAACTTGACCGCTGCCGGAGCACGAACGGCCGCAGGGTCGTGTGGGCGTGCGCCCACTTGATGACTGCTTTTACTGCGGCGGTTCCCAAAGCTGCCACTTCTGCACGTTGCGGCGCTTTCTTCGGGAACCGCTGAAGGGCCTTGCCGGCCCATCTTCTTAGGAGTCTGTCTCCTTGCCCCCACCGCTCCAGTTAAGCGGCTTGGGCCTACCCGTCATCGGCACTCGGTCTAGGAACCGAAGCAGTTTCGGGTGCGGGGTATTCGAAGAGTTCCGAATCGCTTGGAACTGCACCGGGAAGCTTTTTAGAGGGGGTCTCACCCACATTGTAGCTTCCCTTCGCACTTCTCTGCGTTTCTTCTTGGCCTCTTGCGCTTTTGCTCTTTTGCCTTTGAGCTCTCCCTTGCCATGGCTTCCAACCCGCTGCCAGAGAAGAAACGCGCTCGATCTCCTCCAGCAACGGCGCCGGTGCCAAGTCGGGATTCCTGGGTGCCCGACACTCCCTCCGGTGGCGACTCGAAGAGGCCCCGGGCTGATGTGCTGGGGGAAGCCTCTGAGGCGTTCCCTGTTCCGCCAGTCCAAGCGACTGCGGAGTGGTTGTCGGGGACGGTAGCGGGCTCTGGAAACCCTACCCCGGCTCGGAAGTCGGGGTTTAGAGCCCGCTGGAGTGTCCGTGCTTCCCGGCCTTCCCCGTCTTGCGGGGGATCTGTGCCGATGCGCTCGGAGCCAGGGGCAGCTGCTGCGGCCCCCAGGCCAGCGCGGACTTCTCCTGTCCCGGTGTGCCCGGACTCCGCGGCTGCGTCGTCTCTCCCTGCCGAGACAGCCACCGCGGCCCCCGAGCCAGCGCAGGTTGATCCTGCACTAGGCGGCCTGGCTTCTTCTCCAGCACCGTCTTCCCCGGCTCGTCCCTCTTCCCAGGTCAAGGAGCCTGAAGCTGAAGAGAGCCTGGCTGGCCCGGCTGCCAGGGCCGCTGGGCCAGTTTCTCCTGCTCGGCGTCTCGTCTCGGCGGCTGGCGCGTCGGCTCTTCCCGAGGACGAGGTAATGGAGGAGGTCGGAGGGACTGCCCCAGCCTCTGTTGCTCCATTGCCTCTGGCAGACGCCTTCGCGCTCGCCGAGTCGAGCGTCCGGTAGGTCTTGGCTGCGCTAGGGCGCGAGCGGGAGGAGTATACGGTTGAACGGGACCGCCTCCTCACCTGGGGGAACCTTTTGCGGGAGAGGACCGCGAAGGTTAAGAGCGAGCTCGACTCCAGGCGGGAGTTGCTCGACTTCCGGGAAACGCTCGTCGACCGGATGAAGCGGGCTGTTGACCGCATGGAAACCCAGTCGCGGCGGATCAACAGGGAGGCCCTGGAGGCTCACACCCGGGCCGAAGAGAGCCTCTCTGCTGCTGTGGAAATATGGCAGCGGTTGGAGCGCCGCGAACTTGCCGTTGAGGAGCGGGAGCGTTCCGTGGCAGCTGAGGCAGAGAGGGTTGCCGCGCAGCTGGCTGCGGGCGAGGATGACCTCCGAGCTCGGAAGGAGGAACTGGAGATTCTGAAGGCAGACCTCGACTTGAGGGATGAGCAGGTCTCCCATGATCGCCGGGCGGTCTTGGACCGCGAGTTGACTGCCGGCTTCAGGGCCGCTGAGTTGGAGCGGCTAGCCGAGACCCTCCGCCTTCGGGAGAGTTCCCTGGCGGCCCAGGAGAAGGAATTCTCCGAGAGGAACCTGGAGGCCCTGCGGGCGGCCCGCCGCGAGGTGGAGGAACTCTCAGCCCTACGGTCCTCCGAGGCCCTTGCGGTCTCAAGCTTCGTGGATCGGGCGGGGTCCGCCCTGATCCCTCTTGGTTTCAGTCCGGTAAGGGCCGCAACTCCCGCATTGCAGGTGGCAGAGGTGATCCCTGCATTGGAGTCGATCGGCGCCAAGCTGGACAGACTCGACTCGGTGGTCGCCAGCGAGCTTGAAGCCGAGGGCCGCGGCTTAGCTTTAGAGGTCGCTTCGCATGTGCTGGCATGCTTCAAGAGCCGCGACCCCTCTTTCTCACTGGAGCCAGCGAGAGAGGGCCCAGCCGCGGAGCGGGAGGAAGCTGCCAGGGCTGAAGTCGAGGATGTGGCCGCCCTTGTAGCAGCAAGGTTCCGGCGAGAGCCGGGTGGTCCTTAGGACTTTCTTTTCTCTTTTTTATCGAGTCTGTAGTCCAGCTCAAGGAGCCTTGCTTAAATTGACTCTCTTGGATACTTGTGTCTGTGATGCTTTTCCCTCCTTCTTGGCTTTGCCTGGCCGAGTCCTTAGCTCTGCAAGGTACTCAGAGGTCATTTCCAATCTCAGAGCTTCGCTCAGACACACCCCCCGGGTCCTAACTGTGTTAGGGGCCCCCGGAGGTCTCCGAACCTCGCCCTATGGGGGGCCCCAAATATGCCGGCCACGTGGTGGGTCCAGAGCTCCTCCTTAAGAGACGGGAGCTCCGGTCATGTTGGACACGTAGGGCTTTCGGAGCCCTCCCGCTGAGGGGGGAGGTCCGGTTCCTGCCCGCCACGTGGCGAGCCCGGAGCCCTCAAGGAGGGAGTTCCGGGCCTGCTGGACACGCGGGGCCCCGGACCCTGCCCCTCTGGGGGGGCAGGTCCCGGTCCTTCCAGTCCCAGGCCGGTGTAGCTGGTAGCTCCTTTCCCCCCCGCTTCATGCAGCCCCTGTTGCCGTAACCTGAAGGTCCTGCACACAGGTAGAGGAAACGTAATTCTCCTCGGGGGGTCCTCCCCTCCTGTCTCCTAGTCTTATCCGTCTTATGGTCCTGGCCCGCTATACGGGGCTTGGGCAATTCTGTGCACGAGGCGCCGGAGCTCCGGCTCCCTCCGAGGTCCGGGTACGGCTGTCCGATCGCTAGTACCGGGCCATGCGCTGGGGAAGCAGAGTGCACGCGCTTTGGGTTCATGACCAGGCAAAGCGGACGTACTCCCCTGGACCTCTGGGGAGCAGGATGCGCATGCTTTGGGCTCTGGGCTGGCTAAGCTGGATAAGCACCCTGGACTCCCCATGCACAACGCTGGCCTTTCCTGGAGGTGACCAACTGGCACCGCAACACCTGACTGGGGGAG
The DNA here is from genome assembly GCA_030760725.1 of Neostapfia colusana. Classification (NCBI taxonomy): domain Eukaryota; kingdom Viridiplantae; phylum Streptophyta; class Magnoliopsida; order Poales; family Poaceae; genus Neostapfia; species Neostapfia colusana. Next base: position 131,524,341 of record JASWHV010000001.1, on the reverse strand, counting down.
GCCCGAGAGACTCACTCGGCCATCGGCAGGTGCCTCAAGCGCAGCCGCCTTCGGGAGGATAGCAAATGCCGACTATGGGTGAGCGCAGGAGAGGGGGAGCTAGACGTATGATGAACATACAGAGATAGTGCGATCATAAAAATTAATGCATAATTTAAATGAGCGCATGAGAAGGAGCTAAGTAGAACAGGTCTCTGTATTCGCGCCCATAGGTGGAATCCTGGCTGTTCGTGGGGGCAATGTTCCGCCTCGTCTACAAGGGAAGCAAGACTCTACGCGCTTAGGGTCGGAACCAGGCTAAACTGGACGTAGTCCTGTACCGTCCCTTGAGACTTAGCTACCCCAAGCTCTGTTCCTAAGTTCTATGGGGTCTATTACAGAAGTGAATAACCATGTTCTACCGATGCTCAGTAAGTAGGACTTACAGTGTTGCCCCATGGTAAGGATTTTTGGGAATGGATCCCACTCTCGGTTGAAAGGCATGTGTACCTGGGGCGGCAGCTTTCATGATTCGGAAGGGACCTTCCCTGCTGGGGGAGAGCTTATGGGTCCTTCTTGAAATATAGCGTGCCGCTTCACCAGGCTGCCTTCTTGCGGGCCCCCGTCGCGTCTGGTTCTTTGGCGGTAGTGCTTAGAGCATTAGCCGAGACCGTGCGTTGTGGGGTGTTCCCTGCAAGCCGAGTCTTGTCGAAGTTGTTGTCTTCACGCTGGATCAGGTCCTGCGTGGCTTCTCTCCGGGGCCCCCGGGGAGTTCTCCCCTTCTGGCTAAGGCCTTCAAGGGATAGGTGGACCCGGGCTCGCCTTGGATGACCTAAGGCGTCTCCCCCTTCTGGCAAGGCCTTCAAGGGGTTGACGGACCCTAGGCGGCCCCCGAGAGGTATGTTCGAGGCACGGAGGCGTGCCGCAGCTGGCTAACACCTTGGCCCGTCACCGTCAGAACTGGAGTCCTCACCGTCATGCACTGTCTTTATGACACGCTGAGGCTCCTGGTACCCCACTTGGTGGGCAGCGGTGACTGGGGCATCGGCCTTCTGTTTGCCATCCCTCTGAGGGTAGGGCGGTGCTTCAGCCCTCTGCTGTCTTCCATTACGGAAGCGCTCTGCGAGCCTCTGGATCTCCCAGCACTCGGCAGCTGTATAGTTGCAGGTGCCATGCACGGGGCATAGCCCGCTCTGGCCACTGTCTGGGACCGGTGATTGTCGCTGCCTCTTGTTGGGGCGCGGCCCCCGAGCTCCGCTGGTTGTCGCAGCTGCGGCGACGGGGGCCGTGAACGGTGGCTTCATCTTTCCACTCCCCCGGTTCTTGGTCTTCTTGCCACCCCCATAGGCAGCAGCTCCGGACCCGGGCTGCCCTCCTGACTCGGAGGTCGGCAGTGCGTGCCAGTTCCGCCCTTCGGCTGCCCTGGCGCACTTATCCGCCAGGCTAAAGAGCTCCGAGATGTCGCGGACCTCTCTGGTCGCAAGCTTCTCGAGCATTTTCTCGTCCCGGACACCCTGTCGGAACGCCACCACCATAGAGGCGCTTTGGATATGTGGGATGGTGTTGCGCACCTGAGAGAACCGCTGGATGAAAGAGCACAGTGACTCCCCAGGTTGTTGCTTGACAGCGTGGAGGTCAAGCTCCGTGCCGGGTCGGGTGTAGGAGCTGCCGAAGTTGGCGACGAACTGCCGGCAGAGCTCACCCCAGGAGGTTATGGACCCCTGAGGTAGATTCATGAGCCAAGACCGGGCTGGGCCGGTTAAGGCGACGGGGAAGTAGTTGGCCATGACAGCCTCGTCCCCTCCTGCGGCAAGTACGGCGGTGGAGTAGATCTGGAGGAACTCCGCTGGGTTGACGCTGCCGTCGTACTTCTCGGGCAGGTGCGGGCGGAACTTGCGTGGCCACCTTGCGAAGCGAAGGTGGGGTGCAAGGGCCACACATCCTGCTCCTGCTGCGGCAGGTATAGGCGCTGCGAACACTTGGTTCGCACCCTGCGCTGCGTATCCCGGCATGGGCAAGGCTGCACCATAGGCCGGGGCCGCTACTTGCGGCGCATATGGTTGTGGCATATGCTGCGCAGCATATGCCTGTGGTGGGGCTCGCATGGCGAAGACCTGCCCTTCTGGTTGTGTCGAGGCCGACGACATGCTGTCGCCTGCCTCCTGGTTGCGACGCCTTTCTCGGCGTCGCTCGAGGTACACCCGGGCGTCCTGCCCCAAGTGACACCGTTCCAGTTCCCTTCGCAGGTCCGTCGACAGGAGCCTGGAGGAGCTGGAATCCGCCGTTAGCCCGTCAACTGTGGGTGTGCGCGTCAGCGACACAGCCGGTTGCCCTGGGCGTCGTCCTCGTCGAAACCGAGGGTTCGCGGCGGCGATGACGAGGCGGTCCACCTCGCGGACCCATTGCTGGGTCGCTGAATGGGGCGCATCCCCCGCAGGCGGGTTGCATAGCAGCGCTCTTGCTGCAGCTAGCGCACCTCCATGGTGTACGCTCAGCGCTGCAGAAGACCTCACGCTGGTCGGGGCCTGCATAGCCGGAGTCGGCGTTGCCGGAGTCGGCTGCTGGCTGCCCGCTTGTGCCGGCACACTCCGTCCTGAGTGTGTCGACATGTACTCCCCAGTGGTCACGGTTCGCCGTGAACGCGGAGGGGGAGAAGTTGCCGTTGAAGGAAGCTTGGTCATCTTCGTCGGCGGAAACTCGTCGCGCTAGGGGAAAAGCCCCCTACCTGGCACGCCAAATGTCGAAGTGTGCGATCGACACTTCCCCCGGGCCTGCACTGGGCAGCCCGCGGAGGTTCTTTTTTCGGAGGGGCTAGTTCCTAGCGGAGAGCTTGCGTGGATGGACGAGTTAGTGAGAGCTTGACACAGGAAGTTTTACGTGGTTCAGGGCGCCGGAGCGTAAAACCCTACGTCCACGGCGAGCTATGGAGCTTGCTGTATTGCTTGCGGCTCAGGGCCGGGGGCCTGAGCTTGGGGGTGAGCTACAGCTTGAGAGTGTATGGCCAGCGTATGAGTTGCAGAATGCGAACCCTTGCTATCGACGCCTACCCGAGCCTTTTATAGTCCAAGGCTCGGGCAGCTTACAAGGGAAGCCGGGACCCGACAGGTGGTCCCGGGAAGATCGTCTATTATCTACCGTATCTGTAGTTATGCCGGTGGTTGCCTCCGGTCGAAGGCTTCTGAGTCTTCCTTTTGCCGCCCTGCCCATGCCGTGCGCCAGTCGTAGTGGTTGATGGCGGCGCAGACGGCATGGGATGTCTTGTCGCGGCGTTTATTACCTGTCAGGTTCTGACACCGCGCGCCAGTCTGTGATGCGACTGGACGCAACGGCACCTGACAGGCGCGTGCTCCGTGTTTCCGCGTCTTGGGAAGACGCGGGCCTTGAATACCATGTACGGGCAAGGTGAGGGGCGCCTTTACGCCCGCTGCCTACCGCTCGGGGGCAGGCAGCACCGTTCTTCTAGCCACGTGGCGGGTCCGGAGCTCTTCTCTGAGGAGAGGGAGGTCCGGCCTCGCTGGACGCGTGGCGCCTTCGGACCTCTCTCCCGCGGAGGGGGAGGTCTGGCTTCTGCATGCCACGTGGCGGGCCCGGAGCTCACCTCTGAGGAGAGGGAGGTACGGCCCCGCTGGCCGCGTGGCGCCTTCGGACCTATCTCCCGCGGAGGGGGAGGTCCGGCTTCTGTATGCCACGTGGCAGGCCCGGAGCTATCCTCTGAGGAGAGGGAGGTCCGGCCCCGTCAGACGCGTGGCGCCTTCGGAGCTCTCCCTGCGGAGAAGGGCGAGCACCTTAGGCATTTCACCCTGTGCGCGGGGGTACCCCATATCTCAGGTACCGACAACACAGGTAGAAGAAACGTAATTCTCCTCGGGGGGTCCTCCCTTTCCCGTCTCTTAGTCTTATTCGGCTTATGGTCCTAGTCCGGTATACGGGACTTGGGCAATTCTGTGCGCGAGGCACCGGGGCTCCGGCTCCCTCCAAGGTCCGGGTACGACCGTCCGGCCCCTAGTACCGGACCATACACCGGGGAAGCAGAGTGCACAGGGTTTGGGTACGGAACCAGGCAAAGCGGTTGTACTCCCCTGGACCTCCAGAGGGCAGGGTGCGCACGTTTTGGGTACAGAGCCGGCTAAGCGGGATACACACCCTGGACCCCCCATGCACGACGCTGGCCTTTCCTGGAGGTGACCAACTGGCACCACAACACCTGACTGGGGGAGGCCCGAGAGGCCCCCCTGGCCATCGGCAGGTGCCTCAAGTGCAACCGCCTTCGGTAGGATAGCAAATGCTGACTATGGATGAGCGCGGGAAAAGGGGAGCTAAATGTACGGTGAGAATACATAGAAAGTGCGGTCATAAAAACTAATGCGTAATTTAAATGAGCACATGAGAGAGAGAGAGCAAAGTAGAACAGGTTTCTGTGTAAATGCCCATAGGGGGAAGTAAGGCTGTACATGGAGACAACGACCCGCCTAATTAAGAAGGGAAGCAAGACTCTACACGCTTATGGTCGGAACCAGGCCAAGCTGGACGTAGTCCTTGACCGTCCCCTGAGACTTAGCTGCTCCGAGCGCTGTTCCTAGACTCTATGGGATTTATTACAGAAGGGTATGGCCCTGTTCTACAAACGCTCAGGAGGTAGGACTTACAGTGTTGTTCCATGCTAAGGGTTCGGGAACGGATCCCATCCTTGGTTGAAAGGCATGTGTACTGGGACGGCAACTTTCATGACTCGGAAGGGACCTTCCCGGCTGGGGGAGAGTTTATAGGTCCTTCACGGGAAAGTGTTTGCCACGGCACCAGGTTGCCTTCTTGCAGGTCCCTGACGCGCTTGGTCCTTTGGCGGTAGTGCTAGAGCACAGCCGAGACCGTGCGTTGTGGGGTGTCACCTGCAGCCGGGCCTCGTCGACGAGGTCGTCATCTTCACGCTGGAGCGGGTCCTGCGCGGCTTCTCCTGGGAGCCCCAGGGTACCCTCCCCTTCTGGCTAAGGCCTTCAAGGGGTAGGAGGACCCGGACTCTTCTTGGGAGACCCAAGGCGTCTTTCCCCTTCTGGCTAAGGCCTTCAAGAGGTTGACAGACCCTGGGCGGCCCCCCGGAGGTACGGCCGAGGCACAGAGACGTGCACTCGGGTGGAGTTGGCCCGGTTCTGCACCGTCGGGGCTGGTGCTTGGGCTGCTGCAACTACTTGGAGCTTCTCCAAGGTTGATATCGCAGCAGTGCAGTCTCCACGGACTTTCCGGGGCGGCCATAGTTGGCTACTGCCCCGGCTCGTCATCACCAGAGCTGGAGTCCTCACTATTTTGCACCGTCTTTATGACGCGCTGAGGCTCCTGAAACCCCACCCTCAAAGGGAGGGCAAGCACTGTCGGTACCCTCGATACGGGGTACCCTTATGCACAAGGGGAAATGCCTAAGGACCTCGCCCTTCTCCGCAGGGAGAGCTCCGAAGGCGCCACGTGTCTAGCAGGGCCGGACCTCCCTCTCCTCAGAGGAGAGCTCCGGACTTGCCATGTGGCCAACTGAGCCGGACCTCCCCCCTTCGCGGGGAGAGCTCCAAAGGCTCCATGTGTCCCGCGGGCAGGACCTCCCTCTCCTCAGGGGAGAGCTCCGGGCCCGCCACGTGGCCGGCAGAAGCCGGACCTCCCCCCTCCGGGGGGAGAGCTCCGAAGGCGCCCCGTGTCCCGCGGGGCCGGACCTCCCCCTCCTCAGATGAGAGCTCCGGGCCCGCCACGTAGCCAGCAGGACAACACTGCCTGCCCCCGCGCGGTAGGAGGCGGGCGTAAAGACGTGCCATACCTTGCCCGTACATGGTATTCAAGGCCCGCGCCTTCCCAAGACGCGGAGACGCGGAGCACGCCTCTGTCAGGTGCCGTTGCGCCCAGTCGCATCACAGACTGGCGCGCCGTGTCAGTGCCTGCCCGCCAATAAACACAGCGACAAGACATCCCCTGCCGCCCCTGCCGTCATCAACCACTACGACTAGCTTGCGGCATGGGCAGGGCGGCAGAACGAAGACTCGGAAGCCTTCGCCAGAGACAACTGCCGACATAACTGCAGATTCGATAGTTGGCAAGCAATCCCCCCGGGACCACCTGTCGGGTCCCGGGCCCCCTTGTAAGCCACTCGAGCCTTGGACTATAAAAGGCTCGGGTAGGCAACGTTAGCAAGGGTTCAAACTCTGAGAACTCGCATCCTAGACATCTCTCACCCTCAAGCTCAGGACTCCGGTTCTGAGCAACAAGTAATACAGCGAGCACCTCTGCTCACCATGGACGTAGGGTTTTACGCTCCGGCGGCCTGAACCACGTAAAACTTGTCGTGTCAAGCTTCTCCCTCACTCGTCCCTAACGCTTAAGCTCTCCGGAAGGGACTATCCCCTCCGAAAAAGAACCTCCGCGGGCTGCCCAGAGCAGGTCTGGGGGAAGTGTCGACCACACACTTCGACATTTGGCGTGCCAGGTAGGGGGCTTTTCCCTTGCGCGACGAGCTTCTGCTGACGAAGATGACGAAGCTTCCTTCAGCAGCAAGCTCTCCACCCCCGCGCTCACGACGGACCGTGACTAGCGGGGAATACGTGTCGACACACTCTGGACGGAGTGTGTCGGCGCAAGATGGAAGCCAGCAGCCGACTTTGGCAACACTGACTCCGGCAACGCAGGCTCCAGCTAGCGTGAGGTCTTCTGCAGCGCTGAGCGTCCCCCACGGGGGCGCGCTAGCTGTAGAAAGAGCGCTACTGCGCAATCCACCTGCTGGGGACGCTCCTCAGTCAGCGACCCAGCAGTGGATTCGTGAAGTAGACCGTCTCGTCGTCGCCGCCGCAAACCCTCGACTCCGGCGGGGATGATGCCCCGGCCAACCGGCTGTGTCACTGACGCGCATACCAACGGTTGACGGACAGACGGCGGATTCCAGCTCCACCAGGCTCCCATTGACGGACCTGAGGACAGAGCTGGAACGATGCCACTTGGGCCAAGATGCCTGAGTGTTCCTCGAGCGACGACGAGAAAGGCGTCGTAACCAAGAGGCCGGCGACAGCATGACGTCAGCCTCGACCCTGCCTGAGGCGCAGACCTTCGCCACGCAATCTCTGCCCCAGGCATACGCCACGCAGCATATGCCACAGCCATATGCCCTGCAAACGGCGCCCCCGGTCTATGGCGCAGCCTTGCCCACACCGGGGTACACAGTGCCAGCAGCGAACCAAGCGTTCGCGGCACCAACGCCTGCAGCAACTGGAGCAGGATGTGCGGCCCTGGCGCCCCACCTTCGCTTCGTGAGGTTGCGTGCAAGTTTCGGCCGCACCTGCCCGAGAAGTACGACGGCAGCGTCAACCCGGCGGAGTTCCTCCAGATCTACTCCACCGCCGTCCTTGCTGCAGGAGGGGACGAGGCCGTCATGGCCAACTACTTCCCCGTCGCCTTGACCGGCCCAGCCCGGTCTTGGCTCATGAACCTCCCCCAGGGTTCCATAACCTCCTGGGGAGAGCTCTGCCGGCAGTTCACCGCCAACTTCGGCAGCTCCTACACCCGGCCTGGCACGGAGCTCGACCTCCACGCCGTCCAGCAACAACCTGAAGAATCGCTACGCTCCTTCATCCAGCGATTCTACCAGGTACGGAACACCATCCCACATATCCAAAGTGCTTCTGTGGTGGTGGCGTTCCGATAGGGTGTACGGGACAAGAAGATGCTCGAGAAGCTCGCGACCAGAGAGGTTCGCGACGTTTCAGAGCTCTTCAGCCTGGCGGACAAGTGCGCCAGGGCAGCAGAAGGGCGGAACTGGCACTCACCGCTAGCCTCCGAGGCAGGAGGACAGCCCGGATCTGGCGCTGCTTCCTATGGAGGCAGCAAGAAGACCAAGAACCGGGGCGGTGGCAAGATGAAGTCACCGGCTGCGGCTCCCGTTGCCGCAGCAGCGGCGCCCAGTGGAGCTCGGGGTCCGTGCCCCGACAAAAGGCAGCGATAGTCACCAGCCCCAGATGGTGACCAAGGCGAGCTATGCCCCGTGCATGGCAGCAGTCCCCATACTGATGCCGAGTGCCGGGAGATTCAGATGCTCGCGGAGCGCTTCCGCAAAGGGAAGCAGCTGCGAACTGATGCCCCACCCTTCCGTCAAAGGGAGGGCAAGCAGAAGGCCGACGCCCTAGACAACGTCGACCACCAAGTGGAGTTTCAGGAGCCTCAGCGCGCCGTGAAGGCGGTTCACAACCATGAGGACTCCAGCTCCAGCGATGACGAGCGTCGAAAGAGGCTCTATGTCATCTACGGCGGGTCCGCTGACCCCTCGTCCCGAAGCGCGGTTAAGACTCTGCGCCGAGCGGTAGCGTCGGTGGCTCCACTCCCAGGTCCCGCGCCGCACCTCAGGTGGATGGGAATCCCCTTCAGCTTCGATGCCACCGACTGCCCCAGGAACATGGCTGGGGCCGGCCAACTACCGCTCTTGGTAGCGCCGACCATCACCAACGTTAGGATGTACAACGTTTTGGTAGATGGCGGAGCTGGGATGAACCTCATCAGCCGCGCAGCTTTCCGGAAGCTGCAGATCCCGATGGCCAAGCTCACCCCGTCGAGCCCGTTCTCAGGGGTAGGGCCGGGACAAGTCGTCCCCTATGGCAACATCAGCCTTCCGGTGACCTTCGGGGCACTGGACAGCTACCGGACAGAGTACATTCTGTTCGACGTAGCGGAGATCGACCTCCCCCTTCAACGCCATAATCGGCAGGCCAGCCCTGTACCGGTTCATGGCAGCAGCCCACTACGGCTACCTCGTCTTGAAGATGCCTACACCAACAGGCATCCTCAGGATTCGTGGAGACCACACTGCTGCAGTGTCGGCCTTGGAAAAGCTCCAGGCACTTGCGACAGCACGAGCACCAGCCCCTGGCAGTGCGGAACCAGACCGGCTCCACCGAGTGCACGCCACCGTGCCTCTGCCGCTGCACCCCGTGTGCAACCCCTCGACGAGGGCGACGTCCCCCTGAAGGTCGTCAAAGTCGGCACCGACGCTGCCCAGACCACCCGGGTAGCCGGGGGCCTGGATAGCAAATAGGAAGGTGCGCTGTCGAAGTGTTCGGTCGACACTTCCCCGGGCCTGCACTGGGCAGCCCGCGGAGGTTCTTTTTTCAGTGGGGCTAGACCCTTGCGGAGAGCTTGCGTGGATGGACGAGTTAGTAAGAGCTTGACACTGTGAGTTTTACGTGGTTCAGGCCGCCGGAGCGTAAAACCCTACGTCCACGGCGAGCTATGGAGCTCGCTGTATTGCTTGCTGCTCAGGGCCGGGGTCCTGAGCTTGGGGGTGAGTTACAGCTTGGGTGTGAATGGCTAGCGTATGAGTTGCGGAGGCGCGAACCCTTGCTATCGTCGCCTACCCGAGTCTTTTATAGTCCAAGACTCGGGTGGCTTACAAGGGGGCCCGGGACCCGACATGTGGTCCCAGGGAAATTGTCTATCATTTACCGTATCTGCAGTTATGCCGGTAGTTGTCTCTGGCGGAGGCTTCTGAGTCTCCGTCTTGCAGCCCTGCCCATGCCGCATGCTAGTCGTAGTGGTTGATGACGGCGCGGGCGGCATGGGATGTCTTGTTGCTGTGTTTATTGGCTGGCAGGTTCTGACACCGCGCGCCAGTCTGTGATGCGACTGGGCGCAACGGCACCTGACAGAGGCGTGCTCTGCGTCTCCGCGTCTTGGGAAGACGCGGGCCTTGAATACCTTGTACAGGCAAGGTATGGGGCGTCTTTACGCCCGCTGCCTATCGCTCGGGGGCAGGCAGCGCCGTTCTGCTGGCCAAGTGGCGGGCCCGGAGCCCTCCTCAGAGGAGAGGAGGGCTCCGGCCCTGCGGGACACGTGGAGCCTTCGGACCTCTCCCCGCGGAGGGGAAGGTTCGACTTCTGTCGGCCACGTGGCGGATCCGGACCTCCTCTCTGAGGAGAGGGAGGTCCGGCCCCGCCGGATACGTGGCACCTTCGGACCTCTCTCCCGCGGAGGGGGAGGTCCGGCCTCTGTATGCCACATGGCGGGCCCGGAGCTCTCCTCTGAGGAGAGGGAGGTCCGGCCCCGCCGGACGCGTGGCGCCTTCGGAGCTCTCCCTGCGGAGAAGGGCGAGTTCCTCAGGCATTTTCCCCTGTGCGCGGGGGTACCCCATATCGCAGGTACCGACAGTGGCCCCCGGGCCCATCTCGGGGGAGATAGCGAGCCCGAGGTGGGACCTCCGTCTCTTCTGATCCGCGCACTTTCTCTAAGTCCCGCATTGACCGCTGCCGGAGCACGAACGGCCGCGGGATCGTGGGGGCGTGCACCCACTTGATGGTTGCTTTTACTGTGGCGGTTCCCAAGACTGCCACTTCTGCACGTTGCGGCACTTTCTTCAGGAACCGCCGAAGTGCCTTGCCGGCCTGCCTTCTTAGGAGACTGACTCCTTGACCCACCGCTTCAGTCGGGCGGCTTGGGTCCACCTGTCATCACCGCTCGGCCTAGGAGCCGAAGCGGTTGCCGATGCGGCGTATTCGAAGAGTTCCGAATCACTTTGACTCGTACCTGGGAGGTGTGAAAAGAAACCGCCACGTGGGTGCGCTTCCCTAATAAGGCTTCCAGCCCTTGCACCTCCCTCGAGTCTCTGCGGTCTTGTCTTCTTCCATGGCTTCTAACCCGCTTTTTGGGAGGGGAATCGCTCTCGATTTCCTCCGGCGACGGCGCCTGCACCAAGTCTAGGACCCAGGGAAGCTGCCTGCCTTGCCTCTGGAGGTGGCGCCTCCAAGGGGTCTCAGGTTTGTCCTCCCGACGGGGCCCTTCCTCGGTGATGGCAGGCAGAAAGCTCCCTGGCGTTGCGTCCCTTCTCAGATGGTGGAGTCTTCAAAGGAACCGCCGAAGCACCAAGGAGAATTCCAGGTGGCAGAGTCTCCGAGAAGACCGCTGAAGCAGCGGAAGGGGCCTCAGGAGCACCCTTGATGACACCGGCTTTTGCACCGGTGATGAGGGAACTTCAGGAGAAGGAAAATGCCGATGCACCAAGGAGAATTCCAGGCGGCTGAGTCTCCAAGAAGACCGCTGAAACTGTGGAGGGGGCCTCAGGAGCACCCCTGATGACACCGGCTTTTGCGCTGGTGTTGAGGGAGGCGATTCCTGCGCTCGGGTCATGGAGCGGGAAGACGCCGCCAGGGCTGAAGCCTGGTGGCGCGGCCGTTCTTGCAACTTCTGGACCCTAGTTGTGTTAGGGGAACCTCAGGGCTTGTTTCTTTCTTTTTCATCGAGTTTGTAGCCCAGCTCATGGAGCCATGAATATATGAACTCTTATGACCCTTCGTGCCTGCGATGTTTTCCGTCTTTTTCTTGGTTTTGCCTGGCCGAGCCCTTAGCTCCGCAAGTTGCTCAGAGGCCTTCACCAATCTCGACGTTCTGCTCCGGCACCTTCCCCGGGTCCTTATTATATTAAGGGCCCCGGAGGTCCTCAGGGCCCGCCTCATGAGGATAGGGAGGCCCGGATCAGCCGGCCACGTGGCGGGCCCGGAGCTCTCCTCTGAGGAGATGGAGGTCCGGACCTGTGGTACACGTGGGGCCTTCGGACCCCTCCCCTCAGAGAGGGGGGGGTCCGGTCCCGCTGGACCCGTGGATCCTTCGGTCTTGCCTTGAAGTTCAGGTCTTGCGTAATCCCGTAGTGGCCCCCTGGCAGGGGCGCCCATTGGTCAGGCGCTCCTACCACATTCCTGTAGGGATTTGAGGCCGAGAGGTCCTGCACACAAGTAGGGAAGACGTAATTCTCCTTGGGGGCTCCCTCTCCCTTATCTCATAGTCTTATTTGACTTACGGTTCCTAACCATACGCACGGTGCCCGGGGACTGTAGTGCGCTAAGTGCCGGGGGCTTGGGGCCCCTTCGACTATCTGCAGGTACCTCCGGCGCAACCGCCTCTGGTAGGGCAGCAAATGCTGACTAGTGGTGAGAATGAGAAGAGGGAGCTGAGCACATGGCAGCCATGCGCCGCAAGGGTAGTCATAAAAAAAAACTTAGTACACAATTTAAATGAGTACGAGGAAAGAGCAAAGTAGAACAGGTTTCTTTTCGTATAACTTTCCATAGGAGGAAGGCAGGCTAAACATGGAGGCCACGACCCGCCCCATTAAGAAGGGAAGCAAGACTCTACGCGCTTGGAGTCGGAACCAGGCAAAGCTGAACGTAGTCCTGTACCGTCCCCTGGGGCTTAGTTGCTCCGAGGGCTGTTCCTGGACTCTATGGAGTTTATTACGAAAAGAAACGACTGCCCTATCTTTGCTCTAGGGGTAGAACTTACGGAGGTGTTCTATGTTCCAAGGGTTTGGGAGCAGGTCCCCATCCTCGGTGGACAGGCGCACACACCCGGGGCGGCATACTCTCGCGACTCGGAAAGGGCCTTCCCAACTAGGGGAGAGTTTGTGGGTCCCTTCGCGAGAAAGTATGCGCCTCAGCACCAGGTCACCTTCCTGCAGCTCCCGGGCACGCACAGATCTCTGGTGGTAGCGACGAAGCGCTTGTCTGTACCGTGCGTTACGGAGTGCTGCATGCAATCGGACCTCGTCGACGTGGTCGATTTCTCCACGCCGGAGGTTGTCCTGCGCGGCTTCGTCATAAGCCCGGACACGGTGAGACCTCATGGTGATTTCTGGGGGAAGTACGGCTTCGGCCCCATACACCATGAAGAAGGGTGTCTCTCTGGTGGCCCGGCTCTGGGATGTCCGGTTAGCCCATAGTGTGCTCGGAAGCTCATCTACCCAATTGGCACCATGTTTCTTCAGACTGGCGTAGGTGCGAGTCTTAAGGCCCCGGAGAATCTCCGCATTGGCCCTCTCAACTTGCCCATTGCTCTTTGGATGGGCGACAGAGGCATAGCACACCTGAATGCCAAGGTCTTAGCAGTAGTCTTGGAAGGCTGCGCTGGTGAACTGGGTCCTGTTGTTGGTGATGATTCTGTTCGGGACCCCGAACCGGCAGACAATAGACTTGATGAACTTTACTGCGGATTGCTTGTTGATGGTGACAACTGGCGTGGCTTCCGACCACTTGGTGAACTTGTCGATGGCGACATAGAGGTACCGGAATCCCCCGACGGTTCTGGGAAACGGTCCCAAGATGTCCAGCCCCCATACGGCAAATGGCCACGAGGGCGGGATCATCTATACTGCCTGAGCCGGTGTATGGATCTGCTTGGCGTGGAACTGGCACGCCTTGCAGCTCTCGACCAGCTTGACGGCATCCTGGAGTGCTGTCGGCCAGTAGAAGCCATGCCGGAAGGCTTTACCGACAAGCGTGCGTGAGGAAGAGTGACTTCCACATTCGCCTCTGTCGAAGTGTGCGATCGACACTTCCCCCGGGCCTGCACTGGGCAGCCCGCGGAGGTTCTTTTTTCGGAGGGGCTAGTTCCTAGCGGAGAGCTTGCGCAGATGGACGAGTTAGTGAAAGCTTGACACTGGAAGTTTTACGTGGTTCAGGCCGCCGGAGCATAAAACCCTACGTCCACGGCGAGCTATGGAGCTCGCTGTATTGCTTGCTGCTCAGGGCCGGGGGCCTGAGCTCGGGGGTGAGTTACAGCTTGAGAGTGTATGGCTAGCGTATGAGTTGCAGAATGCGAACCCTTGCTATCGACGCCTACCCGAGCCTTTTATAGTCCAAGGCTCGGGCGGCTTACAAGGGAAGCCGGGACCCGACAGGTGGTCCCGGGAAGATTGTATATTATCTACCGTATCTGTAGTTATGCCGGTGGTTGCCTCCGGTCGAAGGCTTCTGAGTCTTCCTTTTGCCGCCCTGCCCATGCCGAGCACCAGTCGTAGTGGTTGATGACGGCGCAGGCGGCATGGGATGTCTTGTCGCGGTGTTTATTACCTGTCAGGTTCTGACACCGCACGCCAGTCTGTGATGCGACTGGACGCAACGGCACCTGACAGGCGCGTGCTCCGCGTTTCCGCGTCTTGGGAAGACGCGGGCCTTGAATACCTTGTACGGGCAAGGTGAGGGGCGCCTTTACGCCCGCTGCCTACCGCTCGGGGGCAGGGAGCACCGTTCTTCTAGCCACGTGGCGGGCCCGGAGCTCACCTCTGAGAAGAGGGAGGTCCGGCCCCGCTGGCCGCGTGGCGCCTTCGGACCTCTCTCCCGCAGTGGGGGAGGTCCGGCTTCTGTATGCCACATGGCGGGCCCGGAGCTCACCTCTGAGGAGAGGGAGGTCCGGCCTCGCTGGACGCGTGGCGTCTTCGGACCTCTCTCCCGCGGAGGGGGAGGTCCGGCTTCTGCATGCCACGTGGCGGGCCCGGAGCTCTCCTCTGAGGAGAGGGAGGTCCGGCCCCGCCAGACGCGTGGCGCCTTCGGAGCTCTCCCTGCAGAGAAGGGCGAGCAACTTAGGCATTTTACCCTGTGCGCGGGGGTACCCCATATCTCAGGTACCGACAGTGGCCCCCGGGCCCATCTCGGGGGAGATAGCGAGCCCGAGGTGGGACCTCCGTATCTTCCGATCCGCGCACTTTCTCTAAGTCCCGACTTGACCGCTGCTGGAGCACGAACGGCCGCGGGGTCGTGAGAGCGTGCTCCCACTTGATGATTGCTTTTACTGCGGCGGTTCCCAAGGCTGCCACTTCTGCACGTTGCGGCGCTTTCTTCGGGAACCGCCGAAGGGCCTTGCTGGCTCATCTCCTTAGGAGACTGACTCCTTGCCCCCACCACTCCAGTAAGCGGTTTGGGCCTACCCGTCATTGGCACTCGGCCTAGGAACCGAAGCAGTTGCGGGTGCGGGGTATTCGAAGAGTTCCGAATCGCTTGGAACTGCACCGGGAAGCTTTTTAGAGTGGGTCTCACCCATATTGTAGCTTCCCTTCGCACTTCTCTGCGTTTCTTCTTGGACTCTTGCGCTTTTGCTCTTTTGCCTTTGAGCTCTCCCTTGCCATGGCCTCCAACCCGCTGCCAGAGAAGAAACGCGCTCGATCTCCTCCAGCAACGGCGCCGGTGCCAAGTCGGGATTCTGAGGTGCCCGACACTCCCTCCGGTGGCGACTCGAAGAGGCCCCGGGCTGATGTGCTGGGGGAAGCCTCTGAGACGTCCCCTGTTCCGCCAGTCCAAGCGACTGCGGAGCGGTCGTCGGAGACGGTAGCGGGCTCTGGAAACCCTACCCCGGCTCGGAAGTCAGGGTTTAGAGCCCGCTGGAGTGTCCGTGCTTCCCGGCCTTCCCCATCTTGCGGGGAATCTGTGCCGATGCGCTCGGAGCCAGGGGCAACTGCTGCGGCCCCCAGACCAGCGCGGACTTCTCCTGTTCTGGTGTGCCCGGACTCCGCGGCGGCGTCGTCTCTCCCTGCCGAGACAGCCACCGCGGCCCCCGAGCCAGCACAGGTTGATCCTGCACTAGGCGGCCTGGCTTCTTCTCCAGCACCATCTTCCCCGGCTCGTCCCTCTCCCCAGGTCAAGGAGCCTGAAGCTGAAGAGAGCCCGGCTGGCCCAGCTGCCAGGGCCGCTGGGCCAGTTTCTCCTGATCGGCGTCTCGTCTCGGCGGCTGGCGCGTCGGCTCTTCCCGAGGACGAGGTAATGGAGGAGGTCGGAGGGGCTGCCCCAGCTTCTGTTGCTCCATTGCCTCTGGCGGACGCCTTCGCGCTCGCCGAGTCGAGCGTCCGGCAGGTCTTGGCTGCGCTAGGGCGCGAGCGGGAGGAGTATACGGTTGAACGGGACCGCCTCCTCACCTGGGGGAACCTTTTGCGGGAGAGGACCGCGAAGGTTAAGAGCGAGCTCGACTCCAGGCGGGAGTTGCTCAACTTCCGGGAAACGCTCGTCGACCGGATGAAGCGGGCTGTTGACCGCATGGACACCCAGTCGCGGCGGATCAACAGGGAGGCCCTGGAGGCTCACGCCCGGGCCGAAGAGAGCCTCTCAGCTGCTGTGGAAATACGGCAGCGGTTGGAGCGCCGCGAACTCGCCGTTGAGGAGCGGGAGCGTTCCGTGGCAGCTGAGGCAGAGAGGGTCGCCGCGCAGCTGGCTGCGGGCGAGGATGACCTCCGAGCTCGGATGGAGGAACTGGAGGTTCTGAAGGCAGACCTCGACTTGAGGGATGAGCAGGTCTCCCATGATCGCCGGGCGGTCTTGGACCGCGAGTTGACTGCCGGCTTCAGGGCCGCTGAGTTGGAGCGGCTAGCCGAGACCCTCCGCCTTCGGGAGAGTTCCCTGGCGGCCCAGGAGAAGGAATTCTCCGAGAGGAACCTGGAGGCTCTGCGGGTGGCCCGCCGCGAGGTGGAGGAACTCTCAGCCCTACGGTCCTCCGAGGCCCTTGCGGTCTCAAGCTTCGTGGATCGGGCGGGGTCCGCCCTGATCCCTCTTGGTTTCAGTCCGGTGAGGGCCGCAACTCTCACATTGCAGGTGGCAGAGGTGATCCCTGCATTGGAGTCGATCGGCGCCAAGCTGGACAGACTCGACTCGGTGGTCGCCAGCGAGCTTGAAGCCGAGGGCCGCGGCTTAGCTTTAGAGGTTGCCTCGCATGTGCTGGCATGCTTCAAGAGTCGCGACCCCTCTTTCTCACTGGAGCCAGCAAGAGAGGGCCCAGCCGCGGAGCGGGAGGAAGCTGCCAGGGCTGAAGTCGAGGATGTGGCCGCCCTTGTAGCCGCAAGGTTCCGGCGAGAGCCGGGAGGTCCTTAGGACTTGCTTCTCCCTTTTTTATCGAGTCTGTAGTCCAGCTCAAGGAGCCTTGCTTAATTTGACTATCTTGGATACTTGTGTCTGTGATGCTTTTTCCCTCCTTCTTGGCTTTGCCTGGCTGAGTCCTTAGCTCCGCAAGGTACTCAGAGGCCATTTCCAATCTCGGAGCTTCGCACAGACACCCTCCCCGGGTCCTAACCGTGTTAGGGGCCCCCGGAGGTCTCCGAACCTCGCCCTATGGGGGGCTCCAAGTCTGCCGACCACGTGGCGGGTCCGGAGCTCCTCCTCAAGAGACGGGAGCTCCGGTCATGTTGGACACGTAGGGCTTTCGGAGCCCTCCCGCTGAGGGGGGAAGTCCGGTTCCTGCCTGCCACGTGGCGAGCCCGGAGCCCTCCTCAAGGAAGGAGAGAGTTCCGGGCCTGCTGGACACGTGGGGCCCCCGGGCCCCGCCCCTGCTGGAGGGGCGGGTCCCGGTCCTTCCAGTCCCAGGCCGGTGTAGCTGGTAGCTCCTTTCCCCCCGCTTCATGCAGTCCCTGTTGCCGTAACCTGAAGGTCCTGCACACAGGTAGAGGAAACGTAATTCTCCTCGGGGGGTCCTCCCCTCCTGTCTCCTAGTCTTATCCGTCTTATGGTCCTGACCCGCTATACGGGGCTTGGGCAATTCTGTGCACGAGGCGCCGGAGCTCCGGCTCCCTCCGAGGTCCGGGTACGGCCGTCCGATCCCTAGTACCGGGCCATGCGCTGGGGAAGCAGAGTGCACGCGCTTTGGGTTCATGACCAGGCAAAGCGGACGTACTCCCCTGGACCTCCGGGGAGCAGGATGCGCATGCTTTGGGCTCTGGGCCGGCTAAGCTGGATACGCACCCTGGACCCCCCATGCACAACGCTGGCCTTTCCTGGAGGTGACCAACTGACACCGCAACACCTGACTGGGGGAGGCCCGAGAGACTCACTCGGCCATCGGCAGGTGCCTCAAGCGCAGCCGCCTTCGGGAGGATAGCAAATGCCGACTATGGGTGAGCGCAGGAGAGGGGGAGCTAGACGTATGATGAACATACAGAGATAGTGCGATCATAAAAATTAATGCATAATTTAAATGAGCGCATGAGAAGGAGCTAAGTAGAACAGGTCTCTGTATTCGTGCCCATAGGTGGAATTCTGGCTGTTCGTGGGGGCAATGTTCCGCCTCGTCTACAAGGGAAGCAAGACTCTACGCGCTTAGGGTCGGAACCAGGCTAAACTGGACGTAGTCCTGTACCGTCCCTTGAGACTTAGCTACCCCAAGCTCTGTTCCTAAGTTCTATGGGGTCTATTACAGAAGTGAATAACCCTGTTCTACCGATGCTCAGTAAGTAGGACTTACAGCGTTGCTCCATGGTAAGGATTTTTGGGAATGGATCCCACTCTCGGTTGAAAGGCATGTGTACCTGGGGCGGCAGCTTTCATGATTCGGAAGGGACCTTCCCTGCTGGGGGAGAGCTTATGGGTCCTTGGAATATAGCGTGCCGCTTCACCAGGCTGCCTTCTTGCGGGCCCCCGTCGCGTCTGGTTCTTTGGCGGTAGTGCTTAGAGCATTAGCCGAGACTGTGTGTTGTGGGGTGTTCCCTGCAAGCCGAGTCTTGTCGAAGTTGTTGTCTTCACGCTGGATCAGGTCCTGCGTGGCTTCTCTCCGGGGCCCCCGGGGAGTTCTCCCCTTCTGGCTAAGGCCTTCAAGGGGTAGGTGGACCCGGGCTCGCCTTGGATGACCTAAGGCGTCTCCCCCTTCTGGCAAGGCCTTCAAGGGGTTGACGGACCCTAGGTGGCCCCCGAGAGGTATGTTCGAGGCACGGAGGTGCGCCACAGCTGGCTAACACCTTGGCCCGTCACCGTCAGAACTGGAGTCCTCACCATCATGCACTGTCTTTATGACACACTGAGGCTCCTGGTACCCCACTTGGTGGGCCGCGGTGACTGGGGCATCGGCCTTCTGTTTGCCATCCCTCTGAGGGTAGGGCGGTGCTTCAGCCCTCTGCTGTCTTCCATTACGGAAGCGCTCTGCGAGCCTCTGGATCTCCCAGCACTCGGCAGCTCTATGGTTGCAGGTGCCATGCACGGGGCATAGCCCACTCTGGCCACTGTCTGGGGCCGGTGATTGTCGCTGCCTCTTGTCGGGGCGCGGCCCCCGAGCTCCGCTGGTTGTCGCAGCTGCAGTGACGGGGGCCGTGAACGGTGGCTTCATCTTTCCACTCCCCCGGTTCTTGGTCTTCTTGCCACCCCCATAGGCAGCAGCACCGGACCCGGGCTGCCCTCCTGACTCGGAGGTCGGTAGTGCATGCCAGTTCCGCCCTTCGGCTGCCCTGGCACACTTATCTGCCAGGCTAAAGAGCTCCGAGACGTCGCGGACTTCTCTGGTCGTGAGCTTCTCGGGCATTTTCTCGTCCCGGACACCCTGTCGGAACGCCACCACCACAGAGGCGCTTTGGATATGTGGGATGGTGTTGCGCACCTGAGAGAACCGCTGGATTAAGGAGCGCAGCGACTCCCCAGGTTGTTGCTTGACGGCGTGGAGATCGAGCTCCATGCCGGGACGGGTGTAGGAGCTGCCGAAGTTGGCGACGAACTGCCGGCAGAGCTCACCCCAGGAGGTTATGGACCCCTGGGGTAGATTCATGAGCCAGGACCGGGCTGGGCCGGTCAAGGCGACGGGAAAGTAGTTGGCCATGACAGCCTCATCGCCTCCTGCAGCAAGTACGGTGGTGGAGTAGATCTGGAGGAACTCCGCCGGGTTGACGCTTCCGTCGTACTTCTCGGGCAAGTGCGGGCGAAACTTGCGCGGCCACCTTGCGAAGCGAAGGTGGGGCGCAAGGGCCGCACATCCTGCACCTGCTGCTGCAGGTACAGGCGCTGCGAACACTTGGTTCGCACCCTGCGCTGCGTATCCCGGCATGGGCAAGGCTGCACCATAGGCCGGGGCCGCTACTTGCGGCGCATATGGTTGTGGCATATGCTGCGCAGCATATGCCTGTGGCGGGGCTCGCATGGCGAAGACCTGCCCTTCTGGTTGTGTCGAGGCCGACGACATGCTGTCGCCTGCCTCCTGGTTGCGACGCCTTTCTCGGCGTCGCTCGAGGTACATCCGGGCGTCCTGCCCCAAGTGACACCGTTCCAGTTCCCTTCGCAGGTCCGTCGACGGGAGCCTGGAGGAGCTGGAATCCGCCGTTAGCCCGTCAACCGTGGGTGTGCGCGTCAGCGACACAGCCGGTTGCCCTGGGCGTCGTCCTCGTCGAAACCGAGGGTTCGCGGCGGCGACGACGAGGCGGTCCACCTCGCGGACCCATTGCTGGGTCGCTGAATGGGGCGCATCCCCCGCAGGCGGGTTGCGCAGCAGCGCTCTTGCTGCAGCTAGCGCACCTCCATGGTGTACGCTCAGCGCTGCAGAAGACCTCACGCTGGTCGGGGCCTGCATAGCCGGAGTCGGCGTTGCCGGAGTCGGCTGCTGGCTGCCCGCTTGTGCCGACACACTCCGTCCTGAGTGTGTCGACATGTACTCCCCAGTGGTCACGGTTCGCCGTGAACGCGTAGGGGGAGAAGTTGCCGTTGAAGGAAGCTTGGTCATCTTCGTCGGCGGAAACTCGTCGCGCTAGGGGAAAAGCCCCCTACCTGGCGCGCCAAATGTCGAAGTGTGTGATCGACACTTCCCCCGGGCCTGCACTGGGCAGCCCGCGGAGGTTCTTTTTTCGGAGGGGCTAGTTCCTAGCGGAGAGCTTGCGCAGATGGACGAGTTAGTGAGAGCTTGACACAGGAAGTTTTACGTGGTTCAGGCCGCCGAAGCGTAAAACCCTACGTCCACGGCGAGCTATGGAGCTCGCTGTATTGCTTGCTGCTCAGGGCCGGGGGCCTGAGCTCGGGGGTGAGTTACAGCTTGAGAGTGTATGGCTAGCGTATGAGTTGCAGAATGCGAACCCTTGCTATCGACGCCTACCCGAGCCTTTTATAGTCCAAGGCTCGGGCGGCTTACAAGGGAAGCCGGGACCCGACAGGTGGTCCCGGGAAGATTGTCTATTATCTACCGTATCTGTAGTTATGCCGGTGGTTGCCTCCGGTCGAAGGCTTCTGAGTCTTCCTTTTGCCGCCCTGCCCATGACGAGCGCCAGTCGTAGTGGTTGATGACGGCGCAGGCGGCATGGGATGTCTTGTCGCGGCGTTTATTACCTGTCAGGTTCTGACACCGCGCGCCAGTCTGTGATGCGACTGGACGCAACGGCACCTGACAGGCGCGTGCTCCGCGTTTCCGCGTCTTGGGAAGACGCGGGCCTTGAATACCTTGTACGGGCAAGGTGAGGGGCGCCTTTACGCCCGCTGCCTACTGCTCGGGGGCAGGGAGCACCGTTCTTCTAGCCACGTGGCGGGCCCGGAGCTCACCTCTGAGGAGAGGGAGGTCCGGCCCCGCTGGCCGCGTGGCGCCTTCGGACCTCTCTCCCGCGGTGGGGGAGGTCCGGCTTCTGTATGCCACGTGGTGGGCCCGGAGCTCACCTCTGAGGAGAGGGAGGTCCGGCCTCGCTGGACGCGTGGCGTCTTCGGACCTCTCTCCCGCGGAGGGGGAGGTCCGGCTTCTGCATGCCACGTGGCGGGCCCGGAGCTCTCCTCTGAGGAGAGGGAGGTCCGGCCCCGCCAGACGCGTGGCGCCTTCGGAGCTCTCCCTGCGGAGAAGGGCGAGCACCTTAGGCATTTTACCCTGTGCGCGGGGGTACCCCATATCTCAGGTACCGACAGCCTCCATGGATCTCAGCGAGCAAGTCGCAGCCTTCCCCCTGGGTTATGCACCACAATAGGATGTGGTTGGCGTCACGCCGGTAGAGATCCGCCTCTACCAGCGCGTATCTCTTAGCCATACGCACAATCCGTTCAGCGGTTGCATGTTCATCAGGGAGGATGTTGTCCTTCAAGTAGTCCCGGATCTCCGTGATCCATGCATCGGGTCTGACTTGAGCTTCTGGATCTTGAGCGCTGGGTTGCACGGAGTCCCCAGTGACGCTTACGATTCTTGGCGGCATCCATGGCTGTAGGGCCTCCGGGACCGCCAGCTTCGAGGTGCTGGTCAAGCCCCCTTCGCCCGGCTCGGCGGGCCGGGCTGTGGGCCGCAGCAACGTCCTCTCGAAAACTCCCTCGGGCGCGGGGGCTCCGGTGGAAGCCTTCGTTGAAAGGTTGTCAGCTGCGGCATTGCCAGCGCGCGGTACGTGGCGCAGGTCCAAGGCGAGGAATTCTTTCTCCAACATCTGCACGTGAAGCAGATACGCAGCTAGCTGTGGGTCATTGCAGGAGCATTCGCCCTTGACTTGTTTGATGACCAGCTGGGAGTCACCCTGTGCCAACAACTGGCGAGCGCCTAAAGACAGGGCTGTCTGCAGGCCAAAGATGAGTGCTTCATACTCTGCCATGTTGTTGGTTGCCTTGAAATTGAGACACACAATGTACCCAAACTGTTCCCCCGATGGCATGAGGAGCAGTACGCCGGCACCGGCCCCCTGCTTTCGCGAGGAGCCGTCGAAGAAAAGTGTCCAGTGGGGCTCGGTGAAGACCGGAGCTTGGTGCTCTGGTTCACCGTCTTCATGGCCCCCTGGGTCAGTCTTCGTTGGTGTCCACTCTGCCACGAAGTCAGCCAGTGCTTGGCTTTTGACTGCATGGCGTGGAAGGAAGTCCAGCTCAAACTCTGCCAGCTCCGCCGCCCATTTAGCAACGTTGCCAGTGGCGTGGGGGCTGTGAAGAATTGCCTTCAGCGGATACGAGGTGACTACCGAGACCCGGTGGGCCTGGAAGTAAAGGCGGAGCTTCCTGGAGGCCACGAGCACCGCATACAGCAGCTTGTGGACTTCTAGGTACCTTGTCTTGGCATCATGAAGTACTTCGCTGATGTAGTAGACAGGCCTCTGGATGGTTCGAACCCTCTCTCTTAGGCCTGGGAGGTCTTCGTCCATTGGCCCTGGCCCGCTGGAGGGGAGTGGACCCACGGGGGCCTCCGGGAGCTGGGACCCGGAGGCCCTTAAGCTATCTTGGTTATCCGGGAGCTCCGGGGGGTCTTGAGGGACCTCCGGGAGGTCCCATTTGGCCCCCGGGGGGTCCCGCAGGACCCCCGGGGTTTATCTTGGGGGTCCAGGAGACCGCCCTGGACCTCCGGGAGGCCGACCTGGACCTCTGGGAGGTTGCCTTGGAGGTCCGGGAGACCGCTTTGGTCCTGCGGGGCCTTCTGGCGTCTGTCTTCTGCTACCGGAGCAGGTTGCGAAGATGAGGGGTCCGGCCGCTCTGCGACGAGGACCATACTCACCACTTCAGTTGTCGCCGCGATATAGAGCAGCAGGTGCTCTCCGGGCTCAGGGGCTACCATGATAGGTAGGGTCGTCAGGAGTCGCTTCAACTCCTGGAAAGCCTCTTCTGCTTCGTCAGTCCAGGCAAATGGGCCTTACTTGCGCAGGAGCTTAAAGAAAGGGAGTGCCCGCTCTGCTAGCCTCGGTATAAACCGACTCAGCGCGGCTAGGCATCCCCAGAGTTTCTGGACATCCTTGACGCGGGCAGGGGGCCGCATCAAGTCGATGGCCTTGATCTTCTCTGGGTTGGCCTCAATCCCTCGATGCGAGACCAGGAATCCTAAGAGCTTCCCAGAGGACACACCGAACACACATTTGTCGGGGTTCAGCTTGGTGCGCGTAGAGCGCGACTTGTCAAAAACTAAGGCTAGGTTATCTAACAAAGATGAACCCTGCCTGACCATGACAACTATGTCATCGACGTACACCTCAACTAGGTCTCTTATTAACTCCCCAAAGGTTTTGTGCATTGCTCGCACAAAGGTGGGGAGTGCATTCTTTAGGCCGTAAGACATAGACACATAACAATAAAGGCCATCTACTGTGATGAAGGAGGTGTGCTCCTCATCCTCCCTAGACATGGGGATCTGATGGAAACCCGAGTAGGCATCTAGGAAGCACAGCATATCACAGCCTGATGTTGAGTCTACTATTTGATCTATTCTAGGAAGAGGGAATGGATCTTTGGGACATGCCTTATTGAGACTGGTGTAGTCGATGCACATCCGGAGCTTCCCGCCGGCCTTCGGGACAACGACGGGGTTCGCCAACCACCGGGGGTGGTGGACCTCCCGTATGAAGCCAGCGTCCAGCAGCTTCTTGACTTCTTCACGAATGAAGTTTTGCCGCTCGATGGACTGCTTGCGGGGCTTCTGTTGAACCGGCCAGGCGTCGGGGAAGACCTTTAAGTGGTGCTCGATCACCTCCCTGGGGATCCCCGGCATCTGTGACGGCTGCCATGCAAACACGTCAACGTTGTGCCGGAGGAAGGTGACGAGCGCGCCTTCCTATTTGCTATCCAGGCCCCCGGCTACCCGGGTGGTCTGGGTGGCTTCGGCGCCGACTTGGACGACCTTTAAGGGGATGCCGCCCTCGTCGAGAGGTTGCACCCGGGGTGCTGTGGCGGAGGCACGGTGGCGTGCGCTCGGGCGAAGCTGGTCCGGCTCTGCACTGCCGGGGGCTGATGCCCCAGCTGTTGCGAGCGCTTGGAGTTTCTCTAAGGCCGACACTGCAGCAGTGCAGTCTCCACGAATCCTTAGGACGCCTGTAGGTGTTGGCATCTTCAGGACGAGGTAACCGTAGTGGGCTACTGCCATGAATCGATACAGGGCTGGCCTGCCGATTATGGCGTTGAAGGGGAGGTCTATCTCCGCTACGTCGAACAGAATGTACTTGTCCGATAGCTGTCCGGAGCTCCGAAGGTCACCGGGAGGCTAATGTTGCCGTAGGGAATGACCTGTCCCGGCCCTACCCTTGAGAACGGGCTCGACGGGGTGAGCTTGGCCATCAGGATCTGCAGCTTCTGGAACGCTGCACGGCTGATGAGGTTCAGCCCAGCTCCACCATCTACCAAAACGTGGTACATTCTCACGTTGGTGATGGTCGGAGCTACCAAGAGCGGTAGTTGGCCGGCCCCAGCCATGTTCCTGGGGCAGTCGGTGGTGTCAAAGCTGATGGGGGTCCCCATCCACTTAAGGTGCGGTGCGACACTTGGGAGTGGCGCCACCGACGCTACCGCTCGGCGCACAGTCTTGACTGCGTTTCGGGACGAGGGGTCGGCGGACCTGCCGTATATGACGTAGAGCTCCTTTCGACGCTCATCGTCGCCGGAGCTGGAGTCCTCATGATTGCGTGCCGCCTTCACGGCGCGCTGAGGCTCCTGGATCTCCTCTGGGTGGTCGATGCTGTCTGGGACATCGACCCTCTGTTTGCCCTCCTCTGGACGGAATGGTGGGGCATCAGCCCGCTGCTGCTTCCCTTTGCGGAAGTGCTCTGCAAGCTTTCGGATCTCCCGGCCTTCGGCAGTGGTGTAGCGACAGCTGCCGTGCACGGGGCATATATTGCCTTGATCACCTTCTGGGATTGGTGATCTTCGCTGTCTCTTGTCGGGGCGCGGCCCCCGTGCCCCACTGAGCGTCGCTGCAGTGACGACTGGAGCTGCGGTCGGTGATTCTATCTTACCTCTGCCTCGGTTCTTGGCCTTCCTGCTGCCTCCATAGGGAGTAGGACCAGATCCGGGCTGTCCTCCTGACGCGGAGGGTGGCAGTGAGTGCCAGTTTCACCCTTCGGCTGCTCTGGCGCACTTGTCTGCCAGGCTGAAGAGCTCGGAGACATCGCGGACCTCTCTGGTCGCGAGATTCTCGAGCATCTTCTTGTCCCGGACGCCTTGCCGGAACGCCACCACCACAGAAGCATTTTGAATGTGTGGGATGGTGTTCCGCACCTGGGAGAACCGCTGGATGAAGGAGCGCAGCGACTCCCCAGGTTGTTGCTGAATGGCGTGGAGGTCGAGCTCCGTGCCAGGCCGGGTATAGGAACTGCCGAAGTTGGCGATGAACTGCCGGCAGAGCTCTCCCCAGGATGTTATGGAACCCTGGGGGAGGTTCATGAGCCAAGACCGGGCTAGACCGGTCAAGGCGACAGGGAAGTAATTGGCCATGACGGCTTCATTCCCTCCTGCGGCCAGTACGGCGGTGGAGTAGATCTGGAGGAACTCCGCCGGGTTGACGCTGCCGTCGTACTTCTCGGACAGGTGCGGCCGAAACTTGCGCGGCCACTTCGCGAAGCGAAGGTGGGGCGCGAGTGCCGCACACCCTGCTTCTGTCGCCGCAGGTTCTGGTGCCACGAACGCTCGGTTCGCACCGGGCACAGCGTACCCCGGTATGGGCAAGGCTGCGCCATAGGCCGGGGGCGCCATCTGCAGAACATACGACTGTGGCATATGCTGCACGGCGTAGGCCTGGGGCAGAGATCGCATGGCGAAGGTCTGCTCTTCAGGCTGGGTCGAGGCCGACGTCATGCTGTCGTCAGCCTCTTGGTTGCGACGCCTTTCTCGGCGTTGCTCGAGGTACACCCGGGCATCTTGACCCAGGCGACACCGCTCCAGCTCGCTCCTCAGATCCGTCGACTGGAGCCTGGTTGAGCTGGAATCTGCTGTCTGCTCGTCAACCATTGGTGTGCGCATCAGCGACACGGCCGGTTGGCCAAAGCGTCGTCCCCGCCGAAGTCGAGGGTTTGCGGCGGCGACGACGAGACGGTCTACCTCGCGAATCCACTGCTGGGTCGCTGCCTGAGGCGCGTCCCCAGCGGGCGGATTGTACAGTAGCGCTCTTACTGCAGCTAGCGCACCCCCACCGGGTACGCTCAGCGCTACTGAAGACCTGACGCTGGTTGGAGCCTGCATTGCCGGGGTCGGCGCTGCCAGAGCCGGCTGCTGGCTCCCAGCTTGTACCGACACACTCCGTCCCGAGTGTGTTGACATGTACTCCCCCCTGGTCACGGTTTTCCGCAGAGGCGAGGGAGGAGAGTTCGCCGCTGAAAGAAGCTTGGTCATCTTCGTCGGCGGAAACTCGTCGCGCAAGGGGAAAAGCCCCCTACCTAGCGCGCCAAATGTCGAAGTGTTCGGTCGACACTTCCCCCGGGCCTGCACTGGGCAGCCCGCGGAGGTTCTTTTTCGGTGGGGCTAGACCCTTGCGGAGAGCTTGCGCGGATGGATGAGTTAGTAAGAACTTGACACTGTGAGTTTTACGTGGTTCAGGCCGCTGGAGCGTAAAACCCTACGTCCACGGCGAGCTATGGAGCTCGCTGTATTGCTTGCTGCTCAGGGCCGGGGTCTTGAGCTTGGGGGTGAGTTACAGCTTGGGTGTGAATGGCTAGCATATGAGTTGCGGAGGTGCGAACCCTTGCTATCGTCGCCTACCCGAGTCTTTTATAGTCCAAGACTCGGGTGGCTTACAAGGGGGCCCGGGACCCGACATGTGGTCCCGGGGAGATTGTTTATCATTTACCGTATCTGCAGTTATGCCGGTAGTTGTCTCTGGCGGAGGCTTCTGAGTCTCCGTCTTGCAGCCCTGCCCATGCCGCATGCTAGTCGTAGTGCTGGATGAAGGCGTGGGCGACATGGGATGTCTTGTCGCTGTGTTTATTGGCTGGCAGGTTCTGACACCGTGCGCCAGTCTGTGATGCGACTGGGCGCAACGGCACCTGACAGAGGCGTGCTCCGCGTCTTGGGAAGACGCGGGCCTTGAATACCTTGTACGGGCATGGTATGGGGCGTCTTTACGCCCGCTGCCTATCGCTCGGGGGCAGGCAGCGCCGTTCTGCTGGCCAAGTGGCGGGCCCGGAGCCCTCCTCAGAGGAGAGGAGGGCTCCGGCCCTGCGGGACACGTGGAGCCTTCGGACCTCTCCCCGCGGAGGGGAAGGTTCGGCTTCTGTCGGCCACGTGGCGGGTCCGGACCTCCTCTCTGAGGAGAGGGAGGTCCGGCCCCGCCGGATACGTGGCACCTTCGGACCTCTCTCCCGCGGAGGGGGAGGTCCGGCCTCTGTATGCCACGTGGCGGGCCCGGAGCTCTCCTCTGAGGAGAGGGAGGTCCGGCCCCGCCGGACGCGTGGCGCCTTCGGAGCACTCCCTGCGGAGAAGGGCGAGTTCCTCAAGCATTTTCCCCTGTGCGCGGGGGTACCCCATATCGCAGGTACCGACACGCGCTCATCACCTTCCTCCGGCACAACGTCGACGTGTTTGCATTGCAGCCGTCGCAGATGCCGGGGATCCCTAGGGAGGTGATTGAGCACCACTTAAAGATCTTCCCCATCGCTCGGCCAGTCCAACAGAAGCCTCGCAAACAGTCCATCGAGCGGCAGAACTTCATCCGAGAAGAGATCAAGAAGCTGCCGGATGCTGGCTTCATACGGAAAGTCCACCACCCCTGGTGGTTGGCGAACCCCGTCATTGTCCCGAAGGCCGGTGGGAAGCTCCGGATGTGCATCGACTACACCAGTCTCAATAAGGCATGTCCCAAAGATCCATTCCCTCTCCCCAGAATAGATCAAATAGTAGACTCGACATCAGGCTGCGATATGCTGTGCTTCCTAGACGCCTACTCGGATTTCCATCAGATCCCTATGTCTAGAGAAGATGAAGAGCACACCTCCTTCATCACAGTAGATGGTATGTATTGTTATGTCTCTATGCCTTATGGCCTAAAGAATGCTCTCGCCACCTTTGTACGCGCAATGCACAAAACCTTTGGAGAGTTAATAAGAGAATTAGTTGAGGTGTATGTCGATGACATCGTTGTCAAGGTCAGGCAGAGTTCATCCTTGTTAGATAACCTAGCCTTAGTCTTTGACAAATTGCGCTCCACGTGCACCAAGCTGAACCCCCACAAATGTGTGTTCGGCGAATCCTGTGGAAAACTCTTAGGATTCCTGGTCTCACACCGAGGAATTGAGGCCAACCCAGAGAAGATCAAGGCCATCGACTTGATGCAGCCTCCCGCCCACATCAAAGAAGTACAGAAACTCACGGGATGCCTAGCCGTGCTGAGTCGGTTTATACCGAGGCTAGCAGAGCGAGCGCTCCCCTTCTTTAAGCTCCTGCGCAAATCCGGTCCATTTGCCTGGACCAACGAAGCAGAAGAAGCTTTCCAGGAGTTGAAGCAACTCCTGACGACCCTACCTATAATGGTAGCCCCCGAGCCCGGAGAGCATTTGTTGCTCTACATCGCGGCGACAACTGAAGTGGTGAGTATGGTCCTCGTCGCAGAGCGGCCGGACCTCTCGTCATCACAGCCTGCTCCGGTAGCAGGAAACAGACGCCAGGAAACCCCGGAGGTCCAAGACGGCCTCCCGGACCTCCAAGACAACCTCCCGGAGGTCCAGGACGGCCTCCCGGACCTCCAAGACAACCTCCCGGAGGTCCAGGGCGGACCCCCGTACCTCCAAGACAACCTCCCGGAGGTCCAACGGGACCCCCCAGGGGCCCAACGGGACCTCCCAGAGATCCAGCGGGACCTGATGGAGCTCCCGGAAAACCAGCGGGACCTCCCGGAAGACCAAGGCGGCTTAGGAGCCTTCGAGTCCAAACTCCCAGAAGCCCCCCTGGACCCACTCACCTCCTGCAGGCCTGAGCCAATGGATGAAGACCTCTCTGACCTGAATGAGAGGGTCCGGACCATCCAGAGGCCTGTCTACTACATCAGCGGAGTCCTCCATGACGCCAAGACAAGGTACCTGGAGGTTCACAAGCTACTGTATGCAGTGCTTGTGGCGTCCAGGAAGCTCCGCCACTACTTTCAGGCCCACCGGATCTCGGTGGTCACCTCCTATCCGCATAAGGCGATCCTTCACAGCCCCCATGCGACTGGCAATGTCGCTAAATGGGCAGCGGAGCTGGCGGAGTTTGGGCTGGATTTCCTTCATCGCCATGCAGTCAAGAGCCAAGCGCTGGCTGACTTCGTGGCTGAGTGGACGCCAACGAAGGCTGACCCAGGGGGCCACAAAGATGGTTGTCAGTACCCGCGATATGGGGTACCCCCGCACACAGGGGAAAATGTCTAAGGATCTCGCACTTCCTCACCAACAGGGAAAGCTCCGAAGGCGCCACGTGTCCAGTGGGGCCGGACCTCCCTCTCCTCAGAGGAGAGCTCCGGGCTCGCCACGTGGCCTACAGCAGCCAGACCTCCCCCCTCCGTGGGGAGAGCTCCGAAGGTGCCACATGTCCCGCGGGGCCGGACCTCCCTCTCCTCAGAGGAGAGCTCCGGGCCCGCCACGTGGCCGGCAGAAGCCGGACCTCCTCCTCCGCAGGGAGAGGTCCGAAGGCTCCACGTGTCCTGCAGGGCCGGACCTCCCTCTCCACTGAGGAGGGCTCTGGGCCTGCCACGTGGCCAGCAGAACAGCGCTGCCTGCCCCCGAGCAGTAGGCAGCAGGCGTAAAGATGCCCCATACCTTGCCCGTACAAGGTATTCAAGGCCCGCGCCTTCCCAAGACGCGGAGACGCGGAGCACGCCTCTGTCAGGTGCCGTTGCGCCCAGTCGCATCACAGGCTGGCGCGTGGTGTCAGAGCCTGCCAGCCAATAAACGCAGCGACAAGACACCCCATGCCACCCCCGCCGTCATCATCCACTACGACTAGCATGCGGCATGGGCAGGGCTGCAAGACGAAGACTCAGAAGCCTTCACCGGAGACAACTACCGGCATAACTGCAGATACGGTAGATAACAGTCAATCTCTCCGGGACCACCTGTCGGGTCCCGGGCCCCCCTTGTAAGCCACCCGAGTCTTGGACTATAAAAGGCTCGGGTAGGCGACGTTAACAGGGGGTCGCACCTTCGCAACTCATACGCTAGCCATTCACACCCAAGCTGTAACTCACCCCCAAGCTCAGGACTCCGGCCCTGAGCAGCAAGCAATACAGCGAGCTCCATAGCTCGCCGTGGACGTAGGGTTTTACGCTCCGGCGGCCTGAACCACGTAAAACTCACAGTGTCAAGCTCTTACTAACTCGTCCATCCGCGCAAGCTCTCCGCAAGGGTCTAGCCCCACCGAAAAAAGAACCTCCGTGGGCTGCCCTGTGCAGGCCCGGGGGAAGTGTTGACCGAACACACTGACATTTGGCGCGCCAGGTAGGGGGCTTTTCCCTTGCGCGACGAGTTTCCGCCGACGAAGATGACCAAGCTTCCTTCAGCGGCAAACTCTCCTCCTCCGCGTTCACGGCGAACCGTGACCAGCGGGGAGTACATGTCGACACACTCAGGACGGAGTGTGTCGGCAGAAGCTGGTAGCCAGCAGCCGACTCCGGCAACGCCGACTCCTGCAATGCAGGCTCCAACCAGCGTCAGGTCTTCAGTAGCGCTGGGCGTACCCGGCGGGGGTGCGCTAGCTGCAGCAAGAGCGCTACTGCACAATCTGCCTGCTGGGGACGCGCCTCCGGCAGCGACCCAGCAGTGGATTCGCGAGTTAGACCGTCTCGTCGTCGCCGCAGCAAACCCTCGACTTCGGCGGGGACGACGCTCCGGCCAACCGGCTGTGTCGCTGATGCGCACGCCAATGGTTGGCGAGCAGACGGCAGATTCCAGCTCCACCAGGCTCCAGTCGACGGATCTGAGGACAGAGCTGGAACGGTGTCACTTGGGCCAAGGTGCCCGGGTATACCTCGAGTAACGTCGAGAAAGGCGTCGCAACCAAGAGGCTGGCGACAAACTCTCCTCCCCCGCGTTCGCGGCGAACCGTGACCAGGGGGGAGTACATGTCAACACACTCAGGATGGAGTGTGTCGGCGCAAGCTAGGAGCCAGCAGCCGGCTCTGGCAGCGCCGACCCCGGCAATGCAGGCTCCGACCAGCATGAGATCTTCTGCAGCGATAAGCGAACCCCACAGGGGTGCGCTAGCTACAGCAAGAGCGCTACTGCACAACCCACCTGCTGGGGATGCACCTCATTCAGTAACCCAGCAGTGGATACACGAGGTAGACCGCCTTGTCGTCGCCGTTGCAAACCCTCGACTTCGGCGGGGATGACGCTCCGGTCAACCGGCTGAGTCGCTGACGCGCACGCCAACGGTTGACGGGCAGACGGCAGACTCCAGCTCCACCAGGCTTCCGTCGACGGATCTGAGGGCAGAGCTGGAGCGATGCCACTTGGGCCAAGATGCCCGAGTGTTCCTCGAGCGACGTCGAGAAAGGCGTCGCATCCAAGAGGCTGGCGACAGCATGACGTCGGCCTCGACCCAGCCTGAAGGGCAGATCTTCGCCACGCGAGCTCTGCCCCAGGCGTACGCCGCGCAGCATATGCCACAACCATATGCCCTGCGAACGGCGCCCTCGGTCTATGGAGCAGCCTTGCCCATACCGGGGTACACTGTGCCAGCGGCGAACCAAGCCTTCGCGGCGCCAACACCTGCAGCAACAGGAGCAGGATGTGCGGCCCTGGCGCCCCACCTTCGCTTCGCGAAGTGTCCGCGCAAGTTTCGGCCGCACCTGCCCGAAAAGTTCAACAGCAGCGTCAACCCGGCAGAGTTCCTCCAGGTCTACTCCACCGCCGTACTTGCCGCAGGAGGGGATGATGCCGTCATGGCCAACTACTTCCCCGTCGCCTTGACCAGCCCGGCCCGGTCTTGGCTCATGAACCTCCCTCAGGGTTCCATAACTTCCTGGGGAGAGCTCTGCTGGCAGTTCATCGCCAACTTCGGCAGCTCCTACACCCGTCCCGGCACGGAGCTTGACCTTCACGCCATCAAGCAACAACCTGGGGAGTCACTGCACTCCTTCATCCAGCGGTTCTCCCAGGTACGCAACACCATCCCGCACATTCAAAGTGCTTCTGTGGTGGTAGCGTTCCGGCAGGGTGTCCGGGACGAGAAGATGCTTGAGAAGCTTGCGACCAGAGAGGTCTGCGGTGCCTCTGAGCTCTTCAGCCTGGCGGACAAGTGCGCCAGAGCAGCCGAAGGGTGGAATTGGCACTCACTGCCAGCTTCCGAAGCCGGAAGATAGCCCAAAGAGGGCGGAGTTCAAGCTGAGCTCCAGACCACGAAGGCAGCCAAGAGCCAAGCACTGGCTGACTTCGTGGCTGAGTGGACGCCAACGAAGGCTGACCCAGGGGGCCGCGAAGACGGTGAACCAAAGTACCGAGCTCCGTTCTTCACCGGGCCTCACTGGACGCTCTTCTTCGACGGCTCCTCACGAAAGCAGGGGGCCGGTGCCGGCGTACTGCTTCTCATGCCATCGGGGGAGCAGTCTGGGTACATGGTGCGTCTCAATTCCAAGGCAACCAACAACTTGGCAGAGTATGAAGCACTCATCTTTGGCCTGAAAGACAGTCCTGTCTCTGGGCGCTCGCCAGTTGTTGGCGCAGGGCGACTCCCAGCTAGTTATCAAGCAAGTTAGTGAATGCCCCTGCAATGACCCACAGCTAGCTGCTTATCTGCTCCACGTGCGGATGTTGGAGAAAGACTTCCTCGCCTTGGACCTGCGCCATGTACCGCGCGCTGGCAAGGCCGCAGCTGATGACCTCTCAACGAAGGCCTCCATCGGAGCCCCTGCGCCAGAAGGAGTCTTCGAGAGGGCGTTGCTGCGGTCCACAGCCCGGCCCGCCGAGCCGGGCGAAGGGGGCTGAACCAGTGCCTCGAAGCTAGGTAGTCCCGGCAGCCATGGATGCTGCCAAAGGATCGTAAGCGTCACTGGGGACTCCGTGCAACCCAGGGCTCAAGATCCAGAAGCTCAAGTAGTCCCGATGCATGGACCACGGAGGTCCGAGGCTCCTTGAAGGACATCCTTCCTGACGAATGTGCATTCGCTGAACGGGTGGTGCGGATGGCTAAGTGCTACGTGCTGGTATCTTTACTGGCGTGGCGCCACGACATCCTATTGCGGTGCATAACCTAGGAGGAAGGCTGCGAATAGCTTGCAGTAGTCCAAGGAGGCGAGTGCTGGGAACGCAAATCGTCCCGCACGCTGGTCGGTTAAGCCACCCGGCATGGCTCCTACTGACCGAGAGCCACCTGGACACCGTCAAACCGGTTAGGGATGCAATGCGTGCCAGGTCCACGGCAAGCAGACCCACACAACCGGTGCAGACGCGCACCCAAAGCCGTCGGGGGATACCGGCTCCTCCATGTTGAGGGCCAGCCGGACTTCCCAGGGCCGGGTCACGGGAACTACCCTTCCACATGGTATGCGGGGCCGAAGCCGTGCTTCCCCCTGTGATCGCCATGGGGGTCCCCCCGTGTCCGGCGTACGACGAAGCCACGCATGACCCACTCTGCGTGAAGACAGGCGCTCCGACGCCACCCCAGTAAGTTCACCATGCTTACTTAGGTGTTTATTTAAATTACGCATTAATTTATATGAGCACCTCCCAACGCTCTAGACAGTGTGCATCCATTGTACACTCCATTCCTCTTTCCTGCTCTCATGCATAGTCGATATTTGCCGTCCTGCCGAAGGCGGTAGTGCTTGGCGTACCTGCCAGAGGCCCAGTGGCCTTTTGGATCTCCCCCTGTAAGGGTACTGTACCACCAGTTGGTCTCCTCCAAGAAAAGACCTACGCTAGACCGGGGGGTCAGGAGCCTTGCTTTGCCCGGTCTTGCACCCAAAGCATGCGCACTCTGCCCCTCAGCGCTGCGGTCTGAGTACCAGGGGGCCGGACGGTTACACCCTGACTGGGGCTGGGGCCAGACCTCCGGGACCAAGTGCACTGGATTACCCAAGCCCCGTGTTCCGGCCTGGGACAGTAAGCAAAATGAGACTAAGGGACAGGAAAGGGGGGACCGCTGAGCAGTTCCGGACCTCCGCTCCCACAGCTGGGCCGAGCTCCGATGCCAGCCCTCGCCCTCCTTTCAAAGGCGAGCGCTGATGCCGGACCTCACGCCCTTCGTAGGCATGAGCTCCAATGACTTCCGGACCTCCGCCCCCGCAGCTGGGCCGAGCTCCGAGGTCAGCCCCCGCCCTCCTTTCAGAGGCGAGCGTTGATGCCGGACCTCACGCCCTTCGTTGGCCTGAGCTCCGATGACTTCCAGACTCCGCCTCCACAGCCAGGCCAAGCTCCGAGGCCAGCCCTCGCCCTCCTTTCAGAGGCGAGCGCTGATGCCGTACCTCACGCCCTTCGCTGGCCTGAGCTCCGATGACCTCCGGACCTCACGCCCTTCGCTGGCCTGAGCTCCGATGACTTCCGGATCTCGGCCCCCACAGCTGGGCCGAGCTCCGATGCCAGCCCTCGCCCTCCTTTCAGAGGTGAGCCCTGATGCCAGACCTCATGCCCTTCGTGGACCTGAGCTCCGATGACTTCCGGACCTCCGCCCCCACAGCCGGGCCGAGCTCCGATGCCAGGCTTCACCCTCTCCTAAGAGGCTGAACTCCGAAGCCGTCAAGACCCTGCCAGCACAGGGAATACTCAAGACAAGTAAGTGCGCGGGTAGGAGAAGGCCTCACCTCGGGCTCGTTACCTCCCCCGAGGAGAGCCCGGGGGCCACTGTCGGTACCCGCGATATGGGGTACCCCGCGCATAGGGGAAAATGCCTAAGGATCTCGCACTTCCTCACCAACAGGGAAAGCTCCGAAGGTGCCACGTGTCCAGTGGGGCCGGACCTCCCTCTCCTCAGAGGAGAGCTCCGGGCTCGCCACGTGGCCTACAGCAGCCAGACCTCCCCCCTCCGTGGGGAGAGCTCCGAAGGTGCTACATGTCCCGCGGGGCCGGACCTCCCTCTCCTCAGAGGAGAGCTCCGGGCCCGTCACGTGGCCCGCAGAAGCCGGACCTCCCCCTCCGCAGGGAGAGGTCCGAAGGCTCCACGTGTCCTGTGGGGCCAGACCTCCCTCTCCACTGAGGAGGGCTCCGGGCCCGCCACGTGGCCAGCAGAAGAGCGCTGCCTGCCCCCGAGCAGTAGGCAGTGGGCGTAAAGATGCCCCATACCTTGCCCGTACAAGGTATTCAAGGCCCGCGCCTTCCAAAGACGCGGAGACGCGGAGCACGCCTCTGTCAGGTGCCGTTGCACCCAGTCGCATCACAGACTGGCGCGCGGTGTCAGAGCCTGCCAGCCAATAAACGCAGCGACAAGACACCCCATGCCGCCCCCGCCGTCATCATCCACTACGACTAGCATGCGGCATGGGCAGGGCTGCAAGACGAAGACTCAGAAGCCTTCGCCGGAGACAACTACCGGCATAACTGCAGATACGGTAGATAACAGTCAATCTCCCCGGGACCACCTGTCGGGTCCCGAGCCCCCCTTGTAAGCCACCCGAGTCTTGGACCATAAAAGGCTCGGGTAGGCGACGTTAGCAGGGGGTCGCACCTTCGCAACTCATACGCTAGCCATTCACGCCCAAGCTGTAACTCACCCCCAAGCTCAAGACTCCGGCCCTGAGCAGCAAGCAATACAGCGAGCTCCATAGCTCGCCGTGGACGTAGGGTTTTACGCTCTGGCGGCCTGAACCACGTAAAACTCACAGTGTCAAGCTCTTACTAACTCGTCCATCCGCGCAAGCTCTCCGCAAGGGTCTAGCCCCACCGAAAAAAAGAACCTCCGCGGGCTGCCCTGTGCAGGCCCGGGGGAAGTGTCGACTGAACACTTCGACAACGGTGAACCAAAGCACCGAGCTCTGGTCTTCACCGGGCCTCACTGGACGCTCTTCTTCTATGGCTCCTCGCGAAAGCAGGGGGCCGGTGCCGGCGTACTGCTTCTCATGCCATCGGGGGAGCAGTTTGGGTACGTGGTGCGTCTCAATTTCAAGGCAACCAACAACATGGCAGAGTATGAAGCACTCATCTTTGGCCTACAGACAGCCCTGTCTCTGGGCGCTCGCCAGTTGTTGGCACAGGGCGACTCCCAGCTGGTTATCAAGCAAGTTAAGGGTGAATGCTCCTGCAATGACCCACAGCTAGCTGCTTATCTGCTCCACGTGCAGATGTTGGAGAAAGACTTCCTCGCCTTGGACCTGCGCCATATACCGCGCGCTGGCAATGCCGCAGCTGACAACCTCTCAACGAAGGCCTCCACCGGAGCCCCTGTGCCCAAAGGAGTCTTCGAGAGGACGTTGCTGTGGCCCACAGCACGGCCCGCCGAGCCGGACGAAGGGGGCTGGACCAGCACCTCGAAGCTTGCGGTCCCAGCGGCCCTGCAACCATGGACGCCGCCAAGGATCGTAAGCGTCACTGGGGACTCCGTGCAACCCAGTGCTCAAGATCCAGAAGCTCAAGTCAGACCCGATGCATGGATCACGGAGATCCGGGACTACTTGAAAGATAACATCCTCCCTGATGAACGTGTATCCGCTGAACGGATCGTGCGCATGGCTAAGAGATACGCGCTGGTAGAAGGGGATCTCTACCGGCGTGGCGCCAACCACGTCCTATTGCGGTGCATAACCCAGGGGGAAGGCTGCGACTTGCTCGCTGAGATCCATGGAGGCGAATGTGGGAGTCACTCTTCCTCACGCACGCTTGTCGGTAAAGCCTTCCGGCATGGCTTCTACTGGCTGACAGCACTCCAGGATGCCGTCAAGCTGGTTGAGAGCTGCAAGGCGTGCCAGTTCCACGCCAAGCAGATCCATACACTGGCTCAGGCGGTACAGATGATCCCGCCCTCATGGCCGTTCGCCGTATGGGGGTTGGATATCCTGGGACCATTCCCCAGAGCCATCGGGGGATTCTGGTACCTCTACGTAGCCGTCGACAAGTTCACCAAGTGGCCGGAAGCCACACCTGTCGTCACCATCAACAGGCAGTCCGACGTAAAATTCATCAAGTCCATGGTCTGCCGGTTTGGGGTCCCGAACAGAATCATCACTGACAACGGGACCCAGTTCACCAGCTCAGCGTTCCAAGAATACTGCGAAGACCTTGGTATCCAGGTGTGCTATGCCTCGGTTGCTCACCCAAAGAGCAACGGACAGGTTGAGAGGGCCAACGCCGAGATTCTTCGGGACCTCAAGACCCGCACCTATGATGGCTTGAAGAAACATGGCGCCAAGTGGGTGGACGAGCTTCCGAGCGTACTACCGGAGAGACACCCTTCTTCATGGTGTACGGAGCCGAGGCTGTGCTTCCCCTAGAGATCACCATGAAGTCTCACCATGTCCGAGCTTACGACGAAGCCGCGCAGGACAACCTCCGGCGTGAAGACCTCGACCTCGTCGACGAGGTCCGATTACATGCAGCACTCCGCAACGCACGATACAGACAAGCGCCCCGGCGCTACCACCAAAGGTCTGTGTGTGTCCGGGAGATGCAGGAAGGCGACCTGGTGTTGCGGCGCATACTTTCTCGCGAAGGGACCCACAAACTCTCCCCCAGCTGGGAAGGCCCCTTCCGAGTCACGAAAGTGTGCCGCCCCGGGTGCGTACGCCTTTCCATCGAGGATGGGGATCCGCTCCCGAACCCCTGGAACATCGAACACCTCCGTAAGTTCTACCCTTAGAGCAATAGTAGGACAGTCTCTTCCTTTTAATAGATCCCATAGAGTCCAGGAACAGCGCTCGGAGCAGCTAAGTCTCACGGGACGGTCCAGGACTACGTTCAGCTTGGCCTGGTTCTGACCCTAAGCGCGTAGAGTCTTGCTTCCCTTTTTAATGGGGCGGGTCGCTGCCTCCATGTTTAGCCTGCCTTCCTCCTATGGGAGTTTATAGGGAAAGAACCTGTCCTACTTTGCTCTTCCCCTGTGCTCATTTAAATTACGTATTAATTTTTATAACCGCACTTCCTGGGTATGTTCACCATACACTCGGTCCCCTTTTCCCATTCTCGCCTCTAGTCGGCATTTGCTATCCTGCCTGAGACGGTCGCGTTTCAGGTACCTGCCGATGGCCAGGGGGACCCAAGCCCCCGGCACGTCGCGCACTAAAGTTCCCAAGCACCGTGCACCGGATCAGGATCGTAAGTCAAATAAGACTATGAGATCGGGAAGGGGAGAGCCCCAAGGAGAATTACGTTTCCCTTATTTGTGTGCAGGACCCTTCGGCCTTGGCACCCCGCAGGAGTATGGTAGGAGTACCCAAGCAATTGGCCACACCTACCAGGGGGCCGCTATGGGACCGCGCAAGAACGAGAGATCCGGACCCCACCCCCTCCGCAGGGGCAGGCTCCGGAGGCCCCACGTATCTGGTTCGGAGCCCCCCCCCCTGCTCAGTGGGTAGCTCCGGACCCGCCACGTGGCCGGCAGAGCTGGGTCTCGTCCCCTCATCCGGGGTGAGCTCTGGAGGCTCCACGTGTCCCACGGGGCCGGGCCTCCCTCCCCTCAGAGGGGAGCTCCGGGCCTGCCACGTGGCCGGCAGGTCCGGACCTCCCCATCCTCATGGGGCGAGCTCCGGAGACCTCCGGGGTCCTCAATACAATAAGGACCCAGGGAAGGTGGTCCTCAATACAATAAGGACCCAGGGAAGGTGTCTGTGCAGAGCTTCGAGATTGGTGAAGACCT
This sequence comes from Neostapfia colusana, assembly GCA_030760725.1. Lineage (NCBI taxonomy): Eukaryota > Viridiplantae > Streptophyta > Magnoliopsida > Poales > Poaceae > Neostapfia > Neostapfia colusana. Next base: position 131,485,492 of record JASWHV010000001.1, on the reverse strand, counting down.
CTGAGTACCTTGTGGAGCTAAGGGCTCGGCCAGGCGAAACCAAGAAGAAGACAAGCATAACAGGCACAAAAGGTCACAAGAGTCTATTTATTCATGACTCCATAAGCTGGACTATAGACTCGAAAAAATAAAAAATAAAAATAAAGAGAAGAGTCCTAGGGTTCCCCTGGCACACCCAGAACCTAGAAGCTACAAGAGCGGCCACGTCCCCGACTTCAGCCCTGGCGGCGTCCTCCCGCTCTGTGACTCGAGCGCGGGGATCACCTCGGCCACCACCAGCGCAAGGGCCGCTGTCATCAAGGGCCGCTAGAGCCCACTGTCGCCGCCGACAGCTGCCCTACATTTGCTTGAACTGACGGAGCAGGGGATGCTTCTGAAGCCCCCTCCGCCGCTTCAGCAGTTTCCTTGGAGACTCCACCGCCTGAAGTCCTCCTCGGCGCTTCAGCAGTTTCCTTGGAGACTCCTCCGCCTGAAGCCCTCCTCGGCGTGTCAGCAGTTTCCTTGGAGACTCCACCGCTTGATGCCTTCCTCAACGCATCAACAGTTTCCTCAGAGACTCCACCGCCTGAGAAGGGAGGACGCAACGCCTGGGAACCTTCAGCCTGTCGTCGCTCAAGAAGAGTCTCGTCGGGATGATGAACCTGAGGCCTCTTGGGGTCGCCATCGGATGGGGCGCCATCTCCGGAAGCAGGGCGCGTAGTCTCCCTGGATCCCTGACTCAGCGCAGACGCCGCCGCCGGAGGAGATCGAGTGCGCCCCTCCTCCGAAGGCGGGTTAGAAGCCATGGCAGAAGACAAGGCCGCAGGGACTCAAGGAAGGTGCAAGCGCTGGGAAGTCTTATAAGGGGAGCCTACCCGCGTTGCGGCTTCCCTTCGCACTTCCCAGGTGTGATTCCGAGCGATTCGAAACTCTTCCAATACGCCGCATGGGCAACCACTTCAGCTCCAAGATCGAGTGCCGATGACAAGTGGACCCAGGTTGTCCAGTTGAAGCGGTGGGCCAAGAAGTTAGTCTCCCAAGGAGACGAGCCGGCAAGGCGCTTCGGCGGTTCCCGAAAAAAGCGCCGCAACGTGCAGAAGTGGCGGCCTTGGGAACCGCCACAGTAAAAGCAACCATCAAGTGGGCGCACGCTCCCACGATCCCGCGACTGTTCCTGCTCCGGCAACCGTCAATACGGGACTTAGAGAAAGTGCGCGGAACGGAAGAGACGGAGGCCCCACCTCGAGCTCGCTATCTCCCCCGAGATGGGCCCGGTGGCCACTGTTGGTACCCTCGATATGGGGTACCCTCGCGCATAGGGGGAAATGCCTAAGGACCTCGCCCTTTTCTGCAGGGAGAGCTCCGAAGGCGCCACATGTCTAGCGGGGCCGGACCCCCTCTCCTCAGAGGAGAGCTCCGGACTCGCCACGTGGCCAACTGAGCCGGACCTCCCCCCTCCGCGGGGAGAGCTCCAAAGGCTCCACGTGTCCCGCGGGGCCGGACCTCCCTCTCCTCAGGAGAGAGCTCCGGGCCCGCCACGTGGCCGGCAGAAGCCGGACCTCCCCCCTCTGCGGGGAGAGCTCCGAAGGTGCCACGTGTCCCGCGGGGCCGGACCTCCCCCTCCTCAGAAGAGAGCTCTGGGCCTGCCACGTGGCCAGCAGGACAACGCTGCCTGCCCCCGCGCGGTAGGCGGCGGGCTTAAAGACGCGCCATACCTTGCCCGTACATGGTATTCAATGCTCGCGCCTTCCCAAGACGCGGAGACGCAGAGCACGCCTCTGTCAGGTGCCGTTGCGCCCAGTCGCATCACAGACTGGCGCGCCGTGTCAGAGCCTGCCCACCAATAGACACAGCGACAAGACATCCCCTGCCTCCCCTGCCGTCACCAACCACTACGACTAGCTTGCGGCATGGGCAGGGCGGCAGAACGAAGACTCGGAAGCCTTCGCCAGAGACAACTGCCGACATAACTGCAGATACGATAGTTGGCAAGCAATCCCCCCGGGACCACCTGTCGGGTCCCGGGCCCCCTTGTAAGCCACTCGAGCCTTGGACTATAAAAGGCTCGGGTAGGCAACGTTAGCAAGGGTTGGAACTCTGAGAACTCGCATCCTAGACATCTCTCACCCTCAAGCTCAGGACTCCGGTTCTGAGCAACAAGTAATACAGCGAGCACCTCTGCTCACCGTGGACGTAGGGTTTTACGCTCCGGCGGCCCGAACCACGTAAAACTCGCCGCGTCAAGCTTCTCTCTCACTCGTCCTAACACTTAAGTTCTCCGCAAGCGACTAGCCCCTCCGAAAAAAAACCTCCGTGGGCTGCCCAGAGCAGGTCTGGGGGAAGTGTCGACCACAGACTTCGACTATGTCGATGACATCGTTGTCAAGGTCAGGCAGAGTTCATCCTTGTTAGATAACCTAGCCTTAGTCTTTGACAAATTGCGCTCCACGCACACCAAGCTGAACCCCGACAAATGTGTGTTCGGCGTATCCTCTGGAAAACTCTTAGGATTCCTGGTCTCACACCGAGGAATTGAGGCCAACCCAGAGAAGATCAAGGCCATCGACTTGATGCAGCCTCCCGCCTGCATCAAAGAAGTCCAGAAACTCACGGGATGCCTAGCCACGCTGAGTCAGTTTATACCCAGGCTAGCAGAGCGAGCGCTCCCCTTCTTTAAGCTCCTGCGCAAATCCGGTCCATTTGCCTGGACTGACGAAGCAGAAGAAGCTTTCCAAGAGTTGAAGCAACTCCTGACAACCCTACCTATCATGGTAGCCCCCAAGCCGAAGAGCATTTGTTGCTCTACATCGTGGCGACAACTGAAATGGTGAGTATGGTCCTCGTCGCAGAGCGGCCGGACCTCTCGTCATCACAGCCTGCTCCGGTAGCAGGAGACAGACGCCAGGAAACCCCGGAGGTCAAATACGGCCTCCCGGACCTCCAAGACAACCTCGCGGAGGTCCAGGGCGGCCTCCTGGACCTCCAAGACAACCTCCCGGGTGTCCAGGGCGGACCCCTGGACCTCCAAGACAACCTCCCGGAGGTCCAACGGGAACCCCCGGGGGCCCAACAGGACCTCCCGGAGATCCAGCGGGACCTCCTGGAGCTCCCAGAAAACCAGTGGGACCTCCCGGAAGACCAAGGCAGCTTAGGAGCCGGCCCAGCTTGCCGCCGATGGACTCAAGCGCCAGGATTGCCTCGGACACCTCCTGCGCTGGAGCCTCCGTCCGCACTGGGCTGAAACCAAGAGGAACCAAGGCGGACCCCGCCTCGGTAATAAAGCCACAGACCGCCTGGGCCTCGGCAGACCGCGAAGACTGGAGCTTCTCTACCTCTTGGTGAGCTGCCAGCTCACGATCCAGCGCCGCCTGGCGCTCCCGGTAGGATTGCTCATCCCTCGCAGCGGCAGCCGACTCGCGGAGCTCCAGCTCCTCGGCCCGAGCCCTCAGCTCGCCCTCTCTGGCCTTCAGCCATGTGGCAATCTTCTTCTCCTCGGCCGCCACAGCACGCTCCCGATCGGCGACGGCGCACTCTCGATGAACTACCTGCAACCGCAACTCCTCCGCGGCAGCAGAGCGCGCCTCGACCTTGGCTTCGACCTGGGCCAGGGCTTCACGGTAGGAAGCGTGGAGCCGCCGGGTCTCTGAGTCCAGGCGGCAGACGGCTTTCTTCTGAGCGTCGAGCAGAGCACCCATGGCCTCAAGTCTCGACTGCCTCGAGTCAAGCTCCGCCTTAGCCTCCTGGGTCCGCTGGTGCAGGAGGTGCTCCCAGCTAAGAAGGTGTTCCCTCTCTCCAGCCAGTGCCCCTCGCTCCCGCTCGAAGGCGGCCTGGAACTGTCGGGCGCCGGCCTGAACACACCCCAGGGCATCCCATATGGGCACCGGGATAGCAGGGACAGGAGTCGTGCCCCTGACCTCCCCTGTCGCGTCTACGACCGGTGGAGGTGCTGGTGCCTCAGCAACCGGAGCAAGACGCTGACCTGAGGGAGCCAGGGAGCCAGCAACTGCACCTGCGGCGGCCTTTCGAGCCTCAGCACCGGACTTCCGGGCTCGTGAAGGAGGGCGAACAGGTGCTACCGCAGCCACTGCAGAAGAAGCCCCCGCCGACTTGGGGGCCGTTGGAACCACCGTAATTCCCGGATGCTGTGGTGCGGAGCCTCCGCCAATGGGAGATGGTCGGGGAACAGGCTCGCCCCCGACAGCCAGTGAGCCCCTGCAGACAAAGAAAGCTCTCAAGCTAAGAGAGGAGAAGGGAATGCTACTCCTAGAAGTCAGTAACAGCAACACTTACTGAGCGACGTGGGCGCTCCAACAGGCTTGTAGCCCCGACCTCTGGACCGGGGTAGAACCGCCAGGACCTGCGGCCGGAACGTTCGGGGGCCGGAACCGCAGGACTTGGCTGTTCTACCCCGGTCCAGAGGGCGAGGCTACAAGCCCGTTGGAGCGCTCACGTCGCTCAGTAAGTGTTGCTCTTACTGACTTGTAGGAGTAGCATTCCCTTCTCCTCTCTTAGCTTGAGAGCTTTCTTTGTCTACAGGGGCTCACCGGCTGCCGGGGGCGAGCCTGTTCCCCGGCCATCTCCTGTTGGCAGAGGCTCCTGACACGACCCCAATGGTCCTGTCGAGCCAGGATCACGCTGAGGGGTGCTGCGTTGCACAGCACCGTATAACACACGTCAAAGGTACAAAGCGGAAGCGGAAATTTTATTACATAAACAAGTTTATGAACATGTTTACATCAAAATAAGTTCAGTCTACACTCGCGGGCATAGACTAAGCATCAAGTGCACGTTCAGCCCTCGAACGTGTCCTTGCTAGCACACATGCACACTAACTCTGCGGCGTGCACGACTCCCACTCGACGGGGTTCCCCTCCTGGGGTTCCGTCTCCTCTTCGGGAGTCCCTTCCTCATAGAACCCTGCAAAAGCTTCAAACACAAGCAGTGAGCACGAAGGCTCAGCAAGTCTGACCCGTCTCACCTAAACATGGAACTTCTACATGAGGGTAATGGGTTACATGAGGTAAAAATCAGTTGCAAGGACTCGCCTAATTAGTAGAACCTTACTTTCAAGTTTTAGCAGCAGGTTGTGGAGAACCTTACGCTAAGGCACATGAGAGAGCCGCAATCAAACAAGAAACGCATTTCTCTCATGTACTTTGCCCAAAGTTGAAAAGAACTTTAGTTAGCTCTAAGCTACAGCATATCATTAACAATCAATGTCCAGCTTTCAATCAGCAACATTTTAACATGTAACTAGCCTGTTCTTTCTACGTAATGGTACAGTGAACAAGTGGTACTCACTGACCGCGAGGGACGGCGATTATAATCGATTTACACCTGCAGGGTTACCCGAACAACCCGTCACGTACGCCCGTACTCGATGTTGCCTACAACAACCATCACGGACGCCATACGCAACTACCTTTCACCCGTCAGCCAAATATTGAACCGGTCCCATCGTCCCGAGCAAGAGGTCTCTGCACGCGCATCTCTGTGCCGCCAGCCGATTTACACCTCGAGCTCTCAACCTACCCTCTGAACGACGGGCAATGCCTCAATACCCAGCTACCCGAGTTACATCAGTTTCCCGGTTCCCATATAGCCGGTAGGTCTTCGGTACTGTTCTAGCTTGTTCAACAGGCCCGCACACGGCTCGGTCCTCAATCGACACAAGCGGAGCTACAGCACACAGGCCCCAAAGTCCTGCTGCCCTTACCCTCCGCTTGGTCTCATTTTCTTGCCATGTGTTTCATGTGCTATCACTACCCGAGTCGAGTGCCTCTAGCCTATGCTCGTGAGTAGTTCCAACTACTCGACTTGTACCGAATCCAACTCTATCCTAGCAATGCAGTGGCTAACGGGGTTTGCAATCCTAAACCCAACCCATGGTTTTCTTGGCTATGCAGTGGGGCTTCCAAACAAGACTCTAATGCACAGAATAAAGGAAACAAGTATGTGCTCAAAACAATAAAAATTTGTAAAAAGGTTAATGCAAACCGGAGCTTGCCTTGCTGCTCTTGGTCGTAGGCTAGCTGCTCCTCCGGAGTTACGAAGTCTAGGACTTCGGGTTCCTCCTAGACCTTAGCGACTACATGATAAAAACAATACATGTATTAATTTAATGCATTTGTATTAGGTTTGAAGTTGTGAAGTCTATAACTTTTGCTAGACAGACCTAATGACTGTGAAACTTTGATTGTGGCTTGGTTACAACCTAAACAAAGAATTGGTCAAGTTTTATTTGCAGCAAAGCTCATTTGAGCCCTCCAAAATTAATTATGTCCTTGACCTTAATTGGAACTCTTAGGGTGGTCTAGGAATTTTCATGAAACAAACTATGACTTTCTGAAAACTAGATTTTCAGAGGGTTCTAATGGAGTTGGTCTCACTTAATTTGAAGGTTTCTAGCTGAAGTTATGAGCTAAACAATTTCAGAGAAAATTCTGAAAATGTTTCTGAACATTTTCTCTTTTCTCTGGAATAGTTTCACTAATCACACCATTAGGTGGATCAGAGGAGCTCAAATGGATCTGAAATTTTTATGGTAGTTCAGGGATATTTTGGTGAACATCCCAGCAAAATTTCAGGATTTTCCTCCAAAGGATTCTCCAGTTAAAATTCCTAACAGTTTAAACTTTGAGGAATTAATTCTGGAGAATTAAGGGTTTTCATGAAGTGAAACTTGATGTGCTGAAAGGTGCTCAAAGAGCTGAATCCAACAAAATTTGGTGCACTCGATTGGAGCTTTCTAACCACAGTTATGAGGATTTGAAGTTTGGAAGAATTCTGAAAATCGGGGAAAAAGTTTAAACTCTCGGGGGCCCGCGGGGACACGTGTCGAGCGCGGAGGTGTCCGGCACACCGGGGATACCACACGTGTCGAGCGCGGAGGTGTCCGACACACCGGAGCTCACAGGGTATTTGCGCGCCAGCACAGCCGATCCCCGGCCACACCCGATCCCGATTTAAATTCTTCAGCCGCTGACACGTGGGCCAGCCGGCTTCATCTTCCTCCCGCCGTTCTCTCGCGCCCGTGCCGCCGACCTTGCCGGAGCAGACCCGGAGCTCGCCGGCTCGCCGCTGCCGGACCTCCCATGGTCTAAAACTCGCCGCCAGGGGGTTGTCGACGTCGAGGAACACGTCGGTGGTGTCAGGTCGGGCTGGGGGTGACCGGAAATAGCTCGGTGACGTGCCGCGGCCTCGGTTGAGGTTCGGCGCTGTCGACCGTGGGTCCTAACCCGCCAACACCCCGAACAAACGGTCCTACATCATCAGTGTACCTCTAGGAAGCTCGACAAGGTGTCAAAAGGGTTCAGGGATGGCGGCAAGTCGGTCGGCACCGTGTGACCGTCGTGCCCGCCATGACCGCCCTTGATCGAGCTCGAAATTCGTTACTCCTAGACAGTTTCACGCCACGAATGCAGAAAAGAACTTGATCGCCGGCTAGCCAGCGTCTACGTGCAAGATTTGATGACCTCCGAAAGATCATAGAGCGAGAATTTAAAGAAACCGTACCGGAAGCTCGGGTTACGGTCGCCGGAGCAAAAACTGGAAATTCTCTGCGGATTCTTCACGGTTGGCTTCCGAACTTGGAGGAGAGCAGCACGGTGGTCGCGCGCTCCTGTTGCCTCTCTTGCTGGACCGTGTAAACGCCTGTGAAACGCTGTCCACGGGCGCCTGACTCTCGGCTGAGGCTAGGTCGCCGCGGTGGCGATCGCTCTTGGGCAAGGGAGGTGGGAACTCGGGGTTTCTGGTGTTGGGGAGGTGGAGTGCGACCTCGGTGGCTGTCTAGTAGCTCAGGAACGAAGGAGGAGATTGTTTTGCTGGTTTTCCCGATTGAGCAGAGAGCTGCGGCGAGAAACAATGCCGCTGCTCGGGTTTGCCTGCGAGAAGATAAAGCCGGCCGACCCCTGCTCAGCGGAGGCGGTGCCGGTCGCATGGGGGGGCGAGCAAGCCGCCCTGGGCGCCAGCGCGTGGAGGGGGAAGCAGCTGGTGGCGCCGGTAGCTGCTCGGTGGCACAGCCGACAGCTGCTCGGTGGAATTTCCCACCGAGACTCTGACTTTGGTTGAAAGTTTCTCCTTCTTCCCTCTATGACATGTGGGTCCCACCCGGGGTTTTAACCTCTGAAATTTACTCCTGATCACTGTAGTGAACAGTGAACCCCATAATACCCCTGGTGATTCAGATTATTCACCCTTGAGCCATTCGGATTGAATAGGATTCGAATTGGGTTTGGTTTGAGTGAATTTCAGCACAAGTTCAGTTTGAAATTCAAATAAAGTTTGAATTTCTCCCACTTAGCTCATGTCAAGATCAACTCCAAATGGACTGAAAATTGGTGTGTGAGCTCACAAAAATGTGCTGAGTAAGAATATGCCTCCCACTTTTAAATTCGTGGGGTAAAAACAGTTTGAATTTGAATATGGTTTCAAACTGCCCTATTCCTAACTATACCCAAAATGACCTCAAAAAGGATTTTGAATTTGGGTGAAACTTGGCATGGACATCCTTAGTAAAGTGTAGGAGTTTTCATATGTCCAGCCCCCCTTATATCACATGTGTGAAATACCACTTTGGCAATGTGTGAGTTTGTTCTCTAATGAGCATGTTGATAATTGTTACTTGCTCTTCATTTGTGTTCATCATCCTTCCTCAAATGAGGTGTGTGGGGTGGTGATGAACACTGCAAATGTGTGTCAAAAACTGAGGCCCTTACAGCTCCGCGCCGCAGCATCCGGGAATTACGGTGGTTCCAACGGCCCCCAAGTCGGCGGGGGCTTTTTCTGCAGTGGCTTTGGTAGCACCTGTTCGCCCTCCTTCACCAGCCCGGAAGTCCGGTGCTGAGGCTGGAAAGGCCGCCGCAGGTGCAGTTGCTGGCTCCCTCAGGCAGCGTCTTGCTCCGGTTGCTGAGGCACCAGCACCTCCGCCGGTCGTAGACGCGACAGGGGAGGTCAGGGGCACGACTCCTGTCCCCGCTATCCCGGTGCCCATGTGGGATGCCCTGGGGCGTGTTCAGGCTGGCGCCCGACAGTTCCAGGCCGCCTTTGAGCGGGAGCGGGGGGCACTGGCTGGAGAGAGGGAACGCCTTATTAGCTTGGAGCACCTCCTGCACCAGCGGACCCAGGAGGCTAAGGCGGAGCTTGACTCGAGGCAGTCGAGACTTGAGGCCATGGGTGCTCTGCTCGACGCTCAGAAGAAAGCCGTCTGCCGCCTGGACTCAGAGACCAAGTGGCTCCGCGCTTCCTACCGCGAAGCCCTGGCCCAGGTCGAATCCAAGGTCGAGGCGCGCTCTGCTACCGTGGAGGAGTTGCGGTTGCAGGTAGATCGTCGAGAGTGCGCCGTCGCCGATCGGGAGCATGCTGTGGTGGCCGAGGAGGAGAAGATTGCCGCACGGCTGAAGGCCAGAGAGGGCGAGCTGAGGGCTCGGGCCGAGCATCTGGAGCTCCGCGAGTCGGCTGCCGCTGCGAGGGAGGAGCAATCCTCCCGGGAGCTCCATGCGGCGCTGGATCGCGAGCTGGCGGCTCACCAAGAGGTAGAGAAGCTCCAGTCTTCGCGGTCTGCCGAGGCCCAGGCGGTCTGGGGCTTTATTACCGAGGCGGGGTCCACCTTGGTTCCTCTTGGTTTCAGCCCAGTGCGGACGGAGGCTCCAGCGCAGAAGGTGTCCGAGGCAATCCCGGCGCTTGAGTCCATCGGCGGCAAGTTGGGCCGGCTCGAAGCGGTGATCGCCGACAAGCTTGAGGTGGAGGGACGGGGCCTGGCGAAGGAGGTCGCTACGCATGTGCTGGCGTGCTTCCGGAGCTAAGACCCTTCCTTCTCTCTGGAGCCAGTCCGTCTAGGGCCTGCTGCCAAGCGGGAGGAAGCTGCCAGGGCCTAAGTCGAGGACGTGGCCGCCCTTGTGGCCTCTAGATTCCAACGGGAGTCCGGGGACTCTTAGGCATCCGCCCCCGTGGCTAAAAGGCCTTGTACCTTCTTCTTCTTCTTTTTTATTTTTGTTGAGTCTGTAGCCCAGCTCATGGAGCCTCGAGTGAATAGACTATTGTTATCTTCTACGTCTGTGTGCTTTAGTCTTCTTCTTGGTTTTGCCTGGCCAAGCCCTTAGCTCCGCAAGGTACTCAGAGGCCTTCACAAATCTCGAAGCTCTGCACAGACACCTTCCCCGGGTCTTTACTGTATTAAGGGCCCCGGAGGTCTCCAGGACCCGCCCCATGAGAATGGGGAGGTCCGGGCCTGCTAGCCACGTGGCAGACCCGGAGCTCCTTTCTGAGAAGAGGGAGGCCCGGCCCCGCAGGACACGTGGAGCCTTCGGAGCTCTCCCCGCGGAGGGGGGAGGTCCGGCTTCTTCTGGCCACGTGGCGGGCCCGGAGCCCTCCTCTGAGGAGAGGGAGGTCCGGCCCCGCGGGACACGTGGAGCCTTCGGAGCTCTCCCCCCGGGGGAAGGTCCAGTTTCTGCCTGCCACATGTCGGGCCCGGAGCACCCCCCTGAGGAGAGGGAGGTCCGGCCCCGCTGGACACGTGGGGCCTTGGGGGCTCGCCCTTGCGGAGGTGGCTTGGTCCGGATCCTTCGGTATTACCTTGGAGCTCCGGTCTTGCACGATCCCGTAGCGGCCCCCTGGTAGGTGTGGCCCATTTGTTGGGTGCTCCTACCATACTCTTGCGGGGAGCTGAGGCCGAGAGGTCCTGCACACAAGTAAGGGAAACGTAATTCTCCTTGGGGGCTCCCCCTTCCCTATCTCATAGTCTTATTTGGCTTACGGTCCCCATCCACTTGTACGGTGCTTGGGGACTACCGTGCACGAAGAGCTGGGAGCTCAGGGCCCCCTGGCCATCGGCAGGTACCTCCAACGCAACCGCCTTCGGTAGGGCAGCAAATGCCGACTAGAGGTGAGAATGAGAATAGGGAGCTGAGCGCATAGTGAGCATACGCCGGAAGTGCAGTCATAAAAAATTAATACGTAATTTCAATGAGCACAAGGGAAAAGCAAAGTAGGACAGGTTTCTTTTCATATAAATTTCCATAGGAGGAAGGTAGGCTAAACATGGAGGCCACGACCCGTCCCATTAAAAAGGGAAGCAAGACTCTACGCGCTTAGGGTCGGTACCAGGCAAAGCTGAACGTAGTCCTGGACCGTCCCCTGAGACTTAGCGGCTCTGATCGCTGTTCCTGGACTCTATGGAATCTATTACAAAAGGAAGAGGTTGTCCTACTATTGCCCTAGGGATAGAACTTACGGAGGTGCTCTATGTTCCAAGGGTGCGGGAGCGGATCCCCGTCCTCGGTGGAAAGGCGTATGCACCCGGGACGGCACAGTTTTGTGACTCGGAAGGGACCTTCCCAGCTAGGGGAGAGTTTGTGGGTCCCTTCGCAAGAAAGTATGTGCCGCAACACCAGGTCGCCTTCCTGTAGCTCCCGGACACGCACAGACCTCTGGTGGTAGCGCAGGAGCGCTTGTCTGTACCGTGCGTTACGGAGTGCTGCATGCAATCGGACCTCGTCGACGAGGTCGTTGTCTCCACGCCGGAGGTTGTCCTGCGCGGCTTCGTCGTAAGCTCGGACACGGTGAGACTTCATGGTGATCTCTGGGGGAAGCACAGCTTCAGCCCCGTACACCATGAAGAAGGGTGTCTCTCCGGTGGCCCGGCTCTGGGATGTCCGGTTAGCCCATAGTGTGCTCGGAAGCTCATCCACCCAATTGGCACCATGTTTCTTCAGGCCGGCATAGGTGCGAGTCTTGAGACCCTGAAGAATCTCGGCGTTGGCCCTCTCGACTTGCCCATTGCTCTTTGGGTGAGCAACAGAGGCATAGAACACCTGGATGCCGAGGTCTTCGCAGTAGTCTTGGAACGCTGCGCTGGTGAACTGGGTCCCGTTGTCGGTGATGATTCTGTTCGGGACCCCGAACCGGCATACAATCGACTTGATGAACTTTACTGCAGATTGCTTGTTGATGGTGACGACTGGTGTGGCTTCCGGCCACTTGGTGAACTTGTCGATGGCGACATAGAGGTACCGGAATCCCCCGACGGCTCTAGGGAATGGTCCCAGGATGTCCAACCCCCATACAGCAAACGGCCATGAGGGCGGGATCATCTGTACCGCCTGAGCCGGTGTATGGATCTGCTCGGTGTGGAACTGGCACGCCTTGCAGCTCTCGAAGTCGAGGTGTGTGGTCGACACTTCTCCCGGACCTGCTCTGGGCAGCACGTGGAGGTTCTTTTTCGGAGGGGCTAGTCGCTTGCGGAGAGCTTAAGCGTTAGGGACGAGTGAGGGAGAAGCTTGACACGGCGAGTTTAACGTGGTTCGGGCCGCCGGAGCGTAAAACCCTACATCCACGGTGAGCAGAGGTGCTCGCTGTATTACTTGTTGCTCAGAGCCGGAGTCCTGAGCTTGAGGGTGAGAGATGTCTAGGATGCGAGTTCACAGAGTTCGAACCCTTGCTAACGTCGCCTACCTGAGCCTTTTATAGTCCAAGACTCGAGTGGCTTACAAGGTGGGCCTGGGACCCGACAGGTGGGGTCTCGGGGAGATTGCCTGCCATCTACCGTATCTACAGTTATGCCGGTAGTTGTCTCTGGCGAAGGCTTCCGAGTCTTCGTTCTGCCGTCCTACCCATGCCGCAAGCTTGTCGTAGTGGTTGATGACGGCAGGGGTGGAAGGGGATGTCTTGTCGTTGTGTTTATTGGCGGACAGGCTCTGACACGGCGCGCCAGTCTATGATGCGACTGGCTGCAACGGCGCCTGACAGAGGCGTGCTCCGCGTCTCCGCGTCTTGGGAAGGCGCGGGACTTGAATACCTTGTACGGGCAAGGTATGGTGCGCCTTTACGCCCGCTGCCTACCACGCGGGGGCAGGCAGCGTCGTCCTGCTGGCCACGTGGCGGGCCCGGAGCCCTCCTCTGAGGAGAGGGAAGTCCGGCCCCGCGGGACACGTGGAGCCTCCAGAGCTCTCCCCGCGGAGGGGGGAGGTCCGGCTTCTGCTAGCCACGTGGCAGGCCAGGAGCTCTCCTCTGAGGAGAGGGAGGTCCGGCCCCGCGGGACACATGGAGCCTTTGGAGCTCTCCCCGCGGAGGGGGGAGGTACGGCTCAGTTGGCCACGTGGCGAGCCCGGAGCTCTCCTCTGGGGAGAGGGAGGTCGGGCCCCGCTAGACACGCGGCGCCTTCGGAGCTCACCCTGCGGAGAAGGGCGAGATCCTTAGGCATTTCCCCCTGTGCGCGAGGGTACCCCGTATCGAGGGTACCGACAGTGGCCCCCGGGCCCATCTCGGGGGAGATAGCGAGCTCGAGGTGGGGCCTCCTTCTCTTCCATTCCGCGCACTTTCTCTAAGTCCCGCATTGACCGTGGTCAGAGCACGAACAGTCGTAGGATCGTGGGAGCGTGCGCCCACTTGATGGTTGCTTTTACTGCGGCGGTTCCCAAGGCTGCCACTTCTGCATGTTGCGGCGCTTTTTTCGGGAACCGCCGAAGCGCCTTGCCGGCTCGTCTCCTTGGGGGACTGACTTCTTGACCCACCGCTTCAGCTGGACGACTTGGGTCCACCTGTCATCGGCGCTCGGTCTTGGAGCCGAAGCAGTTGCCCATGCGGTGTATTTGAAGAGTTTCGAATCGCTTCGAATCGCACCTGGGAGTTTTTAAAAGGGGATCTTACCCGCATCGCGGCTTCCCTTCGCACTTCCCAGCGCTTGCACTTTTGTCTTCCCTGTCCTTGAGCTCTCCCCTGCCATGGCTTCCAACCTGCTCCCGTCGCGTCTCGTTCGTTCGGCCGAGCTTGGGACAGTACGCCGGCTGTTGGGCTGGCACACGGAGGAGCAGAAGCGCCGGCTCCGTCGGGGATCTCCCCCCTGCTCCTGGAAAAGGGGGAGATGATCTTTTTCACTGCCTACGCCATGGTGGGGTTCGTCCCGCCAATTTCTTCCTTCTCCGTCAAATTGCTGGAGACGTATGGCCTCCAGCTTCACCACCTTTCCCCCAACTCCTTCGCGATGGCCGCCGTCTTCGTCCACTTCTGCAAGATGTTTGTGGGGGTGCATGCTTCAGTGACGCTCTTACGCTACTTCTTCGTGTTGCGGACGACCGGGCGCGGCTCCAAGACCCAGATGGGGGCGTACTATTTCCAGCATCGCTGCAAGGACCCAAAGGTCTCTGGGTACCTTCTACCTTTCAGTGCGTCAAGGTGGGAAAACTGGAGGGAGAACTGGGTGATCGTGCAGACCGACGAGCACGATCGCCTGCAGCTCCCAACTGCTAGCCCAACCACCGAGCGTCGCTTCTGGGAGGAGGTCCTAGAGCTGGAGTGGGAGTACGCACCGGTCTTGGAATGGATCCAGTTCTTGGCCAACGAGGGGCTAACGTCCCAGATGGTGCTTATGGATTTCTTGTCGCGCCGTATCGCGCCCTTGCAGCAGCACAACCGCCCGGCGTGGTACTACACTGGTGAGCAGGACTGCACCAGGTTGGAGAGAGGTCTTGGCTCCAATCCTTCCGACGAGGAGCTGTACGAGATGGTGGCCAAGGTGAGCGGCGACTACGTCCCCAGTGGCGACCCCGCCTTCCCGGCCTCTGTCACTCCCCTCTTCTTAGAACCGCAGAGGAGGTCAGAGTTACTGTAGAAGATGCCGAACCTCGACGACATCGGGATCGCCGTTCGTCAGGTTGGGGACACCCTCAGGGGCATCTCGATCCCTGGGCCAGAGCGCTCCGGATCGGAGCACGAGTCGTCTGTCACCGCCCAACCCGCCCCGAGGGCCGGCGGAACTCAAGCCGCCGACAAGGGGAAAGGGAAGGAGCCGGCCCCCGGGCAGCCAGAGAAGAAACATCCCCGGTCTCCTCCGAGGGCGTCGCTTGCGCCGAGTCAGGGGGCCGGGGCACCCTTGCGTCCGTCTCCCGGAGGCGCTGGTCCATCGAGTGGTGACCCAAATAGACCCCGGGTGCTGCACTCCGGCGGGTCTCTTCCCGGAAAGCGACAGTCCGAGGAACCCCAAGCGCCCTGCCACCCTTCCTCAGGTGGAGGAGGTTCTAGGAAGGACGCCGGTGGGGCGACGCCGGGGAGTGTGCCGAGGGCCCAGACGCCACAGCCCGCGAACGTTCCGGCCGCAGGTCCTAGCGGTTCTACCCCGGTCCAGAGGTCGGGGCTACAAGACCGTTGGAGCGCTCACGTCTCTCAGTAAGTGTTGCTCTTACTGACTTGTAGGAGTAGCATTCCCTTCTCCTCTCTTAGCTTGAGAGCTTTCTTTGTCTGCAGGGGCTCACCGGCTGCCAGGGGCGAGCCTGTTCCCCTACCATCTCCCATTGGCGGAGGCTCCGCGCCGCAGCATCCGGGAATTACGGTGGTTCCAACAGCCCCCAAGTTGGCGGGGGCTTCTTCTGCAGTGGCTGCGGCAGCACCTGTTTGCCCTCCTTCACCAGCCCGGAAGTCCGGTGCTGAGGCTGGAAAGGCTGCCGCAGGTGCAGTTGCTGGCTCCCTGGCTCCCTCAGGTCAACGTCTTGCTTTGATTGCTGAGGCACCAGCACCTCCGCCGGTCGTAGACGCGACAGCGGAGGTCAGGGGCACGACTCCTGTCCCCGCTATCCCGGTGCCCATGTGGAATGCCCTGGGGCGTGTTCAGGCCGGCGCCCGACAGTTCCAGGCCGCCTTTGAGCCGGAGCGGGGGGCACTGGATGGAGAGAGGCAACACCTTCTTAGCTTGGAGCACCTCCTGCACCAGCGGACCCAGGAGGCTAAGGCGGAGCTTGACT
The DNA here is from genome assembly GCA_030760725.1 of Neostapfia colusana. Lineage (NCBI taxonomy): Eukaryota > Viridiplantae > Streptophyta > Magnoliopsida > Poales > Poaceae > Neostapfia > Neostapfia colusana. Next base: position 131,469,782 of record JASWHV010000001.1, on the reverse strand, counting down.
CGAGGCAGTCGAGACTTGAGGCCATGGGTGCTCTGCTCGACGCTCAGAAGAAAGCCGTCTGCCGCCTGGACTCAGAGACCTGGCGGCTCTGCGCTTCCTACCGCGAAGCCCTGGCCCAAGTCAAAGCCAAGGTCGTGGCGTGCTCTGCTGCCGTGGAGGAGTTGCGGTTGCAGGTAGTTCGTCGAGAGTGCGCCGTCGCCGATCGGGAGCGTGCTGTGGCGGCCGAGGAGGAGAAGATTGCCGCACAGCTGAAGGCCAGAGAGGGCGAGCTAAGGGCTCGGGCCGAGGAGCTGGAGCTCCGCGAGTCGTCTGCCACTGCGAGGGAGGAGCAATCCTCCCGGGAGCGCCAGGCGGCGCTGGATCGCGAGATGGCGGCTCACCAAGAGGTAATGAACCTCCAGTCGTCGCGGTCTGCCGAGGCCCAGGCGGTCTGGGGCTTTATTACCGAGGCGGGGTCCACCTTGGTTCCTCTTGGTTTCAGCCCAGTGCGGACGGAGGCTCCAGCGCAGGAGGTGTCCGAGGCAATCCCGGCGCTTGAGTCCATCGGCGGCAAGCTGGGCCGGCTCGAAGCGGTGATCGCCGACGAGCTTGAGTTGGAGGGACTGGGCCTCATGAAGGAGGTCGCTACGCATGTGCTGGCGTGCTTCCGGAGCCAAGACCCTTCTTCTCTCTGGAGCCAGTCCGTCTAAGGCTTGTTGTCGAGCGAGAGGAAGCTGCCAGGGCCGAGGTCGAGGACGTGGCCGCCCTTGTGGCCTCTAGGTTCCAACGGGAGTCCGGGGACGCTTAGGCATCCGCCCCCGTGGCTAAAAGGCTTTGTACCTTCTTCTTCTTCTTTTTTATTTTTGTTGAGTCTGTAGCCCAGCTCATGGAGCCTCGAGTGAATAGACTCTTGTTATCTTCTGCGTCTGTGTGCTTTAGTCTTCTTCTTGGTTTTGCCTGGCCGAGCCTTAGCTCCGCAAGGTACTCAGAGGCCTTCACCAATCTCGAAGCTCTGCACAGACACATTCCCCGGGTCCTTACTGTATTAAGGGCCCCGGAGGTCTCCAGGACCCGCCCCATGAGAATGGGGAGGTCCGGGCCTGCTAGCCACGTGGAGGACCCGGAGCTCCTTTCTGAGAAGAGGGAGGCCCGGCCCCGCGGGACACGTGGAGCCTTCGGTACTCTCCCCGCGGAGGGAGAGGACCGGCTTCTGCTGGCCATGTGGCAGGCCCGGGGCCCTCCTCTGAGGAGAGGGAGGTCCGGTCCCGCGGGACACGTGGAGCCTTCGGAGCTCTCCTCCCGGGGGGAAGGTCCGGTTTCTGCCGGCCACGTGGCGGGCCCGGAGCACCCCCCTGAGGAGAGGGAGGTACGGCCCTGCTGGACACGTGGGGCCTTCGGGGCTCGCCCTTGCGGAGGTGGCGAGGTCTGGATCCTTCGGTCTTACCTTGGAGCTCCGGTCTTGCACGATCCCGTAGCGGCCCCCTGGTAGGTGTGGCCCATTTGTTGGGTGCTCCTATCATACTCTTGCGGGGAGCTGAGGCCGAGAGGTCCTGCACACAAGTAAGGGAAACGTAATTCTCCCTGGGGGCTCCCCCTTCCCTATCTCATAGTCTTATTTGGCTTACGGTCCCCATCCACTTGTACGGTGCTTGGGGACTACCGTGCACAAAGAGCCGGGAGCTCAGGGCCCCCTGGCCATCGGCAGGTACCTCCAACGCAACCGCCTTCGGTAGGGCAGCAAATGCCGACTAGAGGTGAGAATGAGAAGAGGGAGCTGAGCGCATGGTGAGTATACGCTGGAAGTGCGGTCATAAAAATTTAATACGTAATTTAAATGAGCACAAGGGAAAAGCAAAGTAGGACAGGATTCTTTTCATATAAATTTCATAGGAGGAAGGCAGGCTAAACATGGAGGCCACGACCTGTCCCATTAAAAAGGGATGCAAGACTCTACGCGCTTAGGGTCGGAACCAGGCAAAGATGAACGTAGTCCTGGACCGTCCCCTGAGACTTAGCGGCTCCGAGCGCTGTTCCTGGACGGACGGACGGCGCGACAGGGCGGGGCTTGGGGCGGGGCCGGGCGGCACAGCAGGGCGGGGCTCGGGGCGCGGTGATGGAGGGCTCCCATGTCCTTCATGGAGAACTCCTGTTGAAGAGTTGCAATGATGTGAAGTAAGGCTGAGCAGGAGGTAGTCTGTACAATGCCATTTACATAGAGCAACAAGTAGGCTATGTCAGAACCCTGGCGATAGACGAAAAAGCGAGGTATCAGACTTGGTTTCTACCCAAAATTTCGGGTTGGGAAATTCGGGTTTCTAAAAGTTCGGGTTTTCAGAATCACTACCTGAAATCATACCCAAATTTTCGGTTAATCAAAAATTCGGGTGCCCAAAAATTCGGACCCAGGTCAATGTGAAAGTGGTGCGGATCTGCCGCTAGCCCACTTAGCCCGCCCCACTATAAATGTGCTAGCGGTAATAGCGAGGGTCCGCAAATTAGTTAGCAGAATGAGGTGGGCTTAGTCGCTTTGCCCGCTGGACGTTGCCACCGCGCCGCATAAACCTGCGTAAACCCGCAAAGGTTACAGATGCGATGTCGAAGAAGCTCACGCTGGGGTGCACCGCAGAAGGCACTTGTCATTGATGAGCATGGCGTTCTTTCTGGGGGGTGGAAGTGCACTTGCTACCCATGTTCATCACCGAGGCGTCGAGTCAGGCAAGTTTATCTGATTCGTTGACGTCGATGTCGACGCGGCACTTTGCGAAGCTGTGCGTGTGGTTGGGCGCGACGTCGATGACGTCCTTGACGAACCTGGAGTACGCAGCCACCCTAGCGGAGATGGAGGAGAGGAGTGCGTCCTGGTCTAAAACGCTCTGCCGCCCGTTGGCTCGTGTAGTTCTTTTGTGCTCGGGCCAGTCAGTGTAGATGGAACCCACGACGCTGGCCGCTGCGGCGAGGAGGGTGAGAAGGCTGCATGTGTCTCACTGCCCGGGGGAATCGATGGAGGACAGGCGAGCAGAATCAATGGACGCATGGTGATGCAGCGGCGAGCGAAAGGAGGGCGATAGTAGCTATGTGGCCTCGTCGGCTGGCCGTGGCGACGGTGGAGAGGGCCAGTGAAAAATTTGCAGACACCCGCAAAGTCCGCAAGACTGCGAGTCAATTCTCGCTAAGCCCACCAAACAAGAGCGGGTATCAAAAACTTAATTAGCGGCGTCCGCTAATCCTGCTGAAAAAATTAGTGGACAGTGCAGCGGCGTGCGGGCTGCCTGCAGCCCGCCCCACTTTCAGTCTGAGACCCAGGTTACCCATACTACCCGAATAGTGATATAACAACTAAAAACATTAGAAAATACTGCAACCAAAACAGCAATAAAATTAACATTTCAGTGGCAAAACTAAAATTTCATTAACATTACAGTAACATAATAAAATAGCAACAAGATTACAGCAACACGAACATATAAGATTGATGGTCACATTTTCCTTCTCATCGTCTTTTAATCGGGACATGCATAACAATGGCCCAGCAGGGTAAAATTCTCTCACGTTTTCTTCTTGTTGCCTGCCATCTACTCCAAAAGCTATGATCGTCATGGTGGGAATTGGGATCCTAAAAATTAGGATCTGGTTACATGGATGATTCAAAGTTATTTGGGACAACTACAGTAAATTCAGCCTTATAATTAAACGGCCTCGATCAAGCGGTATAGAAATAACACAAGAAGAGTTAGGAACATCGATGGAGCTGTATAGTTCTGCTGGAGAGCTGCAATCTTCGACCACTTAGACAGAGAATTGCAAAACATGGCTACATCCAGAGGGGAGGGGGACGAGACTTACCTCGGCTGGAGACGTGTGGCGGCGGTGGCGGGGACGGCCGGCGGCGACCGGGACGGCGGTGGTGGGGACGGGCGGCGGCGGCAACCGGGACGGCGGTGGTGGGGACGGGCGGCGACGACCGGGACGGCGGCGGCGACCGGGACGGCGGTGGCGGGGACGGGCGGCGGCGACTGGTGCGATTCGGGAGGCGGCACTGGCCGCCTCCCGGCTCGCGCACGGGCTATATACCCCGTTATTGACGACGGTGGTAGGAAACTGTCGTCAATAAGGACTTAATGACGACGGTACTAGGTTACCGTCGTCAATAACTCCTCGGGTGGGCCCGAATTAAGTTAAAGACGATGGGCGCCGTCGTCAATAATTTATTGACGACGGTTCACGTTCAGCCGTCGTCAATAACTGTGTTATTGACGACGGTGCTAGGTCACCGTCGTCAATAACTCCTCGGGTGGGCCCGAATTAAGTTAAAGACGACGGGCACCGTCGTCAATTATTTATTGACGACGGTACTCGCTCAGCTGTCGTCAATAACTGTGTTATTGACGACGGCTTTTTCTAGCCGTCGTCAATAAAATTAAAGACGACGGCCCCGTCGTCAATAAATGTGGCCGTCGTCAATGATCGTTTTTCCTGTAGTGACTCTATGGAATCTATTACAAAAGGAAGAGGCTGTCCTACTATTGCCCTAGGGATAGTACTTACGGAGGTGCTCTATGTTCCAAGGGTGCGGGAGCGGATCCCCGTCCTCGGTGGAAAGGCGTACGCACCCGGGACGGCACACTTTTGTGACTCGGAAGGGACCTTCCCAGCTAGGGGAGAGTTTCTGGGTCCCTTCGCGAGAAAGTATGCGCCGCAACATCATGTCGCCTTCCTGCAGCTCCCGGACACGCACAGACCTCTGGTGGTAGCGCCGGAGCGCTTGTCTGTACCGTGCGTTACGGAGTGCTGCATGCAATCGGACCTCGTCGACGAGGTCGATGTCTCCACGCCGGAGGTTGTCCTGCGCGGCTTCGTCGTAAGCTCGGACGCGGTGAGACTTCATGGTGATCTCTGGGGAAGCACAGCTTCGGCCCCGTACACCATGAAGAAGGGTGTCTGTCGGTACCCGCGATATGGGGTACCCCCGCGCACAGGGGAAAATGCCTGAGGATCTCGCCCTTCTCCGCAGGGAGAGCTCCAAAGGCGCCACACGTCCAGCGGGGCCGGACCTCCCTCTCCTCAGAGGAGAGCTCCGGGCTCGCCACGTGGCCTGCAGAAGCCGGACCTCCCCCCTCCGTGGGGCAGAGGTTCGAAGGCGCCACGTGTCCAACGGGGCCGGACCTCCCTCTCCTCAGAGGAGAGCTCCGGGCATGCCACGTGGCCGACAGAAGCCGGACCTCCCCCTCCGTGGGGAGAGGTCCGAAGGCTCCACGTGTCCTGCGGGGCCGGACCCCCCCTCTCCTCTGAGGAGGGCTCCGGGCCCGCCATGTGTCCAGCAGAACAGCACTGCCTGCCCCTGAGCGGTAGGCAGCGGTCGTAAAGACGCCCCATACCTTGCCCGTACAAGGTATTCAAGGCCCGCGCCTTCCCAAGACGCGAGGACGCGGAGCACGCCTCTGTCAGGTGCCGTTGCGTCCAGTCGCATCACAGACTGGCGCGCGGTGTCAGAACCTGACAGCCAATAAACACAGCGACAAGACATCCCCTGCCGCCTCCGCCGTCATCAACCACTACGACTAGCATGCGGCATGGGCAGGGCGGCAAGACGAAGACTCAGAAGCCTTCGCCAGAGGCAACTACCGACATAACTGCAGATACGATAGTCGGCAGGCAATCTCCCCGGGACCACCCGTCGGGTCCCGCCCCCCCCCCCCTTGTAAGCCACACGAGCCTTGGACTATAAAAGGCTCGGGTAGGCGATGTTAGCAAGGGTTCGCACTCTATCCATTCGCACCCTGGGTTCGCACTCCAGCATCTCACACCCTAGGCATAACTCATCCTCAAGCTCAGGACCCCGGTTCTGAGCAACAAGCAATACAGCGAGCACCTCAGCTCACCGTGGACGTAGAGTTTTATGCTCCGGCGGCCTGAACCATGTAAAACTCACCGTGTCAAGCTCCTCCTTAACTCGTCCCTACGCTTAAGCTCTCCGCAAGCAACTAGCCCCTCCGAAAAAGAACCTCCACGGGCTGCCCAGTGCATATCCGGGGGAAGTGTCGACCACACACTTCGACATTTGGCGCGCCAGGTAGGGGGCTTTTTCCCTTGCGCGACGAGTTTCTGCCGACAAAGATGACCAAGCTTCCTTCAGCGGCAAGCTCTCCTCCCCTGCGTTCACGATGGACCGTGACTAGCGGGGAGTACGTGTCGACACACTCTGGACGGACTGTGTCGGTGCAAGCTGGAAGCCAGCAGCCGACTCCAGCAACGCCGACTCCGGCAATGCAGGCTCCAGCTAGCGTGAGATCTTCTGCGGCGCTGAGCGTTCCCCACGGGGGCGCGCTAGCTGCAGCAAGAGCGCTACTGCGCAATCCGCCTGCTGGGGATGCGCCTCATGCAGCGACCCAGCAGTGGATTCACGAGGTAGACCGCCTCGTCGTCACCGCCGCAAACCCTCGACTTCAGCGGGGACGACGCTCCGGCCAACCGGCTGTGTCGCTGACGCGCACGCCAACGGTTGACGGACAGACGGCGGATTCCAGATCCACCAGGCTTCAGTCGACGGACCTGAGGACAGAGCTGGAATGGTGCCACTTGGGCCAGGATGCCCGGGTGTACCTTGAGCGACGTCGAGAAAGGCATCGCAACCCAGAGGCTGGCGACAGCATGATGTCAGCCTCGACCCAGCCTGAGGCTCAGACCTTCACCACGCGATCTCTGCCCCAGGCGTACGCCGCGCAGCATATGCCACAGCCATATGCCCTGCAAACGGCGTCCCCGGTCTATGGCGCAGCCTTGCCCATACCGGGGTACACTGTGCCAGCGGCGAACCAAGCATTTGCGGCACCAACGCCTGCAGCAGCAGGGGCAGGGTGTGCGGCCCTGGCGCCCCACCTTCGCTTCGCGAGGTGGCCGAGCAAGTTTCGGCCGCACCTGCCCGAGAAGTACGACGGCAGCGTCGACCCGGCGGAGTTTCTCCAGATCTACTCCACCGCCGTACTTGCCACAGGAGGGGATAAGGCCGTCATGGCCAACTACTTCCCCGTCGCCTTGACCGGCCCAGCCTGGTCTTGGCTCATGAACCACCCCCAGGGCTCCATAACTTCCTGGGGAGAGCTCTGCCGGCAGTTCATCGCCAACTTCGGCAGTTCCTACACCCGACCTGGCACGGAGCTCGACCTCCACGCCATCCAGCAACAACCTGGGGAGTCGCTGCGCTCCTTCATCCAGCGGTTCTCCCAGGTGCGGAACACCATCCCACACATCCAAAGCGCTTCTGTGGTGGTGGCGTTCTGGCAGGGTGTCCGGGACGAGAAGATGCTTGAGAAACTCGCGACCAGAGAGGTCCGCGATGTCTCCGAGCTCTTCAGCCTAGCGGATAAGTGCGCCAGAGCAGCCGAAGGGCGGAACTGGCACTCACTGCCAGCCTCTGAGTCAGGAGGGCAGCCCGGGTCCGGCGCTGCTTCCTATGGAGGTGGCAAGAAGGCCAAGAACCGGGGGAGTGGCAAGATGAAGTCAACGACCGTGGCTCCCATCGCCGCAGCAGCGACACCCAGTGGAGCTCGGGGGCTGACACGACCCCATTGGTCCTGTCGAGCCAGGATCACGCTGAGGGGTGCTGCGTTGCGCAGCACCGTATAACACACGTCAAAGGTACAAAGCGGAAGTGGAAGTTTATTACATAAACAGGTTTATGAACATGTTTACATCAAAATAAGTTTAGTCTACACTCGCGGGCGTAGACTACGCATCAAGTCACGTTCAGCCCTCGAACGTGTCCTTGCTAGCACACACGCACACTAACTCTGCGGCGTGCACGACTCCCACTCGACGGGGTTCCCCTCCTGGGGTTCCGTCTCCTCTTCGGGAGTCCCTTCCTCATAGAACCCTGCAAAAGCTTCAAACACAAGCAGTGAGCACGAAGGCTCAGCAAGTCTGATCCGTCTCACCTAAACTTGGAACATCTACATGAGGGTAATGGGTTACATGAGGTAAAAATCATTTGCAAGGACTCGCCTAATTAGTAGAACCTTACTTTCAAGTTTTAGCAGCAGGTTGTGGAGAACCTTACGCTAAGGCACATGAGAGAGCCGCAATCAAACAAGAAACGCATTTCTCTCATGTACTTTGCCCAAAGTTGAAAAGAACTTTAGTTAGCTCTAAGCTACAGCATATCATTAACAATCAATGTCCAGCTTTCAATCAGCAACATTTTAACATGTAACTAGCCTGTTCTTTCTACGTCATGGTACAGTGAACAAGTGGTACTCACTGACCGCGAGGGATGGCGATTATAATCGATTTACACCTGCAGGGTTACCCGAACAACCCGTCACGTACGCCCGTACTCGATGTTGCCTACAACAACCATTACGGACGCCGTACGTGACTACCTTTCACCCGTTAGCCAAATGTTGAACCGGTCCAATCGTCCCGAGCAAGAGGTCTCTGCACGCGCATCTCAGTGCCGCCAGCCGATTTACACCTCGAGCTCTCAACCTACCCTCTGAACGACCAGCTATGCCTCAACACCCAGCTACCCGAGTTACATCAGTTTCCCGGTTCCCATATAGCCGGTAGGTCTTCGGTACTGTTCTAGCTTGTTCAACAGGCCCGCACACAGCTCGGTCCTCAATCGACACAAGCGGAGCTACAGCACACAGGCCCCAAAGTCCTGCTGCCCTTACTCTCCGCTTGGTCTCATTTTCTTACCATGTGTTTCATGCGCTATCACTACCCGAGTCGAGTGCCTCTAGCCTATGCTCGCGAGTAGTTCCCACTACTCGACTTGTACCGAATCCTACTCTATCCTAGCAAGGCAGTAGCTAACGGGGTTTGCAATCCTAAACCCAACCCATGGTTCTCTTGGCTATGCAGTGGGGCTTCCAAACAAGACTCTAATGCACAGAATAAAGGAAACAAGTATGTGCTCAAAACAATAAAAATTTGTAAAAAGGTTAATGCAAACCGGAGCTTGCCTTGCTGCTCTTGGTCGTAGGCTAGCTGTTCCTCCGGAGTAACGAAGTCTAGGACTTCGGGGTTCCTCCTCGACCTTAGCGACTACATGATAAGAGCAATATATGTATCAATTTAAATGCATTTGTATTAACTTTGAAGTTGTGAAGTTTATAACCCTTGCTAGACAGACCTAATGACTGTGAAACTTTTACTGTGGCTTGGTTACAACCTAAACAGAGACTTGGTCAAGTTTTAGTTGCAGCAACGCTCATTTGAGCCCTCCACAATTAATTATGTCCTTGACCTTAATTGGAACTCTTAGGGTGTTCTAGGAATTTTCATGAAACAAACTATGACTTTCTGAAAACTAGATTTTCAGAGGGTTCTAATGGAGTTGGTCTCACTTAATTTGAAGGTTACAAGCTAAAGTTATGAGCTAAACAATTTCAGAGAAAATTCTGAAAATGTTTCTGAACATTTTCTATTTTCTCTGGAACAGTTTCACTAATCACACCATTAGGTGGATCAGATGAGCTCAAATGGATCTGAAATTTTTATGGTAGTTCAGGGATATTTTGGTGAACATCCCAGCAAAATTTCAGGATTTTCATCCAAAGGATTCTCCAGTTAAAATTCCTAACAGTTTAAATTTTGAGGAATTAATTCTGGAGAAATAAGGAATTTTCATGAAGTGAAACTTGATTTTCTGGAAAGTACTCAGAGAACTGAATCCAGCAAAATTTGGTTCACTCAATTTGGAGCTTTCTAGCCAAAGTTATGAGGATTTGAAGTTTGAAGGAAATTTGAAAATCGGGGAAAAATTAAACTCGCGCGTGGGCCCAGGGGACACGCGTCGCACGCCGAGGCGACAGCACACCGCGGCCCACAAGGATTTTGCGCGCCAGCACACCCGATCCCGGCCGCAGCCGGATCCCGATTCAAAATATCTCCCGCTGACAGCTGGGGTCCACCCCCTTCTTCAACCTCGCGACGCCCGCGCCCCTCCGCCGAGGAACGTCGCCGGAGAGCTCGCCGCCGGCTTCTGTACAGCTCCAAACTTCTCGATTCTGGCCGCCCCTGCCTACTTTTACTCGGGGAACAGGATTCTAGGGTCAGCTGCTCATGACAATGGCCGGAGCATGGTCGGCGACGAGCCGCCACCTCGGAACGACTTCGGCCATGTCGGCTGACTTCCCTAGCACCTCAACTACTTGGGAAACCGGTCGGGGAGCATCAGTGGACCTCAGAGAAGGTCGACATGAGCTCGAGGCAGCTCGGGGAAGGCCCGAACTAGGTCCTCACCGTGCGCCCGATGCCGACCGTTCATTCCGCCATTGGTAGACCTCAAATTACGCCGGGTACAGGGGTTCTCCGGCCCAGAGTTGTGAAGGCAACTTGTGCGTTACCGTGTCTAGCTTGTGTGAGAGCGGTTTGAGGCCCTCTAATCCTTTCTAGAGCAAGAATTAAACAGAATCGTACCCGAAGGTCGTTCTGCACACAGAAAGGGGAAAAGTGGAAATTCGCTGTCGGTGAGCAACCACTCGAGCTGTGGCTCGGGGATGAGCAGCACCGGTCACCAGCGCGTCCAAGGGTGCCTTGGCTCGGGCGTGACAACGCCCTGGTTGGGCTGTCCACGAGAGCCCGGGGTGCGGCGGTTCCAAGTCCCGAACTTGATCTTTCGGCACAGCCGATATCAATAGGTTTCAACTGAATTCTAGCAACGGGGAGGGCGGAGGAAGGTCTCTAGTACCTTGCTGGGGCTCTGGAGTGGACGGAGGGAGCTGCGATCAGCGTTCTCCGATCGATTCCGAGCTGCGGAAATTTTCGGCCGGCGCTGAGTTCTTGCGGGGTAGAACGATGATGCCTCGGCTGGGGAGGGGGGGGGCAGGCGCCTTAAGAAGGCTCTGCACCGCCTCGCGCACGCGCGTGGGCAAGCAGCTGCTGGCGCGGCGGCTGCCCTCGGTGGCGATCACCGCTGCGGCTCGGCGACCCGAGTGAAAAAGTCTCAGTCGGTTTGATCTGAGCAGTGGCTGACATGTGGGTCCCACTGCCAGTTTTATTCTCTGAAATTTACTCCTAATCACTGTTGTAAACAGTGAACCCCATACTACCCTTGGCAATTCAAATTATTCATCCACGAGCCATTTGAATTGATCAAAGTTCAAATGAGGTTTGGTTTGAATAAATTTCAGCACAAGTTCAGTTTGAAATTCAAATGAAGTTTGAATTTGTCCCACTTAGCTCATGTCAAGATCAACTCCAAATGGAGTGAAAATTGGTGTGTGGGCTCACAAAAATGTGCTGAGTAAGAATATGCCTCCCACTTTTAAATTCATGGGATAAAAACAGTTTGAATTTTGAATATGGTTTCAAACTGCCCCCTTCCTAACTATACCCAAAATGACCTCAAAAGGATTTTGAATTTGGGTGAAACTTGGCATGGACATCCTTAGTAAAGTTTAGGAGTTTTCATATGTCCAGCCCATCTATATCACATGTGTGAAATACCACTTTGGCAATGTGTGAGTTTGTTCTCTAAAAGCATGTTGATAATTGTTACTTGCTCTTCAATTGTGTTCATCCTTCTTCCTCAAATGAGGTGTGTGGTGTGGTGATGAACACTGCAAATGTGTGTCAAAAACTGAGGCCCTTACATTCCTCCCCCCTTAAAACAATCTCGTCCCGAGATTATAAGGTGAAAATGAGAGAGAGGACAGTGGACAATTACCGGATATGCGACGTGAAAAATTCGGGGTAGTTAGTGCGAAGGAATTCTTCGCTCTCCCATGTCGCTTCGTCCATGGAGTGATTACTCCATAGAACCTTGTAGAACCACAACGTACGGTTGCGTGTGGTTCGGGCCTTTTCATCAATAATCTGCACCGGTTCCTCCCGATAGGTGAGATCCGGTTGCAGCTCTTCAATGTCTTCCAGCTGAACGGTAGTTTCTAGCTTGAGACACTTCCTCAGCTGGGAAATGTGAAAGACGTCATGCACACCGGAAAGTGCTTCTGGTAACTTCAGCCGGTATGCCACTGATCCACATCTCTCGGTAATCTGAAATGGACCGATGAATCGGGGTGCCAACTTTCCTCTCACCCCAAATCTGTTTACGCCCTTCATTGGAGACACCCGTAGGTATACGTGATCTCCAACTTCGAATTGTAATGGGCGTCTTCTCCGGTCCGCATACTGCTTCTGACGGGATTGAGCGGCTTTTAGGTTCGCTTGAATTAGTCGAACCTTTTCTTCCGCGTTGTTGACGAGGTCAATCCTGAAGGTAACCCTTTCGCCAGACTCACACCAGTTCAAAGGTGTGAGGCATTTCCTACTGTATAGCGCCTCGTAGGGCGCCATCTTGATGCTGGCTTGGTACCCATTGTTGTACGAGAACTCAGCTAACGGCAAGTGATCATCCCAATTCTTGCCGTGGTTGATAGCGCAAGCTCGTAGCATGTCTTCTAAGATTTGATTTACCCGCTCCGTTTGCCCATCCGTCTGCGGGTGGTAGGCTGAACTACGGATCAGCTTCGTCCCCAAGGCAGCGTGTAGCTGCTCCCAAAAACGGGATACAAATAAAGTGCCCCGGTCCGATATGATGGTACGGGGTACGCCGTACAAGCATAGGATCCGTGAGATGTACAGTTCAGCGTACTTCTTGGCGTTGTAGTTGGTGTTGACCGGGATGAAATGGGCAACTTTGGTGAGCCGATCGATGATCACCCACACAGAATCATGTTTCTGCAAGGTGGTGGGTAAACCGACGATGAAGTCCATGCTCACGTCCTCCCACTTCCATGCAGGAATGCCCAGTGGTTGCAGCAGTCCCGTTTTCCGCATGTGGTCTGCCTTCACCCTTCGACATGTATCACACTCAGACACGTATTTTGCAACCTCGCGCTTCATCCGTGTCCACCAAAACTTTCTTCGGAGTTCTTGATACATCTTGTTGCTGCCAGGGTGAATAGAGAACTTTGATAAGTGAGCCTCATCAAAGATCTTCTTCCGTAATTTCGGGTTACGGGGTACGACGATCCGGTCCTTGAACCATAGGACGCCGTCTCTGTCTTTCCGGAAACATTTCAGCTCCCCACAATCTACACGTCTCCGCAAATGTGACATGCCCTTTTCATTCTTTTGGGCTGCCGCTATCTCTTCACGGATGGTGGGGATCAAAGCTAGGTTGTAGAGAGCTCCGTGTGGAATCACATGTAGTGGTGGTTCGCTCTCTTCCAACGGTGTGATGGTCAGATGGTTGACGTGTGACTTGCGGCTCAGCGCATCTGCCACTACGTTTCCCTTGCCCGGATGATAATGGATCTCTATCTCGTAATCCTTTATCAGTTCTAACCATCTTCGTTGCCTCATGTTCAGCTCTTTCTGAGTGAATATGTACTTGAGGCTTTTGTGGTCGGTATATAAATGTACGAGGTTACCGAGTAGGTAGTGCCTCCACATCTTCAGTGCAAGTACCACGGCAGCGAGCTCCGAGTCGTGAGTTGGATAATTCTGCTCATGGTTCCTAAGCTGCCGTGATCCATACGCGACCACTCTTCGGTCTTGCATCAGCACACATCCGAGCCCAATGCCGGATGCATCGCAGTACACATCGAACGGTTTTGTTGTGTCTGGCTGCGCCAAAACCGGTGCTGATGTCAGGTGCTTGACTAAACCCTTGAATGCTGCTTCACATGCTGGACTCCAAACATATTTGGTAGCCTTCTTCAGCAGCTCTGTCATTGGCTTGGCAATCTTCGAGAAGTTCGGAAAGAACCTCCGATAATACCCCGCGATTCCGAGGAAACTCCGTACCTCGTGAACAGTTCTCGGGGATTTCCAATTCAGCACTTGAGTGATCTTGCTCGGGTCCACAGCGATACCCTCCGCTGAAATGATATGCCCGAGGAAAGGCACTTGCGATATCCAAAACTCGCATTTGCTGAATTTTGCGTATAACTTGTGATCCCGCAGCCGTTGTAAGACTATACGCAGATGTTTCTTGTGATCTTCCTCCGACTTGGAATATACTAGGATGTCGTTGATGAAGACCACGATAAATTTGTCCAGCTCCGGCATGAATACCGAGTTCATTAAGTACATGAAGTGAGCTGGAGCATTGGTGAGGCCGAAGGACATGACCAGGTACTCATAAAGTCCGTACCTCGTCGAGAAAGCCGTCTTCGGAATGTCCTCAGCCCTTATCTTAATCTGATGGTACCCAGATCTTAAATCCATCTTGGAAAAGATCTTTGCTTCGACCAACTGATCAAACAACATGTCGATCCGTGGCAACGGGTACTTGTTCTTGATGGTTACGGCATTTAATGGACGATAGTCCACGCAAAGCCGCAACGTCTCATCCTTCTTCTTGACAAATAACGCCGAACAGCCCCATGGCGAGGAGCTCGGCCTAATAAAACCCTTCTCCAGAAGGTCCGTGAGCTGAGTTTTCAGTTCAGCCAACTCCTTGGGCGCCATCTTGTACGGCTTTCGGGAGATTGGTGTGGTTCCCGGTGCAAGTTCAATCTTGAACTCTACCTCTCTATCAGGCGGCATCCCCGGCAAATCGTCCGGGAATACATCAGGGAACTCTCGGACCACTGGAATATCCTCCAATCTGAGGGTTGTGGCTTGATAGACACTTGGAAGTTTTATTTCTGGACTGTCCAGAAATAATGAGTGAGACTCGTGCACTTCTGAGTTCAAGTGCACGACTCGGAGGACGGTGTCTAAAACAGCGCCGTGGCGGGTTAACCACGACATCCCTAAGATGACATCGACCTTTTGTCCCTCTAAAATTATGAGAGACGTAGGGTAAACTCTACCCTATAAGCACAATGGGCTTTTGGGATCATCATGCTTGCTGAAATTTTCCCACCCGGTGAACAGATCACATAAGGACTATCGGTGGGTAGTATTTGCAAGCTATACTTATCAATGAAAGCTTGGCTAATGAAGCTATGCGTGGTGCCTGAATCAAATAGTACTATAGCGGGATGTTGGTGGAGTTGGAACATACCCGCAAGGATTGGCTCGCCCTCCGGCACGTCCTCAATGGCAAGCTGGTGGACGGTGCCGGGCCTAGGGTTTGCCCGCCGCGCATTAGTAGGGTTCCTGGGTTGATTCCTCCCCGGAAACTGTGGTGCCACTCCGCCGCCTTGCCTCTCCGGGCAACTGCTCGCGAAGTGCCCTGGACGACCACACTTGTAACATGTGGCCACTGCTGGTGGAGTGCTCGGGGGACGAAAGCCCGGCATGCGTTGCTGAGGTGCAAACGCACGCGGCATCGCCCGCTGCTGCTGTTGTTGTTGCGGTGGTGCTGGCAGTGCTGGCCTGAATGCCGGTGAAGAGTACGGCCGACTGCGGAACGGCATCGACCGCTGTGGTGGCTGCCAGCGTGAACCTGATGGTGGGCGATTCACCATCCGAAACTTCTGAGAAGGACCGCCTCCTTCTCCGCTGCGTTGCGGCGCGCTTCGCTTTCGCTCTGCCGCCGCTAACTCCTTGCCGGAGTTCTCCTGAACAATCGCAGCATCAATGATGTCGTTGAGGCTGCCGCGATTGAACATCGCCAACTTGTCCTTCAGGAGCGGGTTAAGCCCCTGGTAAAAATGGTCCCGCCGCTTCTCGTCGGTATCAGCATGATATGACGCATATAGCGCGAGATCGTTAAACGCCCTGGAGTATTCCAGCGCGTTCCGGCTCCCTTGTTGCAGGTGTAAGAACTCCTGCGTCTTCCTCTTCATCAGACCTGGCGGTATATGATAGGCCCTGAAGGCCGTCCGGAACTCCGTCCAGGTCATCACTCGGTCGGTGGGCTGTGAAGCACAGAAGTTGGCCCACCACGCGCTCGCGGATCCTTGGAGCTGCTGGACCGCGAACTGAGTCTTGCGCTGCTCGCTGATTTTGAGCAGCCCGAACTTCATCTCTATGGCGCGGAGCCAGTTGTCCGCGTCAAGCGGTTCATCCGCCCTTGAGAATACCGGGGGATGAGTTACCAGAAAGTCAGAATAGGAGCTCTGTTGACGCTCCTCACGGTCTTGACGTCTCTCTGGGCGAGACGTATTGGCGATAAGAGTCTGCAGCAACTCTGTGTGTTGCTGATGCGAGCCCGCCATTGCCGCGACGATGTCGGCCAATGTAACCGTTGGAAGTGGCGGTGGCGGTGTTTGCTGTTGCTGTTGCTGCTGCTGTCCCGAGGAGTCCTCGGGAGGTGGTTGGGAGGTCTCTCCCCCTTTACTGGTACCCCCAACGTCAGGGTTGGCACGAGTACGCGTCATTCTGAAATTCAAAACAGCAGCGATTAGCACATGTCTTACTTAAAATTCCATAAGCAACAGTAGGTATTGAAGTGACACATGATTAATTTGCACAACATTCACATATATTGATAAAGCATAAACTTTGTACAAGATACATTATTCTCGGATCTCCGAGAAGTCGTGCTCATGTCGTCACTACCTATACATACGCTACTGTCTACACGACATGTCACCGATTACAAAATTTGGGCTACACTACCCTGGCTGCCCTACATGGCAACTGTAACCCTCTACTCGGAGTAGAACTCGACCTCCTGCGGGTCATCCTCCTCCGGTACCTCTGCTGGTGGCTCTGGATCTACCACCTCTTCCCCCATTATGGGTTCTCCCATTGCTGGAAGACCCAAGACCACCGGTACACCTAACACCGGGGGTACGAGGTCCTGCAAGGCATGCACCTCGTCCATAGCTTGGTTGTAGTCCTCTTCCCAGCCTTGTCCTTCCTCGATAGCGTCGTCCCGCTCTTGAGCAAGATCCTCATTCTGCTGGGTTAGGGTCTGCACCAGTTCTTGCAACGCCGCGATGTCAACACGGCTCTTCTTCTTTGCCTTCTTCAGACGACGCAACTGATTGTGCTATTCATTCAGTCGCTTAATCGTCGGAAGGAGCACATTGCGGAGTGCGCTGTGAGCACTCTCGAAATGATCTCCATGGCTTGTGCTCTCCTTGAGCTTTGTGGCGAGATGCTCCGTATGAACAGCTTGGCTGTCCATCACGGCGTTTCCCGCCCGCATCTGGAGGCTGAGATTTGCCTCCGCGGGGTTGTACCTTGGGCAACTCGGGTCTGTTGCCTCCAGGTACCTCTCTTCCCACACATGCTGAGCTCGTCCCTCCACCGGAACGAGTGCGTATGGAGTGCCCTCCATAGCCTGCACATGTAGTTGGCAGAAACGTGACATAGTGTCACGGGCTGCCACTTGCCACATCCCTTCCGGTTGTCTTCCTCTCACCGTGACGGTGAATGGCACCCAACCGGGTGGCGTAGGTCCTGCAGGAACCTCGACATGGATCGTCCACGTCTTGTTCCCCTCTT
This sequence comes from Neostapfia colusana, assembly GCA_030760725.1. NCBI lineage: Eukaryota > Viridiplantae > Streptophyta > Magnoliopsida > Poales > Poaceae > Neostapfia > Neostapfia colusana. The sequence continues at coordinate 131,452,508 of JASWHV010000001.1, read as the reverse complement.
CGCCTTCTTCCATGGCGAAGTATTGCGGCGTCTGGTTGTACCCGAAATATTGGAGCATTTGCCACAATGCTTCCGGGTAGCCGCTACGGTCAGAACAGTGGGAAACCACCCACCCGTTCTCCAACTGTTTATCTGTTGCCATCTGTAAAAATATATTTGAGAATTGTCAAATATTTATTTAAACAGTAAACCGCTGAGTTATAACATAAAACATGTCATTGAATCCATAAAATTTGGAAACATAGTTCAAATTTTAAACAAATTTGACTGCTGATTTGCTGTCCCCATGACAGCCCTGACCAGTTTCCATTTCAACCTGATTTAGGCCATGTTAAAAGCAAAACTAATTCTGGGGCTCAACATAAAAGTTAAAGCTAACTTTAATAGATTTCCAGAAAGTATTTGCTTGGCCTAATATCTGCCCTGGTTCAAAAGTTATGAGATGTCAAAGTTAACAGAGTTTCTGGAGAAAATTGGACAGCACCTCCCTGCTTTAGGTACTGATTTAATCCAAGAATTCCAGTTAATTCTGTTCCTAATCTGCCAAAACTTTCTGTTACAAAGTTGTAACCCATCTCATATGCTTTCAAGTACTACCTCATTTTCTATTTTTGGATTTTTATGCAGAAAGTTATGCTTAATTTACAGAGAGTCTACAGAGAGTCTTTGCTCTGCCCTGTTTTCTGGACAGTTGCAACTCTACTGCATTTTTCGATTGGTTAAGTGATGAAACACCTCTGGACCTCAACAGAAGAGTTGTAAAGCTCTTCGAACGATTCCAGAAATGTATCATGCGGTCCCAACCTCGAAAGAACTCAACCTCTATCCTCTGATTAACTTCAGCCTTGACTCAGCTGAAAACAGAGTACTCTGTCCTTAACAACCTATAAGTTGAAAACTTGTTAACTTTGAATATCCTGTTCAAGGGAAGGAGTTACATCAAGTTTTACTACCTTGGATCAAAACCTTCAAGTTTTTAAATGAAGTTGTTTATTTAATGGGGTGTGACGTCGATGCGTCACCAGATTATGTCGGTACTACGTCCTCACAAAGGAAAAACCTATACCGGACTTAGCCGGCTTCGTTATCTCAGTGGCACTAAATGTCACTCGCACACGGATGCTACATGTCTACCGTTTCATGGTCAGGCTACCTGCAGAAACTCAAACAATCATCAGACTCGGCTGCACACCGAGCCCGGAATCCATACAGTTAGTACACCCGGCTGTCATCACTCGCCCGGATGTTCTCAAGCCAACACGCCTTGAGTTACGTGTTCACGTTTCAGACCACGTGACGGGGTCTCCCATGTTGCACCATGCACGCCAGGGACAGACGTTGCTCGAATACCCCAAACGACATGAAGAGTCGTAGAGGATACTAAAGCGGGTCGGGTTACCTGCCACCCGTGGGGCTCCACCCTTCAGCTTGTGCGCACTGGTGGACAGCGCTTACGTGCACCCCCCAAGACATACACGTCCCGAGATGCACAATTTTCCGACATAATCAAATAGGTTAATATGCCACTTTCTATATACTAATAACATCCTTATACGGGCTACTAACTCGTTCCTCACTGGATTTTTGAAAAAGAAGACCTTTGTAATGTGTTAAACCTCAAGCGAGCTCTGATACCACGCTGACACGACCCCATTGGTCCTGTCGAGCCAGGATCACGCTGAGGGGTGCTGCGTTGCACAGCACCGTATAACACACGTCAAAGGTACAAAGCGGAAGCGGAAGTTTATTACATAAACAGGTTTATGAACATGTTTACATCAAAATAAGTTTAGTCTACACTCGCGGGCGTAGACTACGCATCAAGTCACGTTCAGCCCTCGAACGTGTCCTTGCTAGCACAGGCGTGCACGACTCCCACTCGACGGGGTTCCCCTCCTGGGGTTCCGTCTCCTCTTCGGGAGTCCCTTCCTCATAGAACCCTGCAAAAGCTTCAAACACAAGCAGTGAGCACGAAGGCTCAGCAAGTCTGACCCGTCTCACCTAAACATGGAACTTCTACATGAGGGTAATGGGTTACATGAGGTAAAAATCATTTGCAAGGACTCGCCTAATTAGTAGAACCTTACTTTCAAGTTTTAGCAGCAGGTTGTGGAGAATCTTACGCTAAGGTACATGAGAGAGCCGCAATCAAACAAGAAACGCATTTCTCTCATGTACATTGCCCAAAGTTGAAAAGAACTTTAGTTAGCTCTAAGCTACAGCATATCATTAACAATCAATGTCCAGCTTTCAATCAGCAACATTTTAACATGTAACTAGCCTGTTCTTTCTACGTCACGGTACAGTGAACAAGTGGTATGACACGACCCCATTTGGTCCTGTCGAGCCAGGATCACGCTGAGGGGTGCTGCGTTGCACAGCACCGTATAACACACGTCAAAGGTACAAAGCGGAAGCGGAAATTTTAGTACATAAACAAGTTTATGAACATGTTTACAGCAAAATAAGTTCAGTCTACACTCGCGGGCATAGATTAAGCATCAAGTGCACGTTCAGCCCTCGAACGTGTCCTTGCTAGCACACACGCACACTAACTCTGCGGCGTGCACGACTCCCACTCGACGGGGTTCCCCTCCTGGGGTTCCGTCTCCTCTTCGGGAGTCCCTTCCTCATAGAACCCTGCAAAAGCTTCAAACACAAGCAGTGAGCACGAATGCTCAGCAAGTCTGACCCGTCTCACCTAAACATGGAACTTCTACATGAGGGTAATGGGTTACATGAGGTAAAAATCAGTTGCAAGGACTCGCCTAATTAGTAGAACCTTACTTTCAAGTTTTAGCAGCAGGTTGTGGAGAACCTTACGCGAAGGTACATGAGAGAGCCGCAATCAAACAAGAAACGCATTTCTCTCATGTACTTTGCCCAAAGTTGAAAAGAACTTTAGTTAGCTCTAAGCTACAGCATATCATTAACAATCAATGTCCAGCTTTCAATCAGCAACATTTTAACATGTAACTAGCCAGTTCTTTCTACGTCACGGTACAGTGAACAAGTGGTACTCACTGACCGCGAGGGACGGCGATTATAATCGATTTACACCTGCAGGGTTACCCGAACAACCCGTCACGTACGCCTGTACTCGATGTTGCCTACAACAACCATCACGGACGCCGTACGCGACTACCTTTCACCCGTTAGCCAAATGTTGAACCGGTCCAATCGTCCCGAGCAAGAGGTCTCTGCACGCGCATCTCAGTGCCGCCAGCCGATTTACACCTCGAGCTCTCAACCTACCCTCTGAACGACCAGCTATGCCTCAACACCCAGCTACCCGAGTTACATCGGTTTCTTCGGTACTGTTCTAGCTTGTTCAACAGGCCCGCACATGGCTCGGTCCTCAATCGACACAAGCGGAGCTACAGCACACAGGCTCTAAAGTCCTGCTGCCCTTACTCTCCGCTTGGTCTCGTTTTCTTGCCATGTGTTTCATGTGCTAACACTACCCGAGTCGAGTGCCTCTAGCCTATGCTCGCGAGTAGTTCCAACTACTCGACTTGTACCGAGTCCTACTCTATCTTAGCAATGCAGTGGCTAACGAGGTTTTCAATCCTAACCCCAACCCATGGTTTTCTTGGCTATGCAGTTGGGTTTCCAATCAAGACTCTAATGCAAAGAATCACAACAATATTCAAAGATGTGCTCAAAACAATAAACATTTGTAAAAAGGTTAATGCAAACCGGAGCTTGCCTTGCTGCTCTTGATCGTAGGCTAGCTGTTCCTCCGGAGTAACAAAGTCTAGGACTTCGGGTTCCTCCTCGACCTTAGCGACTACATGATATAAGAAACATATGTATCAATTTACTGCATTTATATTAACTTTGAAGTTGTGAAGCCTATACCCTTGCTAGACAGACCTAATGACTGTGAAACTTTTACCGTGGCTTGGTTACAACCTAAACAGAGACTTGGTCAAGTTTTAGCTGCAGCAAAGCTCAATTGAGCCCTCCACAATTAATTATGTCCTTGACCTTAATTAAAGGCTTTTAGGTTGTTATAAGGATTTTCATGAAACAAACTATGACTTTATGAAAATATATTTTCAGAGGGCTCTAATGGATTTGGTCTCACTTAATTTGGAGGTTCCTAGCTAAAGTTATGAGCTAAACACTTTCAGAGAAAATTCTGAAAATGTTTCTGAACATTTTTCTATTTTCTCTGGAACAGTTTCACTAATCACACCATTAGGTGGATTAAATGAGCTCAAATGGATCTGAAATTTTTATGGTAGTTCAAGGATATTTTGGTGAACATCTCAGCAAAATTTCAGGATTTTCCTCCAAAGGATTCTCCAGTTAAAATTCCTAACAGTTTAAACTTTTGAAGAATTAATTCTGGAGCAATAAGGAATTTGATGAAGTGAAACTTGATTTTCTGGAAAGTACTCAGAGAGCTGAATCCAGAAAAATTTGGTTCACTCAATTTGGAGCTTTCTAGCCAAAGTTATGAGGATTTGAAGTTTGATGAAAATCTGAAAATCGGGGAAAAGTTTAAACTCGCGCGTGGGCCCAGGGGACACGCGTCGCACGCCTAGGCGATGGCACACCGCGGCCCACAATGATTTTGCGCGCCAGCACACCCGATCCCGGCCGCAGCCGGATCCCGATTCAAAATATCTCCCGCTGACAGCTGGGGTCCACCCCCTTCTTCAACCTCGCGACACCCGCGCCCCGCCGCGGCGGGATCTCACCGGAGAGCTCGCCGCCGGCTGCTGTACAGCTCCAAACTTCTCGATTCTGGCCGCCCCTGCCTACTTTCACTCGGGGAACAGGATTCTAGGGTCAGCTGCTCATGATAATGGCCGGAGCATGGTCGGCGACGAGCCGCCACCTCGGAACGACTTCGGCCATGTCGGCTGACTTCTCTAGTACCTCAGCTACTTGGGAAATCGGTCGGGGAGCATCAGTGGACCTCAGAGAAGGTCGACACGAGCTCGAGGCAGCTCGGGGAAGGCCCGAAATAGGTCCTCACCGTGCGCCCGATGCCGCCCGTTCGTTCCGCCATTAGTAGACCTCAAATTACACCGGGCACAGAGGTTCTCCGGCCCAGAGTTGTGAAGGCAACTTGTGCGTTACCGTGTCTAGCTCGTGTGAGAGCGGCCTGAGGCCCTCTAATCCTTTCTAGAGCACGAATTAAACAGATTCGTACCCGAAGGTCGTTCCGCACACAGAAAGGGGAAAAGTGGAAATTCGCCGCCGGTGAGCAACCACTCGAGCTGTGGCTCGGGGATGAGCGGCACCGGTCACCAGCGCGTCCAAGGGTGCCTTGGCTCGGACGTGACAACGCCCTGGTTGTGCTGTCCACGAGAGCCCGAGGTGCAGCGGTTCCAAGTCCCGAATTTGATCTTTCGGCACAGCTGATATCAATCGGTTCCAACCGAATTCTAGCAACGGGGAGGATGGAGGAAGGTCTCTAGTACCTTGCTGGGGCTCTGGAGTGGACGGAGGAAGCTGCGATCGGCGTTCTCCGATCAAGTCCGAGCTGCGGAAGTTTTCGGCCGGCGCTGAGTTCTTGCGGGGAAGAACGGTGGTGCCTCGGCCGAGGAGGGGGCAGGCGCCTTAAGAAGGCTCTGCACCGCCTCACGCCCGCGCGTGGGCAAGCAGCTGCTGGCGCGGCGGCTGCCCTCGGTGGCGATCACCGCTGCGGCTCGGCGACCCGAGTGAAAAAGTCTCAGTCGGTTTGATCTGAGCAGTGGCTGACATGTGGGTCCCACCTCCAGTTTCTAACCTCTGAAATTTACTCCTAATCACTTTTGTAAACAGTGAACCCCATACTACCATTGGCAATTCAAATTATTCACCCATGAGCCATTTGAATTGATCAAAGTTCAAATGAGGTTTGGTTTGAATGAATTTCAGCACAAGTTCAGTTTGAAATTCAAATGAAGTTTGAATTTCTCCCCTTTAGCTCATGTCAAGATCAACTCCAAATGGAGTGAAAATTGGTGTGTGAGCTCACAAAAATGTGCTGAGTAAGAATATGCCTTCCACTTTTAAATTCATGGAATAAAAACAGTTTGAATTTGGATATGGTTTCAAACTGCCCTCTTCCTAACTATACCCAAACTGACCTCAAAAAGGTTTTGAATTTGGGTGAAACTTGGCATGGACATCCTTAGTAAAGTGTAGGAGTTTTCATATGTCCAGCCCATCTATATCACATGTGGGAAATACCACTTTTGCAATGTGTGAGTTTGTTCTCTAATGAGCATGTTGATAATTGTTACTTGCTCTTCATTTGTGTTCATCATTCTTCCTCAAATGAGGTGTGTGGGGTGGTGATGAACACTGCAAATGTGTGTCAAAAACTGAGGCCCTTACATTCCTCCCCCCTTAAAAGAATCTCGTCCCGAGATTATAAGGTGAAAATGAGAGAGAGGACGGTGGAAAAATTACCGGATATGCGACGTGAAAAAGTCGGGGTAGTTAGTGCGAAGGAATTCTTCGCTCTCCCATGTCGCTTCGTCCATGGAGTGATTACTCTATAGAACCTTATAGAACCACAACGTACGGTTGCGTGTGGTTCGGGCCTTTTCATCTATAATCTGCACCGGTTCCTCCCGATAGGTGAGATTCGGTTGCAGTTCTTCAATGTCTTCCAGCCGAACGGTAGTTGATAGCTTGAGACACTTCCTCAGCTGGGAAATATGAAAGACGTCGTGCCCGCCGGAAAGTGCTTCTGGCAGTTTCAACCGGTATGCCACTGATCCACATCTTTCGGTAATCTGGAATGGACCGATGAATCGGGGTGCCAACTTTCCGCTCACCCCAAATCTGTTTACGCCCTTCATTGGGGATACCCGTAGATATACGTGCTCTCCAACTTCAAATTGTAATGGGCGCCTTCTCCGGTCCGCATACTGTTTCTGTCAGGATTGAGCGGCTTTTAGGTTCGCTTGAATCAGTCGAACCTTTTCTTCCGCGTTGTTGACAAGGTCAATCCTGAAGGTAACCCTTTCGCCAGACTCACACCAGTTCAATGGTGTGCGGCATTTTCTTCCGTATAGCGCCTCGTAGGGCGCCATCTTGATGCTGGCTTGGTACCCATTGTTGTACGAGAACTCGGCTAACGGCAAGTGATCATCCCAATTCTTGCCGTGGTTGATAGCGCACGCTCGTAGCATGTCTTCTAAGATTTGATTTACCCGCTCCGTTTGCCCATCCGTCTGCGTGTGGTAGGCTGAACTACGGATTAGCTTCGTCCCCAAGGCAGCGTGCAGCTGCTCCCAAAAACGGGACACGAATAAAGTGCCCCGATATGATAGTACGGGGTACGCCGTATAAGCATAGGATCCGTGAGATGTACAGTTCAGCGTACTTCTTGGCGTTGTAGTTGGTGTTGACCGGGATGAAATGGGCAACTTTGGTGAGCCGATCGACGATCACCCACACAGAATCATGTTTCTGCAAGGTGGTGGGTAAACCGACGATGAAATCCATGCTCACGTCCTCCCACTTCCAGGCAGGAATGCCCAGTGGTTGCAGCAGTCCCGGTTTCCGCATATGATCTGCCTTCACCCTTCGACATGTATCACACTCGGACACGTATTTTGCAACCTCGCGCTTCATCCGTGTCCACCAAAACATTCTTCTGAGTTCTTGATACATTTTGTTGCTGCCGGGGTGAATAGAAAACTTTAATAAGTGAGCCTCATCAAAGATTTTCTTCCGTAATTCCGGTTTACGGGGTACAACGATCCGGTCCTTGAACCACAGAACGCCGTCTCCGTCCTTCCGGAAACATTTCAACTCCCCACTGTCTACACGTCTCCGCAAATGTGACATGCCCTTGTCATTCTTCTGGGCTGCCGCTATCTCTTCACGGATGGTGGGGATCAAAGCTAGGTTGTAGAGAGTTCCGTGTGGAATCACATGTAGTGGTGGTTCGCTCTCTTCCAACGGTGTGATGGTCAGATTATTGACGTGTGACTTGCGGCTCAGTGCATCTGCCACTATGTTTGCCTTGCCCGGGTGATAATGGATCTCTATCTCGTAATCCTTTATCAGTTCTAACCATCTTCGTTGCCACATGTTCAGCTCCTTCTGAGTGAATATGTACTTGAGGCTTTTGTGGTCGGTATATAAATGTACGAGGTTACCGAGTAGGTAGTGCCTCCACATTTTTAGTGCAAGTACCACGGCAGCGAGCTCCAAATCGTGAGATGGATAATTTTGCTCATGGTTTCTAAGCTGCCATGATCCATACGCGACCACTCTTCGGTCTTGCATCAGCACACATCCGAGCCCAATGCCGGATGCATCGCAGTACACATCGAACGGTTTTGTTGTGTCTGGCTGCGCCAAAACCGGTGCTGATGTCAGGTGCTTGACTAAAGCCTTGAATGCTGCTTCACATGTTGGACTCCAAACATATTTGGTAGCCTTCTTCAGCAGCTCTGTCATTGGCTTGGCAATCTTCGAGAAGTTCGGAATGAACCTCCGATAATATCCCGCGAGTCCGAGGAAACTCCGTACCTCGTGAACAGTTCTCGGGGATTTCCAATTCAGCACTTGAGTGATCTTGCTCGGGTCCACAGCGATACCCTCCGCTGAGATGATATGCCCGAGGAAAGGCACTTGCGATATCCAAAACTCGCATTTGCTGAATTTTGCGTATAACTTGTGATCCCGCAGCCGTTGCAAGACTATACGCAAATGTTGCTTGTGATCTTCCTCCGACTTGGAATATACCAGGATGTCGTCGATGAAGACCACGACAAACTTGTTCAGCTCTGGCGTGAATACCGAGTTCATTATTTACATGAAGTGAGCTGGAGCATTGGTGAGGCCGAAGGACATGACCAGGTACTCATAAAGTCCGTACCTTGTCGAGAAAGCTGTCTTTGGAATGTCCTCCGCCCTTACCTTAATCTGATGGTACCCGGATCTTAAATCCATCTTGGAAAAGATCTTTGCTTCGACCAACTGATCAAACAACATGTCGATCCGTGGCAACGGGTACTTGTTCTTGATGGTTACGGCATTTAATGGACGGTAGTCCACGCAAAGCCGCAACGTCTCATCCTTCTTCTTGACAAATAATGCCGAACAGCCCCATGGCGAGGAGCTCGGCCTAATAAAACCCTTCTCCAGAAGGTCCGTGAGCTGAGTCTTTAGTTCAGCCAGCTCCTTGGGCGCCATTTTGTACGGCCTTCGGGATATTGGCATGGTTCCCGGTGCAAGTTCAATCTTGAACTTCACCTCTCTATCGGGTGGCATTCCCGGTAAATCATCCGGGAATACATCAGGGAACTCTCGGACCACCGGAATATCTTCCAATCTGATGGCTGTAGCTTGATAGATACTTGGAAGTTTTATTTCTGGACTGTCCAGAAACAATGAGTGAGACTCGTGCACTTCTGAATTCAAGTGCACGACTCGGAGGACGGTGTCTAAAACAGCACCGTGGCGGGTTAACCACGACATCCCTAAGATGACATCGACCTTTTGTCCCTCTAAGATTATGAGAGACGTAGGGTAAACTCTACCCTCTAAGCACAATGGCGCTTTTGGGACCATCATGCTTGCTGAAATTTTCCCACCCGGTGAACAGATCACATAAGGACTATCGGTGGGTAGTATTTGCAAGCTATACTTATCAATGAAAGCTTGGCTAATGAAGCTATGTGTGGCGCCTGAATCAAATAGTACTATAGCGGGATGCTGGTGGAGTTGGAACATACCCGCAAGGATTGGCTCGCCCTCCGGCACGTCCTCAATGGCAAGCTGGTGGACGGTGCCGGGCCTAGGGTTTGCCCGCCGCGCATTAGTAGGGTTCCGGGGTTGATTCCTCCCCGGAAACTGTCGTGCCACTCCGCCGCCTTGCCTCTCCGGGCAACTGCTCGCGAAGTGTCCTGGACGACCACACTTGTAACATGTGGCCGCTGCTGGTGGAGTGCTCGGGGGACGAAAGCCCGGCATGCGTTGCTGAGGCGCAAACGCACGCGGCATCGCCAGCTGCTGTTGTTGTTGTTGCGGTGGTGCTGGCAGTACCGGCCTGAATGCCGGTGAAGAGTACGGCCGACTGCGGAACGGCATCGACCGCTGTGGTGGCTGCCAGCGTGGACCTGATGGTGGGCGATTCACCATCCGAAACTTCTGAGAAGGACCGCCTCCTTCTCCGCTGCTCTGCGGCGCGCTTCGCTTCCTCTCCGCCGCCGCTAACTCCTTGCCGGAGTCCTCCTGAACACTCGCAGCATCAATAATGTCGTTGAGGCTGCCGCGATTGAACATCGCCAATTTGTCCTTCAGGAGCGGGTTAAGCCCCTGGTAAAAGTGGTCTCGCCGCTTCTCGTCGGTATCAGCATGATACGACGCATATAGCGCGAGATCGTTAAACGCCCTGGAGTATTCCAGCGCATTCCGGCTCCCTTGTTGCAGGTTTAAGAACTCCTGCGTCTTCCTCTTCATCAGACCTGGCGGTATATGATAGGCCCTGAAGGCCGTCCGGAACTCCGTCCAGGTCATCACTCGGTCGGTGGGTTGTGAAGCACAGAAGTTGGCCCACCACGCGCTCGCGGATCCTTGGAGCTGCTGGACCGCGAACTGAGTCTTGCGCTGCTCGCTGATTTGGAGCAGCCCGAACTTCATCTCTATGGCGCGGAGCCAATTGTCCGCGTCAAGTGGTTCATCCGCCCTTGAGAATACAGGGGGATGAGTCGCCAGGAAGTCGGAGTAGGAGCTCTGTTGGCGCTCCTCGCGATCTTGACGTCTCTCTGGGCGAGACGTATTGGCGATGAGAGTCTGCAGCAACTCTGTGTGCTGCTGATGCGAGCCCGTCATTGCCACGACAATGTCGGCCAATGTAACCGTCGGCAGTGGCGGTGGTGGTGTTTGCTGTTGCTGTTGCTGCTGCTGTCCCGAGGAGTCCTCGGGAGGTGGTTGGGAGGTCTCTCCCCCTTGACTGGTACCCCCAACGTCCGGGTTGGCACGAGTACGCGTCATTCTGAAATTCAAAACAGCAGCGATTAGCACATGTCTTACTTAAAATTTCCATATGCACAGTAGGTATTGAAAGCGACGCATGATTAATTTGCACAACATTCACATATATTGATAAAGCATAAACTTTATACAAGATACATTATTCTCGGATCTCCGAGAAGTCGTGCTCATGTCGTCACTACCTATACATACGCTACTGTCTATATGACATGTCACCGATTACAAAATTTGAGCTACACTACCCTGGCTGCCCTATATGGCAACTGTAACCCTCTACTCGGAGTAGAACTCGACCTCCTGCGGGTCGTCCTCCTCCGGTACCTCTGCTGGTGGCTCGGGGTCTACCACCTTTTCTCTCATCCCGGGTTCTCCCATTGCTGGAAGACCCAAGACTACCGGTACGCCTAACACCGGGGGCACGAGGTCCTGCAAAGCATGCACCTCATCCATAGCTTGGTTGTAGTCCTCTTCCCAGCCTTGTCCTTCCTCAATAGCGTCGTCCCGCTCTTGAGCAAGGTCCTCATTCTGCTGGGTTAGGGTCTGCACCAGCTCTTGCAACGCCGCGATGTGAACACGGCTCTTCTTCCTTGCCTTCTTCAGACGACGCAACTGATTGTGTTGTTCATTCAGTCGCTTGATCGTCGGAAGGAGCACATTGCGGAGTGCGCTGTGAGCACTCTCGAAATGATCTCCACGGCTTGTGCTCTCCTTGAGCTTTGTGGCGAGATGCTCTGTATGAACAGCTTGGCTGTCCATCACGGTGTTTCCCGCCCTCATCTGGAGGCTGAGATTTACCTCCGCGGGGTTGTACCTTGGGCAACTAGGGTCCGTTGCCTCCAGGTACCTCTCTTCCCACACAAGCTGAGCTCGCCCCTCCACCGGAACGAGTGCGTATGGAGTGCCCTCCATAGCCTGCACGTGTAGTTGGCAGAAACGTGACATAGTGTCACAGGCTGCCACTTGCCACATCCCTTCCGGTTGTCTTCCTCTCACCGTGACGGTGAATGGCACCCAACCGGGTGGCGTAGGTCCTGCAGGAACCTCGACATGGATCGTCCACGTCTTGTTCCCCTCTTCGCCTCCTTCCTTGGCGAAGTATTGCGGCGTCTGGTTGTACCCGAAATATTGGAGCATTTGCCACAATGCTTCCGGGTAGCCGCTACGGTCAGAACAGTGGGAAACCACCCACCCGTTTTCCAACCGTTTATCTGCTGCCATCTGTAAAAATATATTTGAGAATTGTCAAATATTTATTTAAACAGTAAACCGCTGAGTTATAACATAAAACATGTCATTGAACCCATAAAATTTGGAAACATAGTTCAAATTTTAAACAAATTTGACTGCTTATCTGCTGTTCCCATGACAGCCCTGACCAGTTTCCATTTCAACCTGATTAAGGCCATGTTAAAGGCAAAACTAATTCTGGAGATTGACATCAAAGTTAAAGCTAACTTCAATATCTTTCCAGAAAGTATTTGCTTGGCCTAAGATCTGTCCTGGTTCAAAAGTTATGAGATATCAAAGTTAACAGAATTTCTGGAAACAATTGGACAGCACCTCCCTGCTTTAGGTACTATTTTGATCCAAGAATCCCAGTTAATTCTGTTCCTAATCTGACAAAACTTTCTGTTACAAAGTTGTAACCCATCTCATAAGCTTCCCAGAACTACCTCATGTTCTATTTTTGGATTTTTAAGCAGGAAGTTATGCTTAATTTACAGAGAGTTTACAGAGAGTCTTTGCTCTGCCCTGTTTTCTGGACAGTTTCAACTCTACTGCATTTTTCGATTGGTTAAGGGATGAAACACCTCTGGACCTCAACAGAAGAGTTGTAAAGCTCTTCCAACGCTTTCCAGAAATGTATCATACGACCCCAACCTCGAAAGAACTCAACCTCTAACCTCTGATTAACTTCAGCCTTGATTCAGCTGAAAAGAGAGTGCTCTGTCCTTAACAGCCTATAAGTTGAAAACTTGTTAACTTTGAATATCCTGTTCAAGGGAAGGAGTTACATCAAGTTTTACTACTTTGGATCAAAACCTTCAAGTTTTTAAATGAAGTTGTTCATTTAGTTGGGTGTGACGGCGATGCGTCACCAGATTATGTCGGCACTACGTCCTCACAAAGGAAAAACCTATACCGTACTTAGCCGGCTTCGTTATTTCAGTGGCACTAAACGTCACTTGCACACGGATGCTACACGTCTACCGTTTCGTGGTCAGGCTACCTGCAGAAACCCAAACAATCATCAGACTCGGCTGCACACCGAGCCCGGAATCCATACAGTTAGTACACCCGGCCGTCATCACTCGCCCGGATGTTCTCAAGCCAACCACGCCTTGAGTTACGTGTTCACGTTTTAGACCACGTGACGGGGTGTCCCAAGTTGCACCACGCACGCCAGGGACAGACGTTACTCGAATACCCCAAACGACATGAAGAGTCGTAGAGGATATCAAAGCGGGTCGGGTTACCTGCCACCCGTGGGGCTCCACCCTTCAGCTTGTGCGCACTGGTGGACAGCGCTTACGTGCACTCCCCAAGACATGAACGTCCCGAGATGCACGATTTTCTGACATAACAAATAGGTTAATATGCCACTTTCTATATACTAATAACATCCTTATACGGGCTACTAACTCGTTCCCCACTGTATTTTTGAAAAAGAAGACCTTTGTACTGTGTTAAACCTCAAGCGAGCTCTGATACCAACACTGACACGACCCCATTTGGTCCTGTCGAGCCAGGATCACGCTGAGTGGTGCTGCGTTGCACAGCACCGTATAACACACGTCAAAGGTACAAAGCGGAAGCGGAAATTTTAGTACATAAACAAGTTTATGAACATGTTTACAGCAAAATAAGTTCAGTCTACACTCGCGGGCGTAGACTAAGCATCAAGTGCACGTTCAGCCCTCGAACGTGTCCTTGCTAGCACACACGCACACTAACTCTGCGGCGTGCACGACTCCCACTCGACGGGGTTCCCCTCCTGGGGTTCCGTCTCCTCTTCGGGAGTCCCTTCCTCATAGAACCCTGCAAAAGCTTCAAACACAAGCAGTGAGCATGAATGCTCAGCAAGTTTGACCCGTCTCACCTAAACATGGAACTTCTACATGAGGGTAATGGGTTACATGAGGTAAAAATCAGTTGCAAGGACTCGCCTAATTAGTAGAACCTTACTTTCAAGTTTTAGCAGCAGGTTGTGGAGAACCTTACGCGAAGGCACATGAGAGAGCCGCAATCAAACAAGAAACGCATTTCTCTCATGTACTTTGCCCAAAGTTGAAAAGAACATTAGTTAGCTCTAAGCTATAGCATATCATTAACAATCAATGTCCAGCTTTCAATCAGCAACATTTTAACATGTAACTAGCCTGTTCTTTCTACGTCACGGTACAGTGAACAAGTGGTACTCACTGACCGCGAGGGACGGCGATTATAATCGATTTACACCTGCAGGGTTACCCGAACAACCCGTCACGTACGCCCGTACTCGATGTTGCCTACAACAACCATCACGGACGCCGTACGCGACTACCTTTCACCCGTTAGCCAAATGTTGAACCGGTCCAATCGTCCCGAGCAAGAGGTCTCTGCACGCGCATCTCAGTGCCGCCAGCCGATTTACACCTCGAGCTCTCAACCTACCCTCTGAACGACCAGCTATGCCTCAACACCCAGCTACCCGAGTTACATTGGTTTCCCGGTTCCCATATAGCCGGTAGGTCTTCGGTACTGTTCTAGCTTGTTCAACAGGCCCGCACACGGATCGGTCCTCAATCGACACAAGTGTAGCTACAGCACACAGGCCCCAAAGTCCTGCTGCCCTTACTCTCCGCTTGGTCTCATTTTCTTGCCATGTGTTTCATGTGCTAACACTACCCGAGTCGAGTGCCTCTAGCCTATGCTCGCGAGTAGTTCCAACTACTCGACTTGTACCGAATCCTACTCTATCTTAGCAATGCAGTGGCTAATGAGGTTTTCAATCCTAACCCCAACCCATGGTTTTCTTGGCTATGCAGTTGGGTTTCCAATCAAGACTCTAATGCCAAGAATCACAACAATATTCAAAGATGTGCTCAAAACAATAAACATTTCTAAAAAGGTTAATGCAAACCGGAGCTTGCCTTGCTGCTCTTGGTCATAGGCTAGCTGTTCCTCCGGAGTAACAAAGTCTAGGACTTCGGGTTCCTCCTCGACCTTAGCGACTACAAGATATAAGAAACATATGTATCAATTTACTGCATTTATATTAACTTTGAAGTTGTGAAGCCTATAACCCTTGCTAGACAGACCTAATGACTGTGAAACTTTTACCGTGGCTTGGTTACAACCTAAACAGAGACTTGGTCAAGTTTTAGCTGCAGCAAAGCTCAATTGAGCCCTCCACAATTAATTATGTCCTTGACCTTAATTAAAGGCTTTTAGGTTGTTATAAGGATTTTCATGAAACAAACTATGACTTTCTGAAAACTAGATTTTCAGAGGGCTCTAATGGATTTGGTCTCACTTAATTTGGAGGTTCCTAACTAAAGTTATGAGCTAAACACTTTCAGAGAAAATTCTGAAAATGTTTCTGAACATTTTTCTATTTTCTCTGGAGCAGTTTCACTAATCACATCATTAGGTGGATTAAATGAGCTCAAATGGATCTGAAACTTTTATGGTAGTTCAAGGATATTTTGGTGAACATCTCAGCAAAATTTCAGGATTTTCCTCCAAAGGATTCTCCAGTTAAAATTCCTAACAGTTTAAACTTTGAGGAATTAATTCTGGAGCAATAAGGAATTTCATGAAGTGAAACTTGATTTTCTAAAAAGTACTCAGAGAGCTGAATCCAGCAAAATTTGGTTCACTCAATTTGGAGCTTTCTAGCCAAAGTTATGAGGATTTGAAGTTTGATGAAAATCTGAAAATCGGGGAAAAGTTTAAACTCGCGTGTGGGCCCAGGGGACACGCGTCGCACGCCTAGGCGATGGCACACCGCGGCCCACAATGATTTTGCGCGCCAGCACACCCGATCCCGGCCGCAGCCGGATCCCGATTCAAAATATCTCCCGCTGACAGCTGGGGTCCACCCCCTTCTTCAACCTCGCGACACCCGCGCCCCGCCGCCGCGGGATCTCGCCGGAGAGCTCGCCGCCGGCTGCTGTACAGCTCCAAACTTCTCGATTCTGGCCGCCCCTGCCTACTTTCACTAGGGGAACAGGATTCTAGGGTCAGCTGCTCATGATAATGGCCGGAGCATGGTCGGCGACGAGCCGCCACCTCGGAACGACTTCGGCCATGTCGGCTGACTTCTCTAATACCTCAGCTACTTGGGAAATCGGTCGGGGAGCATCAGTGGACCTCAGAGAAGGTCGACACGAGCTCGAGGCAGCTTGGGGAAGGCCCGGAATAGGTCCTCACCGTGCGCCCGATGCCGCCCGTTCGTTCCGCCATTAGTAGACCTCAAATTACGCCGGGCACAGAGGTTCTCCGGCCCAGAGTTGTGAAGGCAACTTGTGCGTTACCGTGTCTAGCTCGTGTGAGAGCAGCCTGAGGCCCTCTAATCCTTTCTAGAGCACGAATTAAACAGATTGGTACCCGAAGGTCATTCCGCACACAGAAAGGGGAAAAGTGGAAATTCGCCGCCGGTGAGCAACCACTCGAGCTGTGGCTCAGGGATGAGCTGCACCGGTCACCAGCGCGTCCAAGGGTGCCTTGGCTCGGGCGTGACAACACCCTGGTTGGGCTGTCCACGAGAGCCCGAGGTGCGGCGGTTCCAAGTCCCGAATTTGATCTTTCGGCACAGCCGATATCAATCGGTTCCAACCGAATTCTAGCAACGGGGAGGATGGAGGAAGGTCTCTAGTACCTTGCTGGGGCTCTGGAGTGGACGGAGGATGCTGCGATCGGCGTTCTCCGATCAAGTCCGAGCTGCGGAAGTTTTCGGCCGGCGCTGAGTTCTTGCGGGGAAGAACGGTGGTGCCTCGGCCGAGGAGGGGGCAGGCGCCTTAAGAAGGCTCTGCACCGCCTCACGCTCGCGCGTGGGCAAGCAACTGCTGGCGCGGCGGCTGCCCTCGGTGGCGATAACCGCTGCGGCTCGGCGACCCGAGTGAAAAAGTCTCAGTCGGTTTGATCTGAGCAGTGGCTGACATGTGGGTCCCACCTCCAGTTTTTAACCTCTGAAATTTACTCCTAATCACTGTTACAAACAGTGAACCTCATACTACCCTTGGCAATTCAAATTATTCACCCATGAGCCATTTGAATTGATCAAAGTTCAAATGAGGTTTGGTTTGAATGAATTTCAGCACAAGTTCAGTTTGAAATTCAAATGAAGTTTGAATTTCTCCCCTTTAGCTCATGTCAAGATCAACTCCAAATGGAGTGAAAATTGGTGCGTGAGCTCGCAAAGATGTGCTGAGTAAGAATATGCCTTCCACTTTTAAATTCATGGAATAAAAACAGTTTGAATTTGGATATGGTTTCAAACTGCCCTCTTCCTAACTATACCCAAACTGACCTCAAAAAGGTTTTTAATTTGGGTGAAACTTGGCATGGACATCCTTAGTAAAGTGTAGGAGTTTTCATATGTCCAGCCCATCTATATCACATGTGGGAAATACCACTTTTGCAATGTGTGAGTTTGTTCTCTAATGAGCATGTTGATAATTGTTACTTGCTCTTCATTTGTGTTCATCATTCTTCCTCAAATGAGGTGTGTGGGGTGGTGATGAACACTGCAAATGTGTGTCAAAAACTGAGGCCCTTACATGGTACTCACTGACCACGAGGGACGGCGATTATAATCGATTTACACCTGCAGGGTTACCCGAACAACCCGTCACGTACGCCCGTACTCGATGTTGCCTACAACAACCATCACGGATGCCGTACGCGACTACCTTTCACCCGTTAGCCAAATGTTCAACCGGTCCAATTGTCCCGAGCAAGAGGTCTCTGCACGCGCATCTCAGTGCCGCCAGCCGATTTACACCTCAAGCTCTCAACCTACCCTCTGAACGACCAGCTATGCCTCAACACCCAGCTACCCGAGTTACATCAGTTTCCCGGTTCCCATATAGCCGGTAGGTCTTCGGTACTGTTCTAGCTTGTTCAACAGGCCCGCACACGGCTCGGTCCTCAATCGACACAAGCGGAGCTACAGCACACAGGCCCCAAAGTCCTGCTGCCCTTACTCTCCGCTTGGTCTCATTTTCTTACCATGTGTTTCATGCGCTATCACTACCCGAGTCGAGTGCCTCTAGCCTATGCTCGCGAGTACTTCCCACTACTCGACTTGTACCGAATCCTACTCTATCCTAGCAAGGCAGTAGCTAACGGGGTTTGCAATCCTAAACCCAACCCATGGTTCTCTTGGCTATGCAGTGGGGCTTCCAAACAAGACTCTAATGCACAGAATAAAGGAAACAAGTATGTGCTCAAAACAATAAAAATTTGTAAAAAGGTTAATGCAAACCGGAGCTTGCCTTGCTGCTCTTGGTCGTAGGCTAGCTGTTCCTCCGGAGTAACGAAGTCCAGGACTTCGGGTTCCTCCTCGACCTTAGCGACTACATGATAAGAGCAATATATGTATCAATTTAAATGCATTTGTATTAACTTTGAAGTTGTGAAGTTTATAACCCTTGCTAGACAGACCTAATGACTGTGAAACTTTTACTGTGGTTTGGTTACAATCTAAACAGAGACTTGGTCAAGTTTTAGTTGCAGCAACGCTCATTTGAGCCCTCCACAATTAATTATGTCCTTGACCTTAATTGGAACTCTTAGGGTGTTCTAGGAATTTTCATGAAACAAACTATGACTTTCTGAAAACTAGATTTTCAGAGGGTTCTAATGGAGTTGGTCTCATTTAATTTGAAGGTTACAAGCTAAAGTTATGAGCTAAACAATTTCAGAGAAAATTCTGAAAATGTTTCTGAACATTTTCTATTTTCTCTGGAACAGTTTCACTAATCACACCATTAGGTGGATCAGATGAGCTCAAATGGATCTGAAATTTTTATGGTAGTTCAGGAATATTTTGGTGAACATCCCAGCAAAATTTCAGGATTTTCCTCCAAAGGATTCTCCAGTTAAAATTCCTAACAGTTTAAACTTTGAGGAATTAATTCTGGAGAAATAAAGAATTTCATGAAGTGAAACTTGATTTTCTGGAAAGTACTCAGAGAGCTGAATCCAGCAAAATTTGGTTCACTCAGTTTGGAGCTTTCTAGCCAAATTTATGAGGATTTGAAGTTTGAAGGAAATCTGAAAATCGGGGAAAAGTTTAAACTCGCGCGTGGGCCCAGGGGACACGCGTCGCACGCCGAGGCGACAGCACACCGCGGCCCACAAGGATTTTGCGCGCCAGCACACCCGATCCCGGCCGCAGCCGGATCCCGATTCAAAATATCTCCCGCTGACAGCTGGGGTCCACCCCCTTCTTCAACCTCGCGACGCCCGCGCCCCTCCGCCTAGGAACCTCGCCGGAGAGCTCACCGCCGGCTTCTGTACAACTCCAAACTTTTCGATTCTGGCCGCCCCTGCCTACTTTTACTCGGGGAACAGGATTCTAGGGTCAGCTGCTCATGACAATGGCCGGAGCATGGTCGGCGACGAGCCGCCACCTCGGAACGACTTCGGCCATGTCGGCTGACTTCCCTAGCACCTCAACTACTTGGGAAACCGGTCGGGGAGCATCAGTGGACCTCAGAGAAGGTCGACATGAGCTCGAGGCAGCTCGGGGAAGGCCCGAACTAGGTCCTCACCGTGCGCCCGATGCCGACCATTCATTCTGCCATTGGTAGACCTCAAATTACGCCGGGTACAGGGGTTCTCCGGCCCAGAGTTGTGAAGGCAACTTGTGCGTTACCGTGTCTAGCTCGTGTGAGAGCGGTTTGAGGCCCTCTAATCCTTTCTAGAGCACGAATTAAACAGAATCGTACCCGAAGGTCGTTCTGCACACAGAAAGGGGAAAAGTGGAAATTCGCCGCCGGTGAGCAACCACTCGAGCTGTGGCTCGGGGATGAGCAGCACCGGTCACCAGCGCGTCCAAGGGTGCCTTGGCTCGGGCGTGACAACGCCTTGGTTGGGCTGTCCACGAGAGCCCGGGGTGCGGCGGTTCCAAGTCCCGAACTTGATCTTTCGGCACAGCCGATATCAATCGGTTTCAACTGAATTCTAGCAACGGGGAGGGCGGAGGAAGGTCTCTAGTACCTTGCTGGGGCTCTGGAGTGGACGGAGGGAGCTGCAATCGGCGTTCTCCGATCGATTCCGAGCTGCGAAAATTTTCGGCCGGCGCTGAGTTCTTGCGGGGAAGAACGGTGATGCCTCGGCCGGGGAGGGCGGCAGGCGCCTTAAGAAGGCTCTGCACCGCCTCGCGCACGCGTGTGGGCAAGCAGCTGCTGGCGCGGCGGCTGCCCTCGGTGGCGATCACCACTGCGGCTCGGCGACCCGAGTGAAAATGTCTCAGTCGGTTTGATCTGAGCAGTGGCTGACATGTGGGTCCCACTGCCAGTTTTAACCTCTGAAATTTACTCCTAATCACTGTTGTAAACAGTGAACCCCATACTACCCTTGGCAATTCAAATTATTCACCCACGAGCCATTTGAATTGATCAAAGTTCAAATGAGGTTTGGTTTGAACAAATTTCAGCACAAGTTCAGTTTGAAATTCAAATGAAGTTTGAATTTGTCCCACTTAGCTCATGTCAAGATCAACTCCAAATGGAGTGAAAATTGGTGTGTGGGCTCACAAAAATGTACTGAGTAAGAATATGCCTCCCACTTTTAAATTCATGGGATAAAAACAGTTTGAATTTTGAATATGGTTTCAAACTGCCCCCTTCCTAACTATACCCAAAATGACCTCAAAAGGGTTTTGAATTTGGGTGAAACTTGGCATGGACATCCTTAGTAAAGTGTAGGAGTTTTCATATGTCCAGCCCATCTATATCACATGTGTGAAATACCACTTTGGCAATGTGTGAGTTTGTTCTCTAAAAGCATGTTGATAATTGTTACTTGCTCTTCAATTGTGTTCATCCTTCTTCCTCAAATGAGGTGTGTGGTGTGGTGATGAACACTGCAAATGTGTGTCAAAAACTGAGGCCCTTACAGGGGCCATGCCCCGACAAAAGGCAGCGGCAGTCGCCAGCCCCAGATGGTGACCAGGGCGGGCTATGCCCCGTGCATGGCACCAGCAATCATACTGCTGCCGAGTGCTGGGATATCCAGAGGCTCGCAGAGCGCTTCCGCAAAGGGAGGCAGCAGAGAGCTGAGGCCCCGCCCCTCCCTCAGAGGGAGGGCAAGCAGAAATTCGACGCCTCAGTCAGCGCCGGCCACCAGGTGGGGTTTCAGGAGCCTCAGCGCGTCATGAAGACGGTGCACAACGGTGAGGACTTCAGCTCCGGTGATGACGAGCCGGGGCAGCAGCTGACTGCGGCTATCCCGGGAAGTTAGTGGAGACTGCACTGCTGTGATATCAACCTTGGAGGAGCTCCAAGTAGTCACAGCAACCCAAGCACCAGCCCCGACGGTGCAGAACCGGGCCAGCTCCACCCGAGTGCACGCCTCCGTGCCTCGGTCGTACCTCCTGGGGGCCGCCCAGGGTCTGTCAACCCCTTGAAGGCCTCGCCAGAAGGGGAAAGAAGCCTTGGGTCTCCCAAGAAGAGTTCGGGTCCTCCTACCCCTTGAAGGCCTTAGCCAGAAGGGGAGAGCTCCCCTGGGCGCCCAGGAGAAGCCGCGCGGGACCTGATCCAGCGTGAAGATTACAACCTCGTCGACGAGGCTCGGCTGCAGGTGACACCCCACAACGCATGGTCTCGGTTGGCGCTCTAGCACTACCGACAAAGGACCAAACTTTCCCGTAAAGGACCTATAAACTCTCCCCCAGCCGGGAAGGTTCCTTCCGAGTCACGAAAGTTGCCATCCCAGGTACACATGCCTTTCAACCAAGTTGGGATCCGTTCCCAAAACCCTTGGCATGGAACAACACTGTAAGTCCTACCTCCTGAGCGTTAGTAGAACAGGGCCATACCCTTCTGTAATAAATCCCATAGAGTCTAGGAACAGCGCTTGGGGCAGCTAAGTCTCAGGGGACGGTCCAGGACTACGTTCAGCTTGGCCTGGTTCCGACCCTAAGCGCGTAGAGTCTTGCTGTGGTGGACCGGAATCCGCTCATCCAGGATCGCAGAGGGTGGTGCCGCGCAATGCGACACCCGACAGCACACGTCATAAGAACACATTATATTACATGGGAAAAATAAACTGAATGTACAAAGTAGTACACTTCTCAGTTACAAACTAGGGTCTTTATTAAACAGCGGAAGTTTCTTTTGTACAACTCACGCCCGCCTATCTAGCAAAAGTCGGTTGCCCAGCCCTAGGGCAACCCACACTAGCTGCACGTCTCAGCTCAGCGCGGCGTGTACGGCTCCCACTCAGCCGTGGTCCCCGACGGAGGGTAACCCTCGCCGGTGGACTCGTACTCCGAGTCCGTGGGTGGCTCCTCACCTGAAAAACACTTAAGCAGCAACCATGAGCACGAAGGCTCAGTAAGGCTTAACCGACTCACCTAAGCATGAAACTCTACATGAGTTATACCATGACATAGGATAGCAATGTTGCAGGAAATGGACACGCCTACAAGTTCATCCTTAGTTCATCTTTTAGCAACCAGTTAACAGTTCAGGAAGCTGAAATTTAGTAAGCCGTGTTTGGTGGCACACATGTAGCAATACAATTATATCATGACAGAATATTGAATCAAAACATTTCATTCATTAGTCTACGTTACGACGCAGTGAACAAGCGGTACTCGTCACCGCGAGGGACGGCGAATCGACTCGATATACACCTGCAGGGAAACCCAAAGAGCACGTCACGTACGCCCACCCGTGGAGCTGCACAGCACGCTCACTCGATGTCGTACGGGACAACCTTTCACCCAACAGCCCAAACCTCGAACCGGTCGCACCGAAACGAGCAGGAGGTTCCCCACACGGATCATCTCTCTATGCCCGTTGGCAGATTTCCACCTTGCTGCCCTCAGCCTACACCTATAAATCGGTGCGTTATGCCTCAACGCCCGGAGGTTTAGGCTACATCGGTTTATCGGGGCCCATATATCCGATATGCCTTCGGTACGTTCAATACTTGTTCAGCAGGGCCGCACACGGATCGGTCCTCAATCGACACGGGCAGGGCCGTGCACGCAAGACTTCCCCTTGCTGCACCCTAGCCCCTGCCTAGTCTCATTTTCATTACTAAAGTGATCTCACATCACTCAACCGAACCCGTGTGTCCCAAGCCTATCTCGCGAGTAGATTCCAACTACTCGACTTGTACCGAAGTCCTATGACTCATTAAGCATAGCCTGTCTACTCGAGGTCTTAGACACTACCCCCACTCTTTTAGGAATCTTTGGTTATGCAGGTGGGGTTCCATTCATCCTACACCTAATGCACATACATACTTCATATGACACATGTAAACAAAGTAAAACTTAAAAAAAGGTTAATGCAAACCGGGGTTTGCCTTGTTGCTGCTGGTCAGTAGTTAGTTCTTCGTCCGGAAGAAGGAAATCCAGCACTTCCGGGGTCTCTTCTTCAATGGCTACACGTTGAATACAATACTACATGTAAATTTAAATGCAATGTGTGAACTCAAATACATAATTGCTAATAACTCTGGCTAGCCCTCCCCTTTGGTTCTGAAATTTTTATGGTGGATTGGTAGGGTCCTAACCAGAGTTGTGACCAGGTTTTATTTGAAACAAAGTTCAATTGAACCTTGTACAAATAAAAGCCTCTTTGGTCGATAATTGATCCTCTAAGTAATTCCAGGGTTTTTCATGGCTCCCACCATTACTTTCTGGAAACTAGAATTTAGGACGGTTCTAATGGAGTTGGTTTCATGTCATTTGAAGAATTCTACAGAAAGTTATGTCCTAATTAAGATTGGAGAAAATCTGAAAAATGTTTCTGTACATTTTTCTATTTTCTCTGGGCAGTTCCTTTAATCACCCAATTAGGGTAACTAAATGAACCTGAATGAGTCTGAAAATTTTACTGGGATTCAGGTATTTTCCAATGAACCTTTCAGCCAAATTTCAGAATTCTTCATAAAGTAGTTCTCCAGATAAAATTCTCAACAGTTTGAAATTTAGGGATTTAATTCTGGAAAACTATTCACTTTCATGAGCTGAATTTGGTATTGCTGGAAAGTGCTCAGAGAGCTAAATCCATCAAAATTTGGTTCACTCGATTTGGATCTTTCTAGCCAAAGTTATGAGGATTTGAAGTTTGGAAGAATTCTGAAAATCGGGGGAAAAGTTTAAACTCTCGAGGCCCACGGAGACACGTGTCGAGCGCAGAGGTGTCCGGCACACCGGGGATACCACACGTGTCGATCGCGGAGGTGTCCGGCACACCGGAGCTCACAGGGTATTTGCGCGCCAGCACCGCCGATCCCCGGCCACACCCGATCCCGATTTAAATTCTTCAGCCGCTGACACGTGGGCCAGCCGGCTTCGTCTTCCTCCCGCCGTTCTCTCGCGCCCGCGCCGCCGACCTCGCCGGAGCAGACTCGGGGCTCGCCGGCTCGCCGCTGCCGGACCTCCCATGGTCTGAAAATCGCCGCCAGGGGGTTGTCGACGTCGAGGAACACGTCGGTGGTGACAGGTCGGGCTGGGGGTGACCGGAAATAGCTCGGCGACGTGCCGCGGCCTAGGTTGAGGTTCGACATCGTCGAACGTGGTTTCTAAACCCGCCAACACCTTGAACAAACAGCCCTATGCATCAGTGTACCTCTAGGAAGCTCGACAAGGTGTCGAAAGGGTTCAGGGATGGCGGCAAGTCGGTCGGCACCGTGTGACCGATCGTGCCCGCCATGACCGCCCTCGATCGAGCTCGAAATTCGTCACTCCTAGA
Source organism: Neostapfia colusana (assembly GCA_030760725.1). Classification (NCBI taxonomy): domain Eukaryota; kingdom Viridiplantae; phylum Streptophyta; class Magnoliopsida; order Poales; family Poaceae; genus Neostapfia; species Neostapfia colusana. The sequence goes on along the minus strand of JASWHV010000001.1, from coordinate 131,427,621 downwards.
CAGTTTCACGCTACGGATGCAGAAAAGAACTTGATCGCCGGCTAGTCCAGAGTCTATGTGCAAGATTTGATGACCTCCGAAAGATCATAGAGCGAGAACTTAAAGAAACCGTACCGGAAGCTCGGTTTACGGTCGCCGGAGCAAAAACTGGAAATTCTCTGCGGATTCTTCACGGTTGGCTTCCAAACATGGAGGGGAGCAGCACGGTGGTCGCGCGCTCCTGTTGCCTCTCTCGCTGGACCGTGAAAACGCCTGTGGAACGCTGCCCACGGGCGCCTGACTCTCGGCTGAGGCTAGGTCGCCGCGGTGGCGATCGTCTTTGGGCAAAGGAGGTCGGAGCTCGAGGTTTCTGGCGTTGGAGAGGTGGAGTGCGAGCTCAGGTGGCTGTCTAGCAGCTCAGGGACGAAGGAGGAGATGGTTTTGCTGGTTTTCCCGATTGAGCAGAGAGCTGCGGCGAGAAACAATGCCGCTGCTCGGGTTTGCCCGCGAGAAGATAAAGCCGGCCGACTCCTGCTCGGCTGAGGCGGTGCCGGTCGCGTGGGGGCGCGAGCCAGCCGCCGTGGGCGCCAGCGCGCAGAGAGGGAAGCAGCTGGTGGCGCTGGTAGCTGCTCGGTGGCACAGCCGACAGCTGCTCGGTGGAATTTCCCACCGAGACTCTGACTTTGGGTGCAAGTTTCTCCTTCTCCCCTCTATGACATGTGGGTCCCACCCGGGGTTTTAACCTCTGAAATTTATTCCTAATCACTGTTGTAAACAGTGAGCCCCATAATACCCCTGGTGATTCAAATTATTCACCCCTGAGCCATTTTTAATTGAATAGAATTCAAATTGGGTTCGGTTTGAGTGAATTTCAGCACAAGTTCAGTTTTGAATTCAAATAAAGTTTGAATTCGTCCCACTTAGCTCATGTCAAGATCAACTCCAAATGGAGTGAAAATTGGTGTGTGAGCTCACAAAAATGTGCTGAATAAGAATATGCCTCCCACTTTTAAATTCATGGGACAAAAACAGTTTGAATTTGAATGTGGTTTCAAACTGCCCTCTTTCTATTTATACCCAAAATGACCTCAAAAAGGTTTTGAATTTGGGTGAAACTTGGCATGGACATCCTTAGCAATGTGTAGGAGTTTTCATAAGTCCAGCCCACCTATATCACATGTGGGAAATACCACTTTTGCGATATGTGAGTTTGTTCTCTAATGAGCATGTTGATGGTGGTTACATGCTCTTCATTTGTGTTCATCATCTTTCCTCAAATGAGGTGTGTGGTGTGGTGATGAACACTTCAAATGTGTGCCAAAACTGAGGCCCTTACAGCTTCCCTTCTTAGTGAGGCGGGTCGTTGCCCCCATGTACAGCCTGACTTCCCCCTATGGGCATTTACACAGAAACCTGTTCTACTTCACTCTCTCTCATGTGCTCATTTAAATTACGCATTAATTTTTATGATCTCACTCTCTATGTATGTTCATCGTACATCTAGTTCCCTCTCTCCCACGCTCATCCATAGTCAGCATTTGCTATCCTACCGAAGGCGGCTGCACTTGAGGCACCTGCCGATGGCCAGGTGGGTCTCTCGGGCCTCCCCTAGTCAGGTGTTGCGGTGCCAGTTGGTCACCTCCAGGAAAGGCCTGCGCTGTGCATGGGGGGGTCCAGGGTGCGTATCCCGCTTAGCCGGCTCTGTGCCCAAAGCGTGTGCATCCTGCCCTCTGGAGGTCCAGGGGAGTACAGCCGCTTTGCCTGGTTCCGTACCCAAAGCCTGTGCACTCTGCTTCCCCGGCGCACGGTCCGGTACTAGGGGACGGACGATCGTACCCGGACCTTGGAGGGAGCCGGAGCCCCGGTGCCTCGCGCACAGAATTGCCCAAGCCCCGTATGACAGATCAGGATCGTAAGCCGAATAAGACTAAGAGACGGGAGGGGAGGACCCCCCCCCCCCGAGGAGAATTACGTTTCCTTTACCTTTGTGCAGGACCTCCAGGTTACAGCAACGGGGGCTGCATGAAGCGGGGGGCAAGGAGCTACCAACTACTCCAGCATAGGATCGGAAGGTCCGGGTCCCCCCCTTCCACAGGGATGAGGCCCGAAGGCCCCACGTGTCCAGCGGGCCCGGAGCTCCCGCCTACGCAGAGGGGGGCTCCAGACTCGCCACGTGGCTGGCGGAAACCAGGCCTCCCCCTCTGAGAGGGGGCTCTGAAGGCCCCACGTGTCCAGCAGGGCCGAAGCTCCCGCCTCCTTAGGAGGGGCTCCGGACCCGCCGCATGGCCGGCAGAAGCCGGACCTCCCTCTCCGGGGGAGGAGCTCAGTAGGCTCCACGTGTCCCGCAGGGCCGGACCCCTTCTCCTTAAAAGGTAACTCCTGGCCCGCCACGTGGCCGGCAGATCCGGATCTCCCCATGGGGCGAGCTCCAGAGACCCCCGGGGGCCCTTAATACAGTTAGGACCCGGGGAAGTGTCTGTGCAGAGCTTCGAGATTGGTGAAGGCCTCTGAGTACCTTGCGGAGCTAAGGACTCGGTCAGGCAAAACCAATAAGGAGATAAAAGGCATCACAGGCACAAACATTCAAGAGAGTCTATTTATTCATGGCTCCGTGAGCTGGACTACAGACTCGATAAAAGGAAGAGGCAAGTCCTAAGGTCCTCCCGGTTCATGCCGGAACCTAGAGGCTACAAGGGCGGCCACGTCCCCGACTTCGGCCCTGGCAGTCTCCTCTCACTCCGCGGCAGGGCACACTCTCGCTGGCTCCAGGGAGAAAGAAGGGTCCCGGCTCCTGAAGCATGCCAGCACATGTGTGGCAACCTCCAAGGCTAGGCCCCGTCCCTCGGCCTCAAGCTCGCTGGCGACCACCGAGTCTAGCCTGCCCAGCTTGGCACCGATTGACTCCAGCGCGGGGTTCACCTCCGCCACCTTCAGCGCAGGAGCCGCTGCCCTCACCGGACTGAAGCCAAGGGGGATCAAGGCGGACCCCGCCTGATCGACGAAGCTTGAGACCGCACGCGCCTCGGATGACCGCAAGGCCAAGAGCTCCTCTACCTCGCGGCGGGCTGCCTGTAGGGCGTCGTGGTTTCCCTCGGAGAATTCCTTCTCCTTGGCCGCCAGGGAGCTTTCCCGAAGGCGGAGAGCCTGGGTGAGCCGCTCTAACTCAGAAGCCCTGAAGTCAGCAGCCAACTCCCGATCCAGGATCGCCTGGCGTTCGCGGGAGACCTGTTCCTCCCTCGTAGCGAGGTCTGCCTTCCGAGCCTCTAGCTCCCTGGCCCGAGCTCGCAGGTCGTCCTCGCCCGCCGCCAGCTGCGCGGCGACCCTCTCCGCCTCGGCTGCCGTGGAACGCTCCCGGTCCTAAACGGCGAGTTTACGGCGCTCCAACAGCTACCGTATCTCCTCCGCGGCAGAGAGGCTCTCCTCGGCCCGGGCGTGTGCCTCAAGGGCCTCCATGTGGAGCCGTCGCGTTTCGGCGTCCAGGCGGTTAACAGACCGCTTCAGCCGGTCGACGAGCGCTTCCCTGAAGTCAAGCAACTCCCGCCTGGAGTCGAGCTCGCCCTTGACCTTCGCGGTCCGCTCCCGCAAAAGGTTCCCCCAGATGAGGAGGTGATCCCTTTCAACCGTATGCTCCTCCCGCTCACGACCAAGCGCGGCCAAGACCTGCCGGATGCTCGCTTGGGCGAGCGCGAAGGCATCCGCCAGGGGCAGTGGGGCAGCAGAGGCCGGAGCAGCACCCCCGACCTCCTCCATCACATCATCCTCAAGAGAAGGCGATGCACCAGCGACCGGGATGAGACGCCGGTCAGGAGAAGCTGGCGCCGGGACTCCGACAGCCGGACCCGCCGAACTCTCACTAACTTTTGGCCCCTGAGTCCGTGGAGAGGGATGAGTGGGAGAAGTCGACGCTGAAATAGAAGCCGGGTCGCCTGGTACAGGGTTGACCTGCGCTGGCTTGGGGGCCGCGGCAGCCGTCTCGGCAGGAGGAGATGACGCAGCCGTGGAATCCGGGCACGCTGGAGCAGGGGAAACTCGCGCTGGCTTGGGGGCCGCGGCAGCTGTCCCGGTTTCCGAGTGCAAAGGCGCAGACTCCCCACCAGTCGGGGATGGCCGGGAAGCGCGAACACTCCAGCGGGCCCTGAACCCTGACTTCCGAGCCGGGGTAGGATCCCCAGAGCACGCCGTCGTCACTGACGGCCGCTCCGCAGTCGCCTGGACTGACGGAGCAGGGGATGCTCCAGAAGCTCCCCTCGACGCATCAGCCCGGGACCTCTTTGTGTCGCCACCGGAAGGAGTGCCATCTCCATAAGCGGGAGGTGCAGGCACCCCGGATCCCCGACTTGGCACGGATGCTTCCACTGGAGGAGATCGAGCACGTTTCTTCTCTGGGGGCGGGTTAGAAGCCATGACGAGGGAGGACTCAAAGGCAAGAAGACAAAGGCACAAGAGTCCAAGGAAAAGCGCTGGGAAGTGCGAAGGGAAGCCGTAATGTGGGTAATATCCCCTTTTAAAAACTTCCCAGATGTGATTCCAAACGACCCGAAACTCTTCGGATACGCCGCATCAGCAACCGCATCGGCTTCAAGACTGAGCGCCGATGGCAGGTGGGCCCAAGCTGCCCAGCTGAAGCGGCGGGTCAAGGAGTCAGCCCCCCAGGAAGGCGAGCCGGCAAGGCACTCCGGCGGTTCCCGAAGAAAGCGCCGCAACGTGCAGAAGTGGCAGTCTTGGGAACCGCCGCAGTAAAAGCAACCATCAAGTGGGTGCACGCTCCCACGATCCCACGACTGTTCGTGCTCCGTCAGCGGTCAACAGATGCCTCGTGCTCCGATCCGGAGCGCTCGGTTCCTGGGATCGTGATACCTCGGAAGGCATCCCCGACCTGCCGGACGGTGATCCCGATGTCGTCGAGGTTCGGCATCTTCCGCAGGGGCTCTGACCTCCTCTGTGGCTCCAAGAAGAGGGGGGTGGCAGAGGGAGGAAGGGCGGGGTCGCCACTGGGAATGTAGTCACCGCTCACCTTACCCACCATCTCGTACAGCTCCTCGTCGGAAGGATCAGAGCCGGGGCCCCTCTCCAGCCTGGTACAGTCCTGCTCGCCAGTATAGTACCACGCTGGGCGACTGCGCTGCTGCAAGGGCGCAATACGGCGCGACATGAAGTCCACCAGCACCATCAGGGACGTCAGCCCCTCGTTGGCCAAGAACCGGATCCACTCCAAGACCGGGGCGTACTCCTGCTCCAGCTCAGGGATCTCCTCCCAGAAGCGACGATCGGTGGTTGGACTAGCGGTCGGGAGTTGTAGGCGATCGTGCTCGTCGATCTGCACTACCACCCAGCTCTCCCTCCAGTTTTCCCACCTTGATGCGCTGAAGGGCAGAAGGTACCCAGAGACCTTTGGGTCCTTGCAGCGATGCCGGAAGTAGTACGCCCCCATCCGGGTCTTCGAGCCGCGCCCAGTCGTCCGCAACACAAAGAAGTAGCGGAAGAGCGTCACAGAAGCGTGCACCCCCACAAACATCTCGCAGAAGTGGACGAAGACAGCGGCCATTGCGAAGGAGTTGGGAGAGAGATGGTGGAGCTGGAGCCCATACGTCTCCAGCAGTGTGACAAAGAAGGAAGAAATTGGCGGGACGAACCCCGCCAGAGCATAGGCAGTGAAGAAGACCATCTCCCCCTTTTCCAGGATCAGGGGGAGAGATCCCCGGCGGAGCCGGCGTTTCTGTTCCTCCGTGCGCCAGCCCAGCAGCCTGCGCACTGGCCCAAGCTCGGAGGAACGAACGAGACGCGTCGGGAGCAAGTTGGAAGCCATGGCGAAAGAGAGCACAAGGACAGGAAAGCCGAGGCGCAAGAGTTCAAGGGAAGAACGAGCGCTAGGAAATGCGAAGGGAAGCCGTGATGCGGGTGAGATCCCCTTTTAAAACTTTCCAGGAACGATTCGAGGTGATTTGAAAATCTTCGAATACATCGCATCGGCGACCGCATTGGCTCCGAGACCGGGCGCCGATGACAGGTGGACCCAAGCCGCCCAGCTGAGGCGGTGGGTCAAGGAGTCAGTGTCCCAAGAAGACAAGCCGACAAGGTGCTTCGGCGGTTCCGGAAGAAAGCGCCGCAACGTACAGAAGTGGCAGCCTTGGGAACCGCCGCAGTAAAGGCAACCATCAAGTGGGCGCACGCTCCCACGATCCCGCGACTGTTTGTGCCCCGGCAGCGGTCAATGCGGTTCTTAGAGAAAGTGCGCGGAACTGAAGAGACGGAGGTCCCACCTCGGGCTCGCTATCTCCCCCGAGATGGGCCCGGGGGCCACTGTCGGTACCCGCGATATGGGGTACCCCCGCGCACAGGGGAAAATGCCTAAGGATCTCCCCCTTCTCCGCAGGGAGAGCTCCGAAGGCGCCACGCGTCCGGTGGGGCCGGACCTCCCTCTCCTCAGAGGAGAGCTCTAGGCTCGCCACGTGGCCTGCAGAAGCTGGACCTTCCCCTCCGCGGGAGAGAAGACCGAAGGCGCCACGTGTCCAGCGGGGCCGGACCTCCCTCTCCTCAGAGGAGAGCTCCGGGCCCGCCACATGGCCGACAGAAGCCGGACCTCCCCCTCCGTGGGGAAAGGTCCGAAGGCTCCACATGTCCTGCGGGGCCGGACCTCCCTCTTCTCTGAGGAGGGCTCCAGGCCCGCCATGTGCCCAGCAGAAGAGCGTTGCCTACCCCTGAGCGGTAGGCAGCAGGCGTAAAGACGCCCCATACCTTGCCCGTACAAGGTATTCAAGGCCCGCGCCTTCCCAAGACGCGGAGACGCGGAGCACGCCTCTGTCAGGTGCCGTTGCACCCAGTTGCATCACAGACTGGCGCCCGGTGTCAGAACCTGCCAGCCAATAAACACAGCGACAAGACATCCCGTGCCGCCTCCGCCGTCATCAACCACTACGACTAGCATGTGGCATGGGCAGGGCAGCAAGACGAGGACTCAGAAGCCTTCGCCAGAGACAACTACCGACATAACTGCGGATACGATAGTCTGCAGGCAATCTCCCCGGGACCACCTGTCGGGTCCCAGGCCCCCCTTGTAAGCCACCCGAGCCTTGAACTATAAAAGGCTCTGGTAGGCAACGTTAGCAAGGGTTCGCACTCTAGCCATATGCACCCTGGGTTCTCACTCCCGCAACTCATACGCTAGGCATAACTCATCCTCAAGCTCAGGACTCCGGTTCTGAGCAACAAGCAATACAGCGAGCTCCTCAGCTTGCCGTGGACGTAGGGTTTTACGCTCCGGTGGCCTGAACCACGTAAAACTCGCCGTGTCAAGCTCCTCCTTAACTCGTCCCTACGCTCAAGCTCTCCGCAAGTGACTAGCCCCTCCAAAAAAGAACCTCCGCGGGCTGCCCAGTGCAGGTCCGAGGGAAGTGTCGACCACACACTTCGACAGGCGTGCTCCGCGTCTTAGGAAGGAGCGGGCCTTGAATACCTTGTACGGGCAAGGTATGGTGCGCCTTTACGCCCGCTGCCTACCGCGTGGGGGTGTGAAATCCCAAAAAACTCAAGCAAGTGGAGCTGCAGTTCACACCGAGAAAAGGAGAGGGAATTTAAACTTCTGAATTTAAAGGTGTGAGCTCCAAGTATAAACTTGAACTTGCAAAAACTCTTGAACACGGAAATCTAAAGATATCATTTGTTTCTCCACACATCCAATAATAGCCCGGCAAATTTTCAGAGCATTTGAAAAGGATTTCCTGTTTGTTGGAATTTGAAAATTCGAATTTGAATTTAAATCTCAGTTTCAAATTCCAACTTCACCGAAATTCAAATTTGAGTGCACCATTGTGTTCCTCATATTTCTTTTGGCCTGTCCTCCAAATTTTTATCAAATTTGGAGCTCGTTTGCTATTTTAAAAAGAAATTGGGGATGAGAGGGAGAGGTGGACCCCACATGTCATACACACAGGGTTTCTACCGCCTCTCTTTTTCCTCTCTCGCTGGAGCTCCCGACAGCACACCGGAAGAAGACTTCGGGGGCAAGTTTGGGCGCCACCTCCTGCTGGTTTCCCCGATGCTTGTCCTGATCACCACGCTAAGAGAGCCACTGCGCCGTTTTGTTTCTTCAGTCTGCTGTTGCCTCAGCTGCTTTCTTCGCTGAAGCACACCCCGTTCAGTCTCCCGATCAACCACAGCCATATGAGCCCGATTGCTCGATCCCCCAAGAGCAAAGAGCTGCGCCCAAGGGTGCTCTAGCCGGCCAGCAATTTTTCCCCACGGCTCCAAGCTCCTTAGCACCGGAAATCAGCAAAAGCTCTGTAGCTCTCGGGTAAAAGCTGAAGAACCGAACTGATCACTGTGGGCAGCCCAAACCAGCAGTGATCTCGCCCAAGCAAGCCACCCCATAGGTGCACCTACAAGCCTAGTTGCTCACCTCCAAAACTCAGCCCAAGCCATTGATCACAGAGGGAGAATTTCAAGTTTTTCTCCCGGGCGGCCGAAACTGACCTTGAGGTAAAGAATTGCAAAATTCATCCTCAATTCGTGTTGGTTGTGTTTCAAACTCCGCACACAAGTTCTCAACTGCCTAGAACACCTCCTCCATCAATTTTAGACTAAGAAATTGAGTGTGGAGCGAGGAATTTGAGTTCTTTTCGAGGGTATACCACTGAACCATGTCGGGTGCACGGTGCCGATAGGTTTGGAGCTCTCTCTGGCCTGTTTAGACCTCATGTCGGTCTTCTCCATGATTCCCTGGTGCTTTAGAGCTCAAGAACCCACCATTTGGTGGAGAAATCACCGTGCAAGACCTCGTCAGAGCACTAGGGTTAGCTGTGGCCGGTGCGCACTGCTTTCCAGCGAGTTTTAGCCGCCGGCGACCTCACCAATGATTTCAGCAGGGTGGAAAATGGGGGGGCGGCCAGCAGGGGGTCCGGAGGTGGCCGGGAAGCTCATTTCCGGCGACCTCACCGGAGGCAGCCGCCACTGCTCTGTTTTGGTGCGTGGCTGGAGGTTAGGGATGATGAGTGGGACCCACTGTCAGCATTTAAACATTTTCCAGATTTTCCCATTTCAGTTCAAACTTTGGAGAGCCATAACTTTGTGTAGGAGTGTCCAAAAATTGTGCAACAAATTTTGTTGGATTCCTCTCAAAGAGTACTATCATGGGGTGCAGCCCAATAATTATGAAAATTACTGGATTTGGCTCATTAATTCATATAAATAAAATTTTGTAGGAATTTTTATAGGAGTTTTGTTTATTGGAAAATTCCCAAATTTGGGCACGACATTCTTCCAATAATCCTTGAACTCTAGTAAAATTTTCAGAGGCATTGGACTCCATTTGGTTGGCCAAATGTTATTTGAATCCTCTATGTCTCGGAAAAATGGGAAAATAAACAGAGACATTTTCAGACTTTTAACCAAGTTTGGAAAATTCATATCTCTGTGTAGGAAGCTCCAAAAATGGTGAAACCAAGTCCTATGGACTCATGAGACTCTAAAGTTTCTGAAAAACCAAATTTGGAGCATGAAAAGACACTATAATTACCATAGGATTTCAGAGAATCCAAATAGTAAGAAAATTCCCTAGGCCACATCTTCCATCAACTTTGTCTGAAATTTTGCAAGCCATACCTCTGTATGATATATGGACCACTGTAAAAATTTCAGAGCAAGTTGAGATCATCTTCTCCAGTTTTCTGCTGGTTCTTCCTACTACCTTTCTTATGTCCATTATAAATAGATCTTTGCATTTCTCCAACAAACATCCACTGCCCACCTAAAGATATCCTCTGTTTCTATCCATAATAGAGCTCATCTCTCACTTTAGAGTTGGTATAAACCATCCTTAGTTTCTAAAACACATTTGTTTTATAATTCAGTTACTTGTATTAAAAACTGTGCATATTCATATCGGTAGGAAATACGACGAAGGAGGTCGACGGGTAACTTGACTCGGAGCAGCAAGTTGAGGCTTAATCATCGCCAAGATACTGACTATAAAGTAGAACTAAACCTGCAGCAACATAAGGCAAGCCCCGGTTTGCATTTAACAGCTTTTAGTTATATTTTACTTTGTATCACTTTTATGGGTCTAGTATGTATTGTGCATTAGGTCAAGGTGATTGATACTCCAAATGCATGACCCACAAACCCTTGGAATACAGGGTATAATAGGTTACCTTCGTGTAGTTTCGTCTAGGCTAAAGTTGTATAGGATCCGGTACAAGTCGGGTAGTTGGAAGCTACTCGCGAGTTTAGGATGTTGGTTCAGCGGGGTTTGATTCTAGAGAATGAATGTTCTGGAAAGGAAAATGAGACCGAGCAGAGAGTAGGAGCAGCAGGACGTTGGGCCTGTGTGGATGTAGCTCTGTTTGTGTCGGTTAAGGACCGATGCGTATGCCGCCCTGCTGAGCAAGTTTGAACAGTACCGGATGCATGTCGGATATATGGGACCCGATAAACCGATGTAACTCGGGTACTCTCGTGTCGAAACGTATACGGCCGTCCTTTGGGGGTTGGTGTCAGAGGTGTAAACCCGCTAGCGGAGCAACTTCGACGTGTTCCGTGTAGTGGCCCTTCTGATGGGTCGGCGGAACTGGTTCGGCATTGGAGTGACGGGTGAAAGGTTGCTGCATACAACGTAAGAAAGAGCTCGCGTGAGTCTTTCGAGGCGGGTGTATGTGTCGTGTATTCCGGGTGTGTCCTGATTGCAATCACCGTCCCTCACGGTTATATGAGTACCACTTGTTCACTGAGTTGTGACATAGTAATAAATTCCAAATAATGTGTGATGAATCATTGCTGATGTGAAGTTCTTAAATTCATTGTATTGCCAACCATGTATGCTGTAGTTGTAGAGCTCATTAAATTTATTTTCCTCTTTGGGCATCACCACATCAGAGGAAAGCATTTCTTGTTTGATTGTGGACTTCTGATGTGAGGGCTGCCTAAGGCATAATAATCTGCTGCTATAAACCTGAAAGTAAGGATCAACATTTAGGCGTGTCGTTGTTGCATCATATTTTTCCTATGTTAGAAATCACTGCATGTAGAGTTTCATGGTTAGGAGTGTCGGTTAAGTCTTGCTGAGCCATCGTGCTCACGGTTGCATTATTAGTGTTTTGCAGGTTATAAAATTTGCTATGAAGATGGTTGTTCGGTGAGCCATCAGAGACTCACCGGAAACCCTGCCGCTGCACTCATCTTTGTGGAAGCTAGTAAGAAGCGTCCGCGGGCTGGATGTCTTCTCTTTTGCATAGTTAGGACCGAGAGTAAGTGTGTATGTATATTCCGCTGCGTGTACCCTCGTGGTACATTATTTTGTAAATGGCAATATTTTGAGAAATAAAAGACTTTGTACTTTATGGTTCTTTTCGTGTATGCTATTGGGTGCCGCATCGCACGGCACCACCCAATGTGTATCCTGGAGTGTGGATCCCGGAAGGGGTTCCCCACAGGTGTGGTATCCAAGCCGCATTGGGAATAGCATGCTCGAAAAGAGCTTATTTTTGAAAACTTCGAAGTATACGAGTGAGGAACGTGTAGTATGCCCACATAAGGACTATTGTTAGCATAGTTACTTAAGGTGGCAAGCTAATAGTGTGTTACCTTCAGTATTTCAATTCAGTAACGACGCACCTACATGGAGGTAAGAGGTAAGGTACGCCACCGCAGGCGGATCAATTGCGGTAACTCGCCATACGAGTAATAGTATGGAATGATATACCGTGGCTTGGCACGGTAGTTAATATGAGTCTCTGAACCTCTCTATGGTTCTGAGAGCATATGAAAACGCTGATCTCCAGCGTGCTTTAGGCAAAAGTGAGAATACCCCATCGTGTGGTAAGCAACAAGATAGTATGCAACTTTTGAACGTTCAATGTTCAAAGGGCCATACGCAGCGCTCGCCATCGGCGTGCCTCAACGGTCATGAGGCAGTAGGTGGTATCCGTTGGGTTGATAACATTCCCAACCGTGACGACCCGTTCACGCTCTACTCGGGTTCCCTGTCGTGTGGTGTTAAAACGCGACCATGTACCTTGAGATGTGACTTGACTTAAGGACGGCCCGTATGACAATGATACGGGGCGTATGTTTTTACTATGATATGGACCTGCCTGAAATGGAAAAACCTTTGTGTGCATCACTATTGATTGTTTTTCTGCAGGTACTTAACCACGAGTAGAACATTGCGTTTAGAAAACGTGTGTGAGTGAACGTTTTAGTGCCACCACTTGAGACGTATATGCCGGTGTAACGCCGGTTAGGATTTTTGATTTGGTGAGGAAACGTAGTACCGTGAAATGTTCTTAACTGCATGAAAAAGAAAGTTTTCAAAGAAAAGAGTAAATTTGGAGTCTAGGATTTCATTAGGGGTTAATGAACTCCTATATTGAACTAAGAGTCAATTGGGAGTATAGTTTTCATCTCAAATCTTTAGTAACAACCTCCCCTGTTTTCAGCAGAATTTTTGCTGAAATTGAACAGGGCATAACTTTTAATTGGTTGAACCAATGGAGGTGAAGGATACATTTCTGGAAAGATTTTCAAGTCTTCTACAAATTTTTTTGTAGAACTCCAGAACAGAATCTCCCACCAATTGTATGAGAATCTCAGATGAGTGTTAACTGTCCAAAAGCAGGGCAGACCAAAAATACTCTCTGGAATTTTCTGTATTTCAACCATAATTTCTTGTAGAAAAATCTTTAAGTGTCATGTAAGACACCGTTGGAAAGCTTGTGATATGTGCTATGACTTTGTAGTTCAATGTTTCTACAGATTTGGTGTAGAACTTTATGAAATCTTCCGGACAAAGCAGACACTTTCAGAGGAGGTGCTGTCAAAATTGTTCCAGATTCCTGTCAACTTTCGAATATCACAACTCCTGATCCAGAATTGATATGAAGGCAAATAAATACTCGTTGTAAAGATATTGAAGTTACATATAACTTTGATATTCACCTTGAGACATGAGACTGCCATTTTCATAATCAAATTCTGGGAATTGGGTCAAATGGTCAATCTGAACAGAGCATTGTTCATTGCCCATGTAACTTGAGACTTGTTATGGACATGAAGATTTTTATACTTCTCTAAGTTCCATGACATATTCATTAGTTATCTTTCATCATTCCTTGTTGTTGGTTTAAGAGTTTGACAAACTTCAACAATCATTGGTTATATTTCAGAATTGTCAAAAACCTTGTTTCCTTTATATATGCTGCACAGTTGATGTGATGCTTTTGCGGTTAATAATTTCGAGTTAAAGCTGAGTACACTCTTGGATATTAACCGTAAATTGCTCACTCTTGCAGTATGGATCATACTCACCGGGTATGAAGTTGGTGGTTCCAGTCCGGATGGAAATGATTCGTCGCAGCGACGATCACCGCCATCATCAACCGGACTGGTGGAAGTGTTGGGAAGAATGGCTGAGTCTCTTGAGTTGTTGGTGCAGCAAGGCATCCGACAGGAGACCTCCCAGCAAAACCCCACACTGAATACGTATCTGGATTTTCTAGCAAGACAACCACCGGTATTCTCAGAAGCTAAAGAAGCCTTGGAGGCAGATCATTGGCTCCGGGTGATTGAATCTAAACTGGGAATGCTTCAGTGTGATGAATATGAGAAGGCTTTATTTGCCGCTCAGCAACTTCATGGATCCGCTGGGGCTTGGTGGTGTGAATATCTTGCTAAGATCGCTGAAGGTCATCGTGTGACGTGGACGGAGTTTCATGAGGCTTTCCGTGCACGTCATATTTGTGAGGGCATTGTCAAAACCAGAATTGAAGAGTTCTATGAACTCAAACAAGAAGGCATGAGTGTCATGAAGTACTTTACGGAATGTAACCGTTTAGTACAATATGCATCCTCTTATGTGCATAACGAGACGATGAAGTGTCATTACTTCTTCCGGGGCCTCGATGTGAAGCTTCAGACAAAAGTGGCACAATGCAATAAAGGGAATTATAGCGAGTTAGTCAATGCCGCTATGATTCAAGAAATAGCTGAACTCGAGCACAAGGAAAGTAAGAGGAAGAGAAAATTATCACTGGCAAGTACGGATGATTATCATCAAGAACAACCGGTGATATATTGCTTACCATCCGGGGTGGAAATTCAGTCCTTTGACGGACCACCTCAGATCCAATACGGTCCATATTCACCCATGGAGGTTCAGCCACTGCTGCAACAGCAGCAAGTGAGTATTTGTGCACCCCCACCTCAGCAAAGTGCACCAGAATACCAAGCACTTCCATATGGTGAAGATCCTGAGCTCGCATCGTATAACACTTGTAGCGATGTAGAGCATATTCCTCAGGAGGGTCAAGTGACCCAGCAAAGCAGCAGTCACATGTCATCTCAAGCTGCAAATAAATTTCATGGTCAGCCAAGGAGAACAACACTGAAAGTGGGGAACATAAACTACATGGCAGTTGAAGACGTTCCCGTAGGAGAACCCGTGTTGGCGGGCATGTTCAGCCTACGTGACCAGCCCACGCTCGTGTTGTTCGACTCGGGTGCTACACATGATTTTATCAGCAAAGATTATGTGATTAAGCACCAAGTACCCTCAACCACCTTGGCCGCATCTTATCAGATTAATTCACCGGGAGGTAGTAGGACAGCGGGCAGAATTGTTGCTCGAGCGCCTATATGTTTGGATGGGCGGATATATCCTACTACAGTCATCATTCTAGAAGGCTTGCGGATTGACATCATCTTGGGAATGGCTTGGTTGACGCATCACCAAGCTATCTTTGATATTAGTTCACGAACGGTGCAGCTGAATTCAAAGAAGCACGGGCAACATACGTTGATTCTGAGAAATGTTGCACCGGAAGTCACTGCTGTCCACACAGTTGAAGTTAAGAAACTGGAGGACATTCCAGTGGTCCGGGAATATCCAGACGTGTTTCCCGATGATCTACCGGGCATGCCGCCCGAACGTGAAGTGGAGTTCAAAATTGAACTAGCACCGGGAACCACACCCATCTCTCGGAGGCTGTATAAAATGGCACCAAAGGAACTCGCGGAGCTGAAGGAGCAGCTGAATGATTTGTTAAGCAAAGGCTTCATTCGCCCCAGTTCATCACCATGGGGATGCTCCGCGCTGTTCGTCAAGAAAAAGGACGAGACTCTGAGGTTATGTGTGGACTATCGTCCGCTAAATGCCGTAACTATCAAGAACAAGTATCCACTACCACGTATCGATATGCTTTTCGATCAACTAGTGGGTGCTAAGGTTTTCTCGAAGATGGATCTTCGGTCCAGATATCACCAGATAAAAATCCGGGCGGAAGACATACCCAAGACGGCATTCTCGATGAGATACGGATTATATGAGTATCTCGTCATGTAATTCAGACTCACTAATGCTCCGGCTCATTTTATGTACTTGATGAATTCAGTCTTCATGCCGGAGCTGGAAAAGTTCGTCATGGTCTTCATCGACGATATTCTGGTATATTCTAAGTCGGAGGAAGAACACGCCGAACATCTGCATATTGTGCTCCGACGCCTACAGGATCACAAACTGTATGCAAAATTCAGCAAGTGCGAGTTCTGGATCAACCAAGTGCCATTTGTTGGACACATTATTTCTTCGGAAGGCATTGCGGTTGATCCGAGCAAGATTGTCCAAGTGCTGAATTGGAGTTCACCGAAATCAGTCCATGAAGTCCGTAGTTTTCTCGGTTTAGCGGGTTACTACCGGAGATTCATTCCGAATTTCTCCAAGGTCTCTAAACCGATGACGGAACTTCTGAAGAAAGGCAACAAATATGTGTGGAGTGAAGCATGTGAGGAGGCGTTCAAAGCATTGGTAAAGCACCTCACAACAGCCCCAGTGTTGGCGCAGCCCGATACAACTAAGGCTTTTGATGTTTATTGCGATGCATCCGGCATCGGCCTTGGCTGCGTGCTTATGCAAGAAGGGAGAGTGGTCGCATATGGATCCAGGCAGCTTCGGAATCATGAGCAGAATTATCCGACACATGATCTCGAGTTAGCTGCTGTGGTTCTTGCTCTAAAGATGTGGAGGCACTATTTGCTTGGAAACTTAGTCCACCTCTACACGGACCACAAGAGTTTAAAATACATCTTCACACAAAATGAACTAAATATGAGGCAGCGAAGGTGGTTAGAATTAATCAAAGATTATGAACTAGAGATTCATTACCATCCTGGAAAAGCGAATGTGGTTGCCGATGCACTTAGTCGTAAATCACATGTGCATAATCTAACCATGGCTGCATGGGAAGAAGAAGAACCGAGCCTGCGCTTGGTTCCCTATGGGTCATTGTTTAACCTTGCCCTCATTCCTACAATTCGTGATGAAATTGTAGAAGATCAAAAGAAAGATAAGGGCATGGCCCATCTCCGGAAGAGAATAGACAAGGGAGAAGCTAAGTGCTTCCGGAAAGATGAGAATCGTACGCTATGGTTCAAGGACCGTATAGTCGTACCGAGGAACATGAAGCTTCGTAAGAAGATATTAGACGAAGCTCATCTATCAAAATTTTCCATTCATCCAGGAAGCAACAAGATGTACCAAGATTTGAGAAACAAGTTTTGGTGGACACGAATGAAGCGGGAAATAGCTAAATACGTATCCGAGTGTGATACGTGTCGAAGGGTGAAAGCAGATCACATGAAGAAACCTGGTTTGCTGCAGCCCCTTCATATTCCGGCATGGAAGTGGGAAGATGTGAGTATGGATTTCATTGTCGGACTGCCGCTCACATCTCGGAAGCATGATTCGGTTTGGGTAATCGTTGACCGATTAACCAAGTCAGCACACTTCATACCGGTGAATGTGGGATTCAATGCCAAGAAATATGCGGAGTTATACATTGAACGGATCTTATGCCAGCATGGAGTTCCAAGAACAATAGTTTCAGATCGTGGTGCACTGTTTCTTTCTCGTTTCTGGGAACAGCTGCACGCATCTTTGGGAACCAAATTGCTTAGAAGCTCCGCATATCACCCTCAAACCGATGGACAAACCGAGAGGGTGAATCGAGTCTTGGAAGATATGCTAAGAGCGTGTGGCATCCACCACAGTAAGAACTAGGATGCTTATCTACCATTGGCGGAATTCTCATACAACAACAGCTATCAAACGAGTATCAAGATGGCACCGTATGAGGCTCTATACGGCCGGAGATGTCGCACACCGCTGAATTGGTGCGAATCCGGTGAAAGAGTGACATTCGGGAATGACCTTGTCAATGATGCCGAAGAACGAGTCCGGGTCATACAAGCAAATTTAAAAGCTGCTCAATCTCGACAGAAGAGTTATGCAGACCAGCGACGTCGACCGCTGAAGTTCAACGTCGGAGAGTACGTATATCTCCACGTATCTCCAATGAAGGGAGTTCACCGATTCGGTGTAAAAGGGAAGCTCGCTCCCCGGTTTATTGGTCCATTTGCTATCACGGAGAAATGTGGACCCGTAGCTTACCGAGTTGAGCTACCGACGAATCTCGCTGGGGTGCATAATATATTTCACATCTCTCAGCTTCGGAAATGTCTCAAGAATACCACTGCTGTCCGCAATGAAGATCTCGGGACATTTGTAAGGGCCTCAGTTTTTGACACTCATTTGCAGTGTTCATCACCACACCACACACCTCATTTGAGGAAGAATGATGAACACAAATAAAGAACAAGTAACAATTATCAACATGCTCATTAGGGAACAAACTCACACATTGCAAAAGTGGTACTTCCCACATGTGATATAGATGGGCTGGACATATGAAAACTCCTACACTTTGCTAAGGATGTCCATGCCAAGTTCCACCCAAATTCAAAACCTTTTTGAGGTCATTTTGGGTATAGTTAGGAAGAGGGCAGTTTGAAACCATATTCAAATTCAAACTGTTTTCACCCACTGAATTTAAAAGTGGAAGGCATATTCTTGCTCAGCACATTTTTGTGAGCTCACACACCAATTTTCACTCCATTTGGAGTTGATCTTGACATGAGCTAAGGGGGAGAAATTCAAGCTTTATTTGAATTTCAAACTGCACTTGTGCTGAAATTCATTCAAACCAAACCTCATTGGAACTTTGATCAATTCAAATGGCTCTTGGGTGAATAATTTGAATTGCCAAGGGTAGAATAGGGTTCACTGTTTACCACAGCTGTTAGGAATAAATTTCAGAGGTTAAAAGAGAAGTGGGACCCACATGTCAGCCTCTGCCTCAAAGCAAACCGACTGAACCACAGTTCAGTCGGTTCCCGGCAGCTGTGCGCGCGCGCCACCGAAGGGGGCAGCCGGCGCCAGCTCCTGCTGCGTGCCCCAAGCCGGAGACCAGCCGGCCGGGCTATTTATTCCCTCCCCGGCGTGCTTCAGTCACCATTTCCCCGAGCTACCGGCGTGCGCGACTGCTTTTCCCACTGCCATCACTAGCGCTCGAGTTCCTGCTTGATCAAGCCGATCGCAGCTCCCTCCTTCCATTCCAAGGTCCCAGCAAGGTACTAGCAACCATCCTCCATCCTTCCCATTGATAGAAATCGATTGAAACCGAGTGATATCGGCTGTGCCGAAAGATCAAACTCGGAACTGGAAACCGCCGCACCTCGGGCTCTCGTGGACAGCCCAACCTGGGCGTTGTCACGCCCGAGCCAAGGCACCCTTGGACGCGCAAGTGACCGATGCTGCTCACCCCCGGGCCGCAGCTCGAGTGGTTGCTTACCGGCGGCGAATTTCCACTTTTCCCCTTTCTGTGTGCAGAACGACCTTCGGGTACGATTCTGTTTAATTCGTGCTCTAGAAAGGATTAGAGGGCCTCAGGCCACTCCCACACGAACTAGACACGGTGACGCACAAGTTGCCTTCACAACTCTGGGCCGGAGAACTTCTGTGCCCGGCGTAATTCAAGGTCTACTAATGGCGGAACGCACGGGGGGTATCGGGCGCACGGTGAGGACCTATTTCGGGCCTTCCCCGAGCTACCCCGAGTTCATGTCGACCTTCTCTGAGGTCCACTGATGCTCCCCGACCGATTTCCCAAGTAGCTGAGGCACTAGGAGCGTCAGCCGACATGGCCGAAGTCGTTCCGATATGGCGGCTCGTCGCCGACCATGCTCCGGCCGTTGTCATGAGCAGCTGACCCTCGGATCATGTTCCCCAAGTAAAATTAGGCAGGGGCGGCCAGAATCAAGAAGTTTGGAGCGGTACAGCAGCCAGCGGCGAGCTCTCCGGCGAGGTCCCTCGGCGGCGGAGCGCGGGTGTCGCGAGGTTGAAGAAGGGGGTGGACCCCAGCTGTCAGCGGCCGATATTTTGAATCGGGATCCGGCTGCGGCCGGGATCGGGTGTGCTGGCGCGCAAAATCCTTGTGGGCCGCGGTGTGCTGTCGCTTCGGCGTGCGACGCGTGTCCCCTGGGCCCACGCGCGAGTTTAAACTTTTCCCCGATTTTCAGATTTCCTTCAAACTTCAAATCCTTATAACTTTGGCTAGAAAGCTCCAAATTGAGTGAACCAAATTTTGCTGGATTCAGCTCTTTGAGTACTTTCCAGAAAATCAAGTGTCACTTCATGAAATTCCTTAATTCTCCAGAATTAATTCCTTAAAATTTAAACTGTTAGGAATTTTAACTGGAGAATCATTTGGAGGAAAATCCTGAAATTTTGCTGAGATGTTCACCAAAATATCCTTGAACTACAATAAAAATTTCAGATCCATTTGAGCTCATTTAGTCCACCTAATGGTGTGATTAGTAAAACTGTTCCAGAGAAAATAGAAAATGTTCAGAAACATTTTCAGAATTTTCTCTGAAATTGTTTAGCTCATATCTTTAGTTAGAGACTTCCAAATTAAGTGAGACCAATTCCATTAGAACCCTCTGAAAATCTAGTTTTCAGAAAGTCATAGTTTGTTTCATGAAAATACTTAGAACACCCTAAAAGCCTTTAATTAAGGTCAAGGACATAATTATTTGTGGAGGGCTCAAATGAGCTTTGCTGCAACTAAAACTTGACCAAGTCTCTGTTTAGGTTGTAACCAAGCCACAGTAAAAGTTTCACAGTCATTAGGTCTATCTAGTAAAGGTTATAGACTTCACAACTTCAAAGTTAATACAAAAGCATTTAATTAATACATACATTGTTCTTATCATGTAGTCGCTAAGGTCGAGGAGGAACCCGAAGTCCTAGACTTCGTTACTCCGGAGGAACAGCTAGCCTACGACCAAGAGCAGCAAGGCAAGCCCCGGTTTGCATTAACCATTTTATAAATTTTTATTGTTTTGAGCACATACTTGTTTTCTTTATGTTGTGCATCAGAGTCTTGTTTGGAAACCCCACTGCATAGCCAAGAAAACCATGGGTTGGGGTTTAGGATTGCAAACCCCGTTAGCCACTGCATTGCTAGGATAGAGTAGGATTCGGTACAAGTCGAGTAGTTGGAACTACTCGCGAGAATAGGCTAGAGGCACATTGCTCGGGTAGAGATAGCACATGATACACATGGCAAGAAAATGAGACCGAGCGGAGAGTAAGGGCAGCAGGACTTTGGGGCCTGTGTGCTGTAGCTCCGCTTGTGTCGATTGAGGACCGAGCCGTGTGCGGGCCTGTTGAACAAGCTAGAACAGTACCGAAGACCTACCGGCTATATGGGAACCGGGAAACTGATGTAACTCGGGTAGCTGGGTATTGAGGCATTGCCCGTCGTTCAGAGGGTAGGTTGAGAGCTCGAGGTGTAAATCAGCTGGCGGCACAGAGATGCGCGTGCAGGGACCTCTTGCTCGGGACGATGGGACCGGTTCAATATTTGGCTAACGGGTGAAAGGTAGTCGCGTACGGCGTCCGTGATGGTTGTTGTAGGCAACATCGAGTACGGGCGTACGTGACGGGTTGTTCGGGTAACCCTGCAGGTGTAAATCGATTATAATCGCCGTCCCTCGCGGTCAGTGAGTACCACTTGTTCACTGTACCGTGACGTAGAAAGAACAGGCTAGTTACATGTTAAAATGTTGCTGATTGAAAGCTGGACATTGATTGTTAATGATATGTTGTAGCTTAGTGCTAACTAAAGTTCTTTTCAACTTTGGGCAAAGTACATGAGAGAAATGCGTTTCTTGTTTGATTGCGGCTCTCTCATGTGCCTTCGCGTAAGGTTCTCCACAACCTGCTGCTAAAACTTGAAAGTAAGGTTCTACTAATTAGGCGAGTCCTTGCAAATGATTTTACCTCATGTAACCCATTACCCTCATGTAGAAGTTCCATGTTTAGGTGAGACGGGTCAGACTTGCTGAGCCTTCGTGCTCACTGCTTGTGTTTGAAGCTTTTGCAGGGTTCTATGAGGAAGGGACTCCCGAAGAGGAGACGGAACCCCAGGAGGGGAACCCCGTCGAGTGGGAGTCGTGCACGCCGCAGAGTTAGTGTGCGTGTGTGCTAGCAAGGACACGTTCAAGGGCTGAACGTGTACTTGATGCTTAGTCTACGCCCGCGAGTGTGGACTAAACTTATTTTGATGTAAACATGTTCATATAACTGTTTATGTAATAAAACTTCCGCTTCCGCTTGCACCTTTGACGTGTGTTATACGGTGCTGTGCAACGCAGCACCCCTCAGCGTGATCCTGGCTCGACAGGACCAGTGGGGTCGTGTCAGCGTGGTATCAGAGCTCGCTTGAGGTTTAACACAGTACAAAGGTCTCCCTTTTCAAAAATCCAGTGAGGAACGAGTTAGTAGCCCGTATAAGGATGTTATTAGTATATAGAAAGTGGCTTAGTAACCTATTTGTTATGTCGGAAAATCGTGCATCTCGGGACGTTCATGTCTTGGGGGGTGCACGTAAGCGCTGTCCACCAGTGCGCACAAGCTGAAGGGTGGAGCCCCACGGGTGGCAGGTAACCCGACCCGCTTTGATATCCTCTACGACTCTTCATGTCGTTTGGGGTATTCGAGCAACGTCTGTCCCTGGCGTGCGTGGTGCAACATGGGAGACCCCGTCACGTGGTCTGAAACGTGAACACGTAACTCAAGGCGTGTTTGGCTTGAGAACATCCGGGCGAGTGATGACGGCCGGGTGTACGAACTGTATGGATTCCGGGCTCGGTGTGCAGCCGAGTCTGATGATTGGTTGAAGTTCTGCAGGTAGCCTTACCACGAAACGGTAGACGTGTAGCATCCGTGTGCGAGTGACGAGTAGTGCCACTGAACTAACGAAGCCGGCTAAGTCCGGTATAGGTTTTTCTTTGTGAGGACGTAGTACCGACATAATCTGGTGACGCCTCGACGTCACATTCAATTAATTGAACAACTTCATTTAAAAACTTGAAGGTTTTGATCCAAAGTAGTAAAACTTGATGTAACTCCTTCCCTTGTACAGGATATTCAAAGTTAACAAGTTTTCAACTTATAGGATGTTAAGGACAGAGCACTCTGTTTTCAGCTGAATCAAGGCTGGAGTTAATCAGAGGTTAGAGGTTGAGTTCTTTCGAGGTTGATGTCGTATGATACATCTCTGGAAAGCGTTGGAGGAGCTTTACAACTTTTCTGTTGAGTTCCAGAGGTGTTTCGTCCCTTAACCACTCGAAAAATGCAGCAGAGTTGAAACTGTCCAGAAAACAGGACGGAGCAAAGACTCTCTGTAAATTAATCATAACTTCCTGCATAAAAATCCAAAAATAGAAAATGAGGTAGTTCTGGAAAGCTTATGAGATGGGTTACAACTTTGTAACAGAAAGTTTTGTCAGATTAGGAACAGAATTAACTGGAATTCTTGGATCAAATCAGTACCTAAGGCAGGGAGGTGCTGTCCAATTGTTTCCAGAAATTCTGTTAACTTTGACATCTCATAACTTTTGAACCAGAGCAGATCTTAGGCCAAACAAATACTTTCTGGAAAGCTATTGAAGTTAACTTTAACTTTGATGTTGAGCTCCAGGACTGGTTTTGCTTTTAACCTGGCCTAAATCAGATTGATATGGAAACTGGTCAGGGCTGTCATGGGAACAGCAGATCAGCAGTCAAATTTGTTTAAAAATTTGAACTATGTTTCCAAGTGTTAAGGGTTCAATGACATATCTTATGTTATAACTCAATGGTTTACTGTTTAAATAAATATTTGACATTTCTCAAATATATTTTTACAGATGGCAGCAGATAAACGGTTGGAGAACGGGTGGGTAGTTTCCCACTGCTCTGACCGTAGCGGCTACCCGGGAGCATTGTGGCTAATGCTCCAATATTTCGGGTACAACCAGATGCCGCAATACTTCGCCAAGGAAGAAGGCGAAGAGGGGAACAAGACGTGGACGATCCATGTCGAGGTTCCTGCAGGGCCTACGCCACCCGGTTGGGTGCCATTCACCGTCACGGTGAGAGGAAGACAACCGGAAGGGAAGTGGCAAGTGGCAGCCCGTGACACTATGTCACGTTTCTGCCAACTACACGTGCAGGCTATGGAGGGAACTCCATACGCACTCGTTCCGGTGGAGGGACGAGCTCAGCATGTGTGGGAAGAGAGGTACCTAGAGGCAACAAACCCGAGTTGCCCAAGGTACAACCCCGCGGAGGCAAATCTTAGCCTCCAAATGAGGGCGGGAAACGCTGTGATGGACAGCCAAGCTGTTCATACGGAGCATCTCGCCACCAAGCTCAAGGAGAGCACAAGCCGTGGAGATCATTTTGAGAGTGCTCACAGTGCACTCCGCAATGTGCTCCTTCCGACGATCAAGCGACTGAATGAACAACACAATCAGTTGCGTCGTCTGAAGAAAGTAAAGAAGAAGGGCCGTGTTGACATCGCGGCGTTGCAAGAGCTGGTGCAGACCCTAACCCAGCAGAATGAGGACCTTGCTCAAGAGCGGGACGACGCTATTGAGGAAGGACAAGGCTGGGAAGAGGACTACAACCAGGCTATGGACGAGGTGCATGCATTGCAGGATCTCGTGCCCCCGGTATTGGGCGTACCGGTAGTCTTGGGTCTTCCAGCCATGGGAGAACCCGGAATGGGAGGAGAGGTGGTAGATCCAGAGCCACCAGCAGAAGTACCGGAGGAGGACGACCCACAGGAGGTCGAGTTCTACTCCGACTAGGGGGTTACGGTTGCCAAGTAGGGCAGCTAGGGTAGCGTAACCCAACTTTTGTAATCGGTGACATGTCGTGTAGACAGTAGCGTATGTATAGGTAGTGACGACATGAGCACGACTTCTCGGAGATCCGAGAATGATGTATCTTGTATAAAGTTTATGCTTTATCAATATATGTGAATGTTGTGCAAGTTAATCATGCGTCGCTTCGATACCTACTGCTGTTTATGGAATTTTGAGTAAGACATGTGCTAATTGCTGTGGGGTTGAATTTCAGAATGACGCGTACTCGTGCCAACCCTGATGTTGGAGGTACTAGCCAAGGGGGAGAGACCTCCCAACCGCCTCCCGAGGACTCCTCGGGACAGCAGCAGCAACAGCAACAGCAAACACCGCCACCGCCACTACCAACGGTTACATTGGCCGACATCGTCGCGGCAATGGCGGGTTCACATCAACAGCATACAGAGCTGCTGCAAACGTTAATTGCGAATACGTCTCGCCCAGAGAGACGTCAAGATCGTGAGGAGCGCCAACAGAGCTCCTACTCCGACTTCCTGGCGACTCATCCCCCTGTATTCTCAAGGGCGGATGAACCACTTGACGCGGACAACTGGCTCCGCGCCATAGAGATGAAGTTCGGGCTGCTCCAAATCAGCGAGCAGCGCAAGACTCAGTTCGCGGTCCAGCAGCTCCAAGGATCCGCGAGCGCGTGGTGGGCCAACTTTTGTGCTTCACAACCTACCGACCGAGTGATGACCTGGGCGGAGTTTCGGACGGCCTTCCGGGCCTATCATATACCGCCCGGTTTGATGAAGAGGAAGACGCAGGAGTTCCTACACCTGCAACAAGGGAGCCGAAACGCGCTGGAATATTCCAGGGCGTTCAACGATCTCGCGCTCTACGCGTCGTATCACGCAGATACGGACGAGAAGCGGCGGGACCACTTTTACCAGGGGCTTAACCCGCTCCTGAAGGACAAGCTGGCGATGTTCAATCGCGGCAGCCTCAACGACATAATTGATGCTGCGATTGTTCAGGAAGACTCCGGCAAGGAGTTGGCGGCGGCAGAGCGAAAGCGAAGCGCGCCGCAGAGCAGCGGAGAAGGAGGCGGTCCTTCTCAGAAGTTTCGGATGGTGAATCGCCCACCATCAGGTCCGCGCTGGCAACCACCACAGCGGTCGATGCCGTTCCGCGGTCGGCCGTACTCTTCACCGGCATTCCGGCCGGTACTGCCAGCACCACCGCAACAACAACAGCAGCAGCGGGCGATGCCGCGTGCGTTTGCACCTCCGCAACGCATGCCGGGCTTTCGTCCCCCGAGTACTCCACCAGCAGCGGCCACATGTTACAAGTGTGGTCGTCCAGGACACTTCGCGAGCAGTTGCCCGGAGAGGCAAGGCGGCGGAGTGGTACCACAGTTTCCGGGGAGGAATCAACCCCGGAACCCTACTAATGCGCGGCGGGCAAACCCTAGGCCCGGCACTGTCCACCAGCTTGCCATTGAGGACGTGCCGGAGGGCGAGCCAATCCTTGCGGCTTGCCAATACTACCCACCGATAGTCCATATTTAATTTGTTCACCGGGTGGGAAGATTTCAGCAAGCGTAATGGTCTCCAAAGCACCATTATGCTTAGCGGGTAGAGTGTACCCCACGTCTCTCATTATCTTAGAGGGACAAAAGGTCGATGTCATCCTAGGGATGTCGTGGTTAACCCGCCACGGCGCTGTTTTAGACACCGTCCTCCGAGTCGTGCACTTAAACTCAGGAGTGCACGGTTCTCACTCATTATTTCTGGACAGTCCAGAAATAAAACTTCCAAGTGTCTATCAAGCCACAACCATCAGATTGGAAGACATTCCAGTGGTCCGAGAATTCCCTGATGTATTCCCGGATGATTTGCCGGGGGTGCCACCCGATAGAGAGGTGGAGTTCAAGATTGAACTTGCACCGGGAACCATGCCAATATCCCGAAGGCCGTACAAGATGGCGCCCAAGGAGTTGGCGGAACTGAAGACTCAGCTCACGGACCTTCTGGAGAAGGGTTTTATTAGGCCGAGCTCCTCGCCATGGGGCTGTTCGGCATTATTTGTCAGAAAGAAGGATGAAACGTTGCGGCTTTGCGTGGACTACCGTCCATTAAATGCCGTAACCATCAAGAACAAGTACCCGTTGCCACGGATCGACATGTTGTTTGATCAGTTGGTCGAAGCAAAGGTCTTTTCCAAGATGGATTTAAGATCCGGGTACCATCAGATTAAGATCAGGGCTG
Organism: Neostapfia colusana; assembly: GCA_030760725.1. Lineage (NCBI taxonomy): Eukaryota > Viridiplantae > Streptophyta > Magnoliopsida > Poales > Poaceae > Neostapfia > Neostapfia colusana. The sequence goes on along the minus strand of JASWHV010000001.1, from coordinate 131,401,354 downwards.
AGGACATTCCAAAGACAGCTTTTTCGACAAGGTACGGACTTTATGAGTACCTGGTCATGTCCTTTGGCCTCACCAATGCTCCAGCTCACTTCATGTATTTAATGAACTCGGTGTTCATGCCGGAGCTGGACAAGTTTGTCGTGGTCTTCATCGACGACATCCTGGTATACTCCAAGTCGGAGGAAGATCACAAGAAACATCTGCGTATAGTCTTGCAACGGCTGCGGGATCACAAGTTATACGCAAAGTTCAGCAAATGCGAGTTTTGGATATCGCAAGTGCCTTTCCTCGGGCATATCATCTCAGCGGAGGGTATCGCTGTGGACCCGAGCAAGATCACGCAAGTGCTGAATTGGAAATCCCCGAGAACTGTTCATGAGGTACGGAGTTTCCTCGGACTCACGGGATATTATCGGAGGTTCATCCCGAACTTCTCGAAGATTGCCAAGCCAATGACGGAGCTGCTGAAGAAGGCTACCAAATATGTTTGGAGTCCAGCATGTGAAACAGCATTCAAGGCTTTAGTCAAGCACCTAACATCAGCACCGGTTTTGGCGCAGCCAGACACAACAAAACCGTTCGATGTGTACTGCGATGCATCCGGCATTGGGCTCGGATGTGTGCTGATGCAAGACCGAAGAGTGGTCGCGTATGGATCACGACAGCTTAGGAACCATGAGCAAAATTATCCAACACACGATTTGGAGCTCGCTGCCGTGGTACTTGCACTGAAAATGTGGAGGCACTACCTACTCGGTAACCTCGTACATTTATATACCGACCACAAAAGCCTCAAGTACATCTTCACTCAGAAGGAACTGAACATGAGGCAACGAAGATGGTTGGAACTGATAAAGGATTACGAGATAGAGATCCATTATCATCCGGGCAAGGCAAACGTTGTGGCAGACGCGCTAAGCCGCAAGTCACACGTCAATAATCTGACCATCACACCGTTGGAAGAGAGCGAACCACCACTACATGTGATTCCACATGGAGCTCTCTACAACCTAGCTTTGATCCCCACCATCCGTGAAGAGATAGCGGCAGCCCAGAAGAATGACAAGGGCATGTCACATTTGCGGAGACGTGTAGACAGTGGGGAGTTGAAATGTTTCCGGAAGGACGGAGACGGCGTCTTATGGTTCAAGGACCGGATCGTCGTACCCCGAAACCCGGAGTTAAGGAAGAGAATCTTTGATGAAGCTCACTTATCTAAGTTTTCTATTCACCCCGGCAGCAACAAGATGTATCAAGAACTCAGAAGCAAGTTTTGGTGGACACGGATGAAGCGAGAGACTGCAAAATACGTGTCCGAGTGTGATACATGTCGAAGGGTGAAGGCAGATCATATGCGGAAGCCGGGACTGCTGCAACCACTGGGCATTCCTGCCTGGAAGTGGGAGGACGTGAGCATGGATTTCGTCGTCGGTTTACCCACCACCTTACAGAAACATGATTCTGTGTGGGTGATCGTCGATCGGCTCACCAAAGTTGCCCATTTCATCCCGGTCAACACCAACTACAACGCCAAGAAGTACGCTGAACTGTACATCTCACGGATCCTATGCTTATACGGCGTACCCCGTACCATCGTATCGGACCGGGGCACTTTATTTGTGTCCCGTTTTTGGGAGCAGCTACACGCTGCCTTGGGGACGAAGCTGATCCGTAGTTCAGCCTACCACCCGCAGACAGATGGGCAAACGGAGCGGGTAAATCAAATCTTAGAAGACATGCTACGAGCTTGCGCTATCGACCACGGCAAGAATTGGGATGATCACTTGCCGTTAGCCGAGTTCTCGTACAACAATGGGTACCAAGCCAGCATCAAGATGGCGCCCTACGAGGCGCTATACGGCAGGAAATGCCGCACACCACTGAACTGGTGTGAGTCTGGCGAGAGGGTTACCTTCGGGATTGACCTTGTCAACAACGCAGAAGAAAAGGTTCGACTGATTCAAGCGAACCTAAAAGCCGCTCAATCCCGACAGAAACAGTATGCGGACCGGAGAAGGCGTCCGTTACAATTCGAAGCTGGAGACCACGTATATCTACGAGTGTCTCCAATGAAGGGCGTAAACAGATTTGGGGTGAGGGGAAAGTTGGCACCCCGGTTCATCGGTCCATTCCAGATTACCGAAAGATGTGGATCGGTGGCATACCGGCTAAGATTACCAGAAGCACTTTTCGGTGTGCACGACGTCTTTCACATTTCCCAGCTGAGGAAGTGTCTCAAGCTATCAACTACCGTTCAGCTGGAAGACATTGAAGAACTGCAACCGGATCTCACCTATCGGGAGGAGCCGGTGCAGATTATTGATGAGAAGGCCCGAACCACACGCAACCGTACGTTGTGGTTCTACAAGGTTCTATGGAGTAATCACTCCATGGACGAAGCGACGTGGGAGAGCGAAGAATTCTTTCGCACTAACTACCCCGAGTTTTTCACGTCGCATATTCGGTAATTTTCCACCGTCCTCTCTCTCATTTCACCTTATAATCTCGGGACGAGATTCTTTTAAGGGGGGAGGAATGTAAGGGCCTCAGTTTTTGACACTCATTTGCAGTGTTCATCACCACACCACACACCTCATTTGAGGAAGAATGATGAACACAAATAAAGAACAAGTAACAATTATCAACATGCTCATTAGGGAACAAACTCACACATTGCAAAAGTGGTACTTCCCACATGTGATATAGATGGGCTGGACATATGAAAACTCCTACACTTTGCTAAGGATGTCCATGCCAAGTTCCACCCAAATTCAAAACCTTTTTGAGGTCATTTTGGGTATAGTTAGGAAGAGGGCAGTTTGAAACCATATTCAAATTCAAACTGTTTTCACCCACTGAATTTAAAAGTGGAAGGCATATTCTTGCTCAGCACATTTTTGTGAGCTCACACACCAATTTTCACTCCATTTGGAGTTGATCTTGACATGAGCTAAGGGGGAGAAATTCAAGCTTTATTTGAATTTCAAACTGCACTTGTGCTGAAATTCATTCAAACCAAACCTCATTGGAACTTTGATCAATTCAAATGGCTCTTGGGTGAATAATTTGAATTGCCAAGGGTAGAATAGGGTTCACTGTTTACCACAGCTGTTAGGAATAAATTTCAGAGGTTAAAAGAGAAGTGGGACCCACATGTCAGCCTCTGCCTCAAAGCAAACCGACTGAACCACAGTTCAGTCGGTTCCCGGCAGCTGTGCGCGCGCGCCACCGAAGGGGGCAGCCGGCGCCAGCTCCTGCTGCGTGCCCCAAGCCGGAGACCAGCCGGCCGGGCTATTTATTCCCTCCCCGGCGTGCTTCAGTCACCATTTCCCCGAGCTACCGGCGTGCGCGACTGCTTTTCCCACTGCCATCACTAGCGCTCGAGTTCCTGCTTGATCAAGCCGATCGCAGCTCCCTCCTTCCATTCCAAGGTCCCAGCAAGGTACTAGCAACCATCCTCCATCCTTCCCATTGATAGAAATCGATTGAAACCGAGTGATATCGGCTGTGCCGAAAGATCAAACTCGGAACTGGAAACCGCCGCACCTCGGGCTCTCGTGGACAGCCCAACCTGGGCGTTGTCACGCCCGAGCCAAGGCACCCTTGGACGCGCAAGTGACCGATGCTGCTCACCCCCGGGCCGCAGCTCGAGTGGTTGCTCACCGGCGGCGAATTTCCACTTTTCCCCTTTCTGTGTGCAGAACGACCTTCGGGTACGATTCTGTTTAATTCGTGCTCTAGAAAGGATTAGAGGGCCTCAGGCCACTCCCACACGAACTAGACACGGTGACGCACAAGTTGCCTTCACAACTCTGGGCCGGAGAACTTCTGTGCCCGGCGTAATTCAAGGTCTACTAATGGCGGAACGCACGGGGGGTATCGGGCGCACGGTGAGGACCTATTTCGGGCCTTCCCCGAGCTACCCCGAGTTCATGTCGACCTTCTCTGAGGTCCACTGATGCTCCCCGACCGATTTCCCAAGTAGCTGAGGCACTAGGAGCGTCAGCCGACATGGCCGAAGTCGTTCCGATATGGCGGCTCGTCGCCGACCATGCTCCGGCCGTTGTCATGAGCAGCTGACCCTCGGATCATGTTCCCCAAGTAAAATTAGGCAGGGGCGGCCAGAATCAAGAAGTTTGGAGCGGTACAGCAGCCAGCGGCGAGCTCTCCGGCGAGGTCCCTCGGCGGCGGAGCGCGGGTGTCGCGAGGTTGAAGAAGGGGGTGGACCCCAGCTGTCAGCGGCCGATATTTTGAATCGGGATCCGGCTGCGGCCGGGATCGGGTGTGCTGGCGCGCAAAATCCTTGTGGGCCGCGGTGTGCTGTCGCTTCGGCGTGCGACGCGTGTCCCCTGGGCCCACGCGCGAGTTTAAACTTTTCCCCGATTTTCAGATTTCCTTCAAACTTCAAATCCTTATAACTTTGGCTAGAAAGCTCCAAATTGAGTGAACCAAATTTTGCTGGATTCAGCTCTTTGAGTACTTTCCAGAAAATCAAGTGTCACTTCATGAAATTCCTTAATTCTCCAGAATTAATTCCTTAAAGTTTAAACTGTTAGGAATTTTAACTGGAGAATCATTTGGAGGAAAATCCTGAAATTTTGCTGAGATGTTCACCAAAATATCCTTGAACTACCATAAAAATTTCAGATCCATTTGAGCTCATTTAGTCCACCTAATGGTGTGATTAGTAAAACTGTTCCAGAGAAAATAGAAAATGTTCAGAAACATTTTCAGAATTTTCTCTGAAATTGTTTAGCTCATATCTTTAGTTAGAGACTTCCAAATTAAGTGAGACCAATTCCATTAGAACCCTCTGAAAATCTAGTTTTCAGAAAGTCATAGTTTGTTTCATGAAAATACTTAGAACACCCTAAAAGCCTTTAATTAAGGTCAAGGACATAATTATTTGTGGAGGGCTCAAATGAGCTTTGCTGCAACTAAAACTTGACCAAGTCTCTGTTTAGGTTGTAACCAAGCCACAGTAAAAGTTTCACAGTCATTAGGTCTATCTAGTAAAGGTTATAGACTTCACAACTTCAAAGTTAATACAAAAGCATTTAATTAATACATACATTGTTCTTATCATGTAGTCGCTAAGGTCGAGGAGGAACCCGAAGTCCTAGACTTCGTTACTCCGGAGGAACAGCTAGCCTACGACCAAGAGCAGCAAGGCAAGCCCCGGTTTGCATTAACCATTTTATAAATTTTTATTGTTTTGAGCACATACTTGTTTTCTTTATGTTGTGCATCAGAGTCTTGTTTGGAAACCCCACTGCATAGCCAAGAAAACCATGGGTTGGGGTTTAGGATTGCAAACCCCGTTAGCCACTGCATTGCTAGGATAGAGTAGGATTCGGTACAAGTCGAGTAGTTGGAACTACTCGCGAGAATAGGCTAGAGGCACATTGCTCGGGTAGAGATAGCACATGATACACATGGCAAGAAAATGAGACCGAGCGGAGAGTAAGGGCAGCAGGACTTTGGGGCCTGTGTGCTGTAGCTCCGCTTGTGTCGATTGAGGACCGAGCCGTGTGCGGGCCTGTTGAACAAGCTAGAACAGTACCGAAGACCTACCGGCTATATGGGAACCGGGAAACTGATGTAACTCGGGTAGCTGGGTATTGAGGCATTGCCCGTCGTTCAGAGGGTAGGTTGAGAGCTCGAGGTGTAAATCAGCTGGCGGCACAGAGATGCGCGTGCAGGGACCTCTTGCTCGGGACGATGGGACCGGTTCAATATTTGGCTAACGGGTGAAAGGTAGTCGCGTACGGCGTCCGTGATGGTTGTTGTAGGCAACATCGAGTACGGGCGTACGTGACGGGTTGTTCGGGTAACCCTGCAGGTGTAAATCGATTATAATCGCCGTCCCTCGCGGTCAGTGAGTACCACTTGTTCACTGTACCGTGACGTAGAAAGAACAGGCTAGTTACATGTTAAAATGTTGCTGATTGAAAGCTGGACATTGATTGTTAATGATATGTTGTAGCTTAGTGCTAACTAAAGTTCTTTTCAACTTTGGGCAAAGTACATGAGAGAAATGCGTTTCTTGTTTGATTGCGGCTCTCTCATGTGCCTTCGCGTAAGGTTCTCCACAACCTGCTGCTAAAACTTGAAAGTAAGGTTCTACTAATTAGGCGAGTCCTTGCAAATGATTTTACCTCATGTAACCCATTACCCTCATGTAGAAGTTCCATGTTTAGGTGAGACGGGTCAGACTTGCTGAGCCTTCGTGCTCACTGCTTGTGTTTGAAGCTTTTGCAGGGTTCTATGAGGAAGGGACTCCCGAAGAGGAGACGGAACCCCAGGAGGGGAACCCCGTCGAGTGGGAGTCGTGCACGCCGCAGAGTTAGTGTGCGTGTGTGCTAGCAAGGACACGTTCAAGGGCTGAACGTGTACTTGATGCTTAGTCTACGCCCGCGAGTGTGGACTAAACTTATTTTGATGTAAACATGTTCATATAACTGTTTATGTAATAAAACTTCCGCTTCCGCTTGCACCTTTGACGTGTGTTATACGGTGCTGTGCAACGCAGCACCCCTCAGCGTGATCCTGGCTCGACAGGACCAGTGGGGTCGTGTCAACATTGCAACCGGATCTCTCTTATACCGAGTGTAAAAGTCCCAAAAATGTGTATGAATAAAAACTATGGTTTGAGTTCATATGTGTGGCAATGACAGGAAAAATGGAACTTGCTAAAACTTTTCTTCATGCAAAGTAATACATGGATGAACATCCAACATGAGGTTCACCTTTTTATTTAAAAGTGTTGAACCAATAAGGAGTTAAATACCTCTTTGCATGTAAGTTTAAAATTCAGATTTGAAATTCAAAGTTCACACATATGGTGACCCAAAAACTTTGAATTAACATGCAGCCATATAGTTGAGTTCTTAGGGAAAAGGTTATCACCAACTTTTCAATTGTAGGGTGGGCTCAAAGGAGAGCTAAAGAGAAGAAATTGCAAATTCTAAACCAAATTCAGATTTAGTCTTGCAAATTCAAACTAAATTTGAAGAATTCAAATTCTAGCCCACCTTTTTAAAATTTAGCATTTTGGGGAGTGAAAAGATCAGCTTGAGAAGATATTTGGTGAAGAAATGGGGGGTGGGACCCACAGGTCATAGAGCTAAAGGAGGAGACTTACTCCCTAAGTTTTGCTCTCGGTGGGGACTTTTCCCGAGCAGCTCGCGAGCGCCACCGAGCAGCTTGCCGGTGACAGCTCCTGCTGCCGGTCTCCATGCGCTGGCGCCCTGGGGTCGGTCCTGGCCGCGCCCCCAACGTGATAACGTGCCCCCCCCGGCCGAAGCAAGGCACAATTGCTTTCTCCTCCTCGCAAACAAACCGAGAGCAGAGCACCTCATCGGCGCTGCTCCACTGCCCCTGTCTCCCGGCCAGCCCAGCGCCTCTCCGGCAGGCTCAAGAGGTCACAGAGGTGCGCCAGGAGGTACTGATCCTCATCCCATCGTCCTCTTGCTCTCCCCCGACGCCGGCTCGCCGGAATTCAATTTTTGGCACCGGCGCACATATAGAACAGCCCGTGTTTAATTCGTGAAATTCTCCCAAACCGATTGATCATACCTCCTACAACAGCAACTAGATGTCCTAGCGCCCTCCCATGCCGAAAACCAAAGGAAACCGACCCTCCTATGCCCCGGGCGACGAGAAATCGTCGCCGGCGGCCAAAACTGCCATGGTCCACGGTGACGACTAGGTTGCAGCCACTTCCTGCACGATCTGATCTCCGTTCCATGTTCCTAGAACCATAGGGATGCTGTAGGACATCGTAGCTCGCCGGGAGATGCCTTGGACACGCTGGAACGCGTCCATGTCGAGCTCCCAAGCCGCCCCGCCGGTGCCGACCCACCTACAGCCGTTTTCACGCGGGGAAACCTTGTCAGGCAGCTGCGCCACGTTCCCAGGAGCATGTAGGGCGAAACCGGAGCTCATTTGGTGGAGAAATGAGAGAGAACGAGCCATGCTAAGTTTTCTGCCGGTGTGCACCCGCGGGCTCTGGCGGGAGGTTGAAGAAGCACCTGACCCGTGGGCCCCACATGCGACTATGCTGTTTAAAATCAAACAGAGAGTTGTGCAAACTTGTAAAATGCATAACTTGGTGTAGGAAGCTCCAAAAATAGTGAGACAAATTTTGTTGGATTCCTCTAAGAGAGTACTATCCAGAGGTACAACCCAATAATTATGAAAACCCATGGTTTTGGCTCATTAATTCATAGAAGGAAAAGCTTGTGGGAATTGTTCCAGGAGTTCTATGTATTGGAAAATCCCCAAATTTGGGCAGGAGAGTCTTCCAAAAATACTTGAACTCCAGTAAAATTTTCAGAAGCATTGGACCTCATTTGCTTGTCCAAATGTGGTGTTAATTCCTTATGTCTCTGAAAATGGGAAAATAAACAGAGGTCAATTTCAGAAAATTTCCCCAAACTTTAGAACCTCATAACTCTTGCTAGGAATCCCCAAATTTAGTGATTAAAATTGGGTTGGATTCATATTGAATAGCTCTGTGGAAATCTACAACCCAATTTGTATGAAACGCATTATTATATTCTGGAAAATTCTTGGAAAGTTTTCTGAAAAAGAATTATTGAGGGAGTTTGGTTTATCCAAAAATATCCAAATTTTGCCAGAATATTCTTTAGCATATTGTTGACCTTATAGCAAATTTTCAGCTCATTTGAAGATCATTTGAGTAGGAATTTGCTAAAAACAATCTGCTGTGTTCATAAGAGTCCAGAAACATTTTCAGAAAATGTTTCCCACTTCCAAAAATCTGTTCTGAGCAATCCATAGCTCCAAAAATCATAGGAAAGTTTAGGCAAGCTCTCTGGGACATACTTGGAATTGTAGTTCACTTAGTTGGGCATGAAAATGCACATTACTACAGAATTAATTCTATTGATTACAAATGCTTAAAGAATTGTTCTGGGAGAACTACCCAAGTAAAAGGGCTGAATTTTGGACCAGATGACTCTCATGTGATCAAGAACGCACATGTAAATTATCAGCCCAAGATGAGTCCTGGAACTCCCTGTTCTTATTCTCCATACTTATGTATAAGTGAAAATACATAAGAGATATTGTGAGAATTATGGAGGACACAATATGACTCCACATTAGCTGCAATTTGGCAAGCTAAATCCTTAGGTAGTATAGAACCTGCTGTAAAAGTTTTGAGGCCATTGGAGTTTTTGTTCTTCAGTTGCACTCAAATCTTTTCAGCTTATCTATTATGTTCATTAGAGAAAAGGGTTAGTGTATAGCTAAGGGCCTTAAGGTCAAATTAGTTTAATTCTGTTCTTTGCACAACAGAGGCAAACCAAGCCATGCTTGGCTTTTCCACACAACCTCTGTTCCTAAGAAATTAATTCCATAACTTCTTTCCATTACAGTCTATAAAATATATGCATATGCATTTCAATAGGAACCACAACGAAGGGGACTCAAAGGAGTGATTCATCGAAGTGGATCAAGCTCCGGAGAGTCAAGCGTGGATCTGCAAGGATACTAACTGCTTATATACGACTACCCTGCAAAACAGGCAAGCTCCGGTTTGCATTTAACAGCTGTTAAGTTTTTATTTTGTACTCACTTTCGGTCATGATATGAACTGTGCATTAGGTCTAGTGATTGATACTCCTCTTGCATAGCCAAATGACCCATGGAGTATTGGGTAGGTGTCTTTTACCGTGTAGAACTGCCATGCTTAAGTACAGTTCGGTAGAAGTCGAGTGGTGAGATGCTACTCGCAGATTTAGGAACAACAGGGGCATACGGGATTGGTTCGTAATTGAATTAGCAAGTTAAAGTTGAGACCGGAAGGTTGTAGGAGCAGCAGGACATAGGGGCCTGGGTGCTGTAGACCTGTCCGTGTCGGTCAAGGACCGATCCGTATGCGGCCCTGTTGAACAAGTTTGAGTTGTGTACCGGACTCATGCTGGCTATATGGGACCCAGTAAACCGATGTACCTCGGGAAGCTGTCGTTGGGACTTTTCGGGTCGCCTCAGGCGGACGGCCGATGTGCAGTATGTGGGGAATATTCTCATGACATCTCACGTCGGAAGGTGCACCATGAGAGTAGCTACTGTACGGGGCGACTTGATCGATTCAGCGGGGGTGAAACGGGGGAAAGGCTGCCACGTACGACGTCAGTGATGGTTGTTGTAGGCAACGTCGAGTACGGGCGTACGTGTCGTGTAGTCCGGGTGTTATTGATTCGAATCACCGTCGCTCGCGGAATGGACCGAGCATACTTGTTCTCACAGTCGTGACGTAGTAAGAACTTGCATGAGAAAGGAACTAATCATTTTTATGTGAAGTATTCTTCTACCTTGTATTGAAGCTTGATGAATAGGCTAGTGCAAACTCGATTCTTTTATGCCATGAGCAATTTACATCGGGGGAAATCGTTTCTTGTTTGATTGTGGACTCCCGATGTGGCGTGCCCAGGGTTACTTAAAATGCCGCAATTAATACCTGAAAGTAAGGATTCACTGTTAGGCGAGTTTAATTATGCTTATGTCATCCTATGTTAGGTTCATAACCTCACTTAGAGTTTCATGTTTAGGGTGACGGTTAAGTCTTGCTGAGCGTTATGCTCACGGATGCTATCCGAGTTGTTTTGCAGGTATTTGACTCGATGCTTATGAGAAGGGATGCCGATGAGACTCGGGGACCTCCGAGTGTTTACTCAAAGAGTATCCTCGCCGCTGCATATTGATCTTCGTGTTGCTAGTAAGAAACGTCCGCGGGCTGGACTGTTTCTTTGTTGCTAGTTTAGATATGAATCGTGAGAGTGATAGTCTTCCGCTGTAGTTTACTCTGATATATATTTATTTGTAAAAGAATCTTGTACGCTTCCGCAAACTATTTATGTAATATGATGTGTGTTCATCGACCCGTGTGCTGTTGGGTGCCGCATAACACGGCACCACCCGACGAGGTCCAGTGGGGCCGTCTCAGCGTGGTATCTGAGCCTTTTACACATGGTATCAGAGCTGCGTTGGGAACAGAGCACGGATTGAGCATCATATTATGTCAAAAACTTAGGATACGGTGAGATAACGGTACTAGGCCCACATAAGGACTATTATTAGCATATTATGAAGGTGGCTATCTAACTTATGTGTTATGTCGGAAAATCGTGCATCTCGGGACGTCTATGTCTTGGGGTGTGCACGTATGCGCTGTCCACCAGTGCGCACAAGCTGAAGGGTGGAGCCTCACGGGTGGCAGGTAACCCGACTCGCTTTAGTATCCTCTATGACTCTTCATGTCGTTTGGGGTATTCGAGCAGCGTCTGTCCCAGGCGTGCGTGGTGCAATTTGGGAGACCCCGTCACGTGGTCAGTAACGTGAACATGTAGCTCAAGGCGTGTTTGGCTTGAGAACACCTCGGCGAGTGATGACGGCTGGGTGTACCAACTGTTATGGATACCGGGTTCGGTGTGCAGCCGAACCTGATGATTGTGTGTGTTTTATGTAGGTACTAACCACGAAAACCTTAGTACGTGTAGAACACGTTTGCGAGTGACTGTTTTAGTGCCACCTAATGATACGTGTATGCCGGTGTAATCCGGATAGGTTTTTCTTTGGTAAGGCAACGTAGTACCGTCATATGTCTTACGGTGCATCGTCACCGTACTACACTGGATAGTATTCTTACCTATGAAGAAATCATTCATGACTAACTTCCAAACTAAAAATGGATGTGATGAAGCACATATTAGTTACTGAGCTCTCCATTTGAACTAAGTTCAAAGAAGAGACTTGTTAGGTTTCTTTTGATCTCAAAGACAGAGTGCTCTGTTCAGACAGAAATTTTTCTGGTCTTTAACAGAGCGTAACTCTGATTAGCTTGACCCAATGGAGGTGTTTGATACATTTCTGGAAAGGTTATTAAGTGCTCTACAACTTTTCTGTAGAACTCCAGTGCCGAATCCGACACAAACTTGGTTGAATGTCCAGATGGATGCAAACTGTTCAGAAAACAGAGCAGCTGCAAACTTCTCTGGATGTTTCTGTAAATTGGCCATAACATTCTGTAGAAAAATCTCTAGGGGTCAGATAATATACCGTTGGAAATGTTATGAAATTTGCAACGATTTTGTAGTTCATAGTTTGTTCAGAATTTTACCCCATTTGTATGTAAAACTGTGGTGAAAACAACCACATACAAAGGAGGTGCTGGTAAAATTTACCCAGAAATTCTGTCAACTTTGAACGATCATAACTTCTGGTTAAGGGATGATCCAGAGGCATGTGATTACTCTCGGAAATATACTGAAGTTAACTTTAACTTTGGTATTCAACTTGAGTTATGAAAATGCTAGTAACTGGATCAAATTCTGGGTTAAGTACTGAAAGGTCTGTTTTGTACCGAATGAGGGACTGGATATGTTGGCTTTAGAAAGATGTGTAAACATGAAATTTTGTTATGCTTTCATAAAGTTTTAGCATGTTCATGTTTTACATACTTTCACATACTGCTGAGATCATGTTTTGACTCCCCTCAAAAAATTATATTTGTGCAGTATGGTGCGTACTCATTCTCCGAGTAGGGTTGATAGTTCTCGTCAAGACGATGATGACTCGACTCCACCACGGGCACCGCCATCAACGGTATGGGCGGATGTCATGGCTCAGATGGTCGAGTCAAGTCAAGAGAACACAAGACTACTCCAAGCCTTGGTACAACAGGGCTTACTCCAGCGTGCACAACAGGACGTTCCACCTCGGAACGCCTACTTGGATTTCTTGGCGACACAACCGCCAATCTTCACGGAAGCCCATGAACCAGTGGAAGCTGATCAGTGGCTTCGAGTTATGGAGTCCAAGTTTGGGGTGTTTGAGTGCGACGAATATCAGAAGGCATCATTTGCAGCTCAACAGCTCCATGGAGCCGCCGGAAATTGGTGGTTCGCTTATCTTGCCACCGTTCCGGAAGGTCATCAAGTGGAATGGACGGAATTTCGTGAAGCATTCCGGGCTCGTCACATTCCTATGGGTTTTATTAAGGCCCAACAGCAAGAATTCAGAAACTTGAAGCAGGGGGACATGAGTGTCCTCGATTATGTCCGAAGATTCAACCTTCTGGCACAATATGCTCCTGCTTATGCAACGAGCGAAGCTGCAATGTGTGACTACTTTTTCTATGGCTTGAGTGCCATACTAAAAGAGAAGTTAGCTTTGTTCAATCAAGGCAGTTACACCGAGTTGATCAGTGCTGCTCTGCTGCAAGAACAAGCGACACTTGAGTGTCAAGCAGAGAAGAGGGACCGGGAGGATGTGCAGGAAGACACACCAGTCGTTCCTCGTAAATATCGTGTGGTGTATCACACACCATCCGATGAAAGATGGCAAACACCTGTGAGATCAACTCCGTACAGATTTCCTGCTCAAGAGTCTTGTCTTGAAGCAACACCATTGCCGCAGCAACGAAGGACACCTGTTGCATCATTGCTGCAGCCAAGTACATCAACTTCTCAACCACAAGTCAACGAAGAACCGGGGAAACCTCCGTGTTCTTATTGCCACCGTTCTGGGCATTTTAGGCAGGAATGCCGGGAGAAGTTGTTCAATACCAGACAGCCATCATCATCACGTGGTATGCCGCCACCTGCTCAAGTCAATGTAACAGCATTGCAAGCCGGGAGTGTGCAACATCTGGCTATTGAGGATGTCCTGGAGGGAGCACTGGTGTTAGCGGGCATGTTCACTCTCAAAGACGTGCCCGTGCTCATACTTTTTTATTCCGGTGCAACCCATAATTTTATCAGCAAAACATGCGTGGATCAGCACCAATTATCCACCAATACTCCCACGACGAGTTTTCTTATACGATCACCGGGAGGAAATATCTCTGCCAATCAGATTGTGTCCCGAGCAGCTTTGTGTTTGGGTGGAAAAATATACCCAACATCGTTGATTATGTTGGATAGGCATAAGATAGACATTATATTGGGGATGTCTTGGTTAAATCGTCACGGTGCCGTTCTCAATATCGGTAACCGGACTGTCCAGATTGACTCGCCGATTCACGGACAGCACACGCTGTTTTTAGACAGCAAAGACCCAGACATGGTAGAGGCCTACCACACGGAAGAGCTGAAGCTTGAAGATATTCCGGTGGTACGTGATTATCCCGACGTATTTCCTGATGATTTACCGGGCATGCCGTCCGAACGGGACGTCGAGTTCAAAATTGAACTGGCGCCGGGAACGACGCCTATTTCACGAAGGCCTTACAAGATGGCACCTAACGAGCTAGCGGAGTTGAAAGAGCAACTGAGTGAACTTTTGAGCAAGGGTTTCATACGACCAAGTTCTTCACCTTGGGGTTGCTCAGCGCTGTTCGTTAAGAAGAAGGACGAAACACTACGGCTATGTGTTGACTACCGTCCTCTCAATGCTGTCACAATAAAGAACAAATATCATTTGCCCCGCATTGACATCCTGTTCGATCAACTTGTGGGTGCAAAGGTATTTTCGAAGATGGATCTTCGGTCGGGATATCATCAAATCAAAATCCGACCGGAGGACATACCGAAGACAGCTTTCTCGACGAGATACGGACTCTATGAGTACCTCGTCATGTCATTTGGGCTAACCAACGCTCCGGCACACTTTATGTATTTGATGAATTCGGTATTCATGCCGGAGCTAGACAAGTTCGTCGTGGTATTCATCGACGACATTTTGGTTTACTCCAAATCTGAAGAAGAGCATGCTGAACATCTGCGCATTGTGCTACAACGGTTGCGGGAGCACCAGTTATATGCCAAGTTCAGCAAGTGCGAGTTCTGGATCGATCAAGTGCCTTTCCTAGGCCATATTATTTCAGCAGAAGGTATCGCCGTGGACCCCAGCAAGATTGAACAAGTGCTGAAGTGGGAATCTCCCAAATCGGTCCACGAGGTCCAAAGTTTCCTAGGTTTAGCGGGGTATTATCGGAGGTTTATTCCGAGCTTCTCAAAGATTGCTAAACCAATGACGGAGCTGCTGAAGAAGGGAACTAAATACATGTGGAATGCAGCATGTGAAGCCGCATTCAAAACTTTGGTGAAACATCTCACAACGGCTCCAGTTCTTGCTCAGCCGGACACGACGAAGCCATTCGATGTATACTGTGATGCATCCGGCATCGGTCTCGGCTGCGTTCTGATGCAAGAAGGGCGTGTAGTCGCCTATGGGTCTCGTCAACTGCGAAACCACGAGCAGCATTATCCAACTCACGATCTTGAGCTTGCTGCTGTGGTGTTGGCGTTAAAGATGTGGAGGCATTACCTACTGGGTAATCCTGTTCACCTCTACACCGACCACAAAAGCCTGAAGTATATCTTCACGCAGAAGGAGCTAAATATGAGACAACGGAGATGGTTGGAGCTCATCAAAGATTATGAAATTGAGATCCACTATCATCCAGGAAAAGCAAACGTGGTTGCCGACGCGCTGAGTCGGAAGGCCCATGTTCACAACTTAGCGGCTGCTGAGTTAGAAGACGAAGAACCAAGCCTCCGTGTCATTCCGTATGGCGCGCTTTATAATCTCGCGCTCATTCCAACAATCCGTGAAGAGATTGTTGAGGCTCAAAGAAGAGACAGAGGCATGTCTCACATACGGAGAAGACTGGACAACGGAGAGGTGAAATGTTTCCGGAAGGATGAGAACGGTACGATATGGTTTAACGACCGTATAGTGGTACCGCGTAATATGAAACTCCGGAAGAAGATCTTGGATGAAGCCCACCTGTCTAAGTTTTCCATTCATCCCGGAAGTAACAAGATGTACCAAGATTTGAAACAGAAATTTTGGTGGACGAGGATGAAGAGGGAGATTGCTAAATACGTATCCGAATGCTATACGTGTAGACGGGTCAAGGCTGATCATATGCGGAAAGCCGGACCGCTACAACCTTTAAAGATTCTGGCGTGGAAATGGGAGGATGTGAGTATGGACTTCATCGTCGGATTACCACTCACATCCAAGAAGCATGACTCGATATGGGTGATCGTCGACCGGTTGACGAAATCAGCTCATTTCATACCGGTAAACACTCATTATCGAGCAAGGCAATATGCGGAGTTATTCATCTCCAGAATTATATGTTCACATGGTGTCCCGAAGACCATCATCTCAGATCGAGGTGCGTTGTTCGTTGCTCGGTTTTGGGAGCAGCTGCATGCCTCGTTGGGCACCAAGCTAATTAGAAGCTCCGCATATCACCCTCAAACCGATGGACAAACTGAGAGGGTGAATCAAGTGCTCGAGGACATGTTGAGAGCATGTGCCATCCACCACGGTAGGAATTGGGACGATCACCTACCGCTGGCGGAGTTTTGATACAACAACGGTTATCAAGCGAGTATTAAAATGGCACCGTATGAAGCTCTCTATGGCCGGAAGTGTCGCACACTACTGAATTGGTGTGAGTCCGGCGAAAGAGTTCTGTTTGGGATTAATCTTGTCAACGAAGCCGAAGACCGAGTTCGGTTGATACAAGAGAACTTAAAGGCTGCCCAATCCCGACAGAAGAGCTACGCCGATCAAAGGCGTAGGCCGTTACATTTTGACGTCGGAGAGCACGTATATCTTCGTGTATCTCCGATGAAGGGAATTCACCGGTTCGGTGTAAAGGGGAAACTCGCTCCCCGTTTTATTGGTCCTTTCGCTATCACGGAGAAGTGCGGACCCGTAGCCTACCGGCTGGAATTACCGGCAAGTTTGGTGGGTGTTCATGATGTATTTCATGTATCACAGCTGCGGAAGTGCCTCAAATTCACCGCTGCTGTTCGCACTGAGGACATCGACGAGTTGAAACCGGACCTGACCTACACCGAGCGACCGGTCCAGATTTTGGATGAAAAGACCCGGGTAACCCGGAACCAGACGATCCAATTTTTCAAGGTACTGTGGAGTAATCACACCGCGGAAGAGGCGACGTGGGAAAGTGAAGATTATCTCCGCACCAACTACCCGGAACTTTTATCTTTGTACAGTTTGTAATTACATCTCCCATCGCGTTCCTCTTTTGTAATCTCGGGACGAGATTCTTTTAAGGGGGGAGGAATGTAAAAGTCCCAAAAATGTGTATGAATAAAAACTATGGTTTGAGTTCATATGTGTGGCAATGACAGGAAAAATGGGACTTGCTAAAACTTTTCTTCATGCAAAGTAATACATGGATGAACATGCAACATGAGGTTCACCTTTTTATTTAAAAGTGTTGAACCAATAAGGAGTTAAATACCTCTTTGCATGTAAGTTTAAAATTCAGATTTGAAATTCAAAGTTCACACATATGGTGACCCAAAAACTTTGAATTAACATGCAGCCATATAGTTGAGTTCTTAGGGAAAAGGTTATCACCAACTTTTCAATTGTAGGGTGGGCTCAAAGGAGAGCTAAAGAGAAGAAATTGCAAATTCTAAACCAAATTCAGATTTAGTCTTGCAAATTCAAACTAAATTTGAAGAATTCAAATTCTAGCCCACCTTTTTAAAATTTAGCATTTTGGGGAGTGAAAAGATCAGCTTGAGAAGATATTTGGTGAAGAAATGGGGGGTGGGACCCACAGGTCATAGAGCTAAAGGAGGAGACTTACTCCCTATGTTTTGCTCTCGGTGGGGACTTTTCCCGAGCAGCTCGCGAGCGCCACCGAGCAGCTTGCCGGTGACAGCTCCTGCTGCCGGTCTCCATGCGCTGGCGCCCTGGGGTCGGTCCTGGCCGCGCCCCCAACGTGATAACGTGCCCCCCGGCCGAAGCAAGGCACAATTGCTTTCTCCTCCTCGCAAACAAACCGAGAGCAGAGCACCTCATCGGCGCTGCTCCACTGCCCCTATCTCCCGGCCAGCCCAGCGCCTCTCCGGCAGGCTCAAGAGGTCACAGAGGTGCGCCAGGAGGTACTGATCCTCATCCCATCGTCCTCTTGCTCTCCCCCGACGCCGGCTCGCCGAAATTCAATTTTTGGTACCGGCGCACATATAGATCAGCCCTTGTTTAATTCGTGAAATTCTCCCAAACCGATTGATCATACCTCCTACAATTTGAACCACAGCAACTAGATGTCCTAGCACCCTCCCATGCCGAAAACCAAAGGAAACCGATGTAAGGGCCTCAGTTTTTGACACACATTTGCAGTGTTCATCACCACACCACACACCTCATTTGAGGAAGAATGATGAACACAAATGAAGAGCAAGTAACAATTATCAACATGCTCATTAGAGAACAAACTTACACATTGCAAAAGTGGTATTTCCCACATGTGATATAGATGGGCTGGACATATGAAAACTCCTACACTTTACTAAGGATGTCCATGCCAAGTTTCACCCAAATTCAAAACGTTTTTGAGGTCAGTTTGGGTATAGTTAGGAAGAGGGCAGTTTGAAACCATATTCAAATTCAAACTGTTTTTATCCAATGAATTTAAAAGTGAGGGGCATATTCTTACTCAGCACATTTTTGTGAGCTCACACACCAATTTTCACTCCATTTGGAGTTGATCTTGACATGAGCTAAGGGGGAGAAATTCAAACTTTATTTGAATTTCAAACTGAACTTGTGCTGAAATTCATTCAAACCAAACCTCATTTGAACTTTGATCAATTCAAATGGCTCATAGGTGAATAATTTGAATTGCCAAGGGTAGTATGGGGTTCACTGTTTACAACAGTGATTAGGAGTAAATTTCAGAGGTTAAAATGGGGGGTGGGACCCACATGTCAGCCTCTACCTCAACACAAACCGACTGAAACACAGTTCAGTCGGTTCCCGGGTGCAGTGTGCGCGCGCCACCGAGGGGGGGGGCAGCCGGCGCCAGCTCCTGCTGCGCGCCCCAAGCCGGAGACCAGCCGCCGGGCTATTTATTCCCTCCCCGGCGTGCTTCAGTCGCCCATTCCCCGAGTTGCCGACGTGCACGACCTGTTCTTCCACTGCCATCGCCGCCGCTCGAGCTCGCGCTTGATCAAGCCCGATCACTCGGGAGCACAGCCTCCTCCACAGCAAAACGGCACCAAGAGATCGTGAGCAACCTCCTAGACTCCGTGTTGGCCAGTGAGCAAGCGTCCTCGAGCTGTACGAGCCATTTCTCCGGCGAGCCGAACATCGCCGCCGATCGGGCTCCCGTGGACAGCACGGCACGACCGTTGTCACGTCCTCTTCTCTACACAAGAAAGGTGCGTGATTGTATGTGGATGGAGTAGCCGAAAGCCGTTTGGCGATTGATCAACCCTCGGCCGAGAATTTCCAAATTTACTCTTGATCAGTTCATAAGGACCGAGCTCACCTTCGGGTGAAATTCGTGCTCTATGCACGAGGGTTGGACGAGCTCGTTACCGAGTAGCTTCTACGCACGATAGCGCCCACGCTCGAACTGGAATTAGGGAAAACCATCGAGAATCGGCCATGTTATGGCTGTTTTCCCCGCCGCCATGGCTGAACACCTCGGCTCACCGTCGAGAGCCTAGTTGCCGGCGTTTCTAGCTTCCACCCAGCCCTGGCTCGGGTTTCCCATGCTCTACTGATGCTCTCCGACCGGTTTCCGGTCGATTTGGTGCACGGGAGAGCGGGACCGACCTCACCGGAACCCTAGCAGGTGCTGTCATCGGTGCGCACGGGTTTCCGGTCATCGCCAGCGGCCGGCGACCCCACCATCGAGTCCAGGGGGTCAGTAAAGGGGCAGGTGGCAAGTTTCGGGCCGGGGGGTGGCCGGGAACTCAGTTCCGGCGAAGGTCGCCGGAGAACGCCGCCGCCGCGCAGTTGGCGCGAGGAGGGAGACGACGCACTGTGTGCGGGGCCCACAAGCCAGAGTTTAAACTTTTTCCCCGAATTTCAGTTTCAGTTCAAACTTCAAATCCTTATAACTTTGGCTAGAAAGCTCCAAATTGAGTGAACCAAATTTTTCTGGATTCAGCTCTCTGAGTACTTTCCAGAAAATCAAGTTTCACTTCATGAAATTCCTTATTTCTCCAGAATTAATTCCTCAAAGTTTAAACTGTTAGGAATTTTAACTGGAGAATCCTTTGGAGGAAAATCCTGAAATTTGGCTGAGATGTTCACTAAAATATCCTTGAACTACCATAAAAATTTCAGATCCATTTGAGCTCATTTAATCCACCTAATGGTGTGATTAGTGAAACTGTTCCAGAGAAAATAGAAAATGTTCAAAAACATTTTCAGAATTTTCTCTGAAATTGTTTAGCTCATATCTTTAGTTAGAGACTTCCAAATTAAGTGAGACCAACTCCATTAGAACCCTCTGAAAATCTAGTTTTCAGAAAGTCATAGTTTGTCTCATGAAAATTCCTAGAACACCCTAAGAGTTCCAATTAAGGTCAAGGACATAATTATTTGTGGAGGGCTCAAATGAGCTTTGCTGCAACTAAAACTTGACCAAGTCTCTGTTTAGGTTGTAACCAAGCCACAGTAAAAGTTTCACAGTCATTAGGTCTATCTAGCAAAGGTTATAGACTTCACAACTTCAAAGTTAATACAAATGCATTTAAATTGATACATATGTTTCTTATATCATGTAGTCGCTAAGGTCGAGGAGGAACCCGAAGTCCTAGACTTCGTTACTCCGGAGGAACAGCTAGCCTACGACCAAGAGCAGCAAGGCAAGCCCCGGTTTGCATTAACCATTTTTACAAATTTTTATTGTTTTGAGCACATACTTGTTTCCTTTATTCTATGCATTAGAGTCTTGTTTGGAAACCCCACTGCATAGCCAAGAAAACCAGGGGTTGGGTTTAGGATTGCAAACCCCGTTAGCCACTGCATTGCTAGGATAGAGTAGGATTCGGTACAAGTCGAGTAGTTGGAACTACTCGCGAGAATAGGCTAGTGGCACATCGCTCGGGTAGAGATAGCACATGATACACATGGCAAGAAAATGAGACCGAGCGGAGGGTAAGGGCAGCAGGACTTTGGGGCCTGTGTGCTGTAGCTCTGCTTGTGTCGGTTGAGGACCGAGCCATGTGCGGGCCTGTTGAACAAGCTAGAACAGTACCGAAGACCTACCGGCTATATGGGAACCGGGAAACTGATGTAACTCGGGTAGCTGGGTATTGAGGCATTGCCCGTCGTTCAGAGGGTAGGTTGAGAGCTCGAGGTGTAAATCGGCTGGCGGCACGGAGATGCGCGTGCAGAGACCTCTTGCTCGGGACGATGGGACCGGTTCAATATTTGGCTGACGGGTGAAAGGTAGTCGCGTACGGCGTCCGTGATGGTTGTTGTAGGCAACATCGAGTACGGGCGTACGTGACGGGTTGTTCGGGTAACCCTGCAGGTGTAAATCGATTATAATCGCCGTCCCTCGCGGTCAGTGAGTACCACTTGTTCACTGTACCGTGACGTAGAAAGAACAGGCTAGTTACATGTTAAAATGTTGCTGATTGAAAGATGGACTTGATTGCTAATGACTTGCTGTAGTTAGAGCTAACTAAAGTTCATTTCAACTTTGGGCAAAGTACATGAGAGAAATGCGTTTCTTGTTTGATTGCGGCTCTCTCATGTACCTTAGCGTAAGGTTCTCCACAACCTGCTGCTAAAACTTGAAAGTAAGGTTATACTAATTAGGCGAGTCCTTGCAAATGATTTTTACCTCATGCAACCCATTACCCTCATGTAGAAGTTCCATGTTTAGGTGAGACGGGTCAGACTTGCTGAGCCTTCGTGCTCACTGCTTGTGTTTGAAGCTTTTGCAGGGTTCTATGAGGAAGGGACTCCCGAAGAGGAGACGGAACCCCAGGAGGGGAACCCCGTCGAGTGGGAGTCGTGCACGCCGCAGAGTTAGTGTGCGTGTGTGCTAGCAAGGACACGTTCGAGGGCTGAACGTGCACTTGATGCTTAGTCTACGCCCGCGAGTGTGGACTAAACGTATTTTGATGTAAACAGGTTCATAAAACTGTTTATGTAATAAACTTCCGCTTCCGCTTTGTACCTTTGACGTGTGTTATACGGTGCTGTGCAACGCAGCACCCCTCAGCGTGATCCTGGCTCGACAGGACCAAATGGGGTCGTGTCAGCGTGGTATCAGAGCTCGCTTGAGGTTTAACACAGTACAAAGGTCTTCTTTTTCAAAAATCCAGTGAGGAACGAGTTAGTAGCCCGTATAAGGATGTTATTAGCATATAGAAAGTGGCATATTAACCTATTTGTTATGTCGGAAAATCGTGCATCTCGGGACGTTCATGTCTTGGGGGGTGCACGTAAGCGCTGTCCACCAGTGCGCACAAGCTGAAGGGTGGAGCCCCACGGGTGGCAGGTAACCCGACCCGCTTTGATATCCTCTACGACTCTTAATGTCGTTTGGGGTATTCAAGCAACGTCTGTCCCTGGCGTGCGTGGTGCAACATGGGAGACCCCGTCACGTGGTCTGAAACGTGAACACGTAACTCAAGGCGTGGTTGGCTTGAGAACATCCGGGCGAGTGATGACGGCCGGGTGTACGAACTGTATGGATTCCGGGCTCGGTGTGCAGCCGAGTCTGACGATTGATTGAGTTTCTGCAGGTAGCCTGACCACGAAACGGTAGACGTGTAGCATCCGTGTGCGAGTGACGAGTAGTGCCACTGAAATAACGAAGCCGGCTAAGTCCGGTATAGGTTTTTCCTTTGTGAGGACGTAGTACCGACATAATCTGGTGACGCATCGACGTCACACCCCATTAAATAAACAACTTCATTTAAAAACTTGAAAGTTTTGCTCCAAAGTAGTAAAACTTGATGTAACTCCTTCCCTTGAACAGGATATTCAAAGTTAACAAGTTTTCAACTTATAGGTTGTTAAGGACAGAGCACTCTGTTTTCAGCTGAATCAAGGCTGAAGTTAATCAGAGGCTAGAGGTTGAGTTTTTTCGAGATTGGGGTCGTATGATACATTTCTGGAAGGCTTTGGAAGAGCTTTACAACTTTTCTGTTGAGGTCCAGAGGCGTTTCATCCCTTAACCAATCGAAAAATGCTGTAGAGTTGGAACTGTCCAGAAAACAGGGCAGAGCAAAGACTCTCTGTAAACTCTCTGTAAATTAAGCATAACTTCCTGCTTAAAAATCCAAAAATAGAAAATGAGGTAGTTCTGGAAAGCTTATGAGATGGGTTACAACTTTGTAACAGAAAGTTTTGTAAGATTAGGAACAGAATTAACTGGGATTCTTGGATCAATTCAGTACCTAAAGCAGGGAGGTGCTGTCCAATTGATTCCAGAAATTCTGTTAACTTTGACATCTCATAAATTTTGAACCAGGACAGATTTGAGGCCAAGCAAACACTTTCTGGAAAGCTATTGAAGTTAGCTTTAACTTTGATGTTGAGCTCCAGAATTAGTTTTGCTGTTAACATGGCCTAAATCAGGTTGAAATGGAAACTGGTCAGGGCTGTCATGGGAACAGCAGATCAGCAGTCAAATTTGTTTAAAATTTGAACTATGTTTCCAAGTGTTATGAGTTCAAGGACATATCTTATGTTATAACTCGATGGTTTACTGTTTAAATAAATATTTGACATTTCTCAAATATATTTTTACAGATGGCAGCAGATAAACGGTTGGAGAATGGGTGGGTAGTTTCCCACTGCTCTGACCGTAGCGGCTACCCGGAAGCATTGTGGCAAATGCTCCAATATTTCGGGTACAACCAGATGCCGCAATACTTCGCCAAGGAAGACGGCGAAGAGGGGAACAAGATGTGGACGATCCATGTCGAGGTTCCTGCAGGACCTACGCCACCCGGTTGGGTGCCATTCACCGTCACGGTGAGAGGAAGACGCAGGAGTTCCTACACCTGCAACAAGGGAGCCGGAACGCGCTGGAATACTCCAGAGCGTTCAACGATCTCGCGCTCTACGCGTCGTATCACGCAGATACGGACGAGAAGCGGCGGGACCACTTTTACCAGGGGCTTAACCCGCTCCTGAAGGACAAGTTGGCGATGTTCAATCGCGGCAGCCTTAACGACATCATTGATGCTGCGATTGTTCAGGAGGACTCCGGCAAGGAGTTAGCGGCGGTAGAAAGAAAGCGAAGCGCGCCGCAGAGCAGTGGAGAAGGAGGCGGTCCTTCTCAGAAGTTTCGGATGGTGAATCGCCCACCATCAGGCCCACGCTGGCAACCACCACAGCGGTCGATGCCGTTCCGCAGTCGGCCGTACTCTTCACCGGCATTCCGGCCGGCACTGCCAGTACCACCGCAACAACAACAGCAGCGGGCGATGCCGCGTGCCTTTACACCTCAGCAATGCATGCCGGGCTTTCGTCCACCAAGTACTCCACCAGCAGCGGCCACATGTTACAAGTGTGGTCGTCCAGGACACTTCGCGAGCAGTTGCCCGGAGAGGCAAGGCGGCGGAGTGGAACCACAGTTTCCGGGGAGGAATCAACCCCGGAACCCTACTAATGCGCGGCGGGCAAACCCTAGGCCCGGCACTGTCCACCAGCTTGCCATTGAGGACGTGCCGGAGGGCGAGCCAATCCTTGCGGGTATGTTCCAACTCCACCAGCATCCCGCTATAGTACTGTTTGATTCGGGCGCCACGCATAATTTTATTAGCCAAGCTTTCATTGCTAAACACAGTTTGCCAATATTACGCACCGATAGTCCATATTTAATTTGTTCACCGGATGGGAAGATTTCAGCAAGCGTAATGGTCTCCAAAGCACCATTATGCTTAGCGGGTAGAGTGTACCCCACGTCTCTCATTATCTTAGAGGGACAAAAGGTCGATGTCATCCTAGGGATGTCGTGGTTAACCCGCCACGGCGCTGTTTTAGACACCGTCCTTCGAGTCGTGCACTTAAACTCAGAGGTGCACGGTTCTCACTCATTATTTCTGGACAGTCCGGAAATAAAACTTCCAAGTGTCTATCAAGCCACCACCATCAGATTGGAAGACATTCCAGTGGTCCGAGAGTTCCCTGATGTATTCCCGGATGATTTGCCGGGGATGCCACCCGATAGAGAGGTGGAGTTCAAGATTGAACTTGCACCGGGAACCATGCCAATATCCCGAAGGCCGTACAAGATGGCGCCCAAGGAGTTGGCTGAACTGAAGACTCAGCTCACGGACCTTCTGGAGAAGGGTTTTATTAGGCCGAGCTCCTCGCCATGGGGCTGTTCGGCATTATTTGTCAAGAAAAAGGATGAAACGTTGCGGCTTTGCGTGGACTACCACCCATTAAATGCCGTAACCATCAAGAACAAGTACCCGTTGCCACGGATCGACATGTTGTTTGATCAGTTGGTCGAAGCAAAGATCTTTTCCAAGATGGATTTAAGATCCGGGTACCATCAGATTAAGATAAGGGCGGAGGACATTCCAAAGACAGCTTTCTCGAGAAGGTACGGACTTTATGAGTACCTGGTCATGTCCTTCGGCCTCACAAATGCTCCAGCTCACTTCATGTACTTAATGAACTCGGTGTTCATGCCGGAGCTGGACAAGTTTGTCGTGGTCTTCATCGACGACATCCTGGTATATTCCAAGTCGGAGGAAGATCACAAGAAACATCTGCGTATAGTCTTGCAACGGCTGCGGGATCACAAGTTATACGCAAAATTCAGCAAATGCGAGTTTTGGATATCGCAAGTGCCTTTCCTCGGGCACATCATCTCAGCGGAGGGTATCGCTGTGGACCCGAGCAAGATCACGCAAGTGCTGAATTGGAAATCCCCGAGAACGGTTCATGAGGTACGGAGTTTCCTCGGACTCGCGGGATATTATCGGAGGTTCATTCCGAACTTCTCGAAGATTGCCAAGCCAATGACAGAGCTGCTGAAGAAGGCTACCAAATATGTTTGGAGTCCAACATGTGAAGCAGCATTCAAGGCTTTAGTCAAGCACCTGACATCAGCACCGGTTTTGGCGCAGCCAGACACAACAAAACCGTTCGATGTGTACTGCGATGCATCCGGCATTGGGCTCGGATGTGTGCTGATGCAAGACCGAAGAGTGGTCGCGTATGGATCACGGCAGCTTAGGAACCATGAGCAGAATTATCCAACTCAAGATTTGGAGCTCGCTGCCGTGGTACTTGCACTAAAAATGTGGAGGCACTACCTACTCGGTAACCTCGTACATTTATATACCGACCACAAAAGCCTCAAGTATATATTCACTCAGAAGGAGCTGAACATGAGGCAACGAAGATGGTTAGAGCTGATAAAGGATTACAAAATACAGATCCATTATCATCCGGGCAAGGCAAACATAGTGGCAGATGCGCTGAGCCGCAAGTCACACGTCAACAATCTGACCATCACACCGTTGGAAGAGAGCGAACCACCACTACGTGTGATTCCATACGGAGCTCTCTACAACTTAGCTTTGATCCCCACCATCCGAGAAGAGATAGCGGCAGCCCAGAAGAATGACAAGGGCATGTCACATTTGCGGAGACGTATAGACAGTGGGGAGTTGAAATGTTTCCGGAAGGACGGAGACGGCGTCCTATGGTTCAAGAACCGGATCGTCGTACCCCGAAACCCGGAGTTACGGAAGAAAATCTTTGATGAGGCTCACTTATCAAAGTTTTCTATTCACCCCGGCAGCAACAAAATGTATCAAGAACTCAGAAGAAAGTTTTGGTGGACACGGATGAAGCGAGAGACTGCAAAATACGTGTCCGAGTGTGATACATGTCGAAGGGTGAAGGCAGACCACATGCGGAAGCCGGGACTGCTGCAACCACTGGGCATTCCTGCCTGGAAGTGGGAGGACGTGAGCATGGATTTCGTCGTCGGTTTACCCACCACCTTGCAGAAACATGATTCTGTGTGGGTGATCGTCGATCGGCTCACCAAAGTTGCCCATTTCATCCCGGTCAACACCAACTACAACGTCAAGAAGTACGCTGAACTGTACATCTCACGGATCCTATGCTTATACGGCGTACCCCGTACCATCATATCGGACCGGGGCACCTTATTTGTGTCCCGTTTTTTGGAGCAGCTACACGCTGCCTTGGGTACGAAGCTGATCCGTAGTTCAGCCTACCACCCGCAGACGGATGGGCAAACCGAGCGGGTAAATCAAATCCTAGAAGACATGCTACGAGCTTGCGCTATCAACCACGGCAAGAATTGGGATGATCACTTGCCGTTAGCCGAGTTCTCGTACAACAATGGGTACCAAGCCAGCATCAAGATGGCGCCCTACGAGGCGCTATACGGAAGAAAATGCCGCACACCATTGAACTGGTGTGAGTCTGGCGAAAGGGTTACCTTCGGGATTGATCTTGTCAACAACGCGGAAGAAAAGGTTCGACTAATTCAAGCGAACCTAAAAGCCGCTCAATCCCGTCAGAAACAGTATGCGGACCGGAGAAGGCGCCCATTACAATTCGAAGTTGGGGACCACGTATATCTACGGGTGTCTCCAATGAAGGGTGTAAATAGATTTGGGGTGAGGGGAAAGTTAGCACCCCGCTTCATCGGTCCATTCCAGATTACCGAAAGATGTGGATCGGTGGCATACTGGCTGAAATTACCAGAAGCACTTTCCGGTGTGCACGACGTCTTTCATATTTCCCAGCTGAGGAAGTGTCTCAAGCTATCAACTACCGTTCAGCTGGAAGACATTGAAGAGCTGCAACCGGATCTCACCTATTGGGAGGAACCGGTGCATATTATTGATGAAAAGGCCCGAACCACACGCAACCGTACGTTGTGGTTCTACAAGGTTCTATGGAGTAATCACTCCATGGACGAAGCGACATGGGAGAGCGAAGAATTCCTTCGCACTAACTACCCCGACTTTTTCACGTCGCATATCCGGTAATTTTCTACCGTCCTCTCTGTCGTTTTCACCTTATAATCTCGGGACGAGATTCTTTAAGGGGGGAGGAATGTAAGGGCCTCAGTTTTTGACGCACATTTGCAGTGTTCATCACCACACCACACACCTCATTTGAGGAAGAATGATGAACACAAATGAAGAGCAAGTAACAATTATCAACATGCTCATTAGAGAACAAACTTACACATTGCAAAAGTGGTATTTCCCACATGTGATATAGATGGGCTGGACATATGAAAACTCCTACACTTTACTAAGGATGTCCATGCCAAGTTTCACCCAAATTCAAAACCTTTTTGAGGTCAGTTTGGGTATAGTTAGGAAGAGGGCAGTTTGAAACCATATTCAAATTCAAACTGTTTTTATCCAATGAATTTAAAAGTGGGGGGCATATTCTTACTCAGCACATTTTTGTGAGCTCACACACCAATTTTCACTCCATTTGGAGTTGATCTTGACATGATCTAAGGGGGAGAAATTCAAACTTTATTTGAATTTCAAACTGAACTTGTGCTGAAATTCATTCAAACCAAACCTCATTTGAACTTTGATCAATTCAAATGGCTCATAGGTGAATAATTTGAATTGCCAAGGGTAGTATGGGGTTCACTGTTTACAACAGTGATTAGGAGTAAATTTCAGAGGTTAAAATGGGGGGTGGGACCCACATGTCAGCCTCTACCTCAACACAAACCGACTGAAACACAGTTCAGTCGGTTCCCGGGTGCAGTGTGCGCGCGCCACCGAGGGGGGGGGGGCAGCCGGCGCCAGCTCCTGCTGCACGCCCCAAGCCGGAGACCAGCCGCCGGGCTATTTATTCCCTTCCCGGCGTGCTTCAGTCGCCCATTCCCCGAGTTGCCGACGTGCACGACCTGTTCTTCCACTGCCATCGCCGCCGCTCGAGCTCGCGCTTGATCAAGCCCGATCACTCGCGAGCACAGCCTCCTCCACAGCAAAACGGCACCAAGAGATCGTGAGCAACCTCCTAGACTCCGTGTTGGCCAGTGAGCAAGCGTCCTCGAGCTGTACGAGCCATTTCTCCGGCGAGCCGAACATCGCCGCCGATCGGGCTCCCGTGGACAGCACGGCATGACCGTTGTCACGTCCTCTTCTCTACACAAGAAAGGTGCGTGATTGTATGTGGATGGAGTAGCCGAAAGCCGTTTGGCGATTGATCAACCCTCGGCCGAGAATTTCCAAATTTACTCTTGATCAGTTCATAAGGACCGAGCTCACCTTCGGGTGAAATTCGTGCTCTATGCACGAGGGTTGGACGAGCTCGTTACCGAGTAGCTTCTACGCACGATAGCGCCCACGCTCGAACTGGAATTAGAGAAAACCATCGAGAATCGGCCATGTTATGGCTGTTTTCCCCGCCGCCATGGCTGAACACCTCGGCTCACCGTCGAGAGCCTAGTTGCCGGCGTTTCTAGCTTCCACCCAGCCCTGGTTCGGGTTTCCCATTCTCTACTGATGCTCTCCGACCGGTTTCCGGTCGATTTGGTGCACGGGAGAGCGGGAACGACCTCACCGGAACCCTAGCAGGTGCTGTCATCGGTGCGCACGGGTTTCCGGTCATCGCCGGCGGCCGGCGACCCCACCATCGAGTCCAGGGGGTCAGTAAAGGGGCAGGCGGCAAGTTTCGGGCCGGGGGGTGGCCGGGAACTCAGTTCCGGCGAAGGTCGCCGGAGAACGCCGCCGCCGCGCAGTTGGCGCGAGGAGGGAGACGACGCACTGTGTGCAGGGCCCACAAGCCAGAGTTTAAACTTTTTCCCCGAATTTCAGTTTCAGTTCAAACTTCAAATCCTTATAACTTTGGCTAGAAAGCTCCAAATTGAGTGAACCAAATTTTGATGGATTCAGCTCTCTGAGTACTTTCCAGAAAATCAAGTTTCACTTCATGAAATTCCTTATTTCTCCAGAATTAATTCCTCAAAGTTTAAACTGTTAGGAATTTTAACTGGAGAATCCTTTGGAGGAAAATCCTGAAATTTGTCTGAGATGTTCACTAAAATATCCTTGAACTACCATAAAAATTTCAGATCCATTTGAGCTTATTTAATCCACCTAATGGTGTGATTAGTGAAACTGTTCCAGAGAAAATAGAAAATGTTCAAAAACATTTTCAGAATTTTCTCTGAAATTGTTTAGCTCATATCTTTAGTTAGAGACTTCCAAATTAAGTGAGACCAACTCCATTAGAACCCTCTGAAAATCTAGTTTTCAGAAAGTCATAGTTTGTCTCATGAAAATTCCTAGAACACCCTAAGAGTTCCAATTAAGGTCAAGGACATAATTATTTGTGGAGGGCTCAAATGAGCTTTGCTGCAACTAAAACTTGACCAAGTCTCTGTTTAGGTTGTAACCAAGCCACAGTAAAAGTTTCACAGTCATTAGGTCTATCTAGCAAAGGTTATAGACTTCACAACTTCAAAGTTAATACAAATGCATTTAAATTGATACATATGTTTCTTATATCATGTAGTCGCTAAGGTCGAGGAGGAACCCGAAGTCCTAGACTTCGTTAATCCGGAGGAACAGCTAGCCTACGACCAAGAGCAGCAAGGCAAGCCCCGGTTTGCATTAACCATTTTTACAAATTTTTATTGTTTTGAGCACATACTTGTTTCCTTTATTCTATGCATTAGAGTCTTGTTTGGAAACCCCACTGCATAGCCAAGAAAACCAGGGGTTGGGTTTAGGATTGCAAACCCCGTTAGCCACTGCATTGCTAGGATAGAGTAGGATTCGGTACAAGTCGAGTAGTTGGAACTACTCGCGAGAATAGGCTAGTGGCACATCGCTCGGGTAGAGATAGCACATGATACACATGGCAAGAAAATGAGACCGAGCGGAGGGTAAGGGCAGCAGGACTTTGGGGCCTGTGTGCTGTAGCTCCGCTTGTGTCGGTTGAGGACCGAGCCGTGTGCGGGCCTGTTGAACAAGATAGAACAGTACCGAAGACCTACCGGCTATATGGGAACCGAGAAACTGATGTAACTCGGGTAGCTGGGTATTGAGGCATTGCCCGTCGTTCAGAGGGTAGGTTGAGAGCTCGAGGTGTAAATCGGCTGGTGGCACGGAGATGCGCGTGCCGAGACCTCTTGCTCGGGACGATGGGACCGGTTCAATATTTGGCTGACGGGTGAAAGGTAGTCGCGTACGGCGTCCGTGATGGTTGTTGTAGGCAACATCGAGTACGGGCGTACGTGACGGGTTGTTCGGGTAACCCTGCAGGTGTAAATCGATTATAATCGCCGTCTCTCGCGGTCAGTGAGTACCACTTGTTCACTGTACCGTGACGTAGAAAGAACAGGCTAGTTACATGTTAAAATGTTGCTGATTGAAAGATGGACTTGATTGCTAATGACTTGCTGTAGTTAGAGCTAACTAAAGTTCATTTCAACTTTGGGCAAAGTACATGAGAGAAATGCGTTTCTTGTTTGATTGCGGCTCTCTCATGTACCTTAGCGTAAGGTTCTCCACAACCTGCTGCTAAAACTTGAAAGTAAGGTTCTACTAATTAGGCGAGTCCTTGCAAATGATTTTTACCTCATGCAACCCATTACCCTCATGTAGAAGTTCCATGTTTAGGTGAGACGGGTCAGACTTGCTGAGCCTTCGTGCTCACTGCTTGTGTTTGAAGCTTTTGCAGGGTTCTATGAGGAAGGGACTCCCGAAGAGGAGACGGAACCCCAGGAGGGGAACCCCATCGAGTGGGAGTCGTGCACGCCGCAGAGTTAGTGTGCGTGTGTGCTAGCAAGGACACGTTCGAGGGCTGAACGTGCACTTGATGCTTAGTCTACGCCCGCGAGTGTGGACTAAACGTATTTTGATGTAAACAGGTTCATAAAACTGTTTATGTAATAAACTTCCGCTTCCGCTTTGTACCTTTGACGTGTGTTATACGGTGCTGTGCAACGCAGCACCCCTCAGCGTGATCCTGGCTCGACAGGACCAAATGGGGTCATGTCAACCGACCCTCCTATGCCCCGGGCGACGAGAAATCGTCGCCGGCGGCCAAAACTGCCATGGTCCACGGTGACGACTAGGTTGCAGCCACTTCCTGCACGATCTGATCTCCGTTCCATGTTCCTAGAACCATAGGGATGCTGTAGGACATCGTAGCTCGCCGGGAGATGCCTTGGACACGCTGGAACGCGTCCATGTCGAGCTCCCGAGCCGCCCCGCCGGTGCCGACCAACCTACAGCCGTTTTCACGCGGGGAAACCTTGTCAGGCAGCTGCGCCACGTTCCCAGGAGCATGTAGGGCGAAACCGGAGCTCATTTGGTGGAGAAATGAGAGAGAACGAGCCATGCCAAGTTTTCTGCCGGTGTGCACCCGCGGGCTCTGGCGGGAGGTTGAAGAAGCACCTGACCCGTGGGCCCCACATGCGACTGTGCTGTTTAAAATCAAACAGAGAGTTGTGCAAACTTGTAAAATGCATAACTTGGTGTAGGAAGCTCCAAAAATAGTGAGACAAATTTTGTTGGATTCCTCTAAGAGAGTACTATCCAGAGGTACAACCCAATAATTATGAAAACCCATGGTTTTGGCTCATTAATTCATAGAAGGAAAAGCTTGTGGGAATTGTTCCAGGAGTTCTATGTATTGGAAAATCCCCAAATTTGGGCAGGAGAGTCTTCCAAAAATACTTGAACTCCAGTAAAATTTTCAGAAGCATTGGACCTCATTTGCTTGTCCAAATGTGGTGTTAATTCCTTATGTCTCTGAAAATGGGAAAAATAAACAGAGGTCAATTTCAGAAATTTTCCCCAAACTTTAGAACCTCATAAATCTTGCTAGGAATCCCCAAATTTAGTGATTAAAATTGGGTTGGATTCATATTGAATAGCTCTGTCGAAATCTACAACCCAATTTGTATGAAACGCATTATTATATTCTGGAAAATTCTTGGAAGGTTTTCTGAAAAAGAATTATTGAGGGAGTTTGGTTTATCCAAAAATACCCAAATTTTGCCAGAATATTCTTTAGCATATTGTTGACCTTATAGCAAATTTTCAGCTCATTTGAAGATCATTTGAGTAGGAATTTGCTAAAAACAATCTGCTGTGTTCATAAGAGTTCAGAAACATTTTCAGAAAATGTTTCCCACTTCCAAAAATCTGTTCTGAGCAATCCATAGCTCCAAAAATCATAGGAAAGTTTAGGCAAGCTCTCTGGGACATACTTGGAATTTTAGTTCACTTAGTTGGGCATGAAAATGCACATTACTACAGAATTAATTCTATTGATTACAAATGCTTAAAGAATTGTTCTGGGAGAACTACCCAAGTAAAAGGGCTGAATTTTGGACCAGATGACTCTCATGTGATCAAGAACGCACATGTAAATTATCAGCCCAAGATGAGTCCTGGAACTCCCTGTTCTTATTCTCCATACTTATATATAAGTGAAAAATACATAAGAGATATTGTGAGAATTATGGAGGACACAATATGACTCCACATTAGCTGCAATTTGGCAAGCTAAATCCTTAGGTAGTATAGAACCTGCTGTAAAAGTTTTTAGGCCATTGGAGTTTTTGTTCTTCAGTTGCACTCAAATCTTTTCAGCTTATCTATTATGTTCATTAGAGAAAAGGGTTAGTGTATAGCTAAGGGCCTTAAGGTCAAATTAGTTTAATTATGTTCTTTGCACAACAGAGGCAAACCAAGCCATGCTTGGCTTTTCCACACAACCTCTGTTCCTAAGAAATTAATTCCATAACTTCTTTCCATTACAGTCTATAAAATATATGCATATGCATTTCAATAGGAACCACAACGAAGGGGACTCAAAGGAGTGATTCATCGAAGTAGATCAAGCTCCGGAGAGTCAAGGGTGGATCTGCAAGGATACTAACTGCTTATATACGACTACCCTGCAAAACAGGCAAGCTCCGGTTTGCATTTAACAGCTGTTAAGTTTTTATTTTGTACTCACTTTCGGTCATGATATGAACTGTGCATTAGGTCTAGTGATTGATACTCCTCTTGCATAGCCAAATGACCCATGGAGTATTGGGTAGGTGTCTTTTACCGTGTAGAACTGCCATGCTTAAGTACGGTTCGGTAGAAGTCGAGTGGTGAGATGCTACTCGCAGATTTAGGAACAACAGGGGCATACGGGATTGGTTCGTAATTGAATTAGCAAGTTAAAGTTGAGACCGGAAGGTTGTAGGAGCAGCAGGACATAGGGGCCTGGGTGCTGTAGACCTGTCCGTGTCGGTCAAGGACCGATCCGTATGCGGCCCTGTTGAACAAGTTTGAGTTGTGTACCGGACTCATGCTGGCTATATGGGACCCAGTAAACCGATGTACCTCGGGAAGCTGTCGTTGGGACTTTTCGGGTCGCCTCAGGCGGACGGCCGGTGTGCAGTATGTGGGGAATATTCTCATGACATCTCACGTCGGAAGGTGCACCATGAGAGTAGCTACTGTACGGGGTGACTTGATCGATTCAGCGGGGGTGAAACGGGGGAAAGGCTGCCACGTACGACGTCAGTGATGGTTGTTGTAGGCAACGTCGAGTACGGGCGTACGTGTCGTGTAGTCCGGGTGTTATTGATTCGAATCACCGTCGCTCGCGGAATGGACCGAGCATACTTGTTCTCACAGTCGTGACGTAGTAAGAACTTGCATGAGAAAGGAACTAATCATTTTTATGTGAAGTATTCTTCTACCTTGTATTGAAGCTTGATGAATAGGCTAGTGCAAACTCGATTCTTTTATGCCATGAGCAATTTACATCGGGGGAAATCGTTTCTTGTTTGATTGTGGACTCCCGATGTGGCGTGCCCAGGGTTACTTAAAATGCCGCAATTAATACCTGAAAGTAAGGATTCACTGTTAGGCGAGTTTAATTATGCTTATGCCATCCTATGTTAGGTTCATAACCTCACTTAGAGTTTCATGTTTAGGGTGACGGTTAAGTCTTGCTGAGCGTTATGCTCACGGATGCTATCCGAGTTGTTTTGCAGGTATTTGACTCGATGCTTATGAGAAGGGATGCCGATGAGACTCGGGAACCTCCGAGTGTTTACTCAAAGAGCATCCTCGCCGCTGCATATTGATCTTCGTGTTGCTAGTAAGAAACGTCCGCGGGCTGGACTGTTTCTTTGTTGCTAGTTTAGATATGAATCGTGAGAGTGATAGTCTTCCGCTGTAGTTTACTCTGATATATATTTATTTGTAAAAGAATCTTGTACGCTTCCGCAAACTATTTATGTAATATGATGTGTGTTCATCGACCCGTGTGCTGTTGGGTGCCGCATAACACGGCACCACCCGACGAGGTCCAGTGGGGCCGTCTCAGCGTGGTATCTGAGCCTTTTACACCGAGCATCCAATCCGCATTATTGATGAAAAGTCTCGGTCGACAAGGAATCAGACGCTCCAATTCTATAAGGTATTATGGAGCAATCATCCGCGGAGGAAGCAACATGGGAGAGTGAAGAATACCTCCGTTCGAACTACCCGGACTTGTTGTCCGCTCATGTAAGGTAATTCCTTCTCTACCGCTTGTCTCTTCTTTTGGAATCTCGGGACGAGATTCTTTTTAAGGGGGGAGGGATGTGAAATCCCAAAAAACTCAAGCAAGTGGAGCTGCAGTTCACACTGAGAAAAGGAGAGGGAATTTAAACTTCTGAATTTAGAGGTGTGAGCTCCAAGTCTAAACTTGAACTTGCAAAAATTCCTGAACACAGAAATCTAAAGATATCATTTGGTTCTCCACACATCCAATAATAGCCCGGCAAATTTTCAGAGCATTTGAAAAGGATTTCCTGTTTGTTGGAATTTGAAAATTCGAATTTGAATTTAAATCTTAGTTTCAAATTCCAACTTCACCGAAATTCAAATTTGAGTGCACCATTGTGTTCCTCATATTTCTTTTGGCCTGTCCTCCAAATTTTATCAACTTTGGAGCTCGTTTGCTATTTTAAAAAGAAATTGGGGATGAGAAGGAGAGGTGGACCCCACATGTCATACACACAGGGTTTCTACCGCCTCTCTTTTTCCTCCCTCGCTGGAGCTCCCGACAGCACACCGGAAGAAGACTTCGGGGGCAAGTTTGGGCGCCACCTCCTGCTGGTTTCCCCGATGCTTGTCCTGATCATCACGCTAAGAGAGCCACAGCGCCGTTTTGTTTCTTCAGTCTGCTGTTGCCTCAGCTGCTTTCTTCGCTGAAGCACACCCCGTTCAGTCTCCCGATCAACCACAGCCATATGAGCCCGATTGCTCGAGCCCCCAACAGCAAAGAGCTGCGCCCAAGGGTGCTCTAGCCGGCCAGCAATTTTTCCCCACGGCCCCAAGCTTCTTAGCACCGGAAATCAGCAAAAGCTCTGCAGCTCTCGGGTAAAAGCTGAAGAACTGAATTGATCACTGTGGGCAGCCCAAACCAGCAGTGATCTCGCCCAAGCAAGCCACCCCATAGGTGCACCTACAAGCCTAGTTGCTCACCTCCAAAACTCAGCCCAAGCCATTGATCACAGAGGGAGAATTTCAAGTTTTTCTCCCGGGCGGTCGAAACTGACCTTGAGGTAAAGAATTGCAAAATTCGTCCTTAATTCGTGTTGGTTGTGTTTCAAACTCCGCACACAAGTTCTCAACTGCCTAGAACACCTCCTCCATAAATTCTAGACCAAGAAATTGAGTGTGGAGCGAGGAATTTGAGTTCTTTTCGAGGGTATACCACTGAACCATGTCGGGTGCACGGTGCCGATAGGTTTGGAGCTCTCTCTGGCCTGTTTAGACCTCATGTCGGTCTTCTCCATGATTCCGTGGTGCTTTAGAGGTCAA
The DNA here is from genome assembly GCA_030760725.1 of Neostapfia colusana. NCBI lineage: Eukaryota > Viridiplantae > Streptophyta > Magnoliopsida > Poales > Poaceae > Neostapfia > Neostapfia colusana. The sequence goes on along the minus strand of JASWHV010000001.1, from coordinate 131,364,752 downwards.
GAACCCACCATTTGGTGGAGAAATCACCGTGCAAGATCTCGCCGGAGCACTAGGGTTAGCTGTGGCCGGTGCGCACTGTTTTCCGGCGAGTTTTAGCCGCCGGCGACCTCACCAATGAGTTCAGCAGGGTGGAAAATGGGGGGGGGGCGGCCAGCAGGGGGTCCGGAGGTGGCTGGGAAGCTCATTTCCGACGACCTCACTGGAGGCAGCCGCCACTGCTCTGTTTTGGCGCGTGGCTGGAGGTTAGGGATGACGAGTGGGACCCACTGTCAGCATTTAAACATTTTCCAGATTTTCCCATTTCAGTTCAAATTTTGGAGAGCCATAACTTTGTGTAGGAGTGTCCAAAAATTGTGAAACAAATTTTGTTGCATTCCTCTCAATGTGTACTATCCAAGGGTGCAGCCCAATAATTATGAAAATTCCTGGATTTGGCTCATTAATTCATATAAAGAAAATCTTGTAGGAATTTATATAGGAGTTCTGTTTATTGGAAAATTCCCAAATTTGGGCACGACATTCTTACAATAATCCTTGAACTCCAGTAAAATTTTCAGAGGCATTGGACCTAATTTGCTTGGCCAAATGTTATTTGAATCCTCTATGTCTTGGAAAAATGGGAAAATAAACAGAGACATTTTCAGACTTTTAACCAAGTTTGGAAAATTCATATCTCTGTGTAGGAAGCTTCAAAAATGGTGAAACCAAGTCCTATGGACTCGAGACTCTCAAGTTTCTGAAAAACCAAATTTGGAGCATGAAAAGACACTATAATTACCATAGGATTTCAGAGAATCCAAATAGTAAGAAAATTCCCTAGGCCACATCTTCCATCAACTTTGTCTGAAATTTTGCAAGCCATACCTCTGTATGATATATGGACCACTGTAAAAATTTCAGAGCAAGTTGAGATCATCTTCTCCAGTTTTCTGCTGGTTCTTCCTACTACCTTTCTTATGTCCATTATAAATAGATCTTTGCATTTCTCCAACAAACATCCACTGTCCACCTAAAGATATCCTCCGTTTCTATCCATAACAGAGCTCATCTCTCACTTTAGAGTTGGTATAAACCATCCTTAGTTCCTAAAATACATTTGTATTATAATTCAGTTACTTGTATTAAAAACTGTGCATATTCATATCGGTAGGAAATACAACGAAGGAGGTCGACGGGCAACTTGACTCGGAGCAGAAAGTTGAGGCTTAATCATCGCCAAGATACTGACTATAAAGTAGAACTAAACCTGCAGCAACATAAGGCAAGCCCCGGTTTGCATTTAACAGCTTTTAGTTATATTTTACTTTGTATCACTTTTATGGATCTAGTATGTATTGTGCATTAGGTCAAGGTGATTGATACTCCAAATGCATGACCCACAAACCCTTGGAGTACAGGGTATAATAGGTTACCTTCGTGTAGTTTCGGCTAGGCTAAAGTTGTATAGTATCCGGTACAAGTCGGGTAGTTGGAAGCTACTCGCGAGTTTAGGATGTTGGTTCAGCGGGGTTTGATTCTAGAGAATGAATGTTCTGGAAAGTAAAATGAGACCGAGCAGAGAGTAGGAGCAGCAGGACGTTGGGCCTGTGTGGCTGTAGCTCTGTTTGTGTCGGTTAAGGACCGATGCGTATGCCGCCCTGCTGAGCAAGTTTGAACAGTACCGGATGCATGTCGGATATATGGGACCCGATAAACCAATGTAACTCGGGTACTCTCGTGTCGAAACTTATACGGCCGTCCTTTGGGGGTTGGTGTCAGAGGTGTAAACCCGCTAGCGGAGCAACTTCGACGTGTTCCGTGTAGTGGCCCTTCTGATGGGTCGGCGGAACTGGTTCGGCATTGGAGTGACGGGTGAAAGGTTGCTGCATACAACGTAAGAAAGAGCTCGCGTGAGTCTTTCGAGGCGGGTGTATTTGTCATGTATTCCGGGTGTGTCCTGATTGCAATCACCGTTCCTCGCGGTTATATGAGTACCACTTGTTTACTGAGTTGTGACGTAGTAATAAATTCCAGATAAAGTGTGATGAATCATTGCTGATGTGAAGTTCTTAAATTCATTGTATTGCCAACCATGTATGCTGTAGTTGTAGAGCTCATTAAATTTATTTTCCTCTTTGGGCATCACCACATCAGAGGAAATCGTTTCTTGTTTGATTGTGGACTTCTGATGTGAGGGCTGCCTAAGGCATAATAATCTGCTGCTATAAACCTGAAAGTAAGGATCAACATTTAGGCGTGTCGTTGTTGCATCATATTTTTCCTATGTTAGAAATCACTGCATGTAGAGTTTCATGGTTAGGAGTGTCGGTTAAGTCTTGCTGAGCCATCGTGCTCACGGTTGCATTATTAGTGTTTTGAAGGTTATAAAATTTGCTATGAAGATGGTTGTTCGGTGAGCCATCCGAGACTCACCGGAAACCCTGCTGCTGCACTCATCTTTGTGGAAGCTAGTAAGAAGCGTCCGCGGGCTGGATGTCTTCTCTTTTGCATAGTTAGGACCGAGAGTAAGTGTGTATGTATATTCCGCTGCGTGTACCCTCGTGGTACATTATTTTGTAAATGACAATATTTTGAGAAATAAAAGACTTTGTACTTTATGGTTCTTTTCGTGTATGCTATTGGGTGCCGCATCGCACGGCACCACCCAATGTGTATCCTGGAGTGTGGATCCCAGAAGGGGTTACCCACAGGGGGCAGGCAGCGTCGTCCTGCTGGCCACGTGGCGGGCCCGGAGCCCTCCTCTGAGGAGAGGGAAGTCCAGCCCCGCAGGACACATGGAGCCTCCGGAGCTCTCCCGCGGAGGGGGGAGGTCCGGCTTCTGCTAGCCACGTGGCGGGCCCGGAGCTCTCCTCTGAGGAGAGGGAGGTCCGGCCCCGCGGGACACGTGGAGCCTTCGGAGCTCTCCCCATGGAGGGGGGAGGTCCGGCTCAGTTGGCCACGTGGCGAGCCCGGAGCTCTCCTCTGAGGAGAGGGAGGTCCGGCCCCGATAGACACGCGGCGCCTTCGGAGCTCTCCCTGCGGAGAATTGCGAGATCCTTAGGCATTTCCCCCTGTGCGCGAGGGTACCCCGTATCGACGGTACCGACAGTGGCCCCCGGGCCATCTCGGGGGAGATAGCGAGCTCGAGGTGGGGCCTCCTTCTCTTCCGTTCCGCGCACTTTCTCTAAGTCCTGCATTGACCGTTGTCGGAGCACGAACATTCACGGGATCGTGGGAGCGTGCGCCCACTTGATGGTTGCTTTTACTGCGGCGGTTCCCAAGGCTGTCACTTCTGCATGTTGCGGCACTTTTTTCGGGAACCGCCAAAGCGCCTTGCCGGCTCGTCTCCTTGGGAGACTGACTTCTTGACCCACCGCTTCAGCTGGATGACTTGGGTCCACCTGTCATCGGCGCTCGGTCTTGGAGCCAAAGCGGTTGCCCATGCGGTGTATTCGAAGAGTTTCGAATCGCTTCGAATCGCACCTGGGAAGTTTTTAAAAGGGGATCTTACCCGCATCGCGGCTTCCCTTCGCACTTCCCAGCGCTTGCACTTTTGTCTTCCCTGTCCTTGAGCTCTCCCCTGCCATGGCTTCCAACCTGCTCCCGTCGCGTCTCGTTTGTTCGGCCGAGCTTGGGCCAGTGCGCCGGCTGTTGGGCTGGCACACGGAGGAGAAGAAGCGATGGCTCCGCCGGGGATCTCTCCCCCTGCTCCTGGAAAAGGGGGAGATGGTCTTTTTCACTGCCTACGCCATGGCGGGGTTCGTCCCGCCAATTTCTTCCTTCTTCGTCACATTGCTGGAGACGTATGGCCTCCAGCTCCACCACCTTTCCCCCAACTCCTTCGTGATGGCCGCCGTCTTCGTCCACATCTGCGAGATGTTTGTGGGGGTGCATGCTTCAGTGACGCTCTTCCGCTACTTCTTCCTGTTGCGGACGACCGGCCGCGGCTCGAAGACCCAGATGGGGGCGTACTATTTCCAACATCGCTGCAAGGACCCAAAGGTCTCTGGGTACCTTCTACCTTTCAGAGCGTCAAGGTGGGAAAACTGGAGGGAGAACTGGGTGATCGTGCAGACCGACGAGCACGATTGCCTGCAGCTCCCAACTGCTGGTCCAACCACCGAGTGTCGCTTCTGGGAGGAGGTCCCAGAGCTGGAGCGGGAGTACGCACCGGTCTTGGAACGGATCCGGTTCTTGGCCAACGAGGGGCTAACGTCCCTGATGGTGCTTATGCATTTCTTGTCGCGCCGTATCGCGCCCTTGCAGCAGCGCAACCGCCCGGTGTGGTACTACACTGGTGAGCAGGACTGCACCAGGTTGGAGAGAGGTCTTGGCTCCGATCCTTCCGACGAGGAGCTGTACGAGATGGTGGGCAAGGTGAGCGGTGACTACATCCCTAGTGGCGACCCCACCTTCCTGGCCTCTGCCACTTCCCTCTTCTTAGAACCGCAGAGGAGGTCAGAGTTACTGTGGAAGATGCCGAACCTCGACGACATCGGGATCGCTGTTCGTCAGGTTGGGGATACCCTCCGGAGCATCTCGATCCCTAGGACCGAGCGCTCTGGATCGGAGCACGAGGCATCTGTCGCCTCCCAATCCCGCCCCGAGGGCCGGCGGAACTCAAGCCGCCGACAAGGGGAAAGGGAAGGAGCCGGCCCCCGGGCAGTCAGAGAAGAAACGTGCCCGGTCTCCTCCGAGGGCGTCGCTTGCACCGAGTCAGGGGGCCGGGGCACCCTTGCGTCCATCTCCCGGAGGCGCTGGTCCATCGAGTGGCGACCCAAAGAGACCCCGGGTGCTGCACTCCGGCGGGTCTCTTCCCGGACAGCGACAGTCCGAGGAACCCCAAGCGCCCCGCCACCCTTCCTCAGGCGGAGGAGGTTCTAGGAAGGACGCTGGTGGGGCGACGCCGGGGAGTGTGCCGGGGGCCCAGACGCCACAGCCCGCGAACAATCCGGCCGCAGGTCCTGGCGGTTCTACCCCGGTCCAGAGGTCGGGGCTACAAGCCCGTTGGAGCGCTCACGTCGCTCAGTAAGTGTTGCTCTTACTGACTTGTAATAGTAGCATTCCCATCTCCTCTCTTAGCTTGAGAGCTTTCTTTGTCTGCAGGGGCTCACCGGCTGCCGGGGGCGAGCCTGTTCCCCGGCCATCTCCCGTTGGTGGAGGCTCCGCGCCGCAGCATCCGGGAATTACGGTGGTTCCAACGGCCCCCAAGTCGGCGGGGGCTTCTTCTGCAGTGGCTGCGGTAGAACCTGTTCGCCCTCCTTCACCAGCCCGGAAGTCCGCTGCTGAGGCTGGAAAGGCCGCCGCAGGTGCAGTTGCTGGCTCCCTGGCTCCCTCAGGTCAGCGTCTTGCTCCGGTTGCTGAGGCACCAGCACCTCCGCCGGTCTAGACGCGACAGGGGAGGTCAGGGGCATGACTCCTGTCCCCGCTACCCGATTCCCATGTGGGATGCCCTGGGGCGTGTTCAGGCCAGCGCCCGACAGTTCCAGGTCGCCTTTGAGCGGGAGCAGGGGGCACTGGCTGGAGAGAGGGAACGCCTTATTAGCTGGGAGCACCTCCTGCACCAGCGGACCCAGGAGGATAAGGTGGAGCTTGACTCGAGGCAGTCGAGACTTGAGGCCATGGGTGCTCTGCTCGACGCTCAGAAGAAAGCCGTCTGCCGCCTAGACTCAGAGACCCGGCGGCTCCGCGCTTCCTACACTGAAGCCCTGGCCCAGGTCGAAGCCAAGGTCGAGGCGCGCTCTGCTGCCGTGGAGGAGTTGTGGTTGCAGGTAGTTCGTCGAGAGTGCGCCGTCGCCGATCGGGAGCGTGTTGTGGCGGCCGAGGAGGAGAAGATTGCCGCACGGCTGAAGGCCTGAGAGGGCGAGCTGAGGGCTCGGACCGAGGAGCTGGAGCTCCGCGAGTCGGCTGCCGCTGTGAGGGAGGAGCAATCCTCCCGGGAGCGCCAGGCGGCGCTGGATCGCAAGCTGGCGGCTCACCAAGAGGTAGAGAAGCTCCAATCTTCGCGGTCTGCCGAGGCCCAGGCGGTCTGGGGCTTTATTACCGAGGCAGGGTCCGCCTTGGTTCCTCTTGGTTTCAGCCCAGTGCGGACGGAGGCTCCAGCGCAGGAGGTGTCCGAGGCAATCTCGGCGCTTGAGTCCATCGGCGGCAAGCTGGGCCGGCTCGAAGCGGTGATCGCCGACGATCTTGAGGTGGAGGGACGGGGCCTGGCGAAGGAGGTCGCTACGCATGTGCTGGCGTGCTTCCGGAGCCAAGACCCTTCCTTCTCTCTGGAGCCAGTCCATCTAGGGCCTGCTGCCGAGCGGGAGGAAGCTGCCAGGGCCAAGGTCGAGGACGTGGCCGCCCTTGTGGCCTCTAGGTTCCAACGGGAGTCCGGGGACTCTTAGGCATCCGCCCCCGTGGCTAAAAGGTCTTGTACCTTCTTCTTCTTCTTTTTTATTTTTGTTGAGTCTGTAGCCCAGCTCATGGAGCCTCGAGTGAATAGACTCTTGTTATCTTCTGCGTCTGTGTGCTTTAGTCTTCTTCTTGGTTTTGCCTGGCGGAGCCCTTAGCTCCGCAAGGTACTCAGAGGCCTTCACCAATCTCGAAGCTCTGCACAGACACCTTCCCCGGGTCCTTACTGTATTAAGGGCCCCGGACGTCTCCAGGACCCGCCCCATGAGAATGGGGAGGTCCGGGCCTGCTAGCCACATGGCGGACCCGGAGCTCCTTTCTGAGAGGAGGGAGGCCCGGCCCCGCGAGACACGTGGAGCCTTCGGAGCTCTGCCCACGGAGGGGGGAGGTCCAGCTTCTGCTGGCCACATGGCGGGCCCGAAGCCCTCCTCTGAGGAGAGGGAGGTCCGGCCCCACGGGACACGTGGAGCCTTCCGAGCTCTCCCCCCGGGGGGGAAGGTCCGGTTTCTGCCAGCCACATGGCGGGCCCGGAGCACCCCCCTGAGGAGAGGGAGGTCCGGCCCCGCTGGACACGTGGGGCCTTCGGGGCTCACCCTTGCGGAGGTGGCGAGGTCCGGATCCTTCGGTCTTACCTTGGAGCTCCGGTCTTGCACGATCCCGTAGCGGCCCAATGGTATGTGTGGCCCATTTGTTGGGTGCTCCTACCATACTCTTGCGGGGAGCTGAGGCCGAGAGGTCCTGCACACAAGTAAGGGAAACGTAATTCTCCTTGGGGGCTCCCTCTTCCCTATCTCATAGTCTTATTTGGCTTACGGTCCCCATCCACTTGTACGGTGCTTGGGGACTACCGTGCACGAAGAGCCTGGAGCTCAGGGCCCCCTGGCCATCGGCAGGTACCTCCAACGCAACTGCCTTCGGTAGGGCAGCAAATGCCGACTAGAGGTGAGAATGAGAAGAGGGAGCTGAGCGCATGGTGAGCATACGCCGGAAGTGCGGTCATAAAAATTTAATACGTAATTTAAATGAGCACAAGGGAAAAGCAAAGTAGGACAGGTTTCTTTTCATATAAATTTCCATAGGAGGAAGGCAGGCTAAACATGGAGGCCACAACCCGTCTATCGGTACCCTCAATACCGGGTACCCCCACGCACAGCATAAAACTTCCTAAGGACCTCGCTCCCTCTGCAGGGGCGAGGTTTGAAGGCGCCACGTGTCCAGCGGGGCCGGAGCACCCCTCCCCACGGAGGATAGTTCCGAGCCTGCCACGTGGCCCAGGAGGCCGGACCACACCCCCTCCGCGGGGGTGAGCTCTGAAGGCTCCACGTGTCCAGCGGAGCCGGAGCTCCCCCTCTCTTCAGAGGAGAGCTCCGGGTCCGACGCGTGGCCAGCAGAGCAGTGCTGCCGCCCGGTGCGGTAGGCAGCAGGAGTAAAGGCGCACCATGCCTTTACCGAACAAAGCATTCAAGACCCGCGCCTTCCCAAGATGCGAAGACGCGGAGCACGCCTCTGTCAGGTGCCGTTGCACCCAGTCGCATCATAGACTAGCGCGCGGTGTCAGAACCTGCCAGCCAATAAACGTAGCGACAAGACATCCCATGCCGCTCCTGCCGTCATCAACCACTACGACTAGCATGCGGCATGGGCAGGGCGGCAAGATGAAGACTCAGAAGCCTTCGCCAGAGACAACTACCGACATAACTGCGGATACGGTAGTCTGCAGGCAATCTCCCCGGGACCACCTGTCGGGTCCCGGGCCCCCCTTGTAAGCCACCCGAGCCTTGGACTATAAAAGGCTCGGGTAGGCAACGTTAGCAAGGGTTCGCACTCTAGCCATTCGCACCCTGGGTTTGCACTCCCGCAAATCATACGCTAGACATCTCTCATCCCCAAGCTCAGGACTCCGGTTCTGAGCAGCAAGCAATACAGCGAGCTCCATAGCTCGCCGTGGACGTAGGGTTTTACGCTCCGGCGGCCTGAACCACGTAAAACTCGCCGTGTCAAGCTCTTACTAACTCATCCATACGCTCAAGCTCTCCGCAAGTGACTAGCCCCACCGAAAAAAGAACCTCCGGGGCTGCCCAGTGCAGGCCCGGGGGAAGTGTCGACCGAACACTTCGACATTTGGCGTGCCAGGTAGGGGGCTTTTCCCTTGCGCGACGAGCTTCTGCCGACGAAGATGACGAAGCTTCCTTCAGCGGCAAGCTCTCCTCCCCCGCGTTTACGGCGAACCGTGACCAGCAGGGAGTATGTGTCGACACACTCGGGACGGAGTGTGTCGGCACAAGCTGGTAGCCAGCAGCCGACTCCGGCAACGCCGACTCCGGCAATGCAGGCCCCAACCAGCGTGAGATCTTCTGCAGCGATAAGCGTACCCCATAGGTGTTCGCTAGCTGCAGCAAGAGCGCTACTGCGCAATCCACCTGCTGGGGACGCACCCCATTCAGCAACCCAGCAGTGGATACGCGAGGTAGACCGCCTCGTCGTCGCCGCCGCAAACTCTCGACTTCGACGGGGATGACACTCCAGCCAACCGGCAGTGTCGCTGACGCGCACGCCAACGGTTGACGGGCATACGGCGGATTCCAGCTCCACCAGGCTTCCGTCGATGGACCTGAGGACAGAGCTGGAGCGGTGCCACTTGGGCCTGGATGCCGGGGTGTACCTCGAGCGACGTCGGGAAAGGCGTCGCAACCAAGAGGATGGCGACAGCATGACGTCGGCCTCGACCCAGCCTGAAGAGCAGATCTTCGCCACGCGGACCCTGCCCCAGGCATACGCCGCGCAGCATATGCCACAGCCGTATGCTTTGCAAACGGCGTCCCCGGTCTATGGCGCAGCCTTGCCCATACCAGGGTACACAGTGCCAGCGGCGAACCAAGTGTTCGCGGCATCAACACCTGCGGCAGCAGGAGCAGGATGTGCGGCCCTGGCACCTCCCCTTCGCTTCGCGAGGTGGCTGCGCAAGTTTCAGCCGCACCTGCCCGAGAAGTACGATGGCAGTGTCAACCCGGCAGAGTTTCTCCAGATCTACTCCACCGCCGTACTTGCCACAGGAGGGGATGAGGCCGTCATGGCCAACTACTTCCCCGTCGCCATGACCGGCCCAGCCCGGTCTTGGCTCATGAACCTCCCCCAGGGTTCCATAACATCCTGGGGAGAGCTCTGCCAGCAGTTCATTGCCAACTTCGGCAGTTACTACGCCCGTCCTGGCACGGAGCTTGACCTCCACGCCATCAAACAACAACCTGTGGAATCACTGCGCTACTTCATCCAGCGGTTCTCCCAGGTACGCAACACCATCCCGCACATTCGAAGTGCTTCTGTGGTGGTGGCGTTCCAGCAGGGTGTCCGGGACGAGAAGATGCTTGAGAAGCTTGCGACCAGAGAGGTCTGCAATGCCTCTGAGCTCTTCAGCCTTGCGGACAAGTGCGCTAGAGCAGCCGAAGGGCGGAATTGGCACTCACTGCCAGCTTCCAAAGCCGGAAGACAGCCCGAAGACGGCGGAGTTCAAGCTGAGCTCCCAACCACGTCAGACAGCCAAGAGCCAAGCACTGGCTGACTTCGTGGCTGAGTGGACGCCAACGAAGGCTGACCCAGGGGGCCGCAAAGATGGTGAACCAAAGTACCGAGCTCCGGTCTTCACCGGGCCTCACTGGACGCTCTTCTTCGACGGCTCCTCGCGAAAGCAGGGGGCCGGTGTCGGCGTACTGCTTCTCATGCCATCGGGGGAGCAGTCTGGGTACATGGTGCGTCTCAATTCCAAGGCAACCAACAACTTGGCAGAGTATGAAGCACTCATCTTTGGCCTAAAAGACAGTCCTGTCTCTGGGCGCTCGCCAGTTGTTGGCGCAGGGCGACTCCCAGCTAGTTATCAAGCAAGTTAAGGGTGAATGCTCCCGCAATGACCCACAGCTAGCTGCTTATCTGCTCCCCGTGCGGATGTTGGAGAAAGACTTCCTCGCCTTGGACCTGCGCCATGTACCGCGCACTGGCAAGGCCGCAGCTGACGACCTCTCAACGAAGGCCTCCATCGGAGCACCTGCGCCCAAAGTAGTCTTCGAGACGACGTTGTTGCGGTCCACAGCCTGGCCCGCCGAGCCGGGCAAAGGGGGCTGAACCAGTGCCTCGAAGCTAGGCAGTCCCGGCGGCCCTATAGCCATGGATGCCGCCAAAGGATCGTAAGCGTCACTGGGGACTCCGTGCAACCCAGCGCTCAAGATCCAGAAGCTCAAGTAGTCCCGATGCATGGACCACGGAGGTCCGGGACTCCTTGAAGGACATCCTTCCTGATGAACGTGCATTCGCTGAACGGGTGGTGCAGATGGCTAAGTGCTACGCGCTGGTATTTTTACTGGCGTGGCGCCATGACATCCTATTGCGGTGCATAACCCAGGAGGAAGGCTGCGACTAGCTCGCAGTAGTCCACAGAGGCGAGTGCTGGGAACGCTATTCGTCCCGCACGCTGGTCGGTTAAGCCACCCGGCATGGCTCCTACTGACCGAGAGCCACCTGGACGCCGTCAAACCGGTTAGGGATGCAATGCGTGCCAAGTCCACACCAAGCAGACCCACACAACCGGTGCAGACGCGCACCCAGAGCCGTCGGGGGATACCGGCTCCTCCATGTCGAGGGCCAGCCGGACTTCCCAGGGCCGGGTCACGGGAACTACCCTTCCACATGGTATGCGGGGCCGAAGCCATGCTTCCCCCTGAGATCGCCATGGGGGTCCCCCCGTGTCCGGCGTACAATGAAGCCACGCATGACCCGCTCTGTGTGAAAACAGGCGCTCCGATGCTACCCCAGTAAGTTCACCATGCTTACTTAGATGTTTATTTAAATTACGCATTAATTTATATGAACACCTCCCCACGCTCTAGACAGTGTGCATCCATTGTACACTCGGTTCCTCTTTCCTGCTCTCATGCATAGTCGATATTTGCCGTCCTGCCGAAGGCGGTAGTGCTTGGGGTACCTTCTAGAGGCCCGGTGGCCTTTTGGATCTCCCCCTGTAAGGGTACTGTACCGCCAGTTGGTCTCCTCCGAGAAAAGACCTACGCTAGACCGGGGGGTCAGGAGCCTTGCTTTGCCCGGTCTTGCACCCAAAGCATGCGCACTCTGCCCCCTGGCGCTACTGTCTGAGTACCAGGGGGTCGGACGGTTACACCCTGACTGGGGCTGGGGCCAGACCTCCGGGACCAAGTGCACTGGATTACCCAAGCCCCGTATTCCGGCCTGGGACAGTAAGCCATGTGAGACTAAGGGACAGGAAAGGGGGGACCACTGAGCAGTGTCGGACTCCGCCCCCCATAGCTGGGACGAGCTCCGAGGCCAGCCCTCGCCCTCCTTTCAGAGGCGAGCTCTGATGCCGGACCTCATGCCCTTCGCTGGCCTGAGCTCCGATGACCTCCGGACCTCACGCCCTTCGCTGGCCTGAGCTCCGATGACCTCCGGACCTCACGCCCTTCGCTGGCCTGAGCTCCGATGACCTCCGGACCTCACGCCCTTCGCTGGCCTGAGCTCCGATGACCTCCGGACCTCACGCCCTTCGCTGGCCTGAGCTCCGATGACCTCCGGACCTCACGCCCTTCGCTGGCCTGAGCTCCGATGACCTCCGGACCTCCGCCCCCCATAGCTGGGCCGAGCTCCGAGGCCAGCCCTCACCCTCCTTTCAGAGGCGAGCGCTGATGCAGGACCTCACGCCCTTCGCTGGCCTGAGCTCCGATGACTTCCGGACCTCCGCCTCACATAGCTGGGCCGAGCTCCGAGGCCAGCCCTCGCCCTCCTTTCAGAGGCGAGCGCTGATGCCGGACCTCACGACCTTCGCTGGCCTGAGCTCCGATGACCTCCGGACCTCACGCCCTTTGCTGGCCTGAGCTCCGATGACCTCCGGGCCTCACGCCCTTCGCTTGCCTGAGCTCCGATGACTTCCGGACCTCCGCCCCTCACAGCTGGGCCGAGCTCCGAGCCAGCCCTCGCCCTCCTTTTAGAGGCGAGCGCTGATGCCGGACCTCACGCCCTTCGCTGGCCTGAGCTCCGATGACTTCCGGACCTCCGCCCCCCACAGCTGGGCCGAGCTCCGAGGCCAGCCCTCGCCCTCCTTTCAAAGGAGAGCGCTGATGCCGGACCTCACGCCCTTCGCTGGCCTGAGCTTCGATGACCTCCGGACCTTACGCCCTTCGCTGGCCTGAGCTCCGATGACTTCGGGACCTCCGCCCACGCAGCTGGGCAGAGCTCGGATGCCAGGCTTCGCCCTCTCCTCAGAGGCTGAACTCCGAAGCCGTCAAGACCCTGCCAGCACAGGGAATACTCAATACAAGAAAGTGCGCTGGTAGGAGAAGGCCCCACCTCGGGCTCGTTACCTCCCCCAAGGTGAGCCCGGGGGCCACTGTCAGTACCCTCAATACCGGGTACCCCCGCGCACAGCATAAAACTTCCTAAGGACCTCGCTCCCTCTGCAGGGGCGAGGTTTGAAGGCGCCACGTGTCCAGCGGGGCCGGAGCACCCCTCCCCACGGAGGATAGCTCCGAGCCTGCCACGTGGCCCAGGAGGCCGGACCACACCCCCTCCGCGGGGGTGAGCTCCGAAGGCTCCACGTGTTTAGCGGAGCCGGAGCTCCCCCTCTCTTCAGAGGAGAGCTCCGGGTCCGACGCGTGGCCAGCAGAGCAGTGCTGCCGCCCGGTGCGGTAGGCAGCAGGAGTAAAGGCGCGCCATGCCTTTACCGAACAAAGCATTCAAGACCCGCGCCTTCCCAAGACGCGAAGACGCGGAGCACGCCTCTGTCAGGTGCCGTTGCACCCAGTCGCATCACAGACTGGCGCGCGGTGTCAGAACCTGCCAGCCAATAAATGCAGCGACAAGACATCCCATGCCACTCCCGCCGTCATCAACCACTACGACTAGCATGCGGCATGGGCAGGGCGGCAAGACGAAGACTCAGAAGCCTTCGCCAGAGACAACTACCGACATAACTGTGGATACAGTAGTCTGCAGGCAATCTCCCCAGGACCACCTGTCGGGTCCCGGGCCCCCCTTGTAAGCCACCCGAGCCTTGGACTATAAAAGGCTCGGGTAGGCAACGTTAGCAAGGGTTCGCACTCTAGTCATTCGCACCTTGGGTTCGCACTCCCGCAACTCATACGCTAGACATCTCTCATCCCCAAGCTTAGGACTCCGGTTCTGAGCAGCAAGCAATAGCTCCATAGCTCGTCGTGGACGTAGGGTTTTACGCTCTGGCGGCCTGAACCACGTAAAACTCGCCGTGTCAAGCTCTTACTAACTCGTCCATACGCTCAATCTCTCCGCAAGTGACTAGCCCCACCGAAAAAAGAACCTCCGCGGGCTGCCCAGTGCAGGCCCGGGGGAAGTGTCGACCGAACACTTCGACACCGTCCTATTAAAAAGGGAAGCAAGACTCTACGCGCTTAGGGTCGGAACCAGGCAAAGCTGAACGTAGTCCTGGACCGTCCCCTGAGACTTAGCGGCTCCGAGCGCTGTTCCTGGACTCTATGGAATCTATTACAAAAGGAAGAGGCTGTCCTACTATTGCCCTAGGGATAGAACTTACGGAGGTGCTCTATGTTCCAAGGGTGCGGGAGCGGATCCCCGTCCTCGGTGGAAAGGCGTACGCACCCGGGACGGCACACTTTTGTGACTCGGAAGGGACCTTCCCAGCTAGGGGAGGTGGGTCCCTTCGCGAGAAAGTACGTGCCGCAACACCAGGTCGCCTTCCTGCAGCTCCCGGACACACACAGACCTCTGGTGGTTGCGCCGGAGCGCTTGTCTGTACCGTGCGTTACGGAGTGCTGCATGCAATCGGAGCTCGTCGACGAGGTCGATGTCTCCACGCCGGAGGCTGTCCTGCGCGGCTTCGTCGTAAGCTTGGACACGGTGAGACTTCATGGTGATCTCTGGGGGAAGCACAGCTTCGGCCCCGTACACCATGAAGAAGGGTGTCTCTTCGGTGGCCCGGCTCTGGGATGTCCGGTTAGCCCATAGTGTGCTCGGAAGCTCATCCACCCAATTGGCACCATGTTTCTTCAGGCCGGCATAGGTGCGAGTCTTGAGGCCCCAAAGAATCTCGGCGTTGGCCCTCTCGACATGCCCATTGCTCTTTGGGTGAGCAACAGAGGCATAGCACACCTGGATGCCGAGATCTTCGCAGTAGTCTTGGAACGTTGCGCTGGTGAACTGGGTCCCGTTGTCGGTGATGATTCTGTTCGGGACCCCGAACCGGCATACAATCGACTTGATGAACTTTACTTCGGATTGCTTGTTGATGGTGACGACTGGTGTGGCTTCCGGCCACTTGGTGAACTTGTCGATGGCGACATAGAGGTACCGGAATCCCCCGACGGCTCTGGGGAATGGTCCCAGGATGTCCAACCCCCATATGGCAAACGACCATGACGGCGGGATCATCTGTACCGCCTGAGCCGGTGTATGGATCTGCTTGGCATGGAACTGGCACGCCTTGCAGCTCTTGACCAGCTTGACGGCATCCTGGAGTGCTGTCGGCCAGTAGAAGCCATGCCGGAAGGCTTTACCGACAAGCGTGCGTGAGGAAGAGTGACTCCCACATTCGCCTCCATGGACCTCAGTGAGCAAGTCGCAGCCTTCCCCCCTGGGTTATGCACTGCAATAGGATGTGGTTGGCGCCACGCCGGTAGAGATCCCTTTCTACCAGCGCGTATCTCTTAGCCATGCGCACGATCCGTTCAGCGGATACACGTTCATCAGGGAGGATGTTATCTTTCAAGTAGTCCCGGATCTCCGTGACTCCATGCATCGGGTCTGACTTGAGCCTCTGGATCTTGAGCGCTGGGTTGCACGGAGTCCCCAGTGACGCTTACGATCCTTGGCAGCGTCCATGGCTGCAGGGCTGCCGGGACCGCCAGCTTCGAGGTGCTGGTCCAGCCCCCTTCGCCCGGCTCGGCAGGCCGGGCTGTGGGCCACAACAACGTCCTCTCGAAGACTCCTTCGGGCACAGGGGCTCCGGTGGAGGCCTTCGTTGAGAGGTCGTCAGCTGCGGCATTGCCAGCACACGGTACGTGGTGCAGGTCCAAGGCGACGAAGTCTTTCTCCAACATCTGCACGTGGAGCAGGTAAGCAGCTAGCTGTGGGTCATTGCAGGAGCATTCACCCTTAACTTGCTTGATAACTAGCTGGGAGTCGCCCTGTGCCAACAACTGGCGAGCGCCCAGAGACAGGGCTGTCTTTAGGCCAAAGATGAGTGCTTCATACTCTGCCATGTTGTTGGTTGCCTTGAAATTGAGACGCACCATATACCCAAACTGCTCCCCCGATGGCATGAGAAGCAGTATGCCGGCACCGGCCCCCTGCTTTCGCGAGGAGCCGTCGAAGAAGAGCGTCCAGTGAGGCCCGGTGAAGACCAGAGCTCGGTGCTTTGGTTCACCATCTTCGTGGCCTCCTGGATCAGCCTTCGTTGGCGTCCACTCAGCCACGAAGTCAGCCAGTGCTTGGCTCTTGACTGCATGACGAGGAAGGAAGTCCAGCTCAAACTCCGCCAGCTCCGCTGCCCATGTAGCGACATTGCCAGTCATGTGGGGGCTGTGAAGGATAGCCTTCAGCGGATAGGAGGTGACCACCGAGACCCGGTGGGCTTGGAAGTAGTGGTGGAGCTTCCTGGACGCCACGAGCACTGCATACAGCAGCTTGTGGACCTCTAGGTACCTTGTCTGGGCATCATGGAGGACCTCGCTGATGTAGTAGACAGGCCTCTGGATGGTCCGGACCATCCTTCCCAGGCCAGAGATGTCTTCATCCATTGGCTCAGGCCTACCGGAGGTGGGAGGGTCCAGGGGCTACCGGGAGCTGAGACTCGAAGGCTCCCAAGCCGCCTTGGACCTCCGGGAGGTCCCGCTGATTTTCCGGGAGCTCCGGGAGGTCCCGTTGGGCCTCCGGGAGGTCCCGTTGGTCCTCCGGGAGGTTGGCATGGAGGTCCGGGGGTCCGTCTTGGACCTCCGGGGTTTCCTGGCGCCTGTCTCCTGCTACCGGAGCAGGCTGTGGCGACAAGAGGTCCGGCCGCTCTGCGACGAGGACCATACTCGCCACTTCAGTTGTCGCCGCGATGTAGAGCAACAAATGCTCTTCGGGCTCGGGGGCTACCATGATGGGTAGAGTCGTCAGGAGTTGCTTCAACTCCTGGAAAGCTTCTTCTGCTTCGTCGGTCCAAGCAAATGGGCTGGATTTGCGCAGGAGCTTAAAGAAGGGGAGCGCTCGCTCTGCTAACCTCGGTATAAACCGACTCAGCGCGGCTAGGCATCCCGTGATTTTCTGGACTTCTTTGATGCGGGCGGGGGGGCCGAATCAAGTCGATGGCCTTGATCTTCTCTGGGTTAGCCTCAATTCCTCGGTGTGAGACCAGGAATCCTAAGAGTTTTCCAGAGGATACGCCGAACACACACTTGTCGGGGTTCAGCTTGGTGCGCGTAGAGCGCAGTTTGTCAAAGACTAAGGCCACGTTATCTAGCAGGGATGAACTCTGCCTGACCTTAACAATGATGTCATCGACATACACCTCAACTAAGTCTCTTATTAACTCCCCGAAGGTTTTGTGCATTGCACGTACAAAGGTGGGAAGAGCATTCTTTAGGCCATAAGGCATAGAGACATAACAGTACAGGCCATCTACTGTGATGAAGGAGGTGTGCTCTTCATCTTCTCTAGACATAGGGATCTGATGGAAACCCGAGTAGGCGTCTAGGAAGCACAGCATATCGCAGCCCGATGTCGACTCTACTATTTGATCTATTCTAGGGAGAGGGAATGGATCTTTGGGACATGCCTTATTGAGACTGGTGTAGTCGATGCACATCCGGAGCTTCCCGCCGACCTTCGGGACAACAACGGGGTTCGCCAACCACCGGGGGTGGTGGACTTCCCGTATGAAGCCAGCGTCCAGCAGCTTCTTGATTTCTTCCAGGATGAAGTTTTGCCGCTCGATGGACTGCTTGCGGGGCTTCTGTAGGACTGGCCGGGCGTTGGGGAAGACCTTCAAGTGGTGCTCGATCACCTCCCTAGGGATCCTCGGCATCTGCGACGGCTGCCATGCAAACACGTCGACGTTGTGCCGGAGGAAGGTGATGAGCACCCCTTCCTATTTGCTATCCAGGCCCCCGGCTACCCGGGTGGTCTGGGTGGCATCGGCGCCGACTTGGATGAGCTTCAGTGGGACGTCGCCCTCGTTGAGGGGATGCACACGGGGTGCTGCGGTAGAGGAACGGTGGCATGCACTCGGGTGGAGCCGGTCCGGTTCTGCACTGCCAGGGGCTGGTGCTCTAGCTGTTCCAAGCGCTTGGAGCTTTTCCAAGGCTGACACTGCAGCAGTGCGGTCTCCACGAATCCTGAGGACGCCTGTTGGTGTAGGCATCTTCAAGACGAGGTAGCCGTAGTGGGCTACTGCCATGAATCGGTACAGGGATGGCCTGCCAATTATGGCGTTGAAGGGGAGGTCGATCTCCGCCACATCGAACAGAATGTACTCTGTCCGATAGCTGTCCGGTGCCCCAAAGGTCACCGGAAGGCTGATGTTGCCGTAGGGAATGACCTGTCCCGGCCCTACCCCTGAGAACGGGCTCGATGGGGTGAGCTTGGCCATCGGGATCTGCAGCTTCTGGAAAGCTGCGCGACTGATGAGGTTCAGTCCAGCCCCGCCATCCACCAAAACGTGGTACATCCTCACGTTGGCGATGGTGGGAGCTATCAAGAGCGGTAGTTGGCCGGCCCCAGCCATGTTCCTGGGGCAGTCGGTGGCATCGAAGCTGATGGGGGTTCCCATCCACTTGAGGTGCGGCGCGGCACTCGGGAGGGGAGCCACCGACGCTACCGCTCGGCGCAGGGTCTTAACCGCGCTTCGGGACGAGGGGTCAGCAGACCCACCGTAGATGACGTAGAGCATCTTCCGGCGCTCGTCTTTACTGGAGCTGGAGTCCTCATGGTTGCACACCGCCTTACGGCGTGCTAAAGCTCCTGGAACTCCACCTGGTGGTCGACGTTGTCTAGGGCATCGATCTTCTGCTTGCCCTCCCTTTGACGGTAGGGTGGGGCATCAGTTCGAAGCTGCTTCCCTTTCCGGAAGCGCTCCGTGAGCTTCTGGATCTCCCGGCACTCGGCAGCAGTATGGTAACTGGTGCCGTGCACGGGGCATAGCTCGCCTTGGTCACCATCTGGAGCTGGTGACTGTCGCTGCCTTTTGTCGGGGCGCGGCCCCCGAGACCCACTGGGTACCGCTGCTGCGGCAACAGGAGCCGCGACCGGTGGTTTCATCTTGCCACCGCCCCGGTTCTTGATCTTCTTGCCGCTTCCATAGGAAGCGGCGCCAGATCCTGGCTGCCCTCCTGACTCAGAGGCTGGCAGGGAGTGCCAGTTCCGCCCTTATGCTGCTCTGGCGCACTTGTCCACCAGGCTGAAGAGCTCTGAGACGTCACGGACATCTCTGGTCGCGAGCTTCTCAAGCATCTTCTTGTCCCGGACGCCTTGCCGGAACGCCACCACCACAGAAGCATTTTGGATATGTGGGATGGTGTTCCGTACCTGGGAGAACCGCTGAATGAAGGAGCGCAGCAATTCCCCAGGTTGTTGATGGATGGCGTGGAGGTCAAGCTCCGTGCCAGGCCCGGTGTAGGAACTGCCGAAGTTGGCGGTGAACTGCCGGCAGAGCTCTCCCCAGGAGGTTATGGAACCCTGGGGGAGGTTCATGAGCCAAGACCGGGCTGGGCCGGTCAAGGCGACGGGGAACTAGTTGGCCATGACGGCCTCGTCTCCTCCTGCAGCTAGGACGGCGGTGGAGTAGATCTGGAGGAACTCCGTCGGGTTGACGCTGCCGTCGTACTTCTCGGGCAGGTGCGGCCGAAACTTGCGCGGCCACCTCGCGAAGCGAAGGTGGGGCACCAGGGCCGCACATCCTGCTCCTGTTGCTGCAGGCATTGGTGCCGCGAACGCTTGGTTCGCTGCTGGCACTGTGTACCCCGGTATGGGCAAGGCTGCACCATAGACCGGGAGCGCCGCTTGCAGGGCATATGGCTGTGGCATATGCTGTGTGGCGTATGCCTGGGGCAGAAATCGCGTGGCGAAAGTCTGCACCTCAGGCAGGGTCGAGGCTGACGTCATGCTGTCGCCGGCCTCGTGGCTGCGATGCCTTTCTCGTCGTCGCTCGAGGAACACTCGGGCATCTTGGCCCAAGTGGCATCGTTCCAGGTCTGTCCTCAGGTCCGTCGATGGGAGCCTGGTGGAGCTGGATTCCGCCGTCTGCCCATCAACCGTTGGCGTGCGCGTCAGCGACACAGCCGGTTGGCCGGGGCGTCGTCCCCGCCGAAGTCGAGGGTTTGCGGCGGCAACGACGAGACGGTCTACCTCGCGAATCCACTGCTGGTTCGCTGACTGAGGCGCGTCCCCAGCAGGTGGATTGCACAGTAGCGCTCTTGCTGCAGCTACCGCGCCCCCGTGGGGGACGCTCAGCGCTGCAGAAGATCTCACGCTAGCTGGAGCCTGTATTGCCGGAGTGGGCGTTGTCAAAGTGTGTGGTCGACACTTCCCCCGGACCCGCTCTGGGCAGCCCGTGGAGGTTCTTTTTCGGAGGGGCTAGTCGCTTGTGGAGAGCTTAAGTGTTATGGACGAGTGAGGGAGAAGCTTGACACGGCGAGTTTTACGTGGTTCAGGCCGCTGGAGCGTAAAACCATACGTCCACGGTGAGCAGAGGTGCTCGCTGTATTACTTGTTGCTCAGAACCGGAGTCCTGAGCTTGAGGGTGAGAGATGTCTAGGATGCGAGTTCTCAGAGTTCCATCCCTTGCTAACGTTGCCTACCCGAGCCTTTTATAGTCCAAGGCTCGAGTGGCTTACAAGGGGGCCCGGGACCCGACAGGTGGTCCCGGGGGGATTGCTTGCCAACTATCGTATCTGCAGTTATGTCGGCAGTTGTCTCTGGCGAAGGCTTCTGAGTCTTTGTTCTGCCGCCCTGCCCATGCCGCAAGCTAGTCATAGTGGTTGATGACGGCAGGGGCGGCAGGGGATGTCTTACCGCTGTGTTTATTGGCGGGCAGGCTCTGACATGGCGCACCAGTCTGTGATGTGACTGGGCGCAACGGCACCTGACAGAGGCGTGCTCCGTGTCTCTGCGTCTTGGGAAGGCGCGGGCTGTGGCGGACCGGGATCCGCTCATCCAGGATCGCAGAGGGTGGTGCCGCGCGATGCGACACCCGACAGCACCCGTCATAAGAACACATTATATTACATGGGGAAAACAAACTGAAGGTACAAAGTAGTACACTTCTCTGTTACAAACTAGAGTCTTTATTACACAGCGGAAGTTTCTTTTATACAACTCACGCCCGCCTATCTAGCAAAAGTCGGTTGCCCAGCCCTAGGGCAACCCACACTAGCTGCACTCCTCAGCTCAGCGCGGCGTGTACGGCTCTCACTCAGCCGTGGTCCCCGACGGAGGGTAACCCTCGCCGGTGGACTCGTACTCCGAGTCCGTGGGTGGCTCCTCACCTGAAAAACACTTAAGCAGCAACCGTGAGCACGAAGGCTCAGCAAGGCTTAACCGACTCACCTAAGCATGAAACTCTACATGAGGTGTACCATGACATAGGGTAGCAATGTTGCAGCAAATGGACACGCCTACAAGTTCATCCTTAGTTCATCTTTTAGCAACAAGTTAACGGTTTATGAAGCTGAAATTTAGTGAGCAATATTTGGTGGCACACACGTAGCAATACAATTATGTCATAACAGCAATATGAATCATAACATTTCATTCATTAGTCTACGTTATGACGCAGTGAACAAGCGGTACTCGTCACCGCGAGGGACGGCGAATCGACTCGTTATACACCTGCAGGGAAATCCCAAAGAGCACGTCACGTACGCCCACCCGTGGAGCTGCACAGCACGCTCACTCGATGTCGTATGGGACAACCTTTCACCCAACAGCCCAAACATCGAACCGGTCGCACCGAAACGAGCAGGAGGTTCCCCACACAGAGCATCTCTCTATGCCCGTTGGCAGATTTCCACCTTGCTGCCCACAGCCTACACCTATAAATAGGTGCGTTATGCCTCGACGCCCGGAGGTTTAGGCTACATCGGTTTATCGGGGCCCAAATATCCGATATGCCTTCGGTATGTTCAATATTTGTTCAGCAGGGCCGCACACGGATCGGTCCTCAATCGACATGGGCAGGGCTGCGCACACAAGACTCTCTCTTGCTGCGCCCTAGCCCCTGCCTAGTCTCATTTTCATTACTAAAGTGATCTCACGTCACTCAACCGAACCCGTGTGTCCCAATGCCTATCTCGCGAGTAGATTCCAACTACTCGACTTGTACCGAAGTCCTAGGAATCATTAAGCATAGCCTGTCTACTCGAGGTCTTAGACACTACCCTCACTCTTAGGGGAAAGTTCTGGTTATGCAAGTGGAGTTTCATTCATCCTATACCTAATGCACATACATACTTCATATGACACATGTAACAACGTAATGTAAAAGCCCAAGAAAAGGGACTTGCAAAAACTTTTCTTCACCTCACAACACCACAGTTTTTATTGTGGACAGCATAGGAAATGTTGTGAAGAGCAAGTAACCTCCATCAAAAGAATGATTAGAGGGGAAAGCCTTCACTTTCATAATATAGGGTTTCTACAAATGAGCATGAGAGGTTGAGCTCACCCCTAGAATTTAAAAAGTCTTGGGAAGGTTCAGTCCAAAGCTCATGCAAATTCAACAATTTTTGAGGCACTTTTGGGTTATTTCAAAAGGAGGCCAATTTGAATGTAAATTCAAATTGCAGCAACTTTCATCACCCAAATTCAAAAGTTAGCTCCATATCTATACTCAGCACATTTTTCTGAGTGAACCCACCAACTTTCATCTCCATTGGAGCTCATCTTGTCAAGAGCTAAATTTGCAAGAATTCAAAACTGAATTTGAATTTCAGTTTGAATATGAAGCAAATTTAACCAAACAAAGTTTGAATTTGAGAATTCAAATTCAAACAAAGGCTTGGTGACTAAGTCTCACATTAAATTGTGAGTAGCTGAGGATATTTTGGCACAACAGAATTCAGAAAATTGGAAAAAACAAAAGAGTTAGAGGGGAGGCCCACTGATCAGTAGACTTAGCACCGAAGTCTCTTCAGCCGACCCCTCGACCGAGCGCGCTCGCCAGCTGCAGCCAGCGGCGGCGACCGACCACCTCGGCCGGCCAGCTCCTGCTTCGGCAGAGGAGGTGGCACAGCAGGTGTCGCGCTCTCCCCTGGCCTCAGGAGCCTATAAAAGGCCCGAGACCGCCGGCGAGTTACTGATTCTCGCGAAGTTCTGTAACCAGCAGCCTAGTCGCCCGAGCTCCGATCGTGTGCCACCCCAGCTGTGATCATCTTCCGGCTTCGACCTCCATAGGAAAGTGGAGCGCAAGATCGTCCTCAAGACCACCGCGCAAACCGTTCCAAGGTTCGACCTCTGTGCGCGGAGAATTTCTCAGTTTAGGGCGAGTAGCTCCTTTCGGGACCCAATTAGGTTTAGCAGAAATTTGGGAAGCATAGTGGGTGGGAGGCCGAACGGAGCTGTGAGAGAGTATCTAGAGGTTCTGGCGCCCCTTCTCGTTCGAAAACCGGAAGGAAATCACCGCCGGAACCCTAAGTTCACCCTAGGACAGTATGGCGGAGGAGGGGGTCGCCGGTGAGGTCTGGGTTGCCGGCCGTTTAGGGGCCAACAGAGCTCATGCCGAGTTTCCCGAGGTTTCCCTGAGTGTGGCGACGCGATTAGCGCACGAAGAAAACGGTCAGAAGGGCGGGAACACATTGCCGAGGTAGCACAGAGGCATAGGGCTCGTCGCCGGCGAGCTATGGCGGTTAGCCGGCGGCGACATGGTGTCCAGCGGGTTCAGCACCCGAGATTACGTGGGGGCGGCGAGTCTCGTCGGCTCCGGTGAGCTAGATCGCCGGGAACGCTGACCTCGCCGGAGCTCCGGCGGCTCGGGGCGGCGACGTCGGGAGGTAGACGAAGGGCGCGGCCCCACCTGTCAGCCCCTGTGTTAATCGCGCGCGAGCGCGCGGTTAGTTCAATTTAAATGGGCGGGCCCCGCTGTCAGCCTCTGGTTTAGCGCGGGAGGGGATTTTCTGTGGGAAAATAATTCAGGGATTAGCTCAAACTTTAGAAATCCATAACCGTGGCTAGGAAGCTCCAAATTTAGTGATTCAAGTTGGGTTGGATTCATCTTGCCTAGCTCTGTCCAGAGATACAACCCAATTTGTATGAATCCCATTAATTAATTCTGGAAAATTCTTTAAAGCTTTTCAGCAAAAGAATTTTAGAGGGAGTTTGGTTCATCCAAAAATCCCCAAATATCACCAGAATGTTCTTTAGGACATTAGTAAACCCCTGTAAAAGTTTCAGACCATTTGGAGTCGATTTGGTCAGAGCAATTCAAATTGGAAAGTGCTGTGTTCATTTGAATGCAGAAACATTTTCAGAGAATTTCCAAAACTTGGAAATTCAATTCTGGGCAAACCTTGAATCCAAAAATGCTAGGAAAATTCATGCAAACTCTATGAGCTATAATTGAAATTCTAGATCATCAAGTTGAGCATGAACAGGGGTCTGACCTCAGAATTAATTCCTCCTTTCTTATTTGCTAAAGAAATTACTCTGAGCAAACCATTCCATGAAAAGTGCTAAGGTTTGGTCCAGAGAGTTTGCTTGTGACAAGGAACTCACATAAAAATTCTCAGCTCCATTGGAGCTCTAGATCACCCCTGTCCTGTTTACCCACTTAAGGTATTAAGATGGAAAAGGGGGAAAACCACTTAGCACTTAACCATGTGACTAAGTCCAAGCCAAACCACCAACACCAGTTCATCTTTAAATTCTTAAACAAAGTTCCAGGTGATAGAGGCTAGGTATTAGAACTAATAGTAGAAGTCTTACTCTAAAACTCACCTGTGCATCTAAATTAACATGTAGTATTTCATTAACGTGTAGCCGTTGAAGAAGAGACTCCGGAAGTGCTGGACTTCCTTCTTCCGGGCGAAGAGCTAACTCCTGACCAGCAGCAATAAGGCAAGCCCCGGTTTGCATTAACCTTTTTATAAGTCTTCTTTTGTTTACATGAGTCATGTGAAGTATGATTGTGCATTAGGTGTAGGATGAATGGAACCCCACTTGCATAACCAAAGGTTCCTAAAAGAGTGAGGGTAGTGTCTAAGACCTCGAGTAGACGGGCTATGCGTAATGAGTCATAGGACTTCGGTACAAGTCGAGTAGTTGGAATCTACTCGCGAGATAGGCAGTGGGACACACGGGTTCGGTTGAGTGATGTGAGATCACTTTAGTAATGAAAATGAGACTAGGCAGGGGCTAGGGCGCAGCAAGAGAGAGTCTTGTGTGCGCAGCCCTGCCCGTGTCGATTGAGGACCGATCCGTGTGCGGCCCTGCTGAACAAGTATTGAACGTACCGAAGGCATATCGGATATATGGGCCCCGATAAACCGATGTAGCCTAAACCTCCGGGCGTCGAGGCATAGCACACCGATTTATAGGTGTAGGTTGAGGGCAGCAAGGTGGAAATCTGCCAACGGGCATAGAGAGATGCTCCGTGTGGGGAACCTCCTGCTCGTTTCGGTGCGACCGGTTCGACGTTTGGGCTGTTGGGTGAAAGGTTGTCCCGTACGACATCGAGTGAGCGTGCTGTGCAGCTCCACGGGTGGGCGTACGTGACGTGCTCTTTGGGTTTTCCCTGCAGGTGTATATCGAGTCGATTCGCCGTCCCTCGCGGTGACGAGTACTGCTTGTTCACTGCGTCGTAACGTAGACTAATGGATGAAATATGTTTATTCAATGGTGCTGATTGATATAATTGTATTGCTACATGTGTGCCACCAAATACTGCTTACTAAATTTCAGATTTCATGAACTGTTAACTTGTTGCTAAAAGATGAACTAAGGATGAACTTGTAGGCGTGTCGTTTTGCTGAAATGCTACCAACCTATGTCTTGGTATACCTCATGTAGAGTTTCATGCTTAGGTTAGTCGGTTAAGCCTTGCTGAGCCTTCGTGCTCACGGTTGCTGCTTAAGTGTTTTTCAGGTGAGGAGCCACCCACGGACTCGGAGTACGAGTCCACCGGCGAGGGTTACCCTCCGTCGGGGACCACGGCTGAGTGGGAGCCGTACACGCCGCGCTGAGCTGAGACGTGCAGCTAGTGTGGGTTGCCCTAGGGCGGGGCAACCGACTTTTGCTAGATAGGCGGGCGTGAGTTGTTTAGTGTAGTCTTCCGCTGTGTAATAGAACAATAATTGTAACTGAAGTTTGTACTTATTTGTACAGTTTCAGCGGTTTTTTCCCATGTAATATATTGTGTTCTTATGACGTGTGCTGTCGGGTGTCGCATCGCGCGGCACCACCCTCTGCGATCCTGGATGAGCGGATTCCGGTCCGCCACAGCCTGGTATCAGAGCTGCAGTGGGGATAGCACAGTACATAAGGACTGCATTATGGGAAAAAACTTAGGTATACGGTGAGGAATCGGTAGTTGCCCAAGTAAGGACTATATTAGCCTAGTTACTTAAAGTGGCAAAGACTAACTTATGTGTTATAATTCTGAATTTCAATTATGTAACGACGCACCTACGCTCTGGTAAGTATGGTAAGGAACGCCACCGAAAGCGGTTCAATTTCGGTTAGCTCTCCCTGACGAGGAACGTGGTTCAGGGATTGATCTCACAGCTTGGTGTGAGATGTCAATATGAAGCTCTTGGACTCTTCATGTCCCTGAGTTCATATGAAACGCTGATCCCTAGCGTGCATTAGGCAAGTAAGTGGAGACCCCATCGCGTGGTCAGTAACGCGAGAGTGTGTTCGTCTGGAAATAGCCCAGGAGGACATACGCAGCGCTTGCCATCGGCGTGCCCTGCAGGGCAGTAGGTGGTATCTGTTGGGTTGATAACATTCCCAACCGTGACGACCCGTTCATGACATACTCGGGTTCCCCGTCGTGTGGTGTTGAAACACGATCACGTGCCTTGAGACGTGACTTAGCTCAAGGACGGCCGTATGGAAATGATACGGGCGTTTGTATTTACTTTTAGATATGGAACTGCCTGAAATGAACGAACTTTGAGTGCACCATCATTGTGTGGTCTTCTGCAGGTACTAACCACGTATGTATCCGTGTAGAAAACGTGTGCGAGAGACCGTTTAGTGCCACACTTGAGACTTATATACCGGTATGATCCGGTTAGGATTTTCTTTTGTGAGGAACGTAGTACCGAGACATTGTAGGCATATGCATGAGTATAATGATAACTAAGAATTAAAAATCTATAGGTTTAACATTTAGGACCCTGGCTGGGTATAAGAATGGGATAGTGATGATTGTAGTTCTAAAAAGATTGAAAAACAGAGTGCTCTGTTTTGGGACAGCAAGTTTGCTGATCTTCAACAGGGCATAACTCACAGGTCTTTTAGCCAGCGAGGTGTGCTATATAGTTCTGGAAAGGTATTCAAGTACTCTACAACTTTGTTGTAGACTTCCAGAGCTGAAACTCACCTTAAGATGGCTTAAATCCCAGAGACATGTAACTATCCAGAACTAGGACAGTGTTAAAACATTCTCTGGACTGTTCTGTTTTTCAAGGATAAACTCCCAGTAGAAAAATCTAAAATTTTCATATAATACATCCTTAGAAAGAGTAGAAGATGTGTGACATCGTTGCAATTCAAAGTTCCTGAAATTTCAGCACAGAATTTAGTGGAAATCAGGGTTGAAAACAGCCACCTCCAGGGGAGGTGCTGTTAAAATTCTTCCAGAAATTCTGCTAACTTTGAATTAGCATAACTTTTTAATCAAGGCTAATATGGGGGCAAATGAGTACTTGTTGGAAGGATACTGAAGTTAACTTTAACTTTGGTATTCATATTGAGTCATGAAAATGCACAGAACCAGATCAAAACTTGGAATAGGTAGCAACTGGTCATTCTGACAGAAGAATGACGGTTGAACTCATTAAAAAGGGTGTTATACGTGATGACAACGCAATAATAATGTCTCGTAGAGACCAAACCCAGTTATGGTGAGCTTCCAAAGAGGGGGTTCATCAAGTTGGATTAAGCTAACTTGTGTTTGGTCTGGTAATGGGGTAGCTTGTGCAAAGTTATTACATCATCTACTTACGAGATATTTTGCATGTTTTGGTTGTCATAAGGTTTTTACCCCCAGTTCTATTGGACTGCATGCAAAATGTTGCGGAACTGATGGTTAATGTCGTATGGTTGCAGATGGTTCGTACTAGGACCACGCACGAGGTTGGTGGCTCTAGCCAAGGTGGAGGCGATGACTCCCAGCCACCGGCCTACGACAGCACCCCGCAGCAGCAGCCACCACCGCCGCATCCGCTTACTCTAGCGGATGTGATAGCGGCATTGGTGGGAGGTCGTGAGGAGCAGACCGACCTGCTCCGCACGATCGTGCAGAATACGTCCCAGGCGGGAGGACGTCAAGAGCGAGGGCCTCGTGAGCCCCGCGAAGTGTCGTACTCGGATTTCATGAGTACGCACCCTCCAGTGTTCACCGAAGCTGAAGAACCACTGGAGGCGGACAACTGGCTGCGGACTATCGAGTCCAAGTTCGGGCTGCTCCAGTGTACGGGGCGGCAGAAGACACTGTTCGCAGCACAGCAGCTCCACGGTGCCGCTGGTGCGTGGTGGGCGAATTATGTCGCCTCACGTCCGGCTGGCCATGCCGTGGAATGGCAAGAGTTCCGGGAGGCGTTCCGCGCCTATCACATTCCTCCCGGAATAATGAAGAGAAAGTTCCAAGAATTTTTGGAACTAAAGCAGGGCGGGAGGAGTGCCCACGACTACTCCCGTGCCTTCAACCATCTGGCGCAGTATGCGTCAGACTACATCTCCACGGAGGAGAAGAAGAGGGAGCACTTCTATCGGGGGTTACATCCCGAAATGAAGACCCACCTCGTACAATGGAACCGCGGCACATTCAACGACCTAGTCAATGCCGCCATCATGCAAGAGGACGCTCAGCGGGAGTTAGCAGCTGAGCAGAAGAAGCGCAGCGCTCCACCTAGCAGCAGTGGGAGTGGCGCTCCCCAGAAGTACCGTATGGTGTATCGGACACCATCCGGGCAGCAGTGGCAACCACCGGCGCGACCGCAACGGTTCGGGGGACGTCCCTTTCAGGCACCTCCGTTCCGTCCGCCGATGCCACCACCAAGACAGCAGCAACAGCAGACGGTACCCCGGGCGTTTCCACCGCCACAACGCGCCCCAGGTTTCCGCCCACCGATCAGCGGGGGACCGCCCCGTTTCACCTGCTTCACGTGTGGCCAGGCGGGCCACTTTGCGAAGGACTGTCCCCAGGGGCAGCAGAGCAGCGGACAAGCCCAGTTTCAGGGCGGTGCTCGAGGCCGACCTCCGGCGAAGAAGGTTGGTCAGCGGACTGGGGGTGTCCGCAACCTCGACAATGAGGACGCCCCAGAGGGAGACAACGTGCTGGCGGGTACGTTTACTCTCAACCATCAAGCCATCGTCATATTATTTGATTCTGGTGCAACCCACAGCTTTATAAGTGCATCTTATGTGGCTAAACATCAATTGCAAGTCTTCCCAACCGACTGCACTTATATGATATGCTCACCGGGAGGGAAGATTTCAGCTAATATGATGATTCCAAAGGCACCTCTGTGCTTAGGCGGGAAGCTATACCCCACCACCTTGATAATCCTTATGGGACAAAAGATTGATGCAATCTTAGGGATGTCATGGCTGCAATACCATGGCGCTGTCCTAGAGACTCGGACCCGGACGGTCCACTTGAATTCTCCATTCCACCGTCCGCATTCCATGATGTTAGACACGCCAGTCCGGGAAGTTTTAGCAATCAATAATGCTGAAGTTCTCAAGTTAGAAGACATCCCCGTAGTCCGGGAGTATCCTGATGTGTTCCCGGATGATCTTCCGGGCATGCCACCTGAGCGGGATGTCGAGTTCAAGATTGAACTTGCACCCGGGACTACGCCCATCTCACGGAGACCATACAAGATGGCTCCAAATGAGCTGGCTGAACTAAAAGAACAGCTCAATGATCTGTTGAGCAAGGGTTTCATTCGGCCGAGTTCCTCGCCTTGGGGATGCTCGGCGCTGTTCGTGAAGAAGAAGGATGAGACCCTGAGGCTGTGTGTGGATTACCGGCCGCTCAACGCTGTCACCATCAAGAATAAGTACCCACTGCCCCGTATTGATATCTTGTTTGATCAACTTGTGGGGGCAAGTGTATTCTCAAAGATGGACCTTCGCTCTGGATATCACCAGATCAAGATCCGGGTGGAGGATATCCCGAAGACGGCGTTCTCGACGAGATACGGCTTATACGAATATCTCGTCATGTCCTTTGGTCTCACAAATGCTCCAGCCCATTTCATGTATCTCATGAACTCGGTGTTCATGCCGGAGCTGGACAAGTTCGTGGTAGTGTTCATCGACGACATCTTGGTTTACTCCAAGACCGAAGCTGAACATGCCGAACACTTGCGGATCGTTCTTCAACGATTGCGAGACCACAAACTCTACGCCAAGTTCAGCAAATGCGAATTTTGGATCAGCCAAGTGCCATTCTTGGGACATATCATCTCAGCTGAAGGCATTGCGGTTGACCCAAGTAAAATCGAGCAAGTGTTGAAATGGAAAGCTCCCACTTCAGTCCATGAAGTCAGAAGCTTCCTCGGGTTAGCGGGATACTACCGGAGATTCATTCCAAGCTTCTCCAAGCTCGCTAAGCCGATGACAGAGTTGCTGAAAAAAGGGACAAAATATGTTTGGAACACCGCGTGTGAAGGAGCGTTCCGAACATTGGTGAAGCATCTCACCACAGCCCCGGTGTTAGCTCAGCCGGATACAACAAAGCCCTTCGACGTGTATTGTGACGCGTCCGGTATTGGGCTTGGCTGCGTGTTGATGCAGGAAGGACGTGTGGTCGCTTATGGCTCACGCCAACTCCGGAACCATGAGCAGCACTACCCGACTCACGATCTTGAACTTGCTGCCGTGGTGTTGGCGCTGAAAATGTGGAGGCACTATCTCCTGGGGAACTTGGTGCATCTCTACACCGACCACAAGAGCTTGAAATACATTTTCACCCAGAAGGAGCTGAACATGAGGCAGAGGAGGTGGTTAGAACTGATCAAAGATTATGAGATTGAGATCCATTACCACCCCGGCAAGGCGAATGTGGTTGCCGACGCGCTGAGTCGGAAATCACATGTCCATCACCTCACCATTACACCGGTGGAGGAGGAAGAGCCAAGTTTATACTTGGTTCCTTATGGATCGCTGTACAACCTTGCCCTCATCCCTACTATTAGGGAGGACATCATTGCAGCTCAGAAAACGGATAAAGGCATGGCACATCTCCGGAGACGGATAGACAATGGAGAAATTAAATGTTTCCGGAAAGATGATGAGGGGACTCTGTGGTTCAATGACCGCATAGTCGTACCCCGGGATATGGAGTTGAGGAAAAAGATCCTCGATGAAGCTCA
The DNA here is from genome assembly GCA_030760725.1 of Neostapfia colusana. Classification (NCBI taxonomy): domain Eukaryota; kingdom Viridiplantae; phylum Streptophyta; class Magnoliopsida; order Poales; family Poaceae; genus Neostapfia; species Neostapfia colusana. The sequence goes on along the minus strand of JASWHV010000001.1, from coordinate 131,333,814 downwards.
CTTGTCTAAATACTCCATTCATCCGGGCAGCAACAAAATGTACCAAGATTTGAAAAAGAAATTTTGGTGGACACGGATGAAGCGGGAGGTAGCTAAGTACGTATCCGAGTGTGATACGTGTAGACGAGTGAAAGCTGATCATATGAAGAAATCAGGGCTGCTGCAACCCCTGAAGATCCCGGCATGGAAATGGGAAGATGTGAGCATGGATTTCATTGTGGGATTACCCCTAACAGCCAACAAGCATGATTCCATATGGGTAATCGTTGATCGGTTAACCAAGACGGCTCACTTCATTCCGGTGAATACACGTTACAATGCCGGCAAATATGCGGAGCTATACATAGCGAAGATTCTATGCCTATACGGGGTACCCAAGACCATTGTCTCAGATCGAGGTGCATTATTTGTATCTCGCTTTTGGGAGCAGCTACACGCTGCATTGGGTACTAAGTTGATCAGGAGCTCCGCTTATCACCCTCAAACAGATGGTCAGACTGAAAGGGTGAATCAAGTCCTGGAAGACATGTTGAGAGCATGTGCCATCCACCATGGTAGGAACTGGGATGATCACCTACCATTGGCGGAATTCTCGTACAACAACGGTTATCAGGCGAGTATCAAAATGGCACCCTATGAAGCTCTCTACGGTCGTAAATGCCGCACCCCATTAAATTGGTGCGAGTCCGGTGAAAGGGTCACATTCGGGGTTGATGTGGTGAACGACGCCGAGGAGCGCGTTCGGACAATTCAAGCCAATTTGAAGGCCGCTCAATCCCGACAAAAGAGCTACGCTGACAAGAGGCGTAGGCCGTTGCACTTTGACGTTGGGGAACACGTGTACCTCCGCGTGTCTCCAATGAAGGGCGTGCACCGATTCGGTGTGAAGGGGAAGCTCGCTCCCCGTTTCATTGGACCCTACGCTATCACCGAGAAGTGTGGACCAGCAGCGTATCGATTGGAGCTACCGGCATCTCTGGCTGGTGTCCATGATATTTTCCATGTTTCGCAACTGCGAAAATGCTTGAAGCATACAGCTGCTGTTCCTACCGAAGACATCGGCGAGCTGAAACCGGATTTAACCTATGATGAATATCCGGTGGGAATTCTTGATGAGAAAGCCAGGACCACACGCAGCAGAACATTGTGGTTCTACAAAATACTCTGGAGCAACCACACCGCCGAAGAAGCGACGTGGGAGAGCGAGGAGTTCCTTCGCTCAAATTACCCGGAGTTTATGGCTTCTCAACACGGGTAAATCCCTATTACATCGGTATCTCTTCTTTTATAATCTCGGGACGAGATTCTTTTAAGGGGGGAGGGATGTAAAAGCCCAAGAAAAGGGACTTGCAAAAACTTTTCTTCACCTCACAACACCACAGTTTTTATTGTGGACACCATAGGAAATGTTGTGAAGAGCAAGTAACCTCCATCAAAAGAATGATTAGAGGGGAAAGCCTTCACTTTCATAATATAGGGTTTCTACAAATGAGCATGAGAGGTTGAGCTCACCCCTAGAATTTAAAAAGTCTTGGGAAGGTTCAGTCCAAAGCTCATGCAAATTCAACAATTTTTGAGGCACTTTTGGGTTATTTCAAAAGGAGGCCAATTTGAATGTAAATTCAAATTGCAGCAACTTTCATCACCCAAATTCAAAAGTTAGCTCCATATCTATACTCAGCACATTTTTCTGAGTGAACCCACCAACTTTCATCTCCATTGGAGCTCATCTTGTCAAGAGCTAAATTTGCAAGAATTCAAAACTGAATTTGAATTTCAGTTTGAATATGAAGCAAATTTAACCAAACAAAGTTTGAATTTGAGAATTCAAATTCAAACAAAGGCTTGGTGACTAAGTCTCACATTAAATTGTGAGTAGCTGAGGATATTTTGGCACAACAGAATTCAGAAAATTGGAAAAAACAAAAGAGTTAGAGGGGAGGCCCACTGATCAGTAGACTTAGCACCGAAGTCTCTTCAGCCGACCCCTCGACCGAGCGCGCTCGCCAGCTGCAGCCAGCGGCGGCGACCGACCACCTCGGCCGGCCAGCTCCTGCTTCGGCAGAGGAGGTGGCACAGCAGGTGTCGCGCTCTCCCCTGGCCTCAGGAGCCTATAAAAGGCCCGAGACCGCCGGCGAGTTACTGATTCTCGCGAAGTTCTGTAACCAGCAGCCTAGTCGCCCGAGCTCCGATCGTGTGCCACCCCAGCTGTGATCATCTTCCGGCTTCGACCTCCATAGGAAAGTGGAGCGCTAGATCGTCCTCAAGACCACCGCGCAAACCGTTCCAAGGTTCGACCTCTGTGCGCGGAGAATTTCTCAGTTTAGGGCGAGTAGCTCCTTTCGGGACCCAATTAGGTTTAGCAGAAATTTGGGAAGCATAGTGGGTGGGAGGCCGAACGGAGCTGTGAGAGAGTATCTAGAGGTTCTGGCGCCCCTTCTCGTTCGAAAACCGGAAGGAAATCACCGCCGGAACCCTAAGTTCACCCTAGGACAGTATGGCGGAGGAGGGGGTCGCCGGTGAGGTCTGGGTTGCCGGCCGTTTAGGGGCCAACAGAGCTCATGCCGAGTTTCCCGAGGTTTCCCTGAGTGTGGCGACGCGATTAGCGCACGAAGAAAACGGTCAGAAGGGCGGGAACACATTGCCGAGGTAGCACAGAGGCATAGGGCTCGTCGCCGGCGAGCTATGGCGGTTAGCCGGCGGCGACATGGTGTCCAGCGGGTTCAGCACCCGAGATTACGTGGGGGCGGCGAGTCTCGTCGGCTCCGGTGAGCTAGATCGCCGGGAACGCTGACCTCGCCGGAGCTCCGGCGGCTCGGGGCGGCGACGTCGGGAGGTAGACGAAGGGCGCGGCCCCACCTGTCAGCCCCTGTGTTAATCGCGCGCGAGCGCGCGGTTAGTTCAATTTAAATGGGCGGGCCCCGCTGTCAGCCTCTGGTTTAGCGCGGGAGGGGATTTTCTGTGGGAAAATAATTCAGGGATTAGCTCAAACTTTAGAAATCCATAACCGTGGCTAGGAAGCTCCAAATTTAGTGATTCAAGTTGGGTTGGATTCATCTTGCCTAGCTCTGTCCAGAGATACAACCCAATTTGTATGAAACCCATTAATTAATTCTGGAAAATTCTTTAAAGCTTTTCAGCAAAAGAATTTTAGAGGGAGTTTGGTTCATCCAAAAATCCCCAAATATCACCAGAATGTTCTTTAGGACATTAGTAAACCCCTGTAAAAGTTTCAGACCATTTGGAGTCGATTTGGTCAGAGCAATTCAAATTGGAAAGTGCTGTGTTCATTTGAATGCAGAAACATTTTCAGAGAATTTCCAAAACTTGGAAATTCAATTCTGGGCAAACCTTGAATCCAAAAATGCTAGGAAAATTCATGCAAACTCTATGAGCTATAATTGAAATTCTAGATCATCAAGTTGAGCATGAACAGGGGTCTGACCTCAGAATTAATTCCTCCTTGCTTATTTGCTAAAGAAATTACTCTGAGCAAACCATTCCATGAAAAGTGCTAAGGTTTGGTCCAGAGAGTTTGCTTGTGACAAGGAACTCACATAAAAATTCTCAGCTCCATTGGAGCTCTAGATCACCCCTGTCCTGTTTACCCACTTAAGGTATTAAGATGGAAAAGGGGGAAAACCACTTAGCACTTAACCATGTGACTAAGTCCAAGCCAAACCACCAACACCAGTTCATCTTTAAATTCTTAAACAAAGTTCCAGGTGATAGAGGCTAGGTATTAGAACTAATAGTAGAAGTCTTACTCTAAAACTCACCTGTGCATCTAAATTAACATGTAGTATTTCATTAACGTGTAGCCGTTGAAGAAGAGACTCCGGAAGTGCTGGACTTCCTTCTTCCGGGCGAAGAGCTAACTCCTGACCAGCAGCAACAAGGCAAGCCCCGGTTTGCATTAACCTTTTTATAAGTCTTCTTTTGTTTACATGAGTCATGTGAAGTATGATTGTGCATTAGGTGTAGGATGAATGGAACCCCACTTGCATAACCAAAGGTTCCTAAAAGAGTGAAGGTAGTGTCTAAGACCTCGAGTAGACGGGCTATGCGTAATGAGTCATAGGACTTCGGTACAAGTCGAGTAGTTGGAATCTACTCGCGAGATAGGCAGTGGGACACACGGGTTCGGTTGAGTGATGTGAGATCACTTTAGTAATGAAAATGAGACTAGGCAGGGGCTAGGGCGCAGCAAGAGAGAGTCTTGTGTGCGCAGCCCTGCCCGTGGCGATTGAGGACCGATCCGTGTGCGGCCCTGCTGAACAAGTATTGAACGTACCGAAGGCATATCGGATATATGGGCCCCGATAAACCGATGTAGCCTAAACCTCCGGGCGTCGAGGCATAGCACACCGATTTATAGGTGTAGGTTGAGGGCAGCAAGGTGGAAATCTGCCAACGGGCATAGAGAGATGCTCCGTGTGGGGAACCTCCTGCTCGTTTCGGTGCGACCGGTTCGACGTTTGGGCTGTTGGGTGAAAGGTTGTCCCGTACGACATCGAGTGAGCGTGCTGTGCAGCTCCACGGGTGGGCGTACGTGACGTGCTCTTTGGGTTTTCCCTGCAGGTGTATATCGAGTCGATTCGCCGTCCCTCGCGGTGACGAGTACTGCTTGTTCACTGCGTCGTAACGTAGACTAATGGATGAAATATGTTTATTCAATGGTGCTGATTGATATAATTGTATTGCTACATGTGTGCCACCAAATACTGCTTACTAAATTTCAGATTTCATGAACTGTTAACTTGTTGCTAAAAGATGAACTAAGGATGAACTTGTAGGCGTGTCGTTTTGCTGAAATGCTACCAACCTATGTCTTGGTATACCTCATGTAGAGTTTCATGCTTAGGTTAGTCGGTTAAGCCTTGCTGAGCCTTCGTGCTCACGGTTGCTGCTTAAGTGTTTTTCAGGTGAGGAGCCACCCACGGACTCGGAGTACGAGTCCACCGGCGAGGGTTACCCTCCGTCGGGGACCATGGCTGAGTGGGAGCCGTACACGCCGCGCTGAGCTGAGACGTGCAGCTAGTGTGGGTTGCCCTAGGGCGGGGCAACCGACTTTTGCTAGATAGGCGGGCGTGAGTTGTTTAGTGTAGTCTTCCGCTGTGTAATAGAACAATAATTGTAACTGAAGTTTGTACTTATTTGTACAGTTTCAGCGGTTTTTTCCCATGTAATATATTGTGTTCTTATGACGTGTGCTGTCGGGTGTCGCATCGCGCGGCACCACCCTCTGCGATCCTGGATGAGCGGATTCCGGTCCGCCACACGTAAGACTTATAAAAGGTTAATGCAAACCGGGGCTTGCCTTGTTGCTGCTGGTAAGGGGTTAGTTCCTCTTCCGGAAGAAGGAAATCCAGTACTTCCGGGGTCTCTTCTTCAATGGCTACACGTTGAGTACAATACTACATGTAAATTTAAATGCAAATGTGTGAACTTAAATACATAATTGCTAATAACTCTAGCTAGCCCTCCCCTTTGGTTTCTGAAATTTTTATGGTGGATTGGTAGGGTCCTAACCAGAGTTGTGACCAAGTTTTATTTGAAACAAAGTTTACTTGAACCTTGTACAAATAAAAGCCTCTTTGGTCAATGATTGAGCCTCTAAGTAATTCCAGGGTTTTTCATGGCTCCAACCATTACTTTCTGGAAACTAGACTTTAAGATGGTTCTAATGGAGTTGGTTTCATGTCATTTGAAGAATTCTACAGAAAGTTATGTCCTAATTAAGATTGGAGAAAATCTGAAAAATGTTTCTGTACATTTTTCTATTTTCTCTGGGCAGTTCCGTTAATCACCCCATTAGGGTAACTAATGAACTTGGATGAGTCTGAAAATTTTACTGCGATTCAGGGATTTTCCAATGAACCTTTCAGCCAAATTTCAGAATTTTTCATAAAGTAGTTCTTCAGATAAAATTCCCAACAGTTTAAACTTTATGGATTTACTTCTGGAAAACTATTCACTTTCATGAGCTGAATTTGGTATTGCTGGAAAGTGCTCAGAGAGCTGAATCCAACAAAATTTGGTTCACCCGATTTGGAGCTTTCTAGCCAAAGTTATGAGGATTTGAAGTTTGGAGGAATTCTGAAAATCGGGGGAAAAGTTTAAACTCTCGGGGCCCGCGGGGACACGTGTCGAGCGCGGAGGTGTCCGGCACACTGGGGATACCACACGTGTTGAGCGCGGAGGTGTCCGGCACACCGGAGCTCACAGGGTATTCGCGCGCCAGCATAGCCGATCCCTAGCCTCACCCGATCCCGATTTAAATTCTTCAGCCGCTGACACGTGGGCCAGCTGGCTTCGTCTTCCTCCCGCCGTTCTCTCGCACCCGCGCCGCCGACCTCGCCGGAGCAGACTCGGGGCTCACCGGCTCGCCGCTGCCGGACCTCCCATGGTCTGAAAATCGCCGCCAGGGGGTTGTCGACGTCGAGGAACACGTCGGTTGTGACAGGTCGGTCTGGGGGTGACCGGAAGTAGCTCGGCGACGTGCCGCGGCCTCGGTTGAGGTTCGACACCGTCGACCGTGGTTTCTAAACCCGCCAACACCTCGAACAAACGGCCCTACAGCATCAGTGTATCTCTAGGAAGCTCGACAAGGTGTCAAAAGGGTTCAGGGATGGCGGCAAGTCGGTCGGCACCGTGTGACCGATCGTGCCCGCCATGACCGCCCTCGATCGAGCTCGAAATTCGTCACTCCTAGACAGTTTCACGCTACGGATGCAGAAAAGAACTTGATCGCCGGCTAGTCCAGCGTCTATGTGCAAGAGTTGATGACCTCCGAAAGATCATAGAGCGAGAATTTAAAGAAACCGTACCGGAAGCTCGGTTTACGGTCGCCGGAGCAAAAACTGGAAATTCTCTGCGGAATCTTCACGGCTGGCTTCCAAACTTGGAGGAGAGTGACACGACCCCATTTGGTCCTGTCGAGCCAGGATCACGCTGAGGGGTGCTGCGTTGCACAGCACCGTATAACACACGTCAAAGGTACAAAGCGGAAGCGGAAATTTATTACATAAACAGTTTTATGAACCTGTTTACATCAAAATATGTTTAGTCCACACTCGCGGGCGTAGACTAAGCATCAAGTGCACGTTCAGCCCTCGAACGTGTCCTTGCTAGCACACACGCACACTAACTCTGCGGCGTGCACGACTCCCACTCGACGGGGTTCCCCTCCTGGGGTTCCGTCTCCTCTTCGGGAGTCCCTTCCTCATAGAACCCTGCAAAAGCTTCAAACACAAGCAGTGAGCACGAAGGCTCAGCAAGTCTGACCCGTCTCACCTAAACATGGAACTTCTACATGAGGGTAATGGGTTGCATGAGGGAAAAAAAATCATTTGCAAGGACTCGCCTAATTAGTAGAACCTTACTTTCAAGTTTTAGCAGCAGGTTGTGGAGAACCTTACGCTAAGGCACATGAGAGAGCCGCAATCAAACAAGAAACACATTTCTCTCATGTACTTTGCCCAAAGTTAAAAAGAACTTTAATTAGCTCTAAGCTACAGCATGTCATTAACAATCAATGTCCAGCTTTCAATCAGCAACATTTTAACATGTAACTAGCCTGTTCTTTCTACGTCACGGTACAGTGAACAAGTGGTACTCACTGACCGCGAGGGACGGCGATTATAATCGATTTACACCTGCAGGGTTACCCGAACAACCCGTCAAGTACGCCCGTACTCGATGTTGCCTACAACAACCATCACGGACGCCGTACGCGACTACCTTTCACCCGTCAGCCAAATATTGAACCGGTCCCATCGTCCCGAGCAAGAGGTCTCTGCACGCGCATCTCCGTGCCGCCAGCCGATTTACACCTCGAGCTCTCAACCTACCCTCTGAACGACGGGCAATGCCTCAATACCCAGCTACCCGAGTTACATCAGTTTCCCGGTTCCCATATAGCCGGTAGGTCTTCGGTACTGTTCTAGCTTGTTCAACAGGCCCGCACACGGCTCGGTCCTCAATCGACACAAGCGGAGCTACAGGACACAGGCCCCAAAGTCCTGCTGCCCTTACTCTCCGCTCGGTCTCATTTTCTTGCCATGTGTATCATGTGCTATCTCTACCCGAGCAATGTGCCTCTAGCCTATTCTCGCGAGTAGTTCCAACTACTCGACTTGTACCGAATCCTACTCTATCCTAGCAATGCAGTGGCTAACGGGGTTTGCAATCCTAAACCCAACCCATGGTTTTCTTGGCTATGCAGTTGGGTTTCCAATCAAGACTCTAATGCAAAGAACAATATTCAAAGATGTGCTCAAAACAATAAACATTTGTAAAAAGGTTAATGCAAACCGGGGCTTGCCTTGCTGCTCTTGGTCGTAGGCTAGCTGTTCCTCCGGAGTAACGAAGTCTAGGACTTCGGGTTCCTCCTCGACCTTAGCGACTACATGATATAAGAAACATATGTATCAATTTAAATGCATTTATATTAACTTTGAAGTTGTGAAGTCTATAACCTTTGCTAGATAGACCTAATGACTGTGAAACTTTTACTGTGGCTTGGTTACAACCTAAACAGAGACTTGGTCAAGTTTTAGTTGCAGCAAAGCTCATTTGAGCCCTCCACAAATAATTATGTCCTTGACCTTAATTGGAACTCTTAGGGTGTTCTAGGAATTTTCATGAGACAAACTATGACTTTCTAAAAACTAGATTTTCAGAGGGTTCTAATGGAGTTGGTCTCACTTAATTTGGAAGTCTCTAACTAAAGATATGAGCTAAACAATTTCAGAGAAAATTCTGAAAATGTTTTTGAACATTTTCTATTTTCTCTGGAACAGTTTAACTAATCACACCATTAGATGGATTAAATGAGCTCAAATTGATCTGAAATTTTTATGGTAGTTCAAGGATATTTTAGTGAACATCTCAGCCAAATTTGAGGATTTTCCTCCAAAGGATTCTCCAGTTAAAATTCCTAACAGTTTAAACTTTGAGGAATTAATTCTGGAGAAATAAGGAATTTCATGAAGTGAAACTTGATTTTCTGGAAAGTACTCAGAGAGCTGAATCCAGAAAAATTTGGTTCACTCAATTTGGAGCTTTCTAGCCAAAGGTATAAGGATTTGAAGTTTGAACTGAAACTGAAATTCGGGGAAAAAGTTTAAACTCTGGCTTGTGGGCCCCGCACACAGTGCGTCGTCTCCCTCCTCGCGCCAACTGCGCGGCGGCGGCGTTCTCCGGCGACCTTCGCCGGAACTGAGTTCCCGGCCACCCCCCAGCCCGAAACTTGCCGCCTGCCCCTTTACTGACCCCCTGGACTCGATGGTGGGGTCGCCGGCCGCCGGCGATGACCGGAAACCCGTGCGCACCGATGACAGCACCTGCTAGGGTTCCGGTGAGGTCGGTCCCGCTCTCCCGTGCACCAAATAGACCGGAAACCGGTCGGAGAGCATCAGTAGAGCATGGGAAACCCGAACCAGGGCTGGGTGGAAGCTAGAAACGCCGGCAACTAGGCTCTCGACGGTGAGCCGAGGTGTTCAGCCATGGCGGCGGGGAAAACAGCCATAACATGGCCGATTCTCGATGGTTTTCTCTAATTCCAGTTCGAGCGTGGGCGCTATCGTGCGTAGAAGCTACTCGGTAACGAGCTCGTCCAACCCTCGTGCATAGAGCACGAATTTCACCCGAAGGTGAGCTCGGTCCTTATGAACTGATCAAGAGTAAATTTGGAAATTCTCGGCCGAGGGTTGATCGATCGCCAAACGGCTTTCGGCTACTCCATCCACATACAATCACGCACCTTTCTTGTGTAGAGAAGAGGACGTGACAACGGTCGTGCCGTGCTGTCCACGGGAGCCCGATCGGCGGCGATGTTCGGCTCGCCGGAGAAATGGCTCGTACAGCTCGAGGACGCTTGCTCACTGGCCAACATGGAGTCTAGGAGGTTGCTCACAATCTCTTGGTGCCGTTTTGCTGTGGAGGAGGCTGTGCTCGCGAGTGATCGGGCTTGATCAAGCGCGAGCTCGAGCGGCGGCGATGGCAGTGGAAGAACAGGTCGTGCACGTCGGCAACTCGGGGAATGGGCGACTGAAGCACGCCGGGGAGGGAATAAATAGCCCGGCGGCTGGTCTCCGGCTTGGGGCGCACAGCAGGAGCTGGCGCCGGCTGCCCCCCCCCCCTCGGTGGCGCGCGCACACTGCACCCGGGAACCGACTGAACTGTGTTTCAGTCGGTTTGTGTTGAGGTAGAGGCTGACATGTGGGTCCCACCCCCCATTTTAACCTCTGAAATTTACTCCTAATCACTGTTGTAAACAGTGAACCCCATACTACCCTTGGCAATTCAAATTATTCACCTATGAGCCATTTGAATTGATCAAAGTTCAAATGAGGTTTGGTTTGAATGAATTTCAGCACAAGTTCAGTTTGAAATTCAAATAAAGTTTGAATTTCTCCCCCTTAGCTCATGTCAAGATCAACTCCAAATGGAGTGAAAATTGGTGTGTGAGCTCACAAAAATGTGCTGAGTAAGAATATGCCCCACACTTTTAAATTCATTGGATAAAAACAGTTTGAATTTGAATATGGTTTCAAACTGCCCTCTTCCTAACTATACCCAAACTGACCTCAAAAAGGTTTTGAATTTGGGTGAAACTTGGCATGGACATACTTAGTAAAGTGTAGGAGTTTTCATATGTCCAACCCATCTATATCACATGTGGGAAATACCACTTTTGCAATGTGTAAGTTTGTTCTCTAATGAGCATGTTGATAATTGTTACTTGCTCTTCATTTGTGTTCATCATTCTTCCTCAAATGAGGTGTGTGGTGTGGTGATGAACACTGCAAATGTGTGTCAAAAACTGAGGCCCTTACATTCCTCCCCCCTTAAAGAATCTCGTCCCGAGATTATAAGGTGAAAACGACAGAGAGGACGGTAGAAAATTACCGGATATGCGACGTGAAAAAGTCGGGGTAGTTAGTGCGAAGGAATTCTTCGCTCTCCCATGTCGCTTCGTCCATGGAGTGATTACTCCATAGAACCTTGTAGAACCACAACGTACGGTTGCGTGTGGTTCGGGCCTTTTCATCAATAATATGCACCGGTTCCTCCCGATAGGTGAGATCCGGTTGCAGCTCTTCAATGTCTTCCAGCTGAACGGTAGTTGATAGCTTGAGACACTTCCTCAGCTGGGAAATATGAAAGACGTCGTGCACACTGGAAAGTGCTTCTGGTAATTTCAGCCGGTATGCCACCGATCCACATCTTTCGGTAATCTGGAATGGACCGATGAAGCGGGGTGCTAACTTTCCCCTCACCCCAAATCTATTTACACCCTTCATTGGAGACACCCGTAGATATACGTGGTCCCCAACATTGAATTGTAATGGGCGCCTTCTCCGGTCCGCATACTGTTTCTGACGGGATTGAGCGGCTTTTAGGTTCGCTTGAATTAGTCGAACCTTTTCTTCCGCGTTGTTGACAAGATCAATCCCGAAGGTAACCCTTTCGCCAGACTCACACCAGTTCAATGGTGTGCGGCATTTTCTTCCGTATAGCGCCTCGTAGGGCGCCATCTTGATGCTGGCTTGGTACCTATTGTTGTACGAGAACTCGGCTAACGGCAAGTGATCATCCCAATTCTTGCCGTGGTTGATAGCGCAAGCTCGTAGCATGTCTTCTAGGATTTGATTCACCCGCTCGGTTTGCCTATCCGTCTGCGGGTGGTAGGCTGAACTACGGATCAGCTTCGTCCCCAAGGCAGCGTGTAGCTGCTCCCAAAAACGGGACACAAATAAGGTGCCCCGGTCCGATATGATGGTACGGGGTACGCCGTATAAGCATAGGATCCGTGAGATGTACAGTTCAGCGTACTTCTTGGCGTTGTAGTTGGTGTTGACCGGGATGAAATGGGCAACTTTGGTGAGCCGATCGACGATCACCCACACAGAATCATGTTTCTGCAAGGTGGTGGGTAAACCGACGACGAAATCCATGCTCACGTCCTCCCACTTCCAGGCAGGAATGCCCAGTGGTTGCAGCAGTCCCGGCTTCCGCATGTGGTCTGCCTTCACCCTTCGACATGTATCACACTCGGACACGTATTTTGCAGTCTCTCGCTTCATCCGTGTCCACCAAAACTTTCTTCTGAGTCCTTGATACATTTTGTTGCTGCCGGGGTGAATAGAAAACTTTGATAAGTGAGCCTCATCAAAGATTTTCTTCCGTAACTCCGGGTTTCGGGGTACGACGATCCGGTTCTTGAACCATAGGACGCCGTCTCCGTCCTTCCGGAAACATTTCAACTCCCCAGTGTCTATACGTCTCCGCAAATGTGACATGCCCTTGTCATTCTTCTGGGCTGCCGCTATCTCTTCACGGATGGTGGGGATCAAAGCTAAGTTGTAGAGAGCGCCGTGGGGAATCACACGTAGTGGTGGTTCGCTCTCTTCCAATGGTGTGATGGTCAGATTATTGACGTGTGACTTGCGGCTCAGCGCATCTGCCACGACGTTTGCCTTGCCCGGATGATATTGGATCTCTATCTCGTAATCCTTTATCAGTTCTAACCATCTTCGTTGCCTCATGTTCAACTCCTTCTGAGTGAATATGTACTTGAGGCTTTTGTGGTCGGTATATAAATGTACGAGGTTACCGAGTAGGTAGTGCCTCCACATCTTCAGTGCAAGTACCACGGCAGCGAGCTCCAAATCGTGAGTTGGATAATTCTGCTCATGGTTCCTAAGCTGCCGTGATCCATACGCGACCACTCTTCGGTCTTGCATCAGCACACATCCGAGCCCAATGCCGGATGCATCGCAGTACACATCGAACGGTTTTGTTGTGTCTGGCTGCGCCAAAACCGGTGCTGATGTCAGGTGCTTGACTAAAGCCTTGAATGCTGCTTCACATGCTGGACTCCAAACATATTTGGTAGCCTTCTTCAGCAGCTCTGTCATTGGCTTGGCAATCTTCGAGAAGTTCGGAATGAACCTCCGATAATATCCCGCGAGTCCGAGGAAACTCCGTACCTCGTGAACAGTTCTCGGGGATTTCCAATTCAGCACTTGAGTGATCTTGCTCGGGTCCACAGCGATACCCTCCGCTGAGATGATATGCCCGAGGAAAGGCACTTGCGATATCCAAAACTCGCATTTTCTGAATTTTGCGTATAACTTATGGTCCCGCAGCCGTTGCAAGACTATACGCAAATGTTTCTTGTGATCTTCCTCCGACTTGGAATATACCAGGATGTCGTCGATGAAGACCACGACAAACTTGTCCAGCTCCGGCATGAATACCGAGTTCATTAAGTACATGAAGTGAGCTGGAGCATTGGTGAGGCCGAAGGACATGACCAGGTACTCATAAAGTCCGTACCTTGTCGAGAAAGCTGTCTTTGGAATGTCCTCCGCCCTTATCTTAATCTGATGGTACCCGGATCTTAAATCCATCTTGGAAAAGATCTTTGCTTCGACCAACTGATCAAACAACATGTCGATCCGTGGCAACGGGTACTTGTTCTTGATGGTTACGGCATTTAATGGGCGGTAGTCCACGCAAAGCCGCAACGTTTCATCCTTTTTCTTGACAAATAATGCCGAACAGCCCCATTGCGAGGAGCTCGGCCTAATAAAACCCTTCTCCAGAAGGTCCGTGAGCTGAGTCTTCAGTTCAGCCAACTCCTTGGGCGCCATCTTGTACGGCCTTCGGGATATTGGCATGGTTCCCGGTGCAAGTTCAATCTTGAACTCCACCTCTCTATCGGGTGGCATCCCCGGCAAATCGTCCGGGAATACATCAGGGAACTCTCGGACCACTGGAATGTCTTCCAATCTGATGGTGGTGGCTTGATAGACACTTGGAAGTTTTATTTCCGGACTGTCCAGAAATAATGAGTGAGAACCGTGCACCTCTGAGTTTAAGTGCACGACTCGAAGGACGGTGTCTAAAACAGCGCCGTGGCGGGTTAACCACGACATCCCTAGGATGACATCGACCTTTTGTCCCTCTAAGATAATGAGAGACGTGGGGTACACTCTACCCGCTAAGCATAATGGTGCTTTGGAGACCATTATGCTTGCTGAAATCTTCCCACCCGGTGAACAAATTAAATATGGACTATCGGTGGGTAATATTGGCAAACTGTGTTTAGCAATGAAAGCTTGGCTAATAAAATTATGCGTGGCGCCCGAATCAAACAGTACTATAGCGGGATGCTGGTGGAGTTGGAACATACCCGCAAGGATTGGCTCGCCCTCCGGCACGTCCTTAATGGCAAGCTGGTGGACAGTGCCGGGCCTAGGGTTTGCCCGCCGCGCATTAGTAGGGTTCCGGGGTTGACTCCTCCCCGGAAACTGTGGTTCCACTCCACCGCCTTGCCTCTCCGGGCAACTGCTCGCGAAGTGTCCTGGACGACCACACTTGTAACATGTGGCCGCTGCTGGTGGAGTACTTGGTGGACGAAAGCCCGGCATGCGTTGCTGAGGTGTAAACGCACGCGGCATCGCCCGCTGCTGTTGTTGTTGCGGTGGTACTGGCAGTGCCGGCCGGAATGCCGGTGAAGAGTACGGCCGACTGCGGAACGGCATCAACCGCTGTGGTGGTTGCCAGCGTGGGCCTGATGGTGGGTGATTCACCATCCGAAACTTCTGAGAAGGAACGCCTCCTTCTCCGCTGCTCTGCGGCGCGCTTCGCTTTCGCTCTGCCGCCGCCAACTCCTTGCCGGAGCCCTCCTGAACAATCGCAGCATCAATGATGTCGTTGAGGCTGCCGCGATTGAACATCGCCAACTTGTCCTTCAGGAGCGGGTTAAGCCCCTGGTAAAAGTGGTCCCGCCGCTTCTCGTCCGTATCTGCGTGATACGACGCGTAGAGCGCGAGATCGTTGAACACTCTGGAGTATTCCAGCGCGTTCCGGCTCCCTTGTTGCAGGTGTAGGAACTCCTGCGTCTTCCTCTTCATCAGACCTGGCGGTATATGATGGGCCCTGAAGGCCGTCCGGAACTCCGCCCAGGTCATCACTCGGTCGGTGGGCTGTGAAGCACAGAAGTTGGCCCACCACGCGCTCGCGGATCCTTGGAGCTGCTGGACCGCGAACTGAGTCTTGCCCTGCTCACTGATTTGGAGCAGCCCGAACTTCATCTCTATGGCGCGGAGCCAGTTGTCCGCGTCAAGTGGTTCATCCGCCCTTGAGAATACCGGGGGATGAGTAGCCAGGAAGTCGGAGTAGGAGCTCTGTTGGCGCTCCTCACGATCTTGACGTCTCTCTGGGCGAGACGTATTGGCGATAAGCGTTTGCAGCAACTCCGTGTGCTGCTGATGTGAACCCGCCATTGCCGCGACAATGTCGGCCAATGTAACCGTTGGCAATGGCGGTGGCGGTGTTTTCTGTTGCTGTTGCTGCTGCTGTCCCGAGGAGTCCTCGGGAGGTGGTTGGGAGGTCTCTCCCCCTTGACTGGTACCCCCAACGTCAGGGTTGGCACGAGTACGCGTCATTCTGAAATTCAAAACAGCAGCAATTAGCACATGTCTTACTAAAAATTCCATACGCAACAGTAGGTATTGAAGTGACACATGATTAATTTGCACAACATTCACATATATTGATAAAGCATAAACTTTATACAAGATACATTATTCTCGGATCTCCGAGAAGTCGTGCTCATGTCGTCACTACCTATACATACGCTACTGTCTACACGACATGTCACCGATTACAAAAGTTGGGTTACGCTACCCTAGCTGCCCTACTTGGCAACCGTAACCCCCTACTCGGAGTAGAACTCGACCTCCTGTGGGTCGTCCTCCTCCGGTACCTCTGCTGGTGGCTCGGGGTCTACCACCTCTTCTCCCATTCCAGGTTCCCCCATGGCTGGAAGACCCAAGACTACCGGTACGCCCAATACCGGGGGCACGAGGTCCTGCAAAGCATGCACCTCGTCCATAGTTTGGTTGTAGTCCTCCTCCCAGCCTTGTCCTTCCTCAATAGCGTCGTCCCGCTCTTGAGCAAGGTCCTCATTCTGCTGGGTTAGGGTCTGCACCAGCTCTTGCAACGCCGCGATGTCAACACGGCTCTTCTTCTTTGCCTTCTTCAGACGACGCAACTGATTGTGTTGTTCATTCAGTCGCTTGATCGTCGGAAGGAGCACATTGCGGAGTGCGCTGTGAGCACCCTCGAAATGATCTCCACGGCTTGTGCTCTCCTTGAGCTTGGTGGCGAGATGTTCCGTATGAACAGCTTGGCTGTCCATCACAGCGTTTCCCGCCCTCATTTGGAGGCTGAGGTTTGCCTCCGCGGGGTTGTACCTTGGGCAATTCGAGTCTATTGCCTCCAGGTACCTCTCTTCCCACACATGCTGAGCTCGTCCCTCCACCGGAACGAGTGCGTATGGAGTGCCCTCCATAGCCTGCACGTGTAGTTGGCAGAAACGTGACATAGTGTCACGGGCTGCCACTTGCCACATCCCTTCCGGTTGTCTTCCTCTCACCGTGACGGTGAATGGCACCCAACCGGGTGGCGTAGGTCCTGCAGGAACCTCGACATGGATCGTCCACGTCTTGTTCCCCTCTTCGCCGTCTTCCTTGGCGAAGTATTGCGGCATCTGGTTGTACCCGAAATATTGGAGCATTTGCCACAATGCTTCTGGGTAGCCGCTACGGTCAGAGCAGTGGGAAACTACCCACCCATTCTCCAACCGTTTATCTGCTGCCATCTGTAAAAATATATTTGAGAAATGTCAAATATTTATTTAAACAGTAAACCATCGAGTTATAACATAAGATATGTCATTGAACCCATAACACTTGGAAACATAGTTCAAATCTTTAAACAAATTTGACTGCTGATCTGCTGTTCCCATGACAGCCTTGACCAGTTTCCATATCAACCTGATTTAGGCCATGTTAAAGGCAAAACCAATTCTGGAGCTCAACATCAAAGTTAAAGTTAACTTCAATAGCTTTCCAGCCAGTATTTTCTTGGCCTAAGATCTGTCCTGGTTCAAAGGTTATGAGATGTCAAAGTTAACAGAATTTCTGGAAACAATTGGACAGCACCTCCCTGCCTTAGGTACTGATTTGATCCAAGAATCCCAGTTAATTCTGTTCCTAATCTGACAAAACTTTCTGTTACAAAGTTGTAACCCATCTCATAAGCTTTCCAGAACTATCTCATTTCCTATTTTTGGATTTTTAAGCAGGAAGTTAGGTCTAATTTTACAGAGAGTCTACAGAGAGTCTTTGCTCTGTCCTGTTTTCTGGACAGTTTCAACTCTACTGCATTTTTCGAGTGATTAAGGGATGAAACACCTCTGGAACTCAACAGAACAGTTGTAAAGCTCTTCCAAAGCATTCCAGAAATGTACCATCCAACCCCAATCTCGAAAGAACTCAACCTCTAGCCTCTGATTAACTTCAGCCTTGATTCAGCTGAAAACAGAGTGCTCTGTCCTTAACAACCTATAAGTTGAAAACTTGTTAACTTTGAATATCCTGTTCAAGGGAAGGAGTTACATCAAGTTTTACTACTTTGGATTAAAACCTTCCAGTTTTTTTTTACAATGAAGTTGTTTATTTAGTTGGGTGTGACGTCGATGCGTCACCAGATTTTGTCGGTACTACGTCCTCACAAAGAAAAACCTATACCGGACTTAGCCGGCTTCGTTATTTCAGTGGCACTAAACGTCACTCGCACACGGATGCTACACGTCTACCGTTTCGTGGTCAGGCTACCTGCAGAAACTCAATCAATCGTCAGACTCGGCTGCACACCGAGCCCGGAATCCATACAGTTCGTACACCCGGCCGTCATCACTCGCCCGGATGTTCTCAAGCCAACCACGCCTTGAGTTACGTGTTCACGTTTCAGACCACGTGACGGGGTCTCCCATGTTGCACCACGCACGCCAGGGACACACGTTGCTTGAATACCCCAAACGACATTAAGAGTCGTAGAGGATATCAAAGCGGGTCGGGTTACCTGCCACCCGTGGGGCTCCACCCTTCAGCTTGTGCGCACTGGTGGACAGCGCTTACGTGCACCCCCCAAGACATGAACGTCCCGAGATGCACGATTTTCCGACATAACAAATAGGTTAATATGCCACTTTCTATATGCTAATAACATCCTTATACGGGCTACTAACTCGTTCCTCACTGGATTTTTGAAAAAGAAGACCTTTGTACTGTGTTAAACCTCAAGCGAGCTCTGATACCACGCTGACACGACCCCATTTGGTCCTGTCGAGCCAGGATCACGCTGAGGGGTGCTGCGTTGCACAGCACCGTATAACACACGTCAAAGGTACAAAGTGGAAGCGGAAATTTATTACATAAACAGTTTTATGAACCTGTTTACATCAAAATACATTTAGTCCACACTCGCGGGCGTAGACTAAGCATCAAGTGCACGTTCAGCCCTCGAACGTGTCCTTGCTAGCACACACGCACACTAACTCTGCGGCGTGCACGACTCCCACTCGACGGGGTTCCCCTCCTGGGGTTCCGTCTCCTCTTCGGGAGTCCCTTCCTCATAGAACCCTGCAAAAGCTTCAAACACAAGCAGTGAGCACGAAGGCTCAGCAAGTCTGACCCGTCTCACCTAAACATGGAACTTCTACATGAGGGTAATGGGTTGCATGAGGGAAAAAAATCATTTGCAAGGACTCGCCTAATTAGTAGAACCTTACTTTCAAGTTTTAGCAGCAGGTTGTGGAGAACCTTACGCTAAGGCACATGAGAGAGCCGCAATCAAACAAGAAACGCATTTCTCTCATGTACTTTGCCCAAAGTTAAAAAGAACTTTAATTAGCTCTAAGCTACAGCATGTCATTAACAATCAATGTCCAGCTTTCAATCAGCAACATTTTAACATGTAACTAGCCTGTTCTTTCTACGTCACGGTACAGTGAACAAGTGGTACTCACTGACCGCGAGGGACGGCGATTATAATCGATTTACACCTGCAGGGTTACCCGAACAACCCGTCACGTACGCCCGTACTCGATGTTGCCTACAACAACCATCACGGACGCCGTACGCGACTACCTTTCACCCGTCAGCCAAATATTGAACCGGTCCCATCGTCCCGAGCAAGAGGTCTCTGCACGCGCATCTCCGTGCCGCCAGCCGATTTACACCTCGAGCTCTCAACCTACCCTCTGAACGACGGGCAATGCCTCAATACCCAGCTACCCGAGTTACATCAGTTTCCCGGTTCCCATATAGCCGGTAGGTCTTCGGTACTGTTCTAGCTTGTTCAACAGGCCCGCACACGGCTCGGTCCTCAATCGACACAAGCGGAGCTACAGCACACAGGCCCCAAAGTCCTGCTGCCCTTACTCTCCGCTCGGTCTCATTTTCTTGCCATGTGTATCATGGCTATCTCTACCCGAGCAATGTGCCTCTAGCCTATTCTCGCGAGTAGTTCCAACTACTCGACTTGTACCGAATCCTACTCTATCCTAGCAATGCAGTGGCTAACGGGGTTTGCAATCCTAAACCCAACCCATGGTTTTCTTGGCTATGCAGTTGGGTTTCCAATAAAAACTCTAATGCAAAGAACAATATTCAAAGATGTGCTCAAAACAATAAACATTTGTAAAAAGGTTAATGCAAACCGGGGCTTGCCTTGCTGCTCTTGGTCGTAGGCTAGCTGTTCCTCCGGAGTAACAAAGTCTAGGACTTCGGGTTCCTCCTCGACCTTAGCAACTACATGATATAAGAAACATATGTATCAATTTAAATGCATTTGTATTAACTTTGAAGTTGTGAAGTCTATAACCTTTGCTAGATAGACCTAATGACTGTGAAACTTTTACTGTGGCTTGGTTACAACCTAAACAGAGACTTGGTCAAGTTTTAGTTGCAGCAAAGCTCATTTGAGCCCTCCACAAATAATTATGTCCTTGACCTTAATTGGAACTCTTAGGGTGTTCTAGAAATTTTCATGAGACAAACTATGACTTTCTGAAAACTAGATTTTCAGAGGGTTCTAATGGAGTTGGTCTCACTTAATTTGGAAGTCTCTAACTAAAGATATGAGCTAAACAATTTCAGAGAAAATTCTGAAAATGTTTTTGAACATTTTCTATTTTCTCTGGAACAGTTTCACTAATCACACCATTAGGTGGATTAAATGAGCTCAAATGGATCTGAAATTTTTATGGTAATTCAAGGATATTTTAGTGAACATCTCAGCCAAATTTCAGGATTTTCCTCCAAAGGATTCTATAGTTAAAATTCCTAACAGTTTAAACTTTGAGGAATTAATTCTGGAGAAATAAGGAATTTCATGAAGTGAAACTTGATTTTCTGGAAAGTACTCAGAGAGCTGAATCCAGCAAAATTTGGTTCACTCAATTTGGAGCTTTCTAGCCAAAGTTATAAGGATTTGAAGTTTGAACTGAAACTGAAATTCGGGGAAAAAGTTTAAACTCTGGCTTGTGGGCCCCGCACACAGTGCGTCGTCTCCCTCCTCGCGCCAACTGCGCGGCGGCGGCGTTCTCCGGCGACCTTCGCCGGAACTGAGTTCCCGGCCACCCCCCGGCCCGAAACTTGCCGCCTGCCCCTTTACTGACCCCCTGGACTCGATGGTGGGGTCGCCGGCCGCCGGCGATGACCGGAAACCCGTGCGCACCGATGACAGCACCTGCTAGGGTTCCGGTGAGGTCGGTCCCACTCTCCCGCGCACCAAATCGACCGGAAACCGGTCGGAGAGCATCAGTAGAGCATCGGAAACCCGAACCAGGGCTGGGTGGAAGCTAGAAACGCCGGCAACTAGGCTCTCGACGGTGAGCCGAGGTGTTCAGCCATGGCGGCGGGGAAAACAGCCATAACATGGCCGATTCTCGATGGTTTTCTCTAATTCCAGTTCGAGCGTGGGCGCTATCGTGCGTAGAAGCTACTCGGTAACGAGCTCGTCCAACCCTCGTGCATAGAGCACGAATTTCACCCGAAGGTGAGCTCGGTCCTTATGAACTGATCAAGAGTAAATTTGGAAATTCTCGGCCGAGGGTTGATCAATCGCCAAACGGCTTTCGGCTACTCCATCCACATACAATCATGCACCTTTCTTGTGTAGAGAAGAGGACGTGACAACGGTCGTGCCGTGCTGTCCACGGGAGCCCGATCGGCGGCGATGTTCGGCTCGCCGGAGAAATGGCTCGTACAGCTCGAGGACGCTTGCTCACTGGCCAACACGGAGTCTAGGAGGTTGCTCACGATCTCTTGGTGCCGTTTTGCTGTGGAGGAGGCTGTGCTCACGAGTGATCGGGCTTGATCAAGCGCGAGCTCGAGCGGCGGCGATGGCAGTGGAAGAACAGGTCGTGCACGTCGGCAACTCGGGGAATGGGCGACTGAAGCACGCCGGGGAGGGAATAAATAGCTCGGCGGCTGGTCTCCGGCTTGGGGCGCACAGCAGGAGCTGGCGCTGGCTGCCCCCCCCCCCTCGGTGGCGCGCGCACACTGCACCCGGGAACCGACTGAACTGTGTTTCAGTCGGTTTGTGTGGAGGTAGAGGCTGACATGTGGGTCCCACCCCCCATTTTAACCTCTGAAATTTACTCCTAATCACTGTTATAAACAGTGAACCCCATACTACCCTTGGCAATTCAAATTATTCACCTATGAGCCATTTGAATTGATCAAAGTTCAAATGAGGTTTGGTTTGAATGAATTTCAGCACAAGTTCAGTTTGAAATTCAAATAAAGTTTGAATTTCTCCCCCTTAGCTCATGTCAAGATCAACTCCAAATGGAGTGAAAATTGGTGTGTGAGCTCACAAAAATGTGCTGAGTAAGAATATGCCCCCCACTTTTAAATTCATTGGATAAAAACAGTTTGAATTTGAATATGGTTTCAAACTGCCCTCTTCCTAACTATACCCAAACTGACCTCAAAAAGGTTTTGAATTTGGGTGAAACTTGGCATGGACATCCTTAGTAAAGTGTAGGAGTTTTCATATGTCCAGCCAATCTATATCACATGTGGGAAATACCACTTTTGCAATGTGTAAGTTTGTTCTCTAATGAGCATGTTGATAATTGTTACTTGCTCTTCATTTGTGTTCATCATTCTTCCTCAAATGAGGTGTGTGGTGTGGTGATGAACACTGCAAATGTGTGTCAAAAACTGAGGCCCTTACAGAGAGCAGCATGGTGGCCGCACGCTCCTGTTGCCTCTCTCGCTGGACCGTGAAAACGCCTGTGGAACGCTGCCCACGGGCGCCTGACTCTCGGCTGAGGCTAGGTCGCCGCGGTGGCGATCTTCTTTGGGCAAAGGAGGTCGGAGCTCGAGGTTTCTGGCGTTGGAGAGGTGGAGTGTGAGCTCAGGTGGCTGTCTAGCAGCCCAGGGACGAAGGAGGAGATGGTTTTGCTGGTTTTCCCGATTGAGCAGAGAGCTGCAGCGAGAAACAATGCCGCTGCTCGGTTTTGCCCGCGAGAAGATAAAGCCGGCCGACTCCTGTTCGGCTGAGGCGGTGCCGGTCGCGTGGGGCGCGAGCCAGCCGCCCTGGGCGCCAGCGCGCGGAGAGGGAAGCAGCTGGTGGCGCCGGTAGCTGCTCGGTGGCACAGCCGACAGCTGCTCGGTGGAATTTCCCACCGAGACTCTGACTTTGGGTGCAAGTTTCTCCTTCTGCCCTCTATGACATGCGGGTCCCACCTGGGGTTTTAACCTCTGAAATTTATTCCTAATCACTGTTGTAAACAGTGAGCCCCATAATACCCCTGGTGATTCAAATTATTCACCCCTGAGCCATTTGAATTGAACAGAATTCAAATTGGGTTCGGTTTGAGTGAATTTCATCACAAGTTCAGTTTTGAATTCAAATAAAGTTTGAATTCGTCCCACTTAGCTCATGTCAAGATCAACTCCAACTGGAGTGAAAATTGGTGTGTGAGCTCACAAAAATGTGCTGAATAAGAATATGCCTCCCACTTTTAAATTCATGGGACAAAAACAGTTTGAATTTGAATGTGGTTTCAAACTGCCCTCTTTCTATCTATACCCAAAATGACCTCCAAAATGGTTTTGAATTTGGGTGAAACTTGGCATGGACATCATTAGCAATGTGTAGGAGTTTTCATAAGTCCAGCCCACCTATCACATGTGGGAAATACCACTTTTGCAATATGTGAGTTTGTTCTCTAATGAGCATGTTGATGGTGGTTACATGCTCTTTATTTGTGTTCATCATCTTTCCTCAAATGAGGTGTGTGGTGTGGTGATGAACACTTCAAATGTGTGCCAAAACTGAGGCCCTTACATTCCTCCCCCATTAAAAGAATCTCGTCCCGAGATTACAAAAGAAGAGATAGCGATGTAGTAGGGACTTACCCGTGTTGAGAAGCCATGAACTCCGGGTAATTTGAGCGAAGGAATTCCTCGCATTCCCACGTCGCTTCTTCCACGGTGTGGTTACTCCAGAGGATCTCGTAGAACCACAACGTTCTGCTACGCGTGGTTCGGGCTTTCTCATCAAGAATTTCCACCGGATACTCATCATATGTTAAATCCAGTTTCAACTCGCCAATGTCTTTGATAGGAACAGCAGCTGTATGCTTCAAACAATTTCGCAGTTGCGAAACATGGAAGATATCATGGACACCCGCAAGGGATGCTGGTAGCTCCAATCGATACGCTGCTGGTCCACACTTCTCGGTGATAGCATAGGGTCCAATGAAACGGGGAGCGAGCTTCCCCTTCACACCGAACCGGTGCACGCCCTTCATCGGAGACACGCGGAGGTACACGTGTTCCCCAACGTCAAAGTGCAACGGCCTACGCCTCTTATCAGCGTAGCTCTTCTTACGGGATTGAGCGGCCTTCAAATTGGCTTGAATTGTTCGAACGCGCTCCTCGGCGTCGTTCACCACATCAACCCCGAATGTGACCCTTTCACCGGACTCGCACCAATTTAATGGGGTGCGGCATTTACGACCGTAGAGAGCTTCGTAAGGTGCCATTTTGATACTCGCCTGATAGCCGTTGTTGTACGAGAATTCTGCCAATGGTAGGTGATCATCCCAGTTCCTACCATGGTGGATGGCACATGCTCTCAACATGTCTTCCAGGACTTGATTCACCCTCTCTGTTTGCCCATTTGTATGAGGGTGATAAGCGGAGCTCCTGATAAACTTAGTACCCAATGCAGCGTGTAGCTGCTCCCAAAAGCGAGATACAAATAATGCACCTCGATCTGAGACAATGGTCTTGGGTAACCCGTATAGGCATAGAATCTTCGCTATGTATAGCTCCGCATATTTGCCGGCATTGTAACGTGTATTCACCGGAATGAAGTGAGCCGTCTTGGTTAACCGATCAACGATTACCCATATGGAATCATGCTTGTTGGATGTTAGGGGTAATCCCACAATGAAATCCATGCTCACATCTTCCCATTTCCATGACGGGATCTTCAGGGGTTGCAGCAGCCCTGATTTCTTCATGTGATCAGCTTTCACTCGTCGGCACGTATCGCACTCGGATACGTACTTAGCTACCTCCCGCTTCATCCGTGTCCACAAAAACTTCTTTTTCAAATCTTGGTACATTTTGTTGCTACCCGGATGAATGGAGTACTTGGACAAGTGAGCTTCATCGAGGATCTTCTTTCTCAACTCCATATCCCGGGGTACGACTATGCGGTCATTGAACCACAGCGTCCCCTCATCATCCTTCCGGAAACATTTGATTTCCCCGTTGTCTATCCGTCTCCGGAGATGTGCCATGCCTTTATCATCTTTCTGAGCTGCAATGATGTCCTCCCTAATAGTAGGGATGAGGGCAAGGTTGTACAGCGATCCATAAGGAACCAAGTATAAACTTGGCTCTTCCTCCTCCACCAGTGTAATGGTGAGGTGATGGACATGTGATTTCCGACTCAGCGCGTCGGCAACCACATTCGCCTTGCCGGGGTGGTAGTGAATCTCAATTTCATAGTCCTTGATTAATTCTAACCACCTCCTTTGCCTCATATTCAGCTCCTTCTGGGTGAAAATGTATTTCAAGCTCTTGTGGTCAGTGTACAGGTGCACCAGATTCCCCAGGAGATAGTGCCTCCACATTTTTAGCGCCAACACCACGGCAGCAAGCTCAAGATCATGAGTAGGATAATGCTGCTCATGGTTCCGAAGTTGGCGTGAGCCATAGGCGACCACACGTCCTTCCTGCATCAACACGCAGCCAAGCCCAATACCGGACGCGTCACAATACACGTCGAAGGGCTTTGTTGTATCCGGCTGAGCTAAGACCGGGGCTGTTGTGAGATGCTTCACCAATGCTTGGAACGCTCCTTCACACGCTGTGTTCCAAACATACTTCGTCCCTTTATTCAGCAATTCTGTCATCGGCTTAGCGAGCTTGGAGAAACTTGGAATGAATCTCCTATAGTATCACGCTAACCCGAGGAAGCTTCTGACTTCATGAACTGAAGTGGGAGCTTTCCATTTCAGCACTTGCTCTATTTTTCTTGGGTCAACCGCAATGCCTTCTGCTGAGATGATATGTCCCAAGAAAGACACTTGGCTGATCCAAAACTCGCATTTACTGAATTTGGCGTAGAGCTTGTGGTCTCGCAATCGTTGAAGAACGATCTGCAAGTGTTCGGCATGTTCAGCTTCTGTCTTGGAGTAAACCAAGATATCGTCGATGAACACTACCACGAACTTGTCCAGCTCTGGAATGAACACTGAGTTCATGAGATACATGAAATGGGCTGGAGCATTTGTGAGACCAAAGGACATGACGAGATATTCATATAATCCGTATCTCGTCGAGAAGGGCATCTTCGGGATATCCTCCGCCTGGATCTTTATCTGATGATATCCAGAGCGAAGATCCATCTTGGAGAACACACTTGCCCCCCAAGGATAATCATAGTGGTGGGGTATATCCTCCCACCTAAGCACAGTGGTGCTTTCGGAACCATCATCGTTGCTGAAATCTTTCCTCCCGGTGAGCAGATCACATACGAACACTCGGTTGGAAATATTTCCAGCTGATGCTTAACCACATATGATGCACTTATAAAGTTGTGGGTTGCACCAGAATCAAAAAATATGATGATGGCTTGATGGTTGAGAGTAAACGTACCCGCCAGCACGTTGTCTCCCTCTGGGGCGTCCTTGTTGTCAAGGTTGCGGACGCCTCCAGTCCGCTGACCAACCTTCTTCACCGGAGGTCGGCCTCGAGCACCGCCCTGGAGCTGGGCTTGCCCGCTGTTTTGCTGCCCCTGGGGACAGTCCTTCGCGAAGTGGCCCGCCTGGCCACACGTGAAGCAGGTGAAACGGGGCGGTCCCCCGCTGATCGGTGGACGGAATCCCGGGGCGCGTTGTGGCGGTGAAAATGCCCGGGGTACCGTCTGCTGTTGCTGTTGCTGTCTTGGTGGTGGCATCGGCGGACGGAACGAGGGTGATTGGAACGGACGTCCCCCGAACCGTTGAGGTCGCGCCGATGGATGCCACTGCTGCCCGGATGGTGTCCGATACACCATACGGTACTTCTGGGGCGCGCCACCACCGCTGCTAGGTGGAGCGCTGCGCTTCCTCTGCTCAGCTGCCAGCTCCCGCTGAGCGTCCTCTTGCATGATTGCGGCATTGACTAGGTCGTTGAATGTGCCGCGGTTCCACTGTACGAGATGGGTCTTCATTTCGGGGTGTAACCCCCGATAGAAGTGCTCCCTCTTCTTCTCCTCCGTGGAGATATAGTCTGACGCGTATTGCGCCAGATGGTTGAAGGCACGGGAGTAGTCATGGGCACTCCTCCCGCCCTGCTTCAGCTCCAAGAATTCTTGGAACTTCCTCTTCATGATTCCGGGAGGAATGTGATAGGCGCGGAACGCCTCCCGGAACTCTTGCCATTCCACGGCATGGCCAGCCGGACGTGAGGCGACATAGTTCGCCCACCACGCACCAGCGGCACCGTGGAGTTGCTGCGCTGCGAACAGAGTCTTCTGCCGCTCCGTACATTGGAGCAGCCCGAACTTGGACTCGATGGTCCGCAGCCAGTTGTCCGCCTCCAGTGGTTCTTCGGCTTCGGTGAACACTGGAGGGTGCGTACTCATGAAATCCGAGTACGACACTTCACGGGGCTCACGAGGCCCTCTGTTTTGACGTCCCCCCGCCTGGGACGTATTCTGCACGATCGTGCGGAGCAGGTCGGACTGCTCCTCATGACCGCCCACCAGTACCGCTATCACATCCACTAGGGTAAGCGGAGGCGGCGGTGGTGGCTGCTGCTGCGGGGTGCTGTCGTAGGCCGGTGGCTGGGAGTCATCACCTCCCTGTTGGCTAGAGCCACCAAGCTCGTGCGTGGTCCTAGTACGAACCATCTGCAACCACACGACAATAATCATCAGTCCCGCAGCATTGTTGCATGCAGTCCAATAAAAATGGGCGTAAAACATTATGACAACAAAAACATGCGATATATCCCGTAAGTAGATAATGTAATAACTTTACACAAGCTACACCATTACCAGACCAAACACAAGCTAGTTTAAACCAACTTGATGAATCTCCACTTTGGAAGCTCACTATATTTAGGTTTGGCCACCACGAGACATTACTATCGCGTTGTCATCACGTATACCACCCTTAGGGTACAACACCCTCTCCAATGAGTTCAACTGTCATTCTTCTGTCCGAATGACCAGTTTCTACCTATTCCAAGTTTTGATCTGGTTCTGGGAATTTTCATGACTCAAGTTGAATACCAAAGTTAAAGTTAACTTCAGTATCTTTCCAACGAGTATTCATTTGCCCCCAGATCAGCTTTGGTTAAAAAGTTATGCTAATTCAAAGTCAGCAGAATTCCTGGAAGAATTTTAACAGCACCTCCTTTGGAAATTGCTGTTTTCCATCCAAGTTTCTACTGAAATCTGTGCTGAAATTTCAGGAACTTTGAATTGCAAAGATGTCACACATCTTCTACTCTTTCAAAGGGGGTATCATATTAAAATTTTAAATTTTTCTACTGGGAGTTATCCTTGAAAAACAGAACAGTCCAGAGAATGTTTTAACACTGTCCTGGTTCTGGACAGTTACATGCCTCTGGAATTTAAGCCATCTTAAGGTGAGTTTAAGTTCTGGAAGTCTACAACAAAGTTGTAGAGTACTTAAATACCTTTCTGGAACTATATAGCACACCTCTCTCGGCTAAAAGATCTGTGAGTTATGCCCTGTTGAAGATCAGCAAACTTGCTGTCCCAAAACAGAGCACTCTGTTTTTCAGTCTTTTTGGAACTATATTCCTCACTATCCCATTCTTATACCCAACCAGGGTCCTAAATGTGGAACCTATAGATTTTAATTCCTTGTTATCATTATTTTTCACGCATATGCCTACAATAACACGGTACTACGTTCCTCACAAAAGAAAATCCTAACCGGATCATACCGGCATATACGTCTCAAGTGTGGCACTAAACGGTCTCTCGCACACGTTTTCTACACGGATACATACGTGGTTAGTACCTGCAGAAGACCACACAATAATGGTGCACTCAATGGTTGTTCATTTCAGGCAGTTCCATATTTAAAAGTAAATACAAACGCCCGTATCATTGCCATACGGCCGTCCTTGAGCTAAGTCACGTCTCAAGGCATGTGATCGTGTTTCAACACCACACGACGGGGAACCCGAGTATGTCATGAACGGGTCGTCACGGTTGGGAATGTTATCAACCCAACAGATACCACCTACTGCCCTGCAGGGCACGCCGATGGCAAGCGCTGCGTATGTCCTCCTGGGCTATTTCCAGACGAACACACTCTCGCGTTACTGACCACACGATGGGGTCTCCACTTACTTGCCTAATGCACGCTAGGGATCAGCGTTTCATATGAACTCAGGAACATGAAGAGTCCAAGAGTTCCATATTGACATCTCACACCAAGCTGTGAGATCAATCCCTGAACCACGTTCCTCGTCAGGGGAGCTAACCGAAATTGAACCGCTTTCGGTGGCGTTCCTTACCATACTTACCAGCGTAGGTGCGTCGTTACTTAATTAAAATTCAGAATTATAACACATAGGTTAGTCTTTGCCACTTTAAGTAACTATCTAATATAGTACTTACTTGGGCAACTACCGAATCCTCACCGTATACCTAAGTTTTCCCCATAATGCAGTCCTTAAGTACTGTGCTATCCCCACTGCAGCTCTGATACCAGGCTGTGGCGGACCGGGATCCGCTCATCCAGGATCGCAGAGGGTGGTGCCGCGCGATGCGACACCCGAAAGCACCCGTCATAAGAACACATTATATTACATGGGAAAAACAAACTGAAGGTACAAAGTAGTACACTTCTCAGTTACAAACTAGAGTCTTTATTACACAGCGGAAGTTTCTTTTATACAACTCACGCCCGCCTATCTAGCAAAAGTCGGTTGCGCAGCCCTAGGGCAACCCACACTAGCTGCACTCCTCAGCTCAGCGCGGCGTGTACGGCTCCCACTCAGCTGTGGTCCCCGACGGAGGGTAACCCTCGCCGGTGGACTCGTACTCCGAGTCCGTGGGTGGCTCCTCACCTGAAAAACACTTAAGCAACAACCGTGAGCACGAAGGCTCAGCAAGGCATAACCGACTCACCTAAGCATGAAACTCTACATGAGGTGTACCATGACATAGGATAGCAATGTTGCAGCAAATGGACACGCCTACAAGTTCATCCTTAGTTCATCTTTTAGCAACAAGTTAACGGTTTATGAAGCTGAAATTTAGTGAGCAATATTTGGTGGCACACACGTAGCAATACAATTATGTCATAACAGCAATATGAATCATAACATTTCATTCATTAGTCTACGTTACGACACAGTGAACAAGCGGTACTCATCACCGCGAGGGATGGCGAATCGACTCGTTATACACCTGCAGGGAAAACCCAAAGAGGACGTCACGTACGCCCACCCGTGGAGCTGCACAGCACGCTCACTCGATGTCGTACGGGACAACCTTTCACCCAACAGACCAAACGTCGAACCGGTCGCACCGAAACGAGCAGGAGGTTCCCCACACGGAGCATCTCTCTATGCCCGTTGGCAGATTTCCACCTTGCTGCCCTCAGCCTACACCTATAAATCGGTGCATTATGCCTCGACGCCCGGAGGTTTAGGCTACATCGGTTTATCGGGGCCCATATATCCGATATGCCTTCCGTACGTTCAATACTTGTTCAGCAGGGCCGCACATGGATCGGTCCTCAATCGACATGGGCAGGGCTGCGCACACAAGACTCTCTCTTGCTGTGCCCTAGCCCCTGCCTAGTCTCATTTTCATTACTAAAGTGATCTCACGTCACTCAACCGAACCCGTGTGTCCCAATGCCTATCTCGCGAGTAGATTCCAACTACTCGACTTGTACCAAAGTCCTAGGAATCATTAAGCATAGCCTATCTACTCGAGGTCTTAGACACTACCCTCACTCTTAGGGGAAAGTTCTGGTTATGCAAGTGGAGTTTCATTCATCCTATACCTAATGCACATACATACTTCATATGACACATGTAACAACGTAAGACTTATAAAAGGTTAATGCAAACCGGGGCTTGCCTTGTTGCTGCTGGTCAGGGGTTAGTTCCTCTTCCGGAAGAAAGAAATCCAGTACTTCCGGGGTCTCTTCTTCAATGGCTACATGTTGAGTACAATACTACATGTAAATTTAAATGCAAATGTGTGAACTTAAATACATAATTGCTAATAACTCTAGCTTGCCCTCCCCTTTGGTTTCTGAAATTTTTATGGTGGATTGGTAGGGTCCTAACCAGAGTTGTGACCAAGTTTTATTTGAAACAAAGTTTACTTGAACCTTGTACAAATAAAAGCCTCTTTGGTCAATGATTGAGCCTCTAAGTAATTCCAGGGTTTTTCATGGCTCCAACCATTACTTTCTGGAAACTAGACTTTAAGATGGTTCTAATGGAGTTGGTTTCATGTCATTTGAAGAATTCTACAGAAAGTTATGTCCTAATTAAGATTGGAGAAAATCTGAAAAATGTTTCTGTACATTTTTCTATTTTCTCTGGGCAGTTCCGTTAATCACCCCATTAGGGTAACTAATGAACTTGGATGAGTCTGAAAATTTTACTGCGATTCAGGGATTTTCCAATGAACCTTTCAGCCAAATTTCAGAATTTTTCATAAAGTAGTTCTTCAGATAAAATTCCCAACAGTTTAAACTTTAGGGATTTAATTCTGGAAAACTATTCACTTTCATGAGCTGAATTTGGTATTGCTGGAAAGTGCTCAGAGAGCTGAACCCAAAAAAATTTGATTCACCCGATTTGGAGCTTTCTAGCCAAAGTTATGAGGATTTGAAGTTTGGAGGAATTCTGAAAATCGGGGGAAAAGTTTAAACTCTCGGGGCCCGCGGGGACACGTGTCGAGCGCGGAGGTGTCCGGCACACCGGGGATACCACACGTGTCGAGCGCGGAGGTGTCCGGCACACCGGAGCTCACAGGGTATTTGCGCGCCAGCATAGCCGATCCCTGGCCTCACCCGATCCCGATTTAAATTCTTCAGCCGCTGACACGTGGGCCAGCCGGCTTCGTCTTCCTCCCGCCGTTCTCTCGCGCCCGCGCCGCCAACCTCGCCGGAGCAGACTCGGGGCTCGCCGGCTCGCCGCTGCCGGACCTCCCATGGTCTGAAAATCGCCGCCAAGGGGTTGTCGACGTCGAGGAACACGTCGGTGGTGACAGGTCGGTCTGGGGGTGACCGGAAGTAGCTCGGCGACGTGCCGCGGCCTCGGTTGAGGTTCGACACCGTCGACCGTGGTTTCTAAACCCGCCAACACCTCGAACAAACGGCCCTACAGCATCAGTGTATCTCTAGGAAGCTCGACAAGGTGTCAAAAGGGTTCAGGGATGGCGGCAAGTCGGTCGGCACCGTGTGACCGATCGTGCCCGCCATGACCGCCCTCGATCGAGCTCGAAATTCGTCACTCCTAGACAGTTTCACGCTACAGATGCAGAAAAGAACTTGATCGCCGGCTAGTCCAGCGTCTATGTGCAAGAGTTGATGACCTCCGAAAGATCATAGAGCGAGAATTTAAAGAAACCGTACCGGAAGCTCGGTTTACGGTCGCCGGAGCAAAAACTGGAAATTCTCTGCGGAATCTTCACGGTTGGCTTCCAAACTTGGAGGAGAGCAGCACGGTGGCCGCGCGCTCCTGTTGCCTCTCTCGCTGGACCGTGAAAACGCCTGTGGAACGCTGCCCACGGGCGCCTGACTCTCGGCTGAGGCTAGGTCGCCGCGGTGGCGATCGTCTTTGGGCAAAGGAGGTCGGAGCTCGAGGTTTTCTGGCGTTGGAGAGGTGGAGTGCGAGCTCAGGTGGCTGTCTAGCAGCCCAGGGACGAAGGAGGAGATGGTTTTGCTGGTTTTCCCGATTGAGTAGAGAGCTGCGGCGAGAAACAATGTCGCTGCTCGGTTTTGCCCGCGAGAAGATAAAGCCGGCCGACTCCTGTTCGGCTGAGGCGGTGCCGGTCGCGTGGGGGCGCGAGCCAGCCACCCTGGGCGCCAGCGCGTGGAGAGGGAAGCAGCTGGTGGCGCCGGTAGCTGCTCGGTGCCACAGCCGACAGCTGCTCGGTGGAATTTCCCACCGAGACTCTGACTTTGGGTGCAAGTTTCTCCTTCTCCCCTCTATGACATGCGGGTCCCACCTGGGGTTTTAACCTCTGAAATTTATTCCTAATCACTGTTGTAAACAGTGAGCCCCATAATACCCCTGGTGATTCAAATTATTCACCCCTGAGCCATTTGAATTGAACAGAATTCAAATTGGATTCGGTTTGAGTGAATTTCAGCACAAGTTCAGTTTTGAATTCAAATAAAGTTTGAATTCGTCCCACTTAGCTCATGTCAAGATCAACTCCAACTGGAGTGAAAATTGGTGTGTGAGCTCACAAAAATGTGCTGAATAAGAATATGCCTCCCACTTTTAAATTCATGGGACAAAAACAGTTTGAATTTGAATGTGGTTTCAAACTGCCCTCTTTCTATCTATACCCAAAATGACCTCCAAAAAGGTTTTGAATTTGGGTGAAACTTGGCATGGACATCCTTAGCAAAGTGTAGGAGTTTTCATAAGTCCAGCCCACCTATCACATGTGGGAAATACCACTTTTGCAATATGTGAGTTTGTTCTCTAATGAGCATGTTGATGGCGGTTACATGCTCTTTATTTGTGTTCATCATCTTTCCTCAAATGAGGTGTGTGGTGTGGTGATGAACACTTCAAATGTGTGCCAAAACTGAGGCCCTTACACGGGCCTTGAATACCATGTACGGGCATGGTATGGCGCGTCTTTACGCCCGCCGCCTACCGCGCGGGGGCAGGCAGCGTTGTCCTGCTGGCACGTGGCGGGCCCGGAGCTCTCCTCTGAGGAGGGGGAGGTCCGGCCCCGTGGGACACGTGGCGCCTTCTGTGCTCTCCCCGCGGAGGGGGAGGTCCGGCTTCCGCCGGCCACGTGGCGGGCCTGGAGCTCTCCCCTGAGGAGAGGGAGGTCCGGCCCCGCGGGACACGTGGAACCTTTGGAGCTCTCCCCACGGAGGGGGGAGGTCTGGCTCAGTTGGCCACGTGGCGAGCCCGGAGCTCTCCTCTGAGGAGAGGGAGGTCCGGCCCCGCTAGACACGTGGCACCTTCGGAGCTCTCCCTGCGGAGAAGGGCGAGGTCCTTAGGCATTTCCCCCTGTGCGCGAGGGTACCCCGTATTGAGGGTACCGACAGTGGCCCCCGGGCCCATTTCGGGGGAGATAGCAAGCTCTAGGTGGGGCCTCCGTCTCTTCCGTTCCGCGCACTTTCTCTAAGTCCCGCATTGACCGTTGCCGGAGCACGAACAGTCGTGGGATCATGGGAGCGTGCGCCCACTTGATGGTTGCTTTTACTGCGGCGGTTCCCAAGGCCGCCACTTCTGCACGTTGTGGCGCTTTTTTCAGGAACCGCCGAAGCGCCTTGCAGGCTCGTCTCCTTGGGAAACTGACTTCTTGGCCCACCGCTTCAGCTGGACGACTCGGGTCCACTTGTCATTGGCGCTCGATCTTGGAGCTGAAGCGGTTGCCCATGCGGCGTATTTGAAGAGTTTCGAATCGCTCGGAATCACACCTAGGAAGTGCGAAGGGAAGCCGCAACACGAGTAGGCTCCCCTTATAAGACTTCCCAGCGCTTGCACCTTCCTTGAGTCCCTGCGGCCTTGTCTTCTGCCATGGCTTCTAACCCGCCTTCTTAGGAGGGGCGCGCTCGATCTCCTCCGGCGGCGGCGTCTGCACTGACTCAGGGATCCAGGGAGACTGCGCACCCTGCTTCTGGAGATGGCGCCCCATCCGATGGCGACCCCAAGAGGCCTCAGGTTCATCATCCCGACGGGACTCTTCTTGAGCGACGACAGGCTGAAGGTTGCCAGGCGTTGCGTCCTCCCTTCTCAGGCGGTGGAGTCTCTGAGGAAACTGTTGATGCGTCGAGGAAGGCTTCAAGCGGTGGAGTCTCCAAGGAAACTGCTGACGCGCCGAGGAGGGCTTCAGGCGGAGGAGTCTCCAACGAAACTGTTGAAGCACCGAGGAGGACTTCAGGCGGTGGAGTCTCCAAGGAAACTGCTGAAGCGGCGGAGGGGGCTTCAGAAGCATCCCTTGCTCCGTCAGTTCAAGCAACTGCGGGGCAGCTGTCGGCGGTGACGGCGGGCTCTAGCGGCCCTTGATGACAGCGGCCCTTGCGCTGGTGGTGGCCGAGGTGATCCCCGTGCTCGAGTCACAAAGCGGGAGGACGCCGCCAGGGCTGAAGTCGGGGACGTGGCAGCTCTTGTAGCTTCTAGGTTCTGGATGTGCCAGGGCAACCCTAGGACGCTTCTCTTTATTTTTATTTTTTATTTTTTCGAGTCTGTAGTCCAGCTCATGGAGTCACGAATAAATAGACTCTTGTGACCTTTTGTGCCCGTTATGCTTGTCTTCTTCTTGGTTTCGCCTGGCCGAGCCCTTAGCTCCGCAAGGTACTCAGAGGCCTTCGCCAATCTCGAAGCTCTGCACATACACCTTCCCTGGGTCCTTATTGTATTGAGGACCACCTTCCCTGGGTCCTTATGGTATTGAGGACCCCGGAGGTCTCCGGAGCTCGCCCCATGAGGATGGGGAGGTCCGGACCTGCCGGCCACATGGCGGGCCCGGAGCTCCCCTCTGAGGGGAGGGAGGCCCGGCCCCGTGGGACACGTGGAGCCTCCAGAGCTCATCCTTGAGGAGGGGGCGAGACCCAGCTCTGCCGGCCAAGTGGCGGGTCCGGAGCTACCCGCTGAGCAGGGGGGGTCCAAACAAGATACGTGGGGCCTCCCGAGCCTGCCCCTGCGGAGGGGGCGGGGTCCGAATCTCTCGGTCTTGCGCGGTCCCGTAGCGGCCCCCTGGTAGGTGTGGCCAATTGCTCGGGTACTCCTACCATACTCCTGCGGGGTGCCAAGGCCGAAGGGTCCTGCACACAAATAAGGGAAACGTAATTCTCCTTGGGGCTCTCCCATTCCCGATCTCATAGTCTTATTTGACTTACGATCATGATCCGGTGCACGGTGCTTGGGAACTTTAGTGCGTGACGTGCCGGGGGCTTGGGGCCCCCTGACCATCGGCAGGTACCTCAAACGCGACCGTCTCAGGCAGGATAGCAAATGCCGACTAGAGGCGAGAATGGGAAAAGGGGACCGAGTGTATGGTGAACATACCCAGGAAGTGCGGTTATAAAAATTAATATGTAATTTAAATGAGCACAAGGGAAGAGCAAAGTAGGACAGGTTCTTTACCTATAAACTCCCATAGGAGGAAGGCAGGCTAAACATGGAGGCAGCGACCCGCCCCATTAAAAAGGGAAGCAAGACTCTACGCGCTTAGGGTCGGAACCAGGTCAAGCTGAACGTATTCCTGGACCGTCCCCTGAGACTTAGCTGCTCCGAGCGCTGTTCCTGGACT
The DNA here is from genome assembly GCA_030760725.1 of Neostapfia colusana. NCBI lineage: Eukaryota > Viridiplantae > Streptophyta > Magnoliopsida > Poales > Poaceae > Neostapfia > Neostapfia colusana. The sequence goes on along the minus strand of JASWHV010000001.1, from coordinate 131,297,913 downwards.
CTATGGGATCTATTAAAAGGAAGAGACTGTCCTACTATTGCTCTAAGGGTAGAACTTACGGAGATGTTCGATGTTCCAGGGGTTCGGGAGCGGATCCCCATCCTCGGTGGAAAGGCGTACGCACCCGGGGTGGCACACTTTCGTGACTCGGAAGGGGCCTTCCCAGCTGGGGGAGAGTTTGTGGGTCCCTTTGCGAGAAAGTATGCGCCGCAACACCAGGTCGACTTCCTGCAGCTCCCAGACACGCACAGACCTTTGGTGGTAGCGCCGGAGCGCTTGTCTGTATCATGCATTGCGGAGTGCTGCATGTAATCGGACCTCGTCGACGAGGTCGAGGTCTTCATGTCGGAGGTTGTCCTACGCGGCTTCGTCGTAAGCTCGGACACGGTGAGACTTCATGGTGATCTCTGGGGGAAGCACAGCCTCGGCTCTGTACACCATGAAGAAGGGTGTCTCTCCGGTGGCCCGGCTCTGGGATGTCCGGTTAGCCCATAGTACGCTCGGAAGCTCGTTCACCCACTTGGCGCCATGTTTCTTCAAGCCATCATAGGTAGGGTTTTACGCTCCGGCGGCCCGAACCACGTAAAACTCGCCGTGTCAAGCTTCTCCCTCACTTGTCCCTAACGCTTAAGCTCTCCGCAAGCGACTAGCCCCTCCGAAAAAGAACCTCCGCGGGCTGCCCAGAGCAGGTCCGGGGGAAGTGTCGACCGCGGAGAGCTTAACACGACGAGTTTTATGTGGTTTGGGCCACACACTTCAACATTTGGCTGCTCTGGGCAGCCCGCGGAGGTTCTTTTTCGGAGGGGCTAGTCGCTTGCGGAGAGCTTAAGCGTTACGGACGAGTGAGGGAGAAGCTTGACACGACGAGTTTTATGTGGTTTGGGCCACCGGAGCGAAAAACCCTACGTCCACGGTGAGCAGAGGTGCTCGATGTATTACTTGTTGCTCAGAACCGGAGTCCTGAGCTTGAGGGTGAGATATGTCTAGGATGCGAGTTCTCAGAGTTCGAACCCTTGCTAACGTTGCCTACCCGAGCCTTTTATAGTCCAAGGCTCGAGTGCCTTACAAGGGGGCCCGGGACCCAACAGGTGGTCCCGGGGGGATTGCTTGCCGACTATCGTATCTGCAGTTATGTCGGCAGTTGTCTCTGGCGAAGGCTTCCGAGTCTTCGTTCTGCCGCCCTGCCCATGCCGCAAGCTAGTCGTAGTGGTTGATGACGGCAGGGCGGCAGGGGATGTCTTGTCGCTGTGTTTATTGGCGGGCAGGCTCTGACACGACGCACCAGTCTGTGATGCAACTGGGCGCAACGGCACCTGACAGGGGCGTGATCCGCATCTTTGTAAGGCGCGGGCCTTGAATACCATGTACGGGCAAGGTATGGCGCGTCTTTACGCCCGCCGCCTACCACGCGGGGGCAGGCAGCGTTGTCCTGCTGGCCACGCGGCAGGCCCGGAGCTCTCCTCTGAGGAGGGGGAGGTCCGGCCCCGCGGGACACGTGGCACCTTCGGAGCTCTCCCCGCGGAGGGGGAGGTCCGGCTTCTGCCGGCCACGTGGCGGGCCCGGAGCTCTGCCCTGAGGAGAGGGAGGTCCGGCCCCGCGGGACACGTGGAGCCTTCGGAGCTCTCCCCGCGGAGGGGGGAGGTCTGGCTCGGTTGGCCACGTGGCGAGTCCGGAGCTCTCCTCTGAGGAGAGGGAGGTCCGGCACCGCTAGACACGTGGCACCTTCGGAGCTCTTCCTGTGGAGAAGGGCGAGGTCCTTAGGCATTTCCCCCTGTGCGCGAGGGTACCCCGTATCGAGGGTACCGACAGTGGCCCCCGGGCCCATCTCGGGGGAGATAGCAAGCTCGAGGTGGATCCTCCGTCTCTTCCGTTCCACGCACTTTCTCTAAGTCCCGCATTGACCGTTGCTGGAGCACGAACAGTCGCGGGATCGTGGGATCGTGCGCCCACTTGATGGTTGCTTTTTCTGCGGCGGTTCCCAAGGCCGCCACTTCTACACGTTGTGGCACCTTTTTCGGGAACCGCCGAAGCGCCTTGCCGGCTCGTCTCCTTGGGAGACTGACTTCTTGGCCCACCACTTCAGCTGGACGACCTGCATCACGGCTTCCCTTCGCACTTCCCAGCACTTTTCCTTGGATTCTTGCGCCTTTGTCTTCCCTGTCCTTGAGCTCTCCCCTGTCATGGCTTCCAACCCGCCCCCAGAGAAGAAACGCACTCGATCTCCTCCGGTGGCGGCATCTGTGCCAAGTCGGGGAACCAGGGTGCCTGCACCTCCTGCTTCTGAAGATGGCGCTCCGTCCGGTGGCGACCCCAAGAGGTCCCGGGCTCATCATCCTGATGGGACTCCTCTTGAGCGACAACAGTCCGAAGGTCCCCGGACGTCGCGTCCTCCCTCCCCAAGCGGTGGAGTCTCCAGGCAACCTGCTGATGTGTCGAGGGGAGCTTCTGGAGCGTCCCCTGCCCTGTCAGTCCAGGCGACTGCGGAGCGGCCGTCGGCGGCGACGGCGGGCTCTGGTGGTCCTACCCCGGCTCGGAAGTCGGGGTTCAGGGCCCGTTGGAGTGCTCACGTTTCTCGGCCATCCCCGACTGATGGGGAGTCTACACCGTTGCGCTCGGAAACCGGAACAGCTGCCACGGCCCCCAAGCCAGCGCGAGTTCCTCCTGTTCCGGTCGGCCCAGATTATATGTCTGCGTCAACTCCTCCTGCCGAGACAGTTGCCGAGGCCCCCAAGCCAGCGCAGGTCCGCCCTGTACCAGACGGCCCGGCTTCTATTTCAGCGTCGACTCCCTCCACTCGTCCCTCTTCACCGGCTGAGGAGCCAGCTGTCAGTGAGGGTTCGGCGGGTCCGGCTGTCGAAGTCCCGGTGTCGGCTTCTCCTGAACGGCGTCTTATCCTGGTCCCCGGTGCGTCGTCTTTTCTTAAGGACGATGTGATGGAGGAGGTCGGGGGCGCCACTCCGGCCTCTGCTGCCCCACTGCCCCTGGCGGATGCCTTCGTGCTCGCCCAAGCGAGCGTCCGGCAGGTCTTGGCCACGCTTGGTCGTGAGCGAGAGGAGCAGGCGGTTGAGAGGGATCGCCTCCTCACCTGGGGGAACCTTTTGCGGGAGCGGACCACGAAGGTCAAGGGCGAGCTCGACTCCAGGCGAGAGTCGCTTGACATCATGGGAGCGCTCCTCGACCGGCAGAAGCGGGTTGTCGACCGTCTGGACTCCGAGACGCGGCGGCTCCACAGGGAGGCCCTTGAGGCACATGCCCAGGCCGAGGAGAGCCTCTCTTCCATGGAGGAGATACGGCAGAGGCTGGTGCGCCGTAAGCGCACCGTTGTGGACCAGGAGCGCTACGTGGCAGCCGAGGCGGAGAGGGTCGCTGCGCGGCTGGCGGCAGGCGAGGGCGACCTGCGCGCTCGGGCCTGGGAGCTAGAGGCCCGGAAGGCAGACCTGGCCATGAGGGAAGAGCAGGTCTCTCGGGAATGCCAGGCGATCCTGGATCGGGAGTTGGCTGTCGACTTCCGGGCTTCAGAGTTGGAGCGGCTTGCCCAGACTCTCCGCCTTCGGGAAAGCTCCTGTGGGGACCCATCGTCCCGATCATTCACGGGGACGGGATACCTCGCCCGGGAATCGCATTGGGTGGTGCCGTGCGATGCGGCACCCAACAGCACACATAATAAAGCATCATATTACATACATCAGGCGGAAGCTTACAAAGTGTTGATTTTACAAATACTTCTCAAGATAAACTACAGCGGAAGTCTATTACAACTCGCGTCTCATACCTATGCTAAGCAGCCGAGAAGGTGTCCAGCCCGCGGACCCTTCTCGCTAGCAACACTGTCATAATAGCAGCGGCAGGGGTTACCCTGAGTTCATCCCTCGGAGAGCTCCGAGTCTCATCAGGTACCCGTACATCTCAGCGTACAGTTATTACCTGCAAAACAACTTATGCAGTATCTGTGAGCACGAAGCTCAGCAAGACTGACCCGTCACCCTAGTCATGAAACTCTACATGATGGAAATAGAGGGCTGATTATAGCATTTTGCATAAACGATGAACTTGAGCTAAAGGGGAGTCCTTACTTCAAGTTTTAAGCAACTTTTATAGCCCTCGCACAATTTACATCGAGACTCCACAATCAAACAAGAAACGCTTCATCTCGATGTCACTTGCCCGAGGTGAAAGTAACTTTAGTGAGCTACCCTAGACTCATACTGACCTTGCGCCATCAACGTCGAGACTCCACAATCAAACAAGAAACGCTTTGCCTCGACGCTTCTAGCCCAAGGTGGAAATTAAATTTAGTGAAGTGTTGATCATTCCTCATCTCCATTATGAGGATTACCCACGAAGCATGTTAAATGTTTCCCGGTTTATTACTACGTCACGACGCAGAGGACAAGTATGCTCACTACCGCGAGCGACGGTGATTGCAATCAAAAACACCCGGCTGACACGACACGTACGCCCGTACTCGACGTTGCACACAGCAACTGTCACTGACGCCGTATGTGGCAACCTTTCACACGACACCCAAATGTCAAACCGGTCCCACCGACTGGGATTAAGTCTCTCTACGGCAAACCCTCGTAGAGCAGACTTCTCTATCCTTTCAGCATCGGCATCAGACGGTGAGGTATGCCTCGACACCCAGGTTAACATGTTACATCGGTTTCCTGGGTCCCATATATCCAGTATGCATCCGGTACACAACTCAAACTTGCCCAACGGGCCGCACACGAGAACGGGCCTTAATCGACACAGACATAGACTAGGCTCACAGGACCACGTCCTTGACCTTCCATCCACTGCCCGGTCTCCATTCCCAACTATGAGGATCAATTCCCAACTCTTCCGATTGATCCCCCTAAATCCCTGTTCACGAGTAGGAATCTGCCCACTCGAGGTTTGCTTCTTTTAATCCACTTTTGTTGACATCAGCAGTTATAATTAATTGATAACATATCCTACATTAAAAACTCCAGGGTTTTCTGGGTCATGCATTTGGAGTTTCATACCATCTAGACGTAATGCAATAAATATAATACTAGACGTATGAAGTGAATACAAATAAAAACTTGTAAATTTGATGCAAACCGGGGCTTGCCTTTGTTTTGCAGGTGACTTATATATATATGCAGTTAGTGAAGACCACTTGGTGCTTGATCAACCTCTTTCCTCTTTCCTTGATTTCTACTCCGATGACTTCAACTCCTCCACGTAGATACTACACGTGATGAATATGCATATCATTTAATTGTAAAGACTTTGCTACAAGTCCTAATAACAAGTTTTCAAAAACTGGAACTCTGTTTAAGAATTTAAAATGACACTGGTGCTAGTGGTTTAGGTTTGGATCTAAGCATATAATTAAAGGCTAAGTGGTTTTCCCCCTCTTCTATATTGATCACTTAAGGAGGTTAAAAAGAACAGGGGTGACCCAGGGCTCCAATGGGGCTGAGAATTTTCATGTGAGTTCCTTGTCACAAGAAAGTCATCTGGCCCAAAAATTAGCACTTTTCATTGAGTGGTTTGCTCAGCATAATTTTCCAAGCAATTAAGCAAAGAAGAATTAATTCTGAGATCCCACCCATGTTCATGCAAAAATTAGTGAACCACAATTTCAATTATAGCTCATAGAGTTTGCATGAACTTTCCTAGCATTTTTGGATCTAAGGAATGGCTAGAACTGAATTTCCAAGTTTTGGAAATTCTCTGAAATTGTTTTCTGTATTCATTTGAATACAGAAACTTAAAATCAGAATTAACCTAACTAAATCAACTCCAAATGAGTTGAGAATTTTACAGGTGTTCCCTAATACCCTAAAGACTATTCTGGAAAAATTTGAGGATTTTTGGATTAACCAAACTCCCTCTAAAATTCTTTTGCTAGAAAGCTTTAAAGAATTTTACAGAATTAAATAAAGGGTTTCATACAAATTGGGTTCTACATTTGGATAGTACTCCATCAGAGGAATCCAACAAAATTTGTTTCACAATTTTTGGATTTTCCTGCCCAAAGTTGTAGCTATTGAAAGTTTGAACTGAAAACTGAAATTCCCCAAAATGTTCAAATACTGGCTGTGGGTCCGGGGACAGGTGTCACGCGTCGGGGCAAGCCACACGGGGCTACTGAGTATTTCCGGCGCCTCCACACGCGATCCCCGCGCCACAGCCGATCAAAGACTAAAACATCCGTCGCCGACCTGCGGGACCCACCGGGTCATCTCCTACCTCCGGCCGAACAGAACTCGCGGCGGCGCCCCCCGACGAGCCTCACCGGAATGACCTTACCGGCCACCTCCCGGCCCCTTGCTCGCCGCCCTCCATATTCTGACCTGCTGAACACGTTGGGAGGCTCGCCGGCGGCCATAGATCGCCGGAAAACCTTGCGCACCGGGATCAGCAACGATTAGGGTTCCGGCGAGCCGGTGCAAGGTGAATTGTCCACCAAACGATCGATTCTTTGTCTCTAGAGCACCAGGGGAACGTGTAGCCGCTAGAATTGGCCCCCAAAACCATCAACGAGCACTCTAACCCCGTCGGCACCGTGCGGCCGACTTGGCCTGGAAATTTTTCCATGGCAAAATGTGGAATTCTCACCCTACCCTTAATTTCTCAACCTAGGATCGAGGGAGGAGGTACTCTAGCTATAGGGGAAACTTCTGTGCGAAGTGTGACGCAAAACCATCAAGAATCAACACAGAATTGCACAATTTCTTACCTCGGGGTCGTTTTGGCCGCCCGAGAGTAATTCCCGAAATTATCCTCCGAGGAGCAACGGCTTGGACTGAGCTTCGGGGAGGAGTAGCTAGGATCACCGGCGCACCGCTGAGTGAGCTCGCTTGGGCTTGACTTGCCGCGGTTCAGGCTGTCCACGGCGACCGGGCTCGTGTTCTTCACCGTTCAACACGGAAGCAACGACACTCTACCGGTTTTCGGTAGACACGAGCATGAGGCTGTGGTGAGACACTGCTAGCAATCTAGAGCACGCTTGGACAACACTTTTTGCTGTGGAGCTCATGACCCAACGGCAACCGGCGGTGGTGTGCGATCGGGAGAACCGAGCGGGCGCCGCTGCTTGCGGGAGGGCGAAAGAACAGAGCGATGCAAGCTACGGTGACGAGAAGAATTCGTGTTGTGCCACACGCGTGAGAGATAAGGGCGAGGTGGGTCTTGGAACAGCAGGAGGTGGCGGCGGTGACCATGGCCCGAGCTGCTCGGTGTCGCCCGGGGAGAAATTTCCTCGATGGAGTGAAAGACAGAGGAGACTTAGGGTGCAAGTCTAATACCACTATGACTTGTGGGTCTCACTGCCCCCTTCTTATCCCATGTCATTTTTCTCACAAATATCTCCACAGTTTGACAAATAATCCATCCAAATGTTTAAAAATTGGAAACTGAGCTCATTTGACAAGTTTGGACAAATTCCATGCAAATTCAAATGTTCATTTGAATTCTTTGCACATTTGACTCCCTTTGGAAAAATGGGCAGCAAGACTTTTCAAAAATTAATGAAACTTTGCCTCCCCACTAATTTGGACCTAAGGAATCCAAATATGCCACTTGATCCTTGTGTTAGCTGCTGCAAACAATAGTTTGGACACAACAGTTTTGAATTTCTCATTGTGTCCTTCCCTCACTTGAAGTTTGAATTTACCTTTAGTCCATCTCTGATTTTTAAACCCTTCCCTTGCACTTGAGCTCTTCATTTCTGGGGTTTTAATCTACATGAGGTCCATCCATGCAGCAACCCTAAGTTTGTTTAGAAGAATTCTCACCAATGTTATCATATGTGGGAAAAAGTTTCAACTAAGCCCCTTTTTCATACACATGACTCCAACATTTGTGCAAACTCATGTTTCTTTGTATTCACATTTTTGGGACCTTTACAATCCTCCCCCCTTAAAAGAATCTCATCCCGAGATTACAAAAGAAAGATGAGACGGAAGGTAATTACAACAACTACGACAGAAGTTCCGGATAGTTCTTGTGGAGGAAATCTTCACTTTCCCACGTCGCTTCTTCCGGTGTGTGATTACTCCACAGGACTTTGTAAAATTTCAAAGCCCGATTTCGAGTGATCCGGCTCTTCTCGTCGATAATCTTGATGGGCTTCTCGGTGTAGGTGAGGTCCGGTTGCAATACTTCCATGTCTTCCGAAAGGATGTCCGTCGGTTTCTTCAAACACTTTCTCAAGTGTGAGACATGGAAGATGTCGTGGATGCCCGATAAGGATGGCGGCAGCTCCAAACGGTAGGCTACCGGCCCACACCGTTCTGTAATAAAGAACGGACCCACAAAGCGAGGAGCTAGCTTTCCCTTGACCCCGAATCGATGAATCCCCTTCATTGGGGATACTCAGAGATAGACGCGATCTCCGACTTCAAAACTCAAGGGTCGGCGTCGCTGGTCCGCATAGCTCTTCTGGCGAGATTGAGCGGCCCTGAGGTTCTCTTGAATTAGCTGGACTCGCTCTTCGGCATCTTTTACAAGATCAATGCCGAAAATCACCCTCTCGCCAGATTCACACCAATTGAGTGGTGTGCGGCACTTCCTGCCATAAAGTGCTTCGTATGGTGCCATTTTAATACTGGATTGGTAACCATTGTTGTAAGAGAACTCTGCTAATGGCAAATGGTTATCCCAGTTCTTTCCATGATCTATGGCACATGCCCTCAGCATATCTTCCAAAATTTGATTCACCCTCTCTGTTTGACCGTCGGTCTGGGGGTGGTATGCTGAGCTTCTGATTAATTTCGTTCCCAGAGATTCATGTAGTTGCTCCCAGAAACGAGCAACAAATATTGAACCTCGGTCCGATATGATGGTCTTGGGGACTCCATGTAAGCACACAATCCTTGAAAGATACAACTCTGCATATTTCTTAGTTGAATATCTTGTACTCACTGGGATGAAGTGGGCTGATTTTGTTAAGCGATCAACAATCACCCAAATGGAGTCATGCTTTCTGGACGTGAGAGGTAGTCCAACAATAAAATCCATGCTGATGTCCTCCCACTTCCATGCCGGAATACTTAATGGTTGTAGCATTCCTGCTTTCTTTATGTGGTCAGCTTTGACTCGCCGACATGTATCACACTCGGATACATACTTGGCAATTTCTCGCTTCATCCGAGTCCACAAAAATTTTGTCTTCAGGTCTTGATACATCTTATTGCTCCCTGGATGTATCGAATACTTGGACGTATGAGCTTCATCGAGGATTTTCTTCCTTAGCTTCAGGTTCTGGGGCACCATGATACGGTTCTTAAACCATAACACACCTTGTTCATCTTCCCGGAAACATTTCATTTTATCCTCATTGATTCTTGCCCGGATTTTCCGCATTCCTTTATCCCTCTTCTGGGCTTGTACATTCTCTTCTCTAATGGTAGGCACCAGAGCAAGATTATACAACGCTCCATACGGAATCACCCGCAAGCTTGGTTCTTCATCCTCATCCGGAACAACTGCCAAGTTATTAACGTGGGACTTACGACTGAGTGCATCAGCCACCACGTTAGCTTTGCCCGGATGGTAATGGATCTCGAGCTCATAGTCTTTAATTAATTCCAGCCATCTCCGCTGCCTCATATTAATATCCTTCTGAGTGAATATATATTTGAGGCTCTTGTGGTCGGTGTAGAGGTGCACTAAATTTCCAAGTAAATAGTGCCTCCACATCTTCAACGCAAGCACCACCGCAGCAAGCTCTAGGTCATGAGTGGGGTAGTGCTGCTCATGGTTGCGGAGTTGACGAGACCCATACGCGATCACGCGTCTATCTTGCATTAAGACGCAGCCAAGTCCAATGCCTGAGGCATCGCAATAAACATCAAATGGCTTTGTTGTATGTCACACCCGGTTTTTCCGAAGAAACAACCAAGTGAATATCACATGTATGCCAGGATCATTTTCTCATACATGTGATGACAAATAGTGAAGCATCATTTATTACAAGCCAGGTGTCGAATATAAGTAAGTCTTACATAGTAAATGTCTCGATGGACAATAATAAGTTCATCACAAGTAAATAAACTAGCAGCGGAATATTATTCTTTAGGGCTCCATCACAGGCGTTGCCCGGGGGGGGGGGGGTCTTCATGAACCTAGAATCCTTCCTCGGGTCCAAAGTCTTGGTCATTATACACCACCTCATTATCTTGACCTGAGCAGCAATATAAACCAACAAATATGCAAGGTTGAGTACCAATGGTACTCAGCAAGTGTGGGAAAATTATATCATGCATGGCTAGAACAAGGAGAGGTTGAACTCATGGTTAAAGCACTACGCAATTAATACCTATCACCTTAGCTTATTAAGCACCTACATTACTACACAGGTGAAATGGTCCCAATCTCCCATCCCATCATCATAACCAAATAACCATAACATCATTTCCAATGTTAAGCTCCCCGCTTAACATCCACAACTCCCAAAAACCTTCACTCCTCTAATCATGAATAAGTCCAGGCCGCTCTTAACCGTGAGCACGGCTGTCAAGACAGTTTTTACTCTGCAGAGTTTGTACCACTGTACCCACAAGTAGTGATTTCATCCCCCGTTGCCGGGTGGACTAAAAGAACCTCCATTATGCCAGTGGCTACGTTCCACATTCACACTTCCCAGGTGTGCAGCCAGGAGATCACTACGAAGCCTTTACAAAGGGATTCCCGACGAGCATGGGCCCACTGAGGTTTCACCCCTAACAGCATACAAGAGGCTCCAACCCCGCTGCAGTGGCCCCCTCTTGAGCCTTGCGGTTCATATGGTAGTCCAGCTGACACCTACTCCCCGCACCATCCAACACACCCATACTACGCCGGGGATACACCTAATTAATCGGCTAAGCTGCCCCATCTCAGCATGTGGTTGGCACTGTAAAGCCGGGTTACATGCTCCATGAACCGGTCCTTAGGATCCAGGCAAGTACAATACACAAACCCAAGTCTCGTGCACCCAGCACACAACCAAAACATCCAACTTGCCTTGATCCCTACCTCTACATAACTCACAATGTTTCATTCAAGAGTATGGTAATATAAACTGATGATCTCATGTCCCAAATAACCCATTCTAAGCATGGCTAAGCATATGCATGGAAATAAATGACATGGTAAAATAAATCCCAACCCAAGCTTCAAGGAAACAAGGTAATGCAATTCTAGGGAAACTTTCCTAGCATGGGTTTCATATTTCATTTGACAATGCAAATAATTCTATCTACACATCCTAGCATAGGATCAAAGTGGTCAAGGACACTTGCCTCCTTCTTGCTGCTCTTGAAATTGGTAGTCCTGATCTTGGAAAGGGTTAACTTGCTCTTGAGCAGGTTCTACTTCATACCATCACACATAGCAAAAGAAAAACAACAATCATAAGACATAGTTCACACTTCTACTTCATACAAACCACACATTTCATATTTATGAGCTTCATTCACCATTATATGTGTTGTGTTTCAGTTTTAAATAAATTCCTTACATTAAATTACCAATTATGTATGGAAAGTATTTTTCTTTTCCATATGTGTCTTCACAACTTCTATCAACCCTAAACTGAACTTTTTGGATTTTAGAAACTTCATTATCATTTACTAGTTGCTATATTTTCAGATTTATATTCCTATGCATAATTGTGTATTTTATTTTTGAATTAGTAATACACATCTCCTAAACAGATTAGGTTCTGGTCCTAAATAATTTAAAATCATATTTTGACCATGGCTTATGATGTATACTATTTCATAATTATTTTTCCCTACTTTTCTATAACTATTCTTTACTTTAAAAATGTGTCCCTATACTAATAAATGTGAATAATAGATGAAACAGATTTATTTCAGCCCAAAAATATACTTTTATCTCACTCCAAAGTTTTCTAAGTTCTGAGAAAGTTTTTAATTAATTTTGACAATTATGTTTGTCCCCCTTTTTAATTTTTAAACACTAGTTACATATTCAATTTTCTAAATTAAATACTAAATAGGGTGAAAATAATGAATTCACCCCATTACAGGGTCTATAATATTATTTTCATAATTTCCAGGGGTCTAGCTACACTTATCAGAGGTGTTTTTCCTAATTTCTATTAAGTCCAGGGGTTAAAATTGATTTTTAAATGAATTTACATGATTTTCTGAAGTTCCAGGGGCTAGATCTGAAGTTTCCGGGGCTAGCTCTCAATTCCAAAGAACCCCAGGGGGTAGCACGTAAGAACTCCAGCCTTTATAACGCGGGGTCGACGTGGACCGTCCGATTTTAAACCGACGGCTGAGATTATAACATCGAACCGGTACGCGGGGATTTAAAGTCTACCGTGCGATTTAAAATAAACGGCGCACAAGCGGCCACGTCGCTCTGATCGAGAGCAGGCGGCGCTGCCGGCGGCGCACGGCGGCGGGAAGCGGCGATCTCGCCGGAAACTTTCGGTTCTGCGAGAATTCTACCTAGAACTGTGATCTTATGGCCTAGATCGGTAGAGGGGAGGTCAGAGATCTCACCTCGGGGGTTTTCTTGAGCTCGGGGGTCCTGGAGATTGCTCTGCGGCGAGGTCCGAGGCAAAACCACGGCGAAGCTCGTCGGAGCTGGATTTGCACCGTAAGTCTTCGGGTTTTCTGCACCTGCAAAGTTCCCCGGAGGCGGTGGATCAAAACCAGCGAGTTAGATCAGAGTTTCCGAGCTTAGATCGGCCAGAATTCACCGGCGAAGTCTCGGTGCTCACCGGAGTGAAAATCGGCGATCGCGTGAGGAAAACTGATCGGATCGGTGGTTTTTATAGCCGGGGGAGGGCGGTGGGTCTGTTGTGATCGAGTTGGAGTCCGCTGGGACCGGAATTCGGCTGCGGTGACGGGTTTCCAATCGGTTCAGATCGAGCGCGCGCGCGGGGAAAGAAGTCCGGGGTCGCGGGGACTCGGGTCAGGGATGACAGGTGGGTCCCATCCGTCAGCGAGGGGCAGCGCGGCGCGCGAGGGGGCGGGCTGGCGCGGGGTTTGGCTGGGCCGGCTGGGGTTTCGGCCCACTGGCCAGTTTTTTTTTCCGGTTTTCCTTTTTCTTTTTCATTTTCTTTTCTGTTTTGAGTATAATTTGAATTCCAGTTTGAATTTGAATTTTTGCAAAACATGCAACACGTCCAAAAATTTCTAAATTTCCCTCTGAACATGGTTTATGGTTCTAAATCAAAATTTGAGTCTTGACTAAAAATTTTGGGGTGTTACAGCTCTACCCCCCTTAAAAGAAATCTCGTCCTCGAGATTGGTGTTTCTAAGAAAATAATTCCGGAAATTGTGCCTTGAGCTCATCTTCCCGTTCCCAGGTAGCTTCCTCTTCTGAGTGATGCTTCCACTGCACCTTGCACATCCGGATTCTCTTGTTTCTGGTGAGGCGTTCCATTGTCTCCAAAATCTTGTATGGTTGCTCGGCATAAGACAAATCTTCAGCTACATCCACTTCGTTCATGGGTAACATCTCCTCAGGCGTCCTCAGACATTTCTTGAGTTGTGACACATGAAATACATCATGCACGTCCGATAGATGAACCGGTAACTCTAGTTGGTACGCCACTTCGCCTTTCCTTTCCAAAACCTGGAAGGGTCCGATGTATCGAGGTGACAACTTCCCTTTCACCTTGAACCGACGAAGCCCTCTGATAGGGGACACCTTGAGATAAACATAGTCTCCCACGTTGAAAACGAGTTCTCTTCTTCGTACATCAGCATAACTCTTCTGGCGTGTTTGTGCTATCCTCAAGTTGTTGCGAATCTCCCTCACCTTCGCCTCGGCTTCTTGTAGCACTTCTGGACCAAACACTTTACTTTCTCCTGTTTGGTTCCAAAATAGAGGAGTTCTGCACTTCCTTCCATACAAAGCTTCAAACGGTGACATCTTCATACTAGCTTGATAACTGTTGTTATAGGAAAACTCCGCATACGGTAAGTTCTTGTCCCAACTCCTATTGTTTTTGAGTGCACATGCCCTTAACATATCTTCAAGGATCTGATTGGTTCTCTCCGTCTGCCCATCAGTTTGGGGATGATAGGCAGAACTAAAGTTCAGATGGGTTCCCATGGTTTCATGCAACTTTTTCCAAAACCTCGAGGTGAACTGTGTCCCTCGATCCGACACAATCTTCTTTGGCACTCCATGGTAACACACGATCCTTGACATGTACAATTCTGCCAATTTGGATCCGCTGTAGCTTTCTTTCACAGGAATGAAATGAGCTACCTTGGTTAGCCTATCAATAATGACCCATATTGAATCATACCCGAATTGGGTCCTAGGCAATCCCACGACAAAATCCATGCTGATTTCTTCCCACTTCCATTCAGGTACTTTGAGTGGTTGCAATAATCCCGCGGGTCGTTGATGTTCTGCTTTCACCAACTGACATGTGTCACATAGGGCAACATGTTCCGCGACATCTCGCTTCATGCCATACCACCAATACCTGCTCTTGAGGTCCTGGTACATCTTCGTACTCCCAGGATGAATGGAATAGTCGGAATCGTGAGCCTCCTTTAAAATCAATTCACGGATCTCCTTTACTTCTGGCACACAGATCCTTTTCCCGTGCCACACCGTTCCTTGTTCATCCTCTCTAAAACCAGGAGCTTTATTTTCCTTGATGAGCTGTCAGATCTCTTGTATCTTCTCATCATTCTTTTGGCCCTCGCGTATGTCTCGCTCGAGTGTGGAGTCCACTTCCATGGCGATGGCTTCACTACTATTTACTAGACATAGATTGAGCCTTATAACCTCGTCCTTCAATTCTGCGGGCATGTCCTTCAAACTCAACTTATTGACCTGCACTTTTCGACTTAAAGCATCGGCCACGACGTTTGCTTTCCCGGGATGATAGTTGATGCCCACATCAAAGTCATTGATTAGCTCTAACCATCTCCTTTGTCTGAGGTTGAGATCTGGTTGTGTGAATATGTACTTCAAACTCTTATGATCCGTATATATCTCTGTCCTCTTCCCCATCAAATAGTGCCGCCAAATTTTCAACGCGTGTACCACTGCAGCTAGTTCTAGGTCATGTGTAGGATAGTTCTTCTCGTGCTTCCGAAGCTGCCGGGATGCATAAGCCACGACATGTCCTTCTTGCATGAGAACACATCCCAACCCATTTCCAGAGGCATCGCAGTACACTGTGAAATTCTTCTGCATATCTGGCATAACCAACACTGGGGCTGTTGTCAATCTCTTCTTTAGCTCCTGAAAGCTCGTATCGCACTGTGGCGTCCAGGTGAATGTGATTCCCTTTTCCAACAGTTTGGTGAGAGGTCTCGAGATCTTGGAGAATCCCTCAATAAACCGTCGATAGTATCCAGCCAATCCCAAAAAGCTTCGAACTTCCCCGACATTTTCAGGGATCTTCCATTTCTGGATATCCTCGATTTTGGCGGGATCTACGGAGATTCCTCCCTCCGAGATTATATGTCCTAAAAAGGGAACTCTCTTCAGCCAAAACTCACACTTGCTCAACTTGGCATATAGTTGGTGTTCTCTCAGCCTCTGTAACACCAACCTTAGATGTTTCTCATGTTCTTCTTCATCTTTGGAGAAGACGAGAATATCATCTATGAAAACCACCACAAATTTGTCCAGATATTCCATGAATACCTTGTTCATGAGGTACATGAAATATGCCGGGGCATTGGTTAGCCCGAAAGGCATGACAGTGTATTCATTCAGTCCGTACCGAGATACGAAAGCTGTCTTGGGAATATCTGATTGCCTTATCTTGAGTTGGTGGTACCCCGACCTGAGATCAATTTTCGAGAACACACAAGCTCCCCTCAACTGATCAAACAAGTCCTCAATGCGAGGCAATGGGTACTTGTTTTTGATGGTCACCTCATTCAAGGCACGGTAATCCATGCATAACCTTTGGGTTCCATCTTTCTTAGGCACAAATATCACCGGAGCTCCCCATGGTGAGGAACTAGGGCGAATATACCCCTTCTCCGTCAGTTCTCTCAAATGATCCTTGAGCTCTTCTAGCTGCTTGGAGTCCATTCGATAAGGTCTCTTGTATATCGGGGCTGTTCCCGGTACTAGCTCAATTGCGAATTCCACGTCACGGTCGGGAGGCATTCCTGGCAATTCCTCCGGAAAAACATCTGGATATTCCCTGATAGTCCTGATTTCCTCAACTTTCACCTCCACTTGATTTAATTTAATGTCCCTCCTAGGCTCGTGTATCGTTATGAACTTTACCTTGGTACCACTGGGGTGAGTTAGTTCCACCGTTCTGGTCGAACAATGGATGATTCCTTTATGTTTGGTCAACCAATCCATACCCAAAATAATATCTATCCCTTGTGAATCTATCACTATGAGGTTAGCAGTAAATACTACCCCATTAATGTCTAGGCTCACTTTGGGACACACTTGTCTTGTCCTTATTTCTCCACCTGGAGAGTTTACGGCTAACATATGGTTCATTTGTGTGGTTGCTAGGTCATGCTTCTTAACAAACCCTTGAGCAATGAACGAGTGGGTAGCACCAGAATCAAACAGCAGAGTTGCAAGGTGTAAATTGGCAGGAAACTTACCAACTACCACGTCGGGTGCCTCTTGTGCTTCCTCCATGGTGACATGGTTCACCCGTCCTCTCACTACATTCTGCTGTTGTGGCGGCGCAGGCTTCTTCTTCGGGCACTTATGGGCATAGTGCCCCACTTCACCACAGCTAAAACATTGCACCCCAACCTTAGGTGCTTGGCCTTTGTTGTCTTGGGATTGGTTCGGGGGTCCTTGTACTGCTGGTCGAGGTGGATATGCGGGGCGAGGCTGCTGCACAAACTGACGTGGCGGCTGTGCTGGTGCTGCGGGTGGCCTGTAGTTTGGGTTGTACCCTCTTGGTGCTGAATAGGGTACCGCAGCACGGCTCATCTGCCCCGTAGGTTGCTGCATCATACGTGGGCGAGTGTTGCTCCCCGAGGCTTGATGTGACCACCCGGCCTTCCTCTTATTCTCATTTTCTAGGGCCTTTAGCTTCCTTTCTACCACAAATGCTCTGTCCACCATCTTTTGAAAACTTTCATACTCATTGGAGGACATGGCACACTGCATCTCTGCGGTAAGCCCTTCCACGAAACAATCTTGTTTCTGCTCATCAGTCTCTATGTCTCGTGGAGCATAACGGGATAGTTGAGTAAATTTAGTGAGGTATTCCCTCACCGTCATGTTTCCCTGCTGCAGTCCCAGAAACTCTTTCCTCTTGTTTTTGAGTTCACCTCTCGGGATGTAGTGGTTGCGGAAACTACGCTTGAACTCTTCCCAAGTGATGTTCTCAGGGTCATGATGGGCGGCCACGTAGGCGGTCCACCAATCTGCAGCAGGTCCCTGCAATTGATGAGAGGAAAACAGCACCCTCTCATACCCTTGGCATTGGATTATCCTCATCTTACTTTCGATGGTCTTCAGCCAATCATCGGCCTCCAGAGGTTCAGCAGCACTTGCAAACTTTGGAGGTTGAGTTCCTAGAAACTCACTCAACCTTGGTTGGCGTGGTGCCGCTTGTGGAGGTGGAACTTGATGCAAGTTGGCCACCACTTGAGTCAAGTTCTGGATGAGCTGATTTTGATTCTCCAGCATTTGGTGGAGAGGATCAACTTCTTCACGGCGACCACCCCGGTCCTGGCCTTCAGAAAGATGAGGGTTGCATGCCTCATCGTTGTTGTTGGCGGGGTTGGCAGCACGTCCTTTTCCTCTTCCGGCCATCTGGCAGAATCAACAAATGTTAATTTGATACCATTTAGTATCATCTTACTACCTTCATTTGTTGGTACTTTAAGGTGTTGAGGCTTTGTTAAAATTTTACGAGGGTTTATATCTCACACCAAATAAATGCACTATTATTTCCTGTGGGTTCACACACCAAAGCAAAACAATCTGAAGACGAGGCTGTGGACAATTGCTCATGGCTTCCACAACTCACGTCACACACCAAGCATCATCACACCATTAACTACGTAACGACTCGACTACTCGACCTCTTGCTAGCTAGGGGAAAGACTCTACACTACTCGTCCTCTTGAGCTGGCTCCTCGGGATCTTCCTCCTCATTTCGGCTACCTTCTGACTCTGCTTTGGGTGGGGAGGCTGCTGGTGGAGAAGTGCGACGACGCCTGATTGCTCGGCGATCCGGGGAGTCAGGAGTCCATGGATCACTCACGGTGACACACAGTTCATTCCCATCTCCTCTTTCTCTCACATTTAAGCAAGCCCGCAGCAACGCCTCCGTTTCCTTCAGGGTGTCTCGGACATCCTGAAGCTCTTGTTGACACTCCTGCAGTCGAGTGCTGAGCATAGCAGCATCCTCCAAGCACAAGTCCATATGCTCATGGGAAGTCCCTTGCTGCACCGGTGGGTACTTGTACTCCGTGGTACCACTCTCACGTTGGAGGACATACATGTACTCAGTTTTGTCCAAGTGGCGACGATAGATGTGACTCTGGCAGGTGATGGCCTCCCAGGTGACATCTCTCTCCGCGTCAACTTGTGTTGCTCGACAAGCTGGAGAATGGTGAATCTTAAGCAGCTGATTCTCGTGTATAATCCTCATCTCCGAACTCCATTCTTCCCTCTTCTCACGGATGGTCCTGGTGGAGTTATAGTGGATGATGAGCTTGCCCGTATTGCCCGCGGCTTCGAGCATACGTCGAAGACGGCGCAACAAATCTCCAACTGCCAATCCATAGGAAAGGTACGTCACGGGACGATTCTCCTCTCTCTCGGCAAGGGCCACTACGGGAACTCTCCCTCCTGTGGACTTACGAGCGGTGCGAATCATACGAACCATCTAAAACAAAAGAATTTAAAATTAGGTTAGATAAATTCTCAAACAAAAATCCTATTTTGAATGAAAGTTGGGGTAAGATGAAGAAAATGACTCCTTTAATAACACTTTTCCACCTACATTTTGGAAAATAGTTTTTAAGAAAATAGGGCCCTTAAATACGTCCATTTCTACCTAGGTCCACGTTCCTACGGGCAACCTTGGCTCTGATACCACCTCTGTCACACCCGGTTTTTCTGAAGAAACAACCAAGTGAATATCACATGTATGCCAGGATCATTTTCTCATACATGTGATGACAAATAGTGAAGCATCATTTATTACAAGCCAGGTGTCGAATATAAGTAAGTCTTACATAGTAAATGTCTCGATGGACAATAATAAGTTCATCACAAGTAAATAAACTAGCAGCGGAATATTATTCTTTAGGGCTCCATCACAGGCGTTGCCCGGGGGGGGGGTCTTCATGAACCTAGAATCCTTCCTCGGGTCCAAAGTCTTGGTCATTATACACCACCTCATTATCTTGACCTGAGCAGCAATATAAACCAACAAATATGCAAGGTTGAGTACCAATGGTACTCAGCAAGTGTGGGAAAATTATATCATGCATGGCTAGAACAAGGAGAGGTTGAACTCATGGTTAAAGCACTACGCAATTAATACCTATCACCTTAGCTTATTAAGCACCTACATTACTACACAGGTGAAATGGTCCCAATCTCCCATCCCATCATCATAACCAAATAACCATAACATCATTTCCAATGTTAAGCTCCCCGCTTAACATCCACAACTCCCAAAAACCTTCACTCCTCTAATCATGAATAAGTCCAGGCCGCTCTTAATCGTGAGCACGGCTGTCAAGACAGTTTTTACTCTGCAGAGTTTGTACCACTGTACCCACAAGTAGTGATTTCATCCCCCGTTGCCGGGTGGACTAAAAGAACCTCCATTATGCCAGTGGCTACGTTCCACATTCACACTTCCCAGGTGTGCAGCCAGGAGATCACTACGAAGCCTTTACAAAGGGATTCCCGACGAGCGTGGGCCCACTGAGGTTTCACCCCTAACAGCATACAAGAGGCTCCAACCCCGCTGCAGTGGCCCCCTCTTGAGCCTTGCGGTTCATATGGTAGTCCAGCTGACACCTACTCCCCGCACCATCCAACACACCCATACTACGCCGGGGATACACCTAATTAATCGGCTAAGCTGCCCCATCTCAGCATGTGGTTGGCACTGTAAAGCCGGGTTACATGCTCCATGAACCGGTCCTTAGGATCCAGGCAAGTACAATACACAAACCCAAGTCTCGTGCACCCAGCACACAACCAAAACATCCAACTTGCCTTGATCCCTACCTCTACATAACTCACAATGTTTCATTCAAGAGTATGGTAATATAAACTGATGATCTCATATCCCAAATAACCCATTCTAAGCATGGCTAAGCATATGCATGGAAATAAATGACATGGTAAAATAAATCCCAACCCAAGCTTCAAGGAAACAAGGTAATGCAATTCTAGGGAAACTTTCCTAGCATGGGTTTCATATTTCATTTGACAATGCAAATAATTCTATCTACACATCCTAGCATAGGATCAAAGTGGTCAAGGACACTTGCCTCCTTCTTGCTACTCTTGAAATTGGTAGTCCTGATCTTGGAAAGGGTTAACTTGCTCTTGAGCAGGTTCTACTTCATACCATCACACATAGCAAAAGAAAAACAACAATCATAAGACATAGTTCACACTTCTACTTCATACAAACCACACATTTCATATTTATGAGCTTCATTCACCATTATATGTGTTGTGTTTCAGTTTTAAATAAATTCCTTACATTAAATTACCAATTATGTATGGAAAGTATTTTTCTTTTCCATATGTGTCTTCACAACTTCTATCAACCCTAAACTGAACTTTTTGGATTTTAGAAACTTCATTATCATTTACTAGTTGCTATATTTTCAGATTTATATTCCTATGCATAATTGTGTATTTTATTTTTGAATTAGTAATACACATCTCCTAAACAGATTAGGTTCTGGTCCTAAATAATTTAAAATCATATTTTGACCATGGCTTATGATGTATACTATTTCATAATTATTTTTCCCTACTTTTCTATAACTATTCTTTACTTTAAAAATGTGTCCCTATACTAATAAATGTGAATAATAGATGAAACAGATTTATTTCAGCCCAAAAATATACTTTTATCTCACTCCAAAGTTTTTTAAGTTCTGAGAAAGTTTTTAATTAATTTTGACAATTATGTTTGTCCCCCTTTTTAATTTTTAAACACTAGTTACATATTCAATTTTCTAAATTAAATACTAAATAGGGTGAAAATAATGAATTCACCCCATTACAGGGTCTATAATATTATTTTCATAATTTCCAGGGGTCTAGCTACACTTATCAGAGGTGTTTTTCCTAATTTCTATTAAGTCCAGGGGTTAAAATTGATTTTTAAATGAATTTACATGATTTTCTGAAGTTCCAGGGGCTAGATCTGAAGTTTCCGGGGCTAGCTCTCAATTCCAAAGAACCCCAGGGGGTAGCACGTAAGAACTCCAGCCTTTATAACGCGGGGTCGACTTGGACCGTCCGATTTTAAACCGACGGCTGAGATTATAACATCGAACCGGTGCGCGGGGATTTAAAGTCTACCGTGCGATTTAAAATAAACGGCGCACAAGCGGCCACGTCGCTCTGATCGAGAGCAGGCGGCGCTGCCGGCGGCGCACGGCGGCGGGAAGCGGCGATCTCGCCGGAAACTTTCGGTTCTGCGAGAATTCTACCTAGAACTGTGATCTTATGGCCTAGATCGGTAGAGGGGAGGTCAGAGATCTCACCTCGGGGGTTTTCTTGAGCTCGGGGGTCCTAGAGATTGCTCTGCGGCGAGGTCCGAGGCAAAACCACGGCGAAGCTCGTCGGAGCTGGATTTGCACCGTAAGTCTTCGGGTTTTCTGCACCTGCAAAGTTCCCTAGAGGCGGTGGATCAAAACCAGCGAGTTAGATCAGAGTTTCCGAGCTTAGATCGGCCAGAATTCACCGGCGAAGTCTCGGTGCTCACCGGAGTGAAAATCGGCGATCGCGTGAGGAAAACTGATCGGATCGGTAGTTTTTATAGCCGGGGGAGGGCGGTGGGTCTGTTGTGATCGAGTTGGAGTCCGCTGGGACCGGAATTCGGCTGCGGTGACGGGTTTCCAATCGGTTCAGATCGAGCGCGCGCGCGGGGAAAGAAGTCCGGGGTCGCGGGGACTCGGGTTAGGGATGACAGGTGGGTCCCATCCGTCAGCGAGGGGCAGCGCGGCGCGCGCGGGGGCGGGCTGGCGCGGGGTTTGGCTGGGCCGGCTGGGGTTTCGGCCCACTGGCCAGTTTTTTTTTCCGGTTTTCCTTTTTCTTTTTCATTTTCTTTTCTGTTTTGAGTATAATTTGAATTCCAGTTTGAATTTGAATTTTTGCAAAACATGCAACACGTCCAAAAATTTCTAAATTTCCCTCTGAACATGGTTTATGGTTCCAAATCAAAATTTGAGTCTTGACTAAAAATTTTGGGGTGTTACATTGTATCCGGTTGGGCTAACACCGTTGTCGTTGTGAGATGTTTCTTTAGAGTTTGAAATGCCTCTTCACAGGCCTCTGTCCACACATACTTGCTGCTCTTCTTTAATAACTCTGTCATTGGTTTAGCCACCTTCGAGAAGCTGGGAATAAATCTCCGGTAATAACCCGCTAGTCCTAAGAAACTGCGGATTTGATGAACCGATGTTGGAGACTCCCACTTCAAGACTTGCTCAATTTTTGTTGGATCCACGGCCACACCCTCTGCTGAAATAATGTGGCCTAAGAATGGTACGTTGCTGATCCAAAATTCACACTTGCTGAATTTGGCATACAGCTTATGTTCTCGTAGGCGTTGGAGCACAATATGGAGATGTTTGGTGTGCTCCTCCTCCGATTTGGAGTATACGAGAATGTCGTCAATGAAAACCACGACGAACTGATCCAACTCTGGCATGAATACAGAATTCATGAGATACATGAAATGTGCGGGTGCATTTGTTAGCCCGAAAGACATGACTAGATACTCATAGAGCCCGTATCTAGTCGAGAAGGCCGTCTTCGGTATATCCTCCGCTCTGATCTTTATCTGATGATAACCAGACCGTAAGTCCATCTTGGAGAATACCTTGGCACCCACTAACTGATCACATAATATATCGATCCGCGGCAACGGATATTTATTTTTGATCGTCACTGCATTCAGAGGCCGATAATCCACACATAATCGAAGTGACTCATCCTTTTTCTTCACAAAGAGGGCTGAACAGCCCCATGGCGATGAGCTTGGTCGGATGAATCCTTTGTCCATTAAGTCCTTTAGCTGTTCTTTCAGTTCCGCTAATTCCTTCGGAGACATTTTGTACGGCCTCCGAGATATTGGTGAGGTTCCCGGTGCTAACTCGATCTTGAATACCACCTCCCTCTCAGGTGGCATCCCTGGAAGATCGTCGGGAAACACATCTGGGTACTCACGGACCACTGGAATATCCTCCAGTTTCGTGGTCACACTGTGGTACACCACGGGATTTTTAGAATCCACGGCTTCAAGTATGAGCGTTTGGAGACCGTAGATTGGAGAGTCCAAACTAACAATTCGTGGACCAATATCAAGAACAGCCCCGTGGTAGTTCATCCACGCCATTCCTAGAATCACGTCGATCTTCTGCCCCTCTAACACAATGAGGGTGGTGGGGTATAAGTTTCCACCTAAGCACAAGGGTGCTTTGATCACTACTTCATTAGCAGCTATATTTCCACCCGGTGAGCGGATAAGGTAGTGATCCTTCGGTGTAGAGGTGGAGAGCTCAGCTTTGCACACAAACAACCTGCTGATGAAATTGTGTGTAGCTCCAGAGTCAAATAAAATTAACACGGGCAGTCCATTGAGGGTGAACATTCCCGCTAGTACAGGTGCCCCATCTGGCACATCCTCTAGAGCTGTATGATAAATGCACCCGGATTTTGGTGCTGTTCCTTGAAGCTGAGCACAGGGTTGATTTATACCCCGCCCCGGTGAAGTTTCCTTGTGGCGTATCCTTTCTGGACACTTTCTGCTGATGTGACCCAAGTACCCGCACGTGAAGCACAGTTTCTCAGCCGGTTCCTGGTTGCTCTGTGCATGGACATTAGTGGTATTCTGCTGTGGCAAGAACACTTGAGGAGCAGAATAACGTGGCTGCATATACCGTTGTTGCAGCTGTCCGTATTCAGAGTATTGGGACGATCGACTGGAATATTTCTGGAGTCGTCGAGCCGGCTGTATCAGCTGACAGTTCAAGGTACTGTCTACCACCCTGTATTTCTGCGGAGCACCACTGCTACTCTCCGGTGGTACATGGTTCTTTCTTTTCTCAGCCAGAACTTCCCGTTGAGCATCTTCAACCATGATGGCAGCACTCATCAATTCGTTGAAGTTCTTTCGGTCAGCTAAAACGAGTCTCTCCTTTAGCTTGGGATTGAGACTGCGGAAGAACCATTCACACTTTTGTGCTTCGGTGTTCACATGTTGAGGCGCATACTGCGCCAGCTTGTTGAACACTCGCGAATGCTCGTATGCACACCTCCCTCGTTGTTTTAAGGCCAGAAACTCCTCGAGTTTCCGCTGAATTATTCCGGAAGGAACGTGATACGCGAGAAACGCCTTCCGGAATTCTGCCCATGTAAAGTCATGTCCATCTGGTAAGGAGGCGAGTTGATTTGCCCACCATGCACTGGCGGACCCGTGAAGTTGTTGCGCTGCGTATAAAACCTTCTGCTGTTCGGTGCATTGAAGCAACCCGAACTTAGATTCAATGGTACGGATCCAGCTATCCGCCACCAGAGGATCCTCGGATTCAATGAAAACCGGTGGTTGAGTTGCCAAGAACTCAACATAGGAATTCAGTTGCGGTTGGCGCAAGTCTTCGTCTTGACATCCCCCTTGGCGGGATGTATTCATCACCAGGGTGCGGAGCAAGTCGGTTCGCTCATCGCTTGCACCCGTCATGGCGGCCAGAATGTCCGCCATTGTGACCGTGGGTGAAGGTCCTGGGGGAGGTTGCTGTTGCGGACCTCGCTGCTCCCGCTATGGAGAGTTATCACCACGACCACCACTGGAACCACCCACTTCACTCATGGAACGAGTTCGCACCATTCTGCAATTGCAAGAGTTCATTATCAGTTCAACACTATCACTGGATTTATTCCATAAACAAAGTAGTGCAACACTGATAATGAAACCTCAACATGTAAGCAAAATAATTTAAGCGCAAACTGATGTATCTAACAGCAAGGATTTACAAGCCGACTGATTGGTCTTCAAACAGATCAGATTCTGATCCAGTTAAAAGCACTTTCGTAACTCAAGTTGAATATCAAAGTTAAAGTTAACTTTAATATATTTCCAACGAGTATCCAAATGCCTCCATATCACTTCTGGATCAAAAGTTATGATTGCTCAAAGTTGACAGACTTCCTGGATAAGATTTGTCAGCATCTCCTTTGTAGGCGGCTGACTTTATTACCGTTGTACATACAAGTACATCAAGAATCTGAACAACCTTTGAACTACAACGAGGTTGCATAGCTCATAACCTTTCCAACGGTGTATCACAGGCTCCCTAGGGATTTTTCTACAGGATGTTATGGCTTAAAAACAGAAAGGTCCAGAGAGGTTTTGCTACTGTCCTGGTTCTGAACAGTTTGCCTTCAACTGGACTTTTCACCAAATTAACTTATGATTTTGCTCTGGAGGTCTACAAGAGCGTTGTAGAGCACTTGAAAATCTTTCCAGAACTGTATCATACACCTTAATTGGTTAAAGCTACTCAGAGTTATTCTCTGTAAAAGTCCAGCAAAAATTTCTGCCAGAAACAGAGCACTCTGTTTTTGAAATCTTTAACACCTAGACACTCTCTCATTTGAATCTTAGTTCAAAAGAAGAGTTCAGTAACTAATATTCGTTTCAAACTTCCATTTTTAGTTGAAAGTTAGCTCATGAATCATTTCTTCATAGGGAAGAGGTTACTATGTGTAGTACGGTGTCGATGCACGTAAGAAGCATGTCGGTACTACGTTCCTCACCAAAAGAAAAATCCTAACCCGGATTATACCGGCATATCCGTATTATCAGTGGCACTAAGACGGTCTCTTGCACACGTGTTCTACACGGGATACGTACGTGGTTAGTACCTGCAAAAGATCACTCAATAATGGTGCACTCAAAGTTTTACTCATTTTAGGCAGTTCT
The DNA here is from genome assembly GCA_030760725.1 of Neostapfia colusana. Classification (NCBI taxonomy): domain Eukaryota; kingdom Viridiplantae; phylum Streptophyta; class Magnoliopsida; order Poales; family Poaceae; genus Neostapfia; species Neostapfia colusana. The sequence goes on along the minus strand of JASWHV010000001.1, from coordinate 131,271,800 downwards.
ATAATTGAAAGTAAATACAAACGCCCGTATCATTGCCATACGGCCGTCCTTGAGTCAAGTCACGTCTCAAGGTATGTGATCGTGTTTCAACACCACACGACGGGGAACCCGAGTATATCATGAACGGGTCGTCACGATTGGGAATGTTATCAACCCAACGGATACCACCTACTGCCCTGCAGGGCACGCCGATGGCAAGCGCTGCGTATGTCCTCCTGGGCTATTTCCAGACGAACACACTATCGCGTTACTGACCACGCGATGGGGTCTCCACTTACTTGCCTAATGCACGCTAGGGATCAGCGTTTCATATGAGCTCAGGAACATGAAGAGTCCAAGAGTTCATATTAACGTCTCACACCAAGCTGTGAGACCTAGCCCTGAACCACTTTCCTCGTCAGGGGAGCTAACCGAAATTGAACCGCTTTCGGTGACGTTCCTTACCATTCTTACCAGAATGTAGGTGCGTCGTTACAGAATCAAAATTCAGAATTATAACACATAAGTTAGTTATGCCACTTTAAGTAACTATACTACTATAGTCCTTATGTGGGCCTACTATAGTTTCCTCACCGTATCCTAAGTTTTTGTCGTAATACAATCCTTATTCCGTGTGCTATTACCAATGCGGATCTGATACCATGCTGTGGGGACCCATCGTCCCGATCATTCACGGGGACGGGATACCTCGCCCGGGAATTGCATTGGGTGGTGCCGTGCGATGCGGCACCCAACAGCACACATAATAAAGCATCATATTACATACATCAGGCGAAAGCTTACAAAGTGTTGATTTTACAAATACTTCTCAAGATAAACTACAGCGGAAGTCTATTACAACTCGCATCTCATACCTATGCTAAGCAGCCGAGAAGGTGTCCAGCCCGCGGACCCTTCTCGCTAGCAACACTGTCATAATAGCAGCGGCAGGGGTTACCCTGAGTTCATCCCTCGGAGAGCTCCGAGTCTCATCAGGTACCCGTACATCTCAGCATACAGTTATTACCTGCAAAAATCTGTGGGGACCCATCGTCCTGATCATTCACGGGGACGGGATACCTCGCCCGGGAATCGCAATGGGTGGTGCCGTGCGATGCGGCACCCAACAGCACACATAATAAAGCATCATATTACATACATCAGGCGGAAGCTTACAAAGTGTTGATTTTACAAATACTTCTCAAGATAAACTACAGCGGAAGTCTATTACAACTCGCGTCTCATACCTATGCTAAGCAGCCGAGAAGGTGTCCAGCCCGCGGACCCTTCTCGCTAGCAACACTGTCATAATAGCAGCGGCAGGGGTTACCCTGAGTTCATCCCTCGGAGAGCTCCGAGTCTCATCAGGTACCCGTACATCTCAGCGTACAGTTATTACCTGCAAAACAACTTATGCAGTATCTGTGAGCACGAAGCTCAGCAAGACTGACCCGTCACCCTAGTCATGAAACTCTACATGATGGAAATAGAGGGCTGATTATAGCATTTTGCATAAACGATGAACTTGAGCTAAAGGGGAGTCCTTACTTCAAGTTTTAAGCAACTTTTATAGCCCTCGCGCAATTTACATCGAGACTCCACAATCAAACAAGAAACGCTTCATCTCGATGTCACTTGCCCGAGGTGAAAGTAACTTTAGTGAGCTACCCTAGACTCATACTGACCTTGCGCCATCAACGTCGAGACTCCACAATCAAACAAGAAACGCTTTGCCTCGACGCTTCTAGCCCAAGGTGGAAATTAAATTTAGTGAACTGTTGATCATTCCTCATCTCCATTATGAGGATTACCCACGAAGCATGTTAAATGTTTCCCGGTTTATTACTACGTCACGACGCAGAGGACAAGTATGCTCACTACCGCGAGCGACGGTGATTGCAATAAAAACACCCGGCTGACACGACACGTACGCCCGTACTCGACGTTGCACACAGCAACCGTCACTGACGCCGTACGTGGCAACCTTTCACACGACACCCAAATGTCGAACCGGTCCCACCGACTGGGATTAAGTCTCTCTACGGCAAACCCTCGTAGAGCAGACTTCTCTATCCTTTCAGCATCGGCATCAGACGGTGAGGTATGCCTCGACACCCAGGTTAACATGTTACATCGGTTTCCTGGTCCCATATATCCAGTATGCATCCGGTACACAACTCAAACTTGCCCAACGGGCTGCACACGAGAACGGGCCTTAATCGACGCAGACATAGACTAGGCTCACAGGACCACGTCCTTGACCTTCCATCCACTGCCCGGTCTCCATTCCCAACTATGAGGATCAATTCCCAACTCTTCCGATTGATCCCCCTAAATCCCTGTTCATGAGTAGGAATCTGCCCACTCGAGGTTTGCTTCTTTTAATCCACTTTTGTTGACATCAACAGTTATAATTAATTGATAACATATCCTACATTAAAAACTCCAGGGTTTTCTGGGTCATGCATTTGGAGTTTCATACCATCTAGACGTAATGCAATAAATATAATACTAGACGTATGAAGTGAATACAAATAAAAACTTGTAAATTTGATGCAAACCGGGGCTTGCCTTTGTTTTGCAGGTGACTTATATATATATGCAGTTAGTGAAGACCACTTGGTGCTTGATCAACCTCTTTCCTCTTTCCTTGATTTCTACTCCGATGACTTCAACTCCTCCACGTAGATACTACACGTGATGAATATGCATATCGTTTAATTGTAAAGACTTTGCTACAAGTCCTAATAACAAGTTTTCAAAAACTGGAACTCTGTTTAAGAATTTAAAATGACACTGGTGCTAGTGGTTTAGGTTTGGATCTAAGCATATGATTAAAGGCTAAGTGGTTTTCCCCCTCTTCTATATTGATCACTTAAGGAGGTTAAAAAGAACAGGGGTGACCCAGGGTTCCAATGGGGCTGAGAATTTTCATGTGAGTTCCTTGTCACAAGAAAGTCATCTGGCCCAAAAATTAGCACTTTTCATTGAGTGGTTTGCTCAGCATAATTTTCCAAGCAATTAAGCAAAGAAGAATTAATTCTGAGATCCCACCCATGTTCATGCAAAAATTAGTGAACCACAATTTCAATTATAGCTCATAGAGTTTGCATGAATTTTCCTAGCATTTTTGGAGCTAAGGATTGGCTAGAACTGAATTTCCAAGTTTTGGAAATTCTCTGAAATTGTTTTCTGTATTCATTTGAATACAGAAACTTAAAATCAGAATTAACCTAACTAAATCAACTCCAAATGCGTTGCGAATTTTACAGGTGTTCACTAATACCCTAAAGACTATTCTGGCAAAATTTGAGGATTTTTGGATTAACTAAACTCCCTCTAAAATTCTTTTGCTAGAAAGCTTTAAAGAATTTTACAGAATTAAATAAAGGGTTTCATACAAATTGGGTTCTACATTTGGATAGTACTCCATCATAGGAATCCAACAAAATTTGTTTCACAATTTTTGGATTCTCCTACCCAATGTTGTAGCTATTCAAAGTTTGAACTGAAAACTGAAATTCCCCAAAATGTTCAAATACTGGCTGTGGGTCCGGGGACAGGTGTCACGCGTCGGGGCAAGCCACACGGGGCTACTGAGTATTTCCCGCGCCTCCACACGCGATCCCCGCGCCACAGCCGATCAAAGACTAAAACATCCGTCGCTGACCTGCGGGACCCACCGGGTCATCTCCTACCTCCGGCCGAACAGAACTCGCGGCGGCGCCCTCCGACGAGCCTCACCGGAACGACCTTACCGGCCACCTCCCGGCCCCTTGCTCGCCGCCCCTCCATATTCTGACCTGCTGAACACATTGGGAGGATCGCCGGCGGTCATAGATCGCCGGAAAACCTTGCGCACCGGGATCAGCAACGATTAGGGTTCTGGCGAGCCGGTGCAAGGCGAATTGTCCACCAAACGATCGATTCTTTGTCTCTAGAGCACCAGGGGAACGTGTAGCCGCTAGAATTGGCCCCCAAAACCATCAACGAGCACTCTAACCCCGTCGGCACCGTGCGGCCGACTTGGCCCGGAAATTTTTCCGTGGCAAAAACGTGGAATTCTCACCCTACCCTTAATTTCTCAACCTAGGATCGAGGGAGGAGGTACTCTAGCTATAGGGGAAACTTCTGTGCGAAGTGTGACGCAAAACCATCAAGAATCAACACCGAATTGCACAATTTCTTACCTCGGGGTCGTTTTGGCCGCCCGAGAGTAATTCCCGAAATTATCCTCCGAGGAGCAACGGCTTGGACTGAGCTTCGGGGAGGAGTAGCTAGGATCACCGGCGCACCGCTGAGTGAGCTCGCTTGGGCTTGACTTGCCGCGGTTCAGGCTGTCCACGGCGACCGGGCTCGTGTTCTTCACCGTTCAACACGGAAGCAACGACACTCTACCGGTTTTCGGTAGACACGAGCATGAGGCTGTGGTGAGACACTGCTAGCAATCTAGAGCACGCTTGGACAACACTTTTTGCTGTGGAGCTCATGACCCAACGGCAACCGGCGGTGGTGTGCGATCGGGAGAACCGAGCGGGCGCCGCTGCTTGCGGGAGGGCGAAAGAACAGAGCGATGCAAGCTACGGTGACGAGAAGAATTCGTGTTGTGCCACACGCGTGAGAGATAAGGGCGAGGTGGGTCTTGGAACAGCAGGAGGTGGCGGCGGTGACCATGGCCCGAGCTGCTCGGTGTCGCCCGGGGAGAAATTTCCTCGATGGAGTGAAAGACAGAGGAGACTTAGGGTGCAAGTCTAATACCACTATGACTTGTGGGTCTCACTGCCCCCTTCTTATCCCATGTCATTTTTCTCACAAATATCTCCACAGTTTGACAAATAATCCATCCAAATGTTTAAAAATTGGAAACTGAGCTCATTTGACAAGTTTGGACAAATTCCATGCAAATTCAAATGTTCATTTGAATTCTTTGCACATTTGACTCCCTTTGGAAAAATGGGCAGCAAGACTTTTCAAAAATTAATGAAACTTTGCCTCCCCACTAATTTGGACCTAAGGAATCCAAATATGCCACTTGATCCTTGTGTTAGCTGCTGCAAACAATAGTTTGGACACAACAGTTTTGAATTTCTCATTGTGTCCTTCCCTCACTTGAAGTTTGAATTTACCTTTAGCCCATCTCTGATTTTTAAACCCTTCCCTTGCACTTGAGCTCTTCATTTCTGGGGTTTTAATCTACATGAGGTCCATCCATGCAGCAACCCTAAGTTTGTTTAGAAGAATTCTCACCAATGTTATCATATGTGGGAAAAAGTTTCAACTAAGCCCCTTTTTCATACACATGACTCCAACATTTGTGCAAACTCATGTTTCTTTGTATTCACATTTTTGGGACCTTTACAGCTCCCTGGCGGCCAAGGAGAAGGAATTCTCCGAGGGAAGCCACGACGCCTTGCGGGCAGCCCGCCGCGAGGTAGAGGAGATCTTGGCCTCGCGGTCCTCCAAGGCCCGTGCGGTCTCGAGCTTCGTCGATCAGGCGGGGTCCGCCTTGGTCCCTCTTGGCTTCAGCCCGGTGAAGGCGGCGGCTCCTGCGCTGAAGGTGGCCGAAGTGATCCCCGCGCTGGAGTCAATCGGCGCCAAGCTGAACAGGCTAGACGCGGTGGTCGCCAGCGAGCTTGAGGCAGAGGGACGGGGTCTGGCCTTGGAGGTTGCCACGCATGTGTTGGCATGCTTCAGGAGCTGGGACCCTTCTTTCTCGCTGTAGCCAGCGAGAGAGGGCCCTGCCGCGGAGCGGGAGGAGACCGTCAGGGCTGAAGTCGGGGATGTGGCCGCCCTTGTAGCCTCTAGGTTCCAGCGCGAGCCAGGGGGACCCTAGTGCTTGTTTCTTTCTTTTTATCGAGTCTGTAGCCCAGCTCATGGAGCCATGAATAAATAGACTCTTGTGACCCTTTGTGCCTGTGATGCTTGTCTTCTTCTTGGCTTTGCCTGGCCGAGTCCTTAGCTCCGCAAGGTACTCAGAGGCCTTAACCAATCTCGAAGCTCTGCACAGACACCCTCCCGGGTCCTTATTGTATTAAGGGCCCCAGAGATCTCCGGAGCTCGCCCCATGAGGATGGGGAGGTCCAGATCTGCCGGCCATGTGGCGAGTCCGGAGCCCCCTTCCGAGGAGAGGGAGGTCCGGCCCCCTGGGACATGTGGAGCCTTCGGAGCTCCTCCCCCCCCCCCGGAGGGGGGGAGGTCCGGCTTCTGCCGGCCACGTGGCGGGTCCGGAGCTCCTCCTGAGGAGGCGGGAGCTCCGGCCCCGCTGGACACGTGGGGCCTTCGGGCCTCGTCCCTGTTGAAGGGGCGAAACCCAGACCTTCCGGTCCTGCGCTGGAGTAGTCGATGGCTCCTTGCCCCCAACCTCATGCAGCCCCCGTAGCTACAACCTGAAGGTCCTGCACACAGGTAGAGAAAACGTAATTCTCCTCGGGGGGTCCTCCCTTTCCCATCTCTTAGTCTTATTCGGCTTATGGTCCTAGTCCGGTATACGAGACTTGGGCAATTCTGTGCGCGAGGCACCGGGGCTCCGGCTCCCTCCAAGGTCCGGGTATGACCGTCCGGCCCCTAGTACCGGACCGTACACCGGGGAAGCAGAGTGCACAGGCTTTGGGTAAGGAACCAGGCAAAGCGGCCGTACTCCCCTGGACCTCCGGAGGGCAGGGTGCGCACGCTTTGGGTACAGAGCCGGCTAAGCGGGATACGCACCCTGGACCCCCCATGCACGGCGCCGTCCTTTCCTGGAGGTGACCAACTGGCACCGCAACACCTGATTGGGGGAGGCCCGAGAGGCCCCCCTAGCCATCGGCAGATGCCTCAAGTGCAACCGCCTTCGGTAGGATAGCAAACGCTGACTATGGATGAACGCCGGAAAAGGGGAGCTAAATGTACGGTGAGCATACATAGAAAGTGCGGTCATAAAAACTAATGCGTAATTTAAATGAGCACATGAGAGAGCGAGCGAAGTAGAACAGGTTTCTGTGTAAATGCCCATAGGGGGAAGTCAGGCTGTACATGGAGGCAACGACCCGCCTCATTAAGAAGGGAAGCCAGACTCTACGCGCTTAGGATCGGAACCAGGCCAAGCTGGACGTAGTCCTGGACCGTCCCCTTAGACTTAGCTGCTCTGAGCGTTGTTCCTAGACTCTATGGGATTTATTACAGAAGGGTATGGCCCTATTCTACTAATGCTCAGGAGGTAGGACTTACAGTGTTGTTCCATGCTAAGGGTTCGGGAACGGATCCCATCCTTGGTTGAAAGGCATGTGTACCTGGGACGACAACTTTCGTGACTCGGAAGGGACCTTCCCGGCTGGGGGAGAGTTTATAGGTCCTTCGCGGGAAAGTGTGTGCCGCGGCACCAGGTAGCCTTCTTGCAGGTCCCTGATGCGCTTGGTCCTTTGGCGGTAGTGCTAGAGCACCAGCCGAGGCCGTGCGTTGTGGGGTGTCACCTGCAGCCGGGCCTCGTCGACGAGGTCCTCATCTTCACGCTGGAGTGGGTCCTGTGCGGCTTCTCCTGGGAGCCCCGGGGTACCCTCCCCTTCTGGCTAAGGCCTTCAAGGGGTAGGAGGACCCGGACTCTTCTTGGGAGACCCAAGGCGTCTTTCCCCTTCTGGCTAAGGCCTTCAAGAGGTTGACAGACCCTGGGCGGCCCCCCGGAGGTACGGCCAAGGCACAGAGACGTGCACTCGGGTGGAGCTGGCCCGGTTCTGCACAGTCGGGGCTGGTGCTTGGGCTGCTGCAACTACTTGGAGCTTCTCCAAGGTTGATATCGCAGCAGTGCAGTCTCCACGGACATTCCGGGGCGGCCATAGTTGGCTACTGCCCTGGCTCGTCATCACCGGAGCTAGAGTCCTCACCGTTGTGCACCATCTTTATGACGCGCTGAGGCTCCTGAAACCCCACCTGGTGGCCGACGCTGACTGAGGCGTCGACCTTCTGCTTGCCCTCCCTTTGAGGGTGGGGCAGAGCATCAGCTCTTAGCTGCCTCCCTTTGCGGAAGCGCTCTGCTAGCCTCTAGATGTCCCAGCACTCGGCAGCAGTATGAGCTGGTGCCATGCACGGGGCATAGCTCGCCTTGGTCACCATCTGGGGCCGGTGACTGTCGCTGCCTTTTGTTGGGGTGCGGCCCCCGAGCTCCTCGGGGTGCCGCTGCTGCGGCAACGGGAGCCGCGGCCGGTGGCTTCATCTTGCCACCGCCCCGGTTCTTGATCTTCTTGCTTCTTCCATAGGAAGCAGCGCCAGATCTGGGCTGGCCTCCTGACTCGGAGGCTGGTAGGGAGTGCCAGTTCCGCCCCTCTGCTGCCCTAGCTTACTTGTCCGCCAGGCTGAAGAGCTCTGAGACGTCGCGGACCTCTCTGGTCGCGAGCTTCTCAAGCATCTTCTTGTCCCGGACGCCTTGCCAGAACGCCACCACCACAGAAGCATTTTGGATATGTGGGATGGTGTTCCGTACCTGGGAGAACCGCTGGATGAAGGAGCGCAGCGATTCCCCAGGTTGTTGCTGGATGGCGTGGAGGTCGAGCTCCGTGCCAGGCCGGGTGTAGGAACTGCCGAAGTTGGCGGTGAACTGCCGGCAGAGCTCTCCCCAGGAGGTTATGGAACCCTGGGGGAGGTTCATGAGCCAAGACCAGGCTGGGCTGGTCAAGGCGACGGGAAAGTAGTTGGCCATGACGGCCTCGTCCCCTCCTGCAGCAAGGACGGCGGTGGAGTAGATCTGGAGGAACTCCGCCGGGTTGACGCTGTCGTCGTACTTCTCTGGCAGGTGCGGCCAAAACTTGCGCAGCCACCTCGCAAAGCGAAGTTGGGGCGCCAGGGCCGCACATCCTGCTCCGGTTGCTGCAGGCATTGGTGCCGCGAACGCTTGGTTCGCTGCTGGCGCGGTGTACCCCGGTATGGGCAAGGCTGCGCCATAGATCGGGGGCGCCGTTTGCAGGGCATATGGCTGTGGCATATGCTGCGTGGCGTATGCCTGGGGCAGAGATCGCGCGGCAAAGGTCTGCGCCTCAGGCAGGGTCAAGGCTGACGTCATGTTGTCGCCGGCCTCTTGGCTGTGACGCCTTTCTCGTTGTCGCTCGAGGAACACTCGGGCATCTTGGCCCAAGTGGCATCGTTCCAGCTCTGTCCTCAGGTCCGTCGATGGGAGCCTGGTGGAGCTGGAATCCGCCGTCTGCCCGTCAACCGTTGGCGTGCGCGTCAGCGACACAGCCGGTTGGCCAGGTCGTCGTCCCCGCCGGAGTCGAGTGTTTGCGGCAGCAACGACGAGACGGTCTACTTCACAAATCCACTGCTGGGTCGCTGACTGAGGAGCATCCCCAGCAGGTGGATTGCACAGTAGCGCTCTTGCTGCAGCTAGCGCGCCCCCGTGGGGGACGCTCAGCGCTGCAGAAGACCTCATGGTAGCTGGAGCCTGCGTTGCCGGAGTCGGCTGCTGGCTTCCAGCTTGCGCCGACACACTCCGTCCAGAGTGTGTCGACACGTATTCCCCGCTAGTCACGGTCCGTCGTGAACGCGGGGGTGGAGAGCTTGCCGCTGAAGGAAGCTTCGTCATCTTCGTCGGCAGAAGCTCATCGCGCAAGGGAAAAGCCCCCTACCTGGCGCGCCAAATGTCGAAGTGTGTGGTCGACACTTTGTGACACCCTCAATTCTGTGGGAAAACCATGGAAACGAGAACTAATGCATATGTGTGCCCAGGATGTTCATCACACATACACATACGTTCCACAAACTGAATTCAGATTATATATTACCACAAATAACAGAGTTTATTACAATACCTCATGAGTCTTGGACTCATGCTTACAGCGGAAGTCTTATTTCTATGCAGCGGAAGTCTTTATTTTAATGCGGAAGCAAAAACTAATGCGGAAGCAAAACTAATCAGAAGTGGCTTCATCTCTACTCCCTCCACAGGCAAGGTTGAGAACAGATCACACGCCATAATGCTCCACTTGATCTTCATAGTAGGCTTCTCCTGCTGCTGATGATGAAGTAATAATACAAGGTTGAGCACAATGATGTACTCAGCAAGTGCGGGAAAACACATGATATGCAGCTCATAAACAAGGTAGGCATAAAAGGCTTATTTGCAGAAAAGCAGATTTGTAAAATCATGATAAACAGCAACTGAACTTTAGATGTAATCCCAGCATATATTAAATTACCAACATACCTCCATCACTTCCCGTGTTCCATCCAAACATTAATCAATCCTTTATTCATACTCACGAATACCTCCTCGTATTCGCTACCATCTCATCTCACAAATCAACCTCGTCTCACACCGAGACCAATCTCATGTCATGACCCAACAGTCATGCAACCATCTCATCATCCAGACTTAACAGTTTCAAACCAATAACCATAACCGAGAACCTTCCCAATAACCATCCCGAAAACCATCCCAACTAATAATGGAAGTTTAGCCAGGTGCTCATGACCGTAAGCTCGGCTATCATGATAGTTTTAATGGCTCTGCAGAGTTTGCACCTCTTTACCCACAAGTTTGTGATTTCGTCACCCGTCGGTGACTGCAGAACCTCCATTATACCAGTACACAACCGTCGGTGTATGGTCAAGAGATCACAAAATAGCCTTTACAAAGGGGTTACTAGATGTATGGACTCACTAAGGTTTCACCGGCAGGCTAGAATCTCCAATTCTCCCACCCACGGGCCCCCTCTTGTGCCATGCAGTTCCCAGGGCAGTCCTCACTCGACTCCCATTCCCCGCGACTTCGACAGTCCATAACACTCTAGCAACTTACCTAATTACTCAGCTAAGCCGCACCCATATTTGGCCTTGTGGTGGCACTGTTATCCTGGCATGTGCATGCATGAACCGGTCCTTAGATCTACGGCAAGTAAAACCACCATCTCATGCTACCACATTCACAAACCCAGGCTTGCCTAGATCTCCCTCCGATCCATGTTCATTAAACTCATCAGTTACTTATTATCAGTACGAGTGCAGTTAGCTAGACACATCTATCTCGCTTCCCAATCCCATAGACTCAGTGAAGCATAAAGCAAAAACCATACCCGACTTATAAACTTTCCAGGCGACAAGGGTGGTTTAATCAAGACTAGTAAACTCCTATAAGAGGGTTTCCCATCATGTCTGACTCAGCACACACACCTTTTCGCAAAACAAACAGTTTTCCCAAAACATAGGATCAACATGGTCAAGGAGCACTTGCCTTGTACTTGCGGTTTCGGTTGTTCTTGATTCTCAAAACCTTGTTGCTGCAGCTCGTCGTAGACAGCTCCCTGAACCTGTCCTGCTATGTAGGATTCACGTGCATACAAGATTCACAGCAATCGATATCATGCGCAAACCTTAAACTAGATGCGATGATGCACATGCATGCTATCCTATGATTGTTATTAGATTGGTGTGCTCTTGCATGGCTTGCATGGGCAGAGGTGTTCGGATCAAAGGTGGACGTGGCGATGATCTTGTCTTTAGATCAAACTGATCATCGAGTGATCTGCCCACGAGAAGGCTTCTGTTCGAAAGGAATTGAAGAACAGATGCAAGAGATGAACACAATGATGTTGTAAGGTGGTATTGAAGTCCGACCTCACGCTCTTCTTGTCTTCGAGGTCCTCCTCAGACCGCTTGGTCCTTCTTTGATGATCTCCCTTGTTGCGCTTCGGCGATGTTTTGCTCGCCGAGTTAGGGCTAGGGCTCTAAGTCGTCGGCTCAGGAGTTGAAAGGGAAGTTTGTGGTTTCGGCCAGAGGTTTTGGGTTCTATTTATAATCGGGAAGAGAAGAGTCCTAATCTGATTGGTTCCCGAATAAGAGTCTTATTCAGATCTTTGTTGGATCCTAACGTCTTATCTTTAGTAACATCGTGGAATTTAGATCGGTTTCTGTTGCGTACCAGTATCTTTACGCGTAAAAACCGCTCCAGACTCGTTACCTTCGTGGTGATGAACTCCGGAGGCTCCACGTGTCCTTTCGGGGCCTGGTATCTACTTCTCCGCAGAGACGAGCTCCGGTTGTGCCACGTGTCAATCGACCGAGACCTCCCCCTCCTTTGGAGGCGAGCTTCGCGCACTCCACGTGTTGGCGCCGGTCTACCCTCTCTTCCTTCCTCAGGAACATGCCCCGAAGTCGACACGTGTCTAGCAACTAAAGACCTCCCGGAGATAAGATCCGGTGGCGACACGTGTTCGATAGATCCGGATTTCTCTGATATGAGCTCCGAGATCGACACGTATCCCGCACGACGGGTCCTCTGATTTCCACGAGGACTAGCTCCGAGGATGACACGTGTCCTACGAAAAATGCCTTTGCTTCTTCCGCAGAGGCTAGCTCTGTGGGCAACACGTGTCCCACAGGGTCAAACCTTTTTCCAATTGCGGAGGTGACCCCCGAGCCTTCCACGTAGCCAGTTTAGCGGCGAACCTCTCTTCACCTCGCAGGGACGAGCTCCGAACACGCCACGTAGCCTGCTGGCCGCGGAAGTTGCCTTCGGTGCTCTCTGAAAGCTTTGTTGGCTATCCTTTTGATATTTGTCATTGTTCCTTCTTTTCTTAAAATGTTTTCTTCTTCATAACACATGAACATATGCTGACACCCGAGATGAGGGTGTCACAAATCTACCCCCCCTTAAATTGAATCTCGCCCTCAAGATTCGTTAGTAGAAAATAGATGGGGGAATTCTGCCTTAATATCCTCTTCACGCTCCCATGTGGCTTCAGCTTCAGTGTGATGGCTCCATTGTACCTTGCACCATCGAATCACCTTGTTTCGGGTGACCCTTTCCTTTACGTCCAAGATTCGGATGGGGTGTTCTGCGTAAGTCAGGTCCTCTTGAAGTTCAATTTCTCCCATTGACACTTGTTCCTCTGGTACTCTCAAGCACTTCTTGAGCTGGGATACATGAAACATGTCATGTACGTCGGAGAGGTGGTTTGGGAGCTCTAGTTGATAGGCTACTTCTCCTCGCTTGTCCAGAATCTTAAAGGGTCCGATGTAGCAAGGTGCTAGCTTGCCTTTGACGTTGAAACGTCGTTGGCCTCGGATAGGCGATACCTTAAGGTATACGAAGTCTCCTACTTCCAAGGTCAACTTCCTACGCCTATTGTCCGCATAGCCTTTCTGTCGTGACTGAGCAGCCTTTAAGTTCTCCTGTATCGTTTGGACTTGCTTTTCAGCCTCTTGTAGTACTTCGGGTCCAAACACCTGGTTCTCTCCAGTCTCGTTCCAAAACAGTGGCGTTCTACACCGTCTACCATATAAGGCTTCGAAAGGCGACATCTTCAAACTAGCTTGATAGTTGTTGTTATAGGAGAACTCGGCATACGGTAAACTCCTATCCCATCTACGCCCACGTTTCAAGGCGCAAGCTCTCAACATGTCCTCTAAAATTTGGTTCGTCCTTTTGGTTTGTCCATCTGTTTGTGGGTGATAGGCGGAGCTAAAATCCAGTCGTGTACCCATGGCTTTCTGCAGCTTCCTCTAGAATCTAGAGGTAAACTGAGAACCTCGATCTGAGACTATCCTCTTCGGAACTCCGTGACGGCACACGATCTGCTCTATGTACAACTCTGCCAATTGTGCAACATTGTAACTGGTTTTTACCGGAAGAAAATGGGCGGTTTTCGTCAACCGGTCCACAATGACCCAGATGGAATCGTATCCTGACTGAGTACGTGGTAATCCGACGATGAAGTCCATACTGATGTCCTTCCATTTCCATTCGGGTATTCTCAAAGGTTGCAGCAATCCAGCGGGTTTTTGATGTTCGGCTTTTACCCGTTGGCATGTGTCGCATAGGGCAACGTATTCGGCTATATTCCTCTTCATACCATCCCACCAATAGCAAGTTTTCAAATCCTTGTACATTTTGGTGCTCCCCTTTTCATCCTCCTTGAAATCCTTCTCTTTCCCTTGTCGGATTCTTTCCTTGATCTCCTTGATCCCCTCGTCCATTGCTTGGCCCTCTCTTATTTCTTGCTCCAATGGGGAGTGGATCTCTATTATCTCCATGTTATTCAGGAATCCGAGGTGTAACCGTTCGAACTCCTTCTATAGTTCGGGTGGTAGCTCCTGAACTGTGAGTTGGTGACATGCTCCCTTTCTGCTCAATGCGTCTGCTACTACATTGGCCTTCCCGGGGTGGTAGTGGATTCCCACATCATAATCCTTGTATGAGTTCTAACCATCGATGTTGCCTCAAATTCAAGTCCGTTTGTGTAAGTATGTACTTGAGGCTTTTATGATCCGTATAGATCTCACATCGATGTCCAAGGATATAATGTCTCCAAATCTTTAATGCATGCACCACTGCTGCTAGCTCCAAGTCGTGCGTAGGATAGTTAAGCTCGTGCTTCTTTAATTGTCGTGAGGCATAGGCTACCACTTGTCCTTTCTGCATGAGTACACACCCAAGCCCTTGTCTGGATGCGTCACAATATATGTCAAAGTTCTTGCTTATGTCTGGCAATACCAGAACTGGTGCTGTGGTTAGCCTTTTCTTGAGTTCCTCAAAACTTTCTTGGCAGGCGTGTGTCCATTGAAAGACTTTTCCCTTCATTAACAACTCTGTCATAGGTTTTGCTATCTTAGAGAAGTCTTTAATGAAGCGCCGATAGTATCTTGCCATTCCAAGGAAACTTCGAATATCCCTCACGCTCTTCGGTTGGTCCCACTTTAGAACATCTCTCACCTTTCCAGGATCAACCGATACCCCTTCCTTGGAGATGATGTGGCCTAAGAAAGATATTTCCTTTAGCCAAAATTGACACTTGTTGAGCTTGGCATGCAACTTCTGCAAGGTCAATCTCAGATGTTCTTCATGCTCCTCCTTACTTTTTGAATACACCATAATGTCATCGATGAAAACCACGACGAACTTGTCCAAGTACTCCATGAAAACCTTGTTCATAAGGTACATGAAATATGCGGGTGCATTCGTCAATCTAAAAGACATAACGGTATATTCATATGAACCATACCGTGTCCGAAAGGCTGTCTTAGGTATATCGGAGGGCTTAATCTTCAGCTGGAAATATCCCGACCGAAGATCAATCTTGGAGAATACTTGGGCTCCTTTCATTTGATCGAACAGGTCCTCTATACGGGGCAGAGGGTATTTATTCTTGATTGTCACCTCGTTGAGAGACCTGTAGTCCACGCACATTCTTTGGGTTCCGTCCTTCTTGTCCACGAAGAGTACCGGAGCTCCCCATGGTGATGAGCTTGGACGGATAAAACCCTTCTCCAACTGTTCTTGAATTTGCTTATTGAGTTCAACTAACTCATTGACGGGCATCCTATATGGTCTCTTAGCTATAGGTGCAGTTCCGGGTACCAAATCTATGGCAAACTCGATGTCCCGGTCAGGCGGCATTCCCGGGAGCTCTTCCGGGAACACGTCCGAAAATTCCTGAACCACTGGAATGCTGTCTAATGTTGTTCCTTCGACATGGTTCAAATCTGCCCGTTCGGTTGCTTGCTGGGCTGACTCAAACTCGATACGGATACCGTGTTCGTTTGTCAACAGCACGCTTCTTTCAGCACATTGGTTTACTCCATTGTGCTTGCTTAACCAGTCCATTCCGAGTATGATGTCAATCCCGTGGGAGTCCAAAACAATAAGGTTGGCAATGAAGTCTACCCCCCTTATTTTAAGTCTTACTTTAGGGCATACTACATTACTCCTCATTTCTCCTCCGGGAGAATTAACTAACAAAGCACATTCTAAGTGGGATACGGGTAGATGATGTTTCGCAACATATTTGGATGATATGAAGGAATGTGATGCTCCGGAGTCAAATAAAATGGTGGCTGGGTTGGAGTTGGCAAGGAATATACCAATGGCGACGTCCTCAGCCTGTTGTGCTTCCTCAGCAGTGACATGGTTAACGTGGCCACGAGCATAGTTCTGCGGTCCACGGTTCCCTTGGTGGTCCCCTCCGTTTGGTCGTTGGTTCTGCTTGGGCACATTACCTTGCTGTCCAGGGCCTCTCCTCGGGCACTGGTTAGCGAAGTGGCCTACTTCCCCGCATGCAAAGCATGCCCTGTTGCCTACGGCAGCAGGTACATTGGGGCGGGGGTTTTGAACAGGAGCGCCATTGTTAGGCCGGGGCGCTGGAGGCATGGGCACACGAGGTGCCGGTGCAACGAATCGTTGCTGTGGTGGCTGACCAGGGCTGTACGCAGGAGTGATCGGTCCATACTGCAGTGCAGGGGGCATACACCTAGGTCGTACGTTGCTCCCTTGGGGCTGGTATGGCATCTTCCTCTTGCATTCTCGCTCGATCTCTCGGATCTTGTTTTCAACCACAATAGCCTTGTCAACCAGCTTCTGGAAGCTTACGTAGTCATTGTTGAGGAGCTGAACTTGGATCTCATTGTTCAACCCTCTCATGAACAGGTACTGCTTCCTCTGATCTGAGTTGACATCTTCGGGGGCATACCGGGACAGTTGTATGAACTTGTTGAGATATTCATTCACACTCTTCTGTACTTGGCGGAGACCTTCAAACTCCTGCCTCTTGAGCATCATTACACCAACAGGGATGTAGTGAGAGCGGAAACTTTCCTTGAACTCAGTCCAAGTGATTGTCTCCGGGTTGGCATGGGCGTTGCTCAAGGCATCCCACCAGTCGGCGGCAGCTCCCATAAGTTGGTGCGACGCAAAGAGAACCTTCTCTCGGTCGTTGCACTGAACAATGGCGAGCTTCTTCTCCATGGATTTCAACCAATCATCAGCCTCCATGGGGTCACTAGTTTGAGCAAAGGTGGGTGGTCGAGTCCTCATGAACTCTCCCAACCTGTTATGAGCCGGCGGTGGTGGTGGCGGTGGTGCCGGAATGGGGTTTTGGTTGGCCTGCAACTGACCCAAAGTTTGGATCATGGTTTGCATAAGCAAGTTTTGCATGGCCATCAACCTTTCCAGATGGTTTTCACCAGCTCCGGAGTTAGCAGGAACTTCCTCGTGGTCATCTTCCTGGACGTTCCTTCGGCTGGCGTTTCCTCTCACCATCTGTGAGGGAGAACGAAATAGAATAGAAGGTTAGAAGGTTAGGTAGGTCCCTTCAACTATATGCATCAAGGTGAGTTGGAC
The DNA here is from genome assembly GCA_030760725.1 of Neostapfia colusana. NCBI lineage: Eukaryota > Viridiplantae > Streptophyta > Magnoliopsida > Poales > Poaceae > Neostapfia > Neostapfia colusana. Next base: position 131,254,744 of record JASWHV010000001.1, on the reverse strand, counting down.
TATATATATTAGTCCTTATGAGGATGTGATCAAGTGCCGAAGTATTTCACACCTCTTTCTTCTTACGTATAGATATGGACAACGTTTTTGAGACGTCCCACAACTCATACTAAACACATATTCACAAATAATCATCACAAGGGCCCACACAACTCCTATTCAAGGAGGGCTTCCTATGTCAAGGTGGTTTCTAAAGGCCAATCTAAGCTATTCACCCTAGGGTGCTTCCTTTGGTCAGCGTGGCTTAGCTATCTGTGACTCCTATTTAGGGTGTAACTTGCTGTTAACCCGTGGCCCTAATACCAATCTAAGGTTTTTGTCTAGGCGTGTAACCTACTGTCAACCCGTGGCTCTGATACCAATCTGTGACGCCCTCAATTCTGTGGGAAAACCACAGAAACGAGAACTAATGCATATGTGTGCCCAGGATGTTCATCACACATACACATACGTTCCACAAACTGAATTCAGATTATATATTACCACGAATAACAGAGTTTATTACAATACCTCATGAGTCTTGGACTCATGCTTACAGCGGAAGTCTTATTTCTATGCAGCGGAAGTCTTTATTTTAATGCGGAAGCAAAAACTAATGCGGAAGCAAAACTAATCAGAAGTGGCTTCATCTCTACTCCCTCCACAGGCAAGGTTGAGAACAGATCACACGCCATAATGCTCCACTTGATCTTCATAGTAGGCTTCTCCTGCTGCTGATGATGAAGTAATAATGCAAGGTTGAGCACAATGATGTACTCAGCAAGTGCGGGAAAACACATGATATGCAGCTCATAAACAAGGTAGGCATAAAAGACTTATTTGCAGAAAAGCACATTTGTAAAATCATGATAAACAGCAACTTAACTTTAGATGTAATCCCAGCATATATTAAATTACCAACATACCTCCATCACTTCCCGTGTTCCAAGCAAACATTAATCAATCCTTTATTCATACTCACGAATACCTCCTCGTATTCGCTACCATCTCATCTCACAAATCAACCTCGTCTCACACCGAGACCAATCTCATGTCATGACCCAACAGTCATGCAACCATCTCATCATCCAGACTTAACAGTTTCAAACCAATAACCATAACCGAGAACCTTCCCAATAACCATCCCGAAAACCATCCCAACTAATCATGGCAGTTTAGCCAGGTGCTCGTGACCGTAAGCTCGGCTATCATGATAGTTTTAATGACTCTGCAGAGTTTGCACCTCTTTACCCACAAGTTTGTGATTTTGTCACCCGTCGGTGACTGCAGAACCTCCATTATACCAGTACACAACCGTCGGTGTATGGTCAAGAGATCACAAAAAAGCCTTTACAAAGGGGTTACTAGATGTATGGACTCACTAAGGTTTCACCGGCAGGCTAGAATCTCCAATTCTCCCACCCACAGGCCCCCTCTTATGCCATGCAGTTCCCAGGGCAGTCCTCACTCGACTCCAATTCCCCACGCCTTCCACAGTCCATAACACTCTAGCAACTTACCTAATTACTCAGCTAAGCCGCACCCATATTTGGCCTTGTGGTGGCACTGTTATCCTGGCATGTGCATGCATGAACCGGTCCTTAGATCTACGGCAAGTAAAACCACCATCTCATGCTACCACATTCACAAACCCAGGCTTGCCTAGATCTCCCTCCGATCCATGTTCATTAACCTCATCAGTTACTTATTATCAGTACGAGTGCAGTTAGCTAGACACATCTATCTCGCTTCCCAATCCCATAGACTCAGCGAAGCATAAAGCAAAAACCATACCCGACTTATAAACTTCCCAAGCGACAAGGGTGGTTTAATCAACACTAGTAAACTCCTATAAGAGGGTTTCCCATCATGTCTGACTCAGCACACACACTTTTTCGCAAAACAAACAGTTTTACCCAAAACATAGGATCAACATGGTCAAGGAGCACTTGCCTTGTACTTGCGGTTCCGGTTGTTCTTGATTCTCAAAACCTTGTTGCTGCAGCTCGTCGTAGACAGCTCCCTGAACCTGTCCTGCTATGTAGGATTCACGTGCATACAAGATTCACAGCAATCAATATCTTGCGCAAACCTTAAACTAGATGCGATGATGCACGTGCATGCTATCCTATGATTGTTATTAGATTGGTGTGCTCTTGCATGGCTTGCATGGGCAGAGGTGTTCGGATCAAAGGTGGACGTGGCGATGATCTTGTCTTTAGATCAAACTGATCATCGAGTGATCTGCCCATGAGAAGGCTTCTGTTCGAAAGGAATTGAAGAACAGATGCAAGAGATGAACACAATGATGTCGTAAGGTGGTATTGAAGTCCTACCTCATGCTCTTCTTGTCTTCGAGGTCCTCCTCAGACCGCTTGGTCCTTCTCTGATGATCTCCCTTGTTGCGCTTCGGCGATGTTTTGCTCGGCGAGTTAGGGCTAGGACTCTAAGTCGTCGGCTCATGAGTTGAAAGAGAAGTTTGTGGTTTTGGCCAGAGGTTTTGGGTTCTATTTATAATCGGGAAGAGAAGAGTCCTAATCTGATTGGATCCCGAATAAGAGTCTTATTCAGATCTTTGTTGGATCCTAACGTCTTATCTTTAGTAACATCGTGGAATTTAGATCGGTTTCTGTTGCGTACCGGTATCTTTACGCATAAAAACCGCTCCAGACTCGTTACCTTCGTGGTGATGAACTCCGGAGGCTCCACGTGTCCTTCCGGGGCCTGGTATCTACTTCTCCGCAGAGACGAGCTCCGGTTGTGCCACGTGTCAATCGACCGAGACCTCCCCCTCCTTTGGAGGCGAGCTCCGCGCACGCCACGTGTTGGTGCCGGTCTTCCCTCTCTTCCTTCCTCAGGAACATACCCCGAGGTCGACACGTGTCTAGCAACGAAAGACCTCCCGGAGATAAGCTCCGGTGGCGACACGTGTTCGATAGATCCGGATTCCTCTGAGATGAGCTCCGAGATCGAGACGTATCCCGCGCGACGGGTCCTCTGATTTCCGCGAGGACTAGCTCCGAGGATGACACGTGTCCTACGAAAAATGCCTTTGCTTCTTCCGCAGAGGCTAGCTCTGTGGGCAACACGTGTCCCACAGGGTCGAACCTTTTTCCAATTGCGGAGGTGACCCCGAGCCTTCCACGTAGCCAGTTTAGCGGCAAACCTCTCTTCACCTCGCAGGGACGAGCTACGAACACGCCACGTGGCCTGCTGGCCGCGGAAGTTGCCTTCGGTGCTCTCTGAAAGCTTTGTTGGCTATCCTTTTGATATTTGTCATTGTTCCTTCTTTTCTTAAAATGTTTTCTTCTTCATAACACATGAACATATGCTGACACCCGAGATGAGGGTGTCACACACTTCCCCCGGACCTGCTCTGGGAAGCCCGCGGAGGTTTTTTTTCGGAGGGGCTAGTCGCTTGCGGAGAGCTTAAGCGTTAGGGACGAGTGAGGGAGAAGCTTGACATGGCGAGTTTTACGTGGTTCGGGCCGCCGGAGCGTAAAACCTTACGTCCACGGTGAGCAGAGGTGCTCGCTGTATTACTTGTTGCTCAGAACTGGAGTCCTGAGCTTGAGGGTGAGAGATGTCTAGGATGCGAGTTCTCAGGGTTTGAACCCTTGCTAACGTTGCCTACCCGAGCCTTTTATAGTCCAAGGCTCGAGTGGCTTACAAGGGGGCCCGGGACCCGACAGGTGGTCTCGGGGGGTTGCTTGACGACTATCGTATCTGCAGTTATGTCGGCAGTTGTCTCTAGCGAAGGCTTCCGAATCTTTGTTCTGCCGCCCTTCCCATGCCGCAAGCTAGTCGTAGTGGTTGATGACGGCAGGGGCGACAAGGGATGTCTTGTCGCTGTGTTTATTGGTGGGCAGGCTCTGACACGGCACGCCAGTCTGTGATGCGACTGGGCGCAACGGCACCTGACAGAGGCGTGCTCCGCGTCTCCGCGTCTTGGGAAGGCGCGGGCCTTGAATACCATGTACGGGCAAGGTATGGCGCGTCTTTACGCCCGCCGCCTACCGCGCGGGGGCAGGCAGCGTTGTCCTGCTGGTCACGTGGCGGGCCCGGAGCTCTCCTCTGAGGAGGGGGAGGTCCGGCCCCGCGGGACACATGGCGCCTTCGGAGCTCTCCCCGTGGAGGGGGGAGGTCCATCTTCTTCTGGCCACGTGGTGGGCCCGGAGCTCTCCCCTGAGGAGAGGGAGGTCCGGCCCCGCGGGGACACATGGAGCCTTCGGAGCTCTCCCCGCGGAGGGGGGGAGGTCCGGCTCGGTTGGCCACGTGGCGAGTCCGGAGCTCTTCTCTGAGGAGAGGGAGGTCCGGCCCTGCTAGACACGTGGCGCCTTCGGAGCTCTCCCTGCGGAGAAGGGTGAGGTCCTTAGGCATTTCCCCCTGTGCGCGAGGTACCCCGTATCGAGGGTACCGACAGCACGGCACCACCCAATGCGATTCCCGGGCGAGGTGTCCTGTCCCCGTGAGTGATCGGGACGGCGGGCCCTCATAGCGTGGTATCAGAGCCGCATTGGTAATAGCGCACTGAATAAGGATCGTATTACGACAAAAACATAGGATACGGTGAGAAAACGGTATTAGGCCCACATAAGGACTATAGTAGTATAGTTACTTAAAGTGGCAGTACTAACATACTTGTTATAATTCTGAATTTTTGATTATGTAACGATGCACCTACGCTCAGATAAGCATGGTAAGGAACGCCACCGAAAGCAGTTCAATTTCGGTTAGCTCTCCTGACGAGGAAAGTGGTTCAGGGATAGGTCTCACAGCTTGGTGTGAGACGTCAATAGAAACTCTTGAACTCTTCATGTTCCTGAGATCTTATGAAACGCTGATCCCTAGCGTGCATTAGGCAAGTAAGTGGCGACCCCATCGCGTGGTCAGTAACGCGAGAGTGTGTTCGTCTGGAAATAGCCCAGGAGGACACGCAGCGCTTGCCATCGGCGTGCCCTGCAGGGCAGTAGGTGGTATCCGTTGGGTTGATAACATTCCCAACCGTGACGACCCGTTCATGACATACTCGGGTTCCCCATCGTGTGGTGTTGAAACACGATCACGTACCTTGAGACGTGACTTAACTCAAGGATGGCCGTATGGCAATGATACGGGCGTTTGTATTTACTTTCAAATATGGAACTGCCTGAATTGAAACAACCTTTGTGTGCACCACTATTGAGTGTTCTTCTGCATGTACCAACCACGTACGTTTCCCGTGTAGTATACGTGTGCGAGTGACCATCTTAGTGCCACTGATTAAACGGATATGCCGGTATAAGACGGTTTAGGATTTTCTTTGGTGAGGCTACGTAGTACCGACATGCTTCTTACGGTGCATCGGCACTGTACTACACTTAATAACTCCTTCCCTATGAAGAAATGATTCATGAGCTAACTTTCAACTAAAAATGGAAGTTTGAAACAAACATTAGTTACTGAACTCTTATTTTGAACTAAGATTCAAATAAGAGAATGTCTAGGTATCAAAGATTTCAAAAACAGAGTGCTCTGTTTCTGGCAGGAATTCTTGCTGGACTTTAACAGAGCATAACTCTGAGTAGTTTGATCCCATTAATGTGTATGATACAGTTCTGGAAAGCTGCTCAAGTGCTCTACAACTTTCTTGTAGACCTCCAGAGCAAAATCACACGTTAAGTTGGTGAAAATTCCAGATGAAGGCAAACTGTTCAGAACCAGGACAGCAGAAAAACCTCTCTGGACCTTTCTGTTTTTAAGCCATAACTTCCTGTAGAAAAATCCCTAAGGAGCCTGTGATACACCGTTGGAAAGGTTATGATATATGCAACCTTGTTTTAGTTAAAAGGTTGTTCAGATTCTTGTTGTATTTTCATATACAACTGTGATAAAGTCAGCCACATACAAAGGAGATGCTGGCAAATTTTATCCAGAAAGTCTGTCAACTTTGCGAAATCATAACTTTTGATCCAGAAGTGATATGGAGGCATTTGGATACTTGATGGAAAGATATTGAAGTTAACTTTAACTTTGGTATTCAACCTGAGTTATGAAAATGCTTCTAAATGAATCAAAATCTGGGTTAGGACAGAAGAGTCTATTCTTCACAGCAAAGAGAACAGTTGAAGGAGCAACTAAGTGAACTCATGAGTAAATGAGTTATACGACCAAGCTCATGATCTTGGGGTTGCTCTGCGCTGTGTAGTAGGAATAAGGACGAAACACTACGGCTTAGTGTTAAGGCTAGGACATAGCTGCTGAAGAAGGCTACCAAATGAGTTTGGAGTCCAGCATGTAAAGCAGCGTTCAAGGCATTAGTGAAACACCTAACATCAGCACCGGTTTTGGCGCAGCCAAACACAACAAGACCGTCCGTGTGTACTGCGATGCATCCGGCTTTGGGCTAGGATGTGTGCTGATGCAAGACCGAAGTGTGGTCGTGTACAGATCACGGCAACTCAGGAATCATGAGCAACGCTATCCGACTCATGACTTAGAACTCGCTTCCATGGTACTCTCACTCAAAATGTGGAGGCACTACCTACTTGGTAACCTCGTGCATTTATATATCGACCACAAGAGCCTCAAGTACTTATTCACTCGGAAGGATTGTAACATGAGGCAGCAAAAGATGGTTGGAGTTGATAAAGGATTACGAAACAGAGAACAATTATCACCCCGGCAAGATTAACGTGGGCGAATGTGGGGGTCGCAAGTCACACGTTCGTAATCCAACCATCACCCGTTGGAAGAGAGTGAGCCACCATTACGTATGGTTCACCCTAAAGCTCTCCACAATTTAGTTTTTGTCCCCACCATCCGTGAAGAAAGGATGGCAGCCCAGAAACGTGACAAGGGCATGTCACCTTTGCAGAGACGTATAGACAGTGGGGAAACTGAAATAATTTCGGAAAGACGGAGACGGCGTCCTGTGGTTTAAGGACAAAAGTCGTCGTACCCTGTAACCGGAGTCGAGGGAGAAAGATTTTTCACGAGGCTCACTTGTCAAAGTTTCTATTCACCCCCAATTCGTCGGTCCATTCCAGTTTTTCGAAAAAATGTGGGTCAGTTGCACACGGACTGGAATTACCAGAGATATTCACCGGTGTGTACGACATCTTCCACTTTTCGCAGCTGAGGAAGTGCCTCAAGTGTTTAACCACCATTCAGCTGGGAAGTACCGGGGAATTAAAACCAGATCTCACACCTCAGGAGGGACTGGTTCAGATCATCGACATAACGGACCGAACCACACGCGACCATACGTTGTGGTTCTATAAAGTTTTATGCAGTGATCACTCCAAGGTTGAAGTGACATGGGAGAGCGACTGATTTTTCGTGCAATTATCCCAACTTTTGACGTCGCACGTTAGTTAATTTTCCACCATACTTCCTCTCATTTTTACCTTGTAATCTCGGGACAAGATTCTTTTAAGGGGGGAGGATTGTAAAGGTCCCAAAATATGAATACAAAGAAACTCTTCTTCGCACCAAGTTGGTTTCCTATGTATGAAAAATGGGACTTGTTTAAACTTTTCCACATGTGATAATACACATGAGAGCTTTCTTCACACAAGTTCAAATAATTGTTTGAAGACTTGGAACCCAAGAGGGATCTAAAACTAAGGTGGGAAGTTCCCATATGTGTGAGGAAGCTAAAGTTTGATTTTGAGAACAAATTGTTCCATTCAAAAAAAATACAAATGAGAGTAACACAAGGGTTTTCAAACTGTTGTATTAGAAACCTCATTTGCAGCAGCCAAATCAAAGATCAGAGTTCACATTTGGATTCCTTAGGTCCAAATTAGGGGGTAGGCAAAGTTTCATCAATTTTTGAAAAGATTTGCTATCCATTTCTCCCAAAAGGATTTAAATGTGCATAGAATTCTAATACACATTTGAATTGGGATGAAATTTGCCCAACTCTCCAAATGCAACTCAATTTGCAACTTCAAACATTTGGATGGATCATTGGCAAACTGTGGAGATATTTGAGAGCTGTTGAGAGGGGATAAGGGGGAAGTGGGACCCACTTGTCATATGTCCAAAAGATCTTCAGTCTTCAGCTTTCAGTATGCAGTCTTCAGTTCTCCACTCGAGCAACTGACCCAGCTGCGGGCGACACCGAGCAGAAACACCGGTCGACACCGAGCAGCCCCGAGCCACCACCTGCTTCACCGGTTGGCGCCTGGCAAGCTGCTCCCTGCTCCTTATCACCTCGGCCGAGTCCCCTTGCCAGAACCACGAGGAACCCGCTCTGTTTCTTCTCCCCCCCCCCCCCCCCCCCCGCGCCCTGAACAGAGCAACTGCCGCCACACTCATTTGATCAGCAGCCGGCTCGGGTGATCACAAACCGAGGCCAGTGAGTAGCACAACGGCACCAGGGCCTCACCCTCGTCCTCCACGACGCGCCACCGAACGAGCTCGGCCCTCCTACCCCGGGGACGCCGCGTCCGCGTGGCGGCCGAACAAGGACCGATTAGGAGGCGTCCGTGGACAGCTCGACCGGGTGAGTGTCACAACCAAGTACTGGTGCCCCTGGACGCGCCAAGGCACCGTGCTGCTCTCCTCCTAAGCTCAGACCATACCATGCACCGCCGGGAGAGAATTTGGAAAAATTGCTCCGGCGTACTCAATTCGACCTTCCGGCACGGTAATCCCAAATTCCCCTTCAATTCTCATTCTTATGTCGTCAAAGTTTGCATAAAGGGCCCAAAGTGGTAGGCGATCCTTTGCTCTTCACAGTTCTAGCTTGAAACTGCACCTAGACCGAGTATTTCATGGTTTTCTACCGGCAACCGAACCGGGGGACCGCGGTCGCATGGTGAAAGCATGTTTTCCATCGTTCCCGAAAGTTTTTGAGGCTAGGTCGAGCTCCCCCATCATTCACTGGCGCTGTAGCACCCTTTTACTGAGCTTTTAGCGCCCTAGGATGGCCGGCCGACGTCGCCGATGATGCGCCGAGCTACCTCATCGCCGCTAGCTACCGTAGAGGCTTCGCCGGCTCGAGGAAACCTCACCATCGTGCCCAGCGTGGCAGTTTAGGCCCTGGCGGCAAGCAGGGGCTCGGGAAGAGGCCGGGAGACCGGTTTCCGGTGATCTCCGGCGAGGGCGGCGGCGCGGGCACGCGGGCGCGGGAACAGCCCGAGGTTGAAGAAAGGCACCGGGTCCCAGCAGTCAGTGAGGGAAAAGGATTAAAGCCCGATCCTCTGTGGCTATTTGATCCGGTGTGACTGCGTGGCTGGGACTGTGTAGCCTGTGTGGTTTTGTCTCAGAGGGTGACACGTGGCCTGGGCCCAGCAGCAGCCATTTGAACTTTTATCTGTTTTCAGAATTCAGTTGAATGTTTAAATAGCCACAACTTTAGGTAGGAATGTCCAAAAATTGTCAAACAAATTTTGTTGAATTCCTCTCAGAGAGTACTATCCAGGGGTACAGCCCAACAATTATGAAAATCCCTGGTTCTGACTCATTAATTCATAGAGGGAAAATCTTGTGGGAATTTTTCCAGGAGTTCTGTGCAGTGGAAAATCGCCAAATTTGGGCAGGAGATTCATCCAAAAGTACTAGGACTTCAGTAAAATTTTCAGAAGAATTGGACCTCATTTGCTTGGCCAAATGTGGTGTTAAGTTTTTATGCCTCTGAAAATTGGAAAATAGAACAGAATTCAAATTCAGATTTCCCCCAAACTTTATAACCTCATAACTTTTTCTAGGAAGCTCCAAATTTAATGATTCAAACTGGGTTGGATTCATATTTAATAGCTCTGTCCAAACCTACAACGCAATTTGTATGAAACTCAATATTTAATTCTGGAAAATTCTTTAAAGCTTTTCAGCAAAAGAATTTGTGAGGGAGTTTGGCTCCTCCAAAAATCCTCAAATTTTTCCAGAATATTCTTTAGAATGTTAGTGGACTCCTGTAAAAGTTTCAGCTCATTTGGAATTGATTTGATCAGAGCAATTCAGAGTTGAAGCTGCTGTGTTCAATTGAATACAGAAACTTTTTCAGAGAATTTCCAAAACTTGGAAATTCATTTCTGGGAGATTCTCAGCTCCAAAAATCCTAGGAAAATTCATGCAAGCTATATGAACTATAATTGAAATTGTAATTCACTAAGTTTGGCATGGACATGGATGTGATCTCAGAATTAGTTCTTCCTTGCTTAATTGCTTAGAAAATTGTTCTGAACAAACCACTCAATAAAAAGTCTTAATTTTTGGTCCAGAGGGCTTTCTTGTGACATAGAACTCACATGAAAATTCTCAGATCAATTGGATCTTTGGAAGGACTTGTAGCAAAGTCTTTACAATTAAATCCATATGCATATTCATTACGTGTAGCATCTACGTGAAGGACTTGAAGTCATCGGAGGGGAGATCAAGGAAGGAGGACAGCACTTGATCAAGGCGAGTGGTCTTCACTAACAGAAATTCATATATATATAAGTCACCTGCAAAACAAAGGCAAGCCCCGGTTTGCATCAAAACTTACAAGTTTTTATTTGTCTTCACTTTATATGTCTAGCATTTTATTTATTGCATTACGTCTAAATGGTATGAAACTCCAAATGCATGAACCAGAAAACCCTGGAGTATAATGTAGAATAGATTATCATTGATTATAACTGCTGATCTCAAATTGACAAAAGTGGATTAAAAGAAGCAAAACTCGAGTGGGCAGTTTCCTACTCGTGAACCGGGATTAAGGGGGATCAATCGGAAGAGTTGGGAATTGATCCTCATAGTTGGGAATGGAGACCGGGCAGTGGATGGAAGGATCAAGGACGTGGTCCTGTGAACCCAGTCTATGTCTGAGTCGATTAAGGCCCGTTCTCGTGTGCGGCCCGTTGGACAAGTTTGAGTTGTGTACCGGATGCATACTGGCTATATGGGACCCAGGAAACCGATGTAACATGTTAACCTGGGTGTCGAGGCATACCTCACCGTCTGATGCCGATGCTGAAAGGATAGAGAAGTCGGCTCTATGAGGGTTTGCTGTAGAGAGACTTAATCCCAGTCGGTGGGACCGGTTTGACATTTGGGTGTCGTGTGAAAGGTTGCCACGTACGACGTCAGTGATGGTTGCTGTGTGCAACGTCGAGTACAGGCGTACATGTCGTGTCAGCCGGGTGTTTTTGATTGCAATCACCGTCGCTCACGGAATGTACCGAGCATACTTATTCTCTGCGTCGTGAAGTAGTAATAAACCGGGAAAACATTTCATATGCTTTGTGAGTAATCCTCATAATGGAGATGAGGAACGATCAACACTTCACTAAATTTAACTTCCACCTTGGGCTAGTAGCGTCGAGGCAAAGCGTTTCTTGTTTGATTGTGGAGTCTCGACGTTGATAGCGCAAGGTCAGTATGAGTCTAGGATAGCTCACTAAAGTTACTTTCACCTCGGGCAAGTGACATCGAGATGAAGCGTTTCTTGTTTGATTGTGGAGTCTCGATGTAAGTTGCGCGAGGGCTATAAAAGTTGCATAAAACTTGCAGTAAGGACTCTCCTTTAGATCAAATTCATCTTTTGTGCAAACTTCTATAATCATCCCTCTAATTTCTTCATGTATAGTTTCATGACTAGGGTGACGGGTCAGTCTTGCTGAGCTTCGTGCTCACAGATGTTGCATAAGTTTTTTTGCAGGTAATAACTGTACGCTGCTAAGTACGGGTGTCTGATGAGACTCGGAGCTCTCCGAGTGGTGAACTCATTACAACCCCTGCCGCTGCTATTGTGATAGTGTTGCTAGCGAGAAGGGTCCGTGGGCTAGACACCTTCTCTGTTGCTTAGCATAGGTATGAAACGTGAGTTGTAATAGTCTTCCGCTGTAGAATATTTTGAGAAGTATTTGTAAAAATTTACACTTTGTAAGCTTCCGCTGGATTTATGTAATATGATGCTTTATTATGTGTGCTGTTGGGTGCCGCATCGCACGGCACCACCCAATGCGATTCCCAGGCGAGGTGTCCCGTCCCCGTGAGTGATCGGGACGGCGGGCCCTCACAGAAACCTTAGTGAGTCCATACATCTAGTAGCCCCTTTGAAAAGGCTATTTTGTGATCTCTTGACCATACATCGACGGTTGTGTACTGGTATAATGGAGGTTCTGCAGTCGCCGACGGGTGACGAAATCACAAACTTGTGGGTGCAGTGGTACAAACTCTGCAGAGTCTAAAACTATCATGATAGTCGAGCTTACGGTCACGAGCGCCTGGACAACTCACATGATTAGTTGGGATGGTTTTTGGTTATGGTTTGGTTTTCGGGACTGTTGAGTCCGGGTGATAAGATTGATTGCATGACTGTTGAGTCATGGCAACGAGATTGGTCTCGGTGTGAGACGGAATTGTTTATGAGATGAAATGGTAGCGAATACGAGATGGTATTCGTGAGATGGTAGCGAATACGAGAAGGTATTCGTGAGCAAAGTTGAAAAAGATTAATGTCTGGTTGAGACATGGAAAGTGATGAAACATAATGGAGGTATGTTGATATTTTAATAGATGCTGGGATTATATTCACTTAAAGTTAAGTTGCTATTTTTATCATGTTTTGAGAAATAAACTTTGCTTTCTGCAATGAGCCTTTTTATACCTGCCTTGTTGTAAGCTACATATCATATCTTCCCACACTTGCTGAGTACATCATGTACTCAAACTTGCATTATTACTTCATCATCAGCAACAGGAGAGGAATACTATGAAGAGCAAGTGGAACGTTAAGGCGTGTAGTCTGTCCTCAACCTTGCCTGTGGGGATGGAGAAGAGATGGAGCCGCTGCTGCTGCTTAGATTGCTTCCGCACTAGTTAGAAGACTTCCGCTGCTAGATTTAGACTTCCGCTGCTAGATAAGACTTCCGCTGCTAGAATGAGTCCAAGACTCATAAGACATTGTAATAAACCCTGTTATTCGTGGTTATATATATTCTGAATTCAGTTTGTGGAGATATGTGTATGTGTGATGAACATCCTGGGCACACATATGCATCAGTTCTCGGTTCTATGTTCTACAAAATTGAGGGCGTCACAGATTGGTATCAGAGCCACGGTTGACGGTAGGTTACACGCCTAGCTAGAAAACACAATATCAACCTGCCACGGGTTGATCATAGATCACACACCTAGATAGGTCACAGATTGATATTAGGGCTGCCATGCCTAGTCACAGATTGGTACAATCCACATATTGGTTCCAAGCTACCACGGTTGACTGTTGGTCACAAACCTAGAATGATCATAGATTGGTTATAAGCCACGTTGACTGTAGGACGCACCCCTAGTAACAGATTGGTATTAGAAGCCACGCTGACCATAGGATGCAAGCCTAGGATGCATAGATTGGCATTGGACCACCTTGACATAGGATGCAAGCCTAGGAGAAGCCATAGTTAAACCACAGATTGGTATTGCTCCAAATCACCTTGACATAGGGTGAAGTCACAGATTGGTACCACCCTAAACCATATAGGACCCCCATTGAATAAGCCTTGGATAGGAGTTGTGTGCTGGACTTTTGTGATGATTGTTTGTGCTTGTGTTCTTAGTGTGAGATGTGGGACATTTCAGCGTTGTCCATATCCACACATTAGTAAAGAGGTGTGAGATACCTCGGCACTTGTTCACAACCTCATATGGGCTAAGATATATAGTCCATACACCTTGATATAGATAGGGGAATCTATCTAAACTTCTAACCTCTATTCTATTCCATTCTCTCTCACAGATGGTGATAGGAGACGCTGGCCGCCAAGGAAGGAACGTCCGTGGCAACCAAGAGGATGGCCACGATGAAGTTCCTGTTAACCCCGGAGCTGGTGAAAACAACCTGGAATGGTTGATGGCCATGTAGAATCAGCTTATGCAAACCATGATCCAAACTTTGGGTCAGGTGCAGGCCAACAACAACAACCCCGTTTTGGCACCACCACCACCGCCACCACCACCGGCTCACAACCGATTGGGAGAGTTCATGAGGACTCGACCGCCCACCTTTGCTCAGGCTAATGACCCCATGGAGGCCGATGATTGGTTGAAGTCCATGGAAAAGAAGCTTGCCATAGTTTAGTGCAATGACAGAGAGAAGGTTCTCTTTGCATCGCACCAACTTATGGGAGCTGCCGCTGACTGGTGGGATGCCCTTTGTAACGCTCATGTCGACCCAGAGACTATTACTTGGACTGAGTTCAAGGAGAGTTTCCGCTCTCATTACATCCCTGCAGGAGTAATGATGCTTAAAAGACAAGAGTTCGAAGGTCTCCGCCAAGGACAGAAGAGCGTAAATGAGTACCTTAACAAGTTCATGCAACTGTCACGATATGCCCCCGAAGATGTCAACTCGGACCAAACGAAGCAGTACCTGTTCATGAGAGGGTTGAACAATGAGATCCAGGTTCAGCTCCTCAACAATGACTATGCTAACTTCCAGAAGCTGGTTGACAAGGCTATAGTGGTGGAAAGCAAGATCCGAGAGATCGAGCAAGAGGGCAAAAGGAAGATGCCATACCAGCCACAAGGGAGCAACGTACGACCTCGGTACATGCCCCCAGCTGCACCACAGTATGGGTCGACACCTTCTGCTTTTCGCCCTAATCAACCCCCACAGAAACGTCCTGCCATGCAAGCACCTCGTTTGCCTTTGCCTCCTGCGCCCCGTCCTAACGTGAGTGCTCCTGTTCAAAACTCCCGCCCCAACGTACCTGCTGCCGTGGGCAACAGGGCATGCTTTGCATGCGGGGAGACGGGACACTGCGAGCCAGTGCCCGAGGAGAGGTCCTGAACAGAAAGGAACCTGTGGACAGTAGAACTATGCTCGTGGCAACGTGAACCATGTCTCTGCTGAGGAAGCGCAACGGGCTAAAGATGTTGTAATTGGTATGTTCCTTGCCAACTCCAATCCAACCACCATTCTATTTGATTCCGGAGCATCCTCCTCCTTCATATCATCCAAGTATGTTGCCAAGTATAATCTACCCATATCACACTTGAAATATACTATGTTGGTTAATTCTCCCGGTGGAGAGATGAAGACTAATATAGTATGTCCGAAAGTAAACCTTAATTTAAGGGGGGTAGACTTCCTTGTCAACCTCATTGTCTTGGATTCCCAAGGGTTTGACATAATACTCGGAATGGATTGGTTAAGCAAGCACAACGGAGTAATCCAATGTGCTGAGAGAAGCATGCAGTTGATAAACGAGCACGGAACTCATACCGAGTTTGAGTCAACCCAACCAACAGCCGAGAAGGAAGAATTCTCTCATCTGTTCTCCACTAGCGAATCTCAAGGGCGAGATTCAATTTAAGGGGGGTAGATTTGTGACACCCTCATTTTCGGGTTCTGCATATATTCATATTTTATATGTAGAAAACATTTTAAAATAAGTAGAAACCGAGAAAGAATAAAAAAGATAGCCAAAAAGAGCAGATTCCAGTTTACAGAGAGCGCCGAAGACAACGCCCATGGCTCGCTGGACACGTGGCGTGATCAGAGCTCATCTCCGCAAATGGGGAGAGGTCCGCCGCCAAACTGCCTACGTGGCAGGCACGGGGCTCATCCCCGCGAAAGGGGAAAGGTCCAACCCCGTGGGACACGTGTTGCCCCCGGAGCTAGCCTCTGCGGAGGAGCGAGGCCAGTCCCGCAGGACACGTGTCGTCACCGGAGCTAGTCACCGCGGAAAAGAGAGGACCAGTCGCGCGGGACACGTGTCGCTCTCGGAGCTCACCTCCTTGAGGTCCGGCCCGGCCAAACACTGTCGCTCTCGGAGCTCACCTTCGGGATGTCCGACACTATCGGACACGCGTCACCTCCGGAGCTCATCTCCGGGAGGTCCGACACTATTGAGCGCGTGTCACCTCCGGAGCTCACCTCCGGAAGGTCCGGTCCTACCGGACACGTGTCACCTTCGGAGCTCATCTCCGGGAGGTCCGACACTGATTGGACACGTGTCAACCTCGGAGCTCGTCTCTGAGGAGAAAGGAAGTCCGACGCTACTTGACACGTGGCATTCTCGGAGCCACCTCCGAAGAGAGGGGAGGTCCGGAATTGACACATGGCACCCCCGGAGCCACCTCCGAAGAGAGGGGGAGGTCCGGAACAGACACATGGTGTTCGCGGAGCTCGCCTCTGTTGAGAGAGGAGGTCCCGACCCACGAGACATGTGGCGCACGCGGAGCTCGCCTCTGAGGAAGAGGGAGGTCTCGCCCGCCTAACACGCGGCACAACCCGAGCTTGTCTCTGCGGAAAGGAGAGCCCAGGTTCCCGCAGGACACGTGGAGCTTCCGGAGCTCATCACCGCGTAAGGACGCGATTCTGAAGCGATTTTTCTTCTGTACGCGTGGGAATCCCTAGTACTAAGGAAACCGACACGATTTCCACAATGTTACCGCACCAAATCAATCTAAGATAAGTTGTCAAGATTCAAAAACAATTTGAATAAGACTCTTATTCGAATTCCGATCAGAGTAGGACTCTTCTCTTCCAGATTATAAATAGAACTGAAAACCTTTGGCTGCAACCACGAACTTCTTTTCCACCTCCTGAGCCGACAACTTAGAGCCCTAGCCCCCAGCTCGCTGAGTAAACCCCTTCGCCGGAGTACAACTGCCGGAGAGACCGCCGACAAGCCCAGAGACGATTGCCATCGCTGGAGGAGAGCCGACGATCTGAGGAAAGACCCGAAGGAAGTAAGGTAGGTCTCCAATACCACCTTACGACATCATCGCGTTTTCTTTGCATCTGTTCTTCGATTCCTTTCGAACAGAAGCTTTTTCGTGGACAGATCATTTGTTGATCGGTTTGATCTAAAGTCAAGATCATCGCCACGTCCACAATTGATCTTTACACCTCTGTTCATCGTAAAACCCCATGCAAAGCTATTAAAACATGAAAGAACACGTACAAACTGAACTGCATCACAGGATTAACGTGTATATGCATCATTGCATCTTAAGGTAGAGTTTGTGCATGATATTGATTGCTGTGTATCTTGTATGTGCGTGATCGCGTATAGAAGGACAAGCTCAGGGAGCTGTCTACGATGAGCTGCAACAACAAGGTTTCGAGATCCAAGAGCAACAGGAACCGCAAGAACAAGGCAAGTGCCCCTTGACCATATTGATCCCATATTTTGGAAAATTGTTTTGTTTGCGAAAAGGTGTGTGTGCTTGAGCAACATGATGGGAAACCCTTTATAGGAGTTTACTAGATTGTCAAACCACCCTTGTCGCCAGGGAAGTTTATGAGTCGGGTATGGTTTTTGCTTTTATGCTTCGCTGAGTCCATGGGATATGGGAAACGAGATAGATGTGTCTAGCTAACTGCACTCGTAAGAATAATGAGAAACTGATGTTGTTAATGAACGTGAATCGGAGGGAGATCTAGGCAAGACTGGGTTTGTGAATGAGGTAGAATGAGATGGTGGTTTACTTGCCGTAGATCTAAGGACCGGTTCATGTCAGCCATGCCAGGATATCAGTGCCACCACAAGGCCAAGTATGGGTGCGGCTTAGCTGAGTAATCAGGTAAGTTACTAGATTGTTATGGACCGTGGAAGGCGCGGGGAATGGGAGTCGAGTGAGGACTGCCCTAGGAACTGCATGGCACAAGAGGGGGCCCATGGGTGGGAGAATTGGAGATTCTAGCCTGCTGGTGAAGCCTTAGTGAGTCCATACATCTAGTAGCCCGTTTGTAAAGGCTATTTTGTGATCTCTTGACCATACGTCGACGGTTGTGTACTGGTATAATGGATGTTCTGCAGTCGCCGATGGGTGACGAAATCACAAACTTGTGGGTAAAGTGGTACAAACTCTGCAGAGTATAAAACTATCATGATAGCCGAGCTTACGGTCACGAGCGCTTGGACAACTCACATGATTAGTTGGGATGGTTTTTGGTTATGGTTTGGTTTTCGGGACTGTTGAGTCCGGGTGATAAGATTGGTTGCATGACTGTTGAGTCATGGCAACGAGATTGGTCTCGGTGTGAGACGGAATTGTTTATGAGATGAAATGGTAGCGAATACGAGATGGTATTCGTGAGATGGTAGCGAATACGAGAAGGTATTCGTGAGTAAAGTTGAAAAAGATTAATGTCTGGTTGAGACATGGAAAGTGATGAAACATAATAGAGGTATGTTGGTATTTTAATACATGTTGGGATTACATTCACTTAAAGCTAAGTTGCTGTTTTTATCATATTTTGAGAAATAAACTTTGCTTTCTGCAGTGAGCCTTTTTATACCTGCCTTGTTGTAAGCTACATATCATATCTTCCCGCAATTGCTGAGTACATCATGTACTTAAACTTGCATTATTACTTCATCATCAGCAACAGGAGAGGAATACTATGAAGACCAAGTGGAACGTTAAGGCGTGTAGTCTGTCCTCAACCTTGCCTTTGGGGATGGAGAAGAGATGGAGCCGCTGCTGCTGCTTAGATTGCTTCCGCACTAGTTAGAAGATTTCCGCTGCTAGATTTAGACTTCCGCTACTAGATAAGACTTCCGCTGCTAGAATGAGTCCAAGACTCATAAGACATTGTAATAAACCCTGTTATTCGTGGTTATATATATTCTGAATTCAGTTTGTGGAGATATGTGTATGTGTGATGAACATCCTGGGCACACATATGCATCAGTTCTCGGTTCTGTGTTCTACAGAATTGAGGGCGTCACAATATTGCATTGCATAGAAGGTCATGTATGCTGTGGTACTACAAAAAGATATTCGAAAATACATATATGAATAATAGTAGGTTGGTACGTGCATGTGCACGGCAAGTATCAGTAGAGAATGCAGATTCTTTCCTTAGGTCTTCTTCGATGCGTACTCCTATACAAGTGACAACTTATTATTATACATCATTTATCATTATCACCATGCCAGAATTTGTTTAGAGTTCTGTAGATTAGGAAAAGATTTTATTGTACATGTTGAATCAATGAATAAAGAATTATACTCTCTTTATAAATGGTTGTGGCGGGAACTATTGGTTCATTTGGTGTATTCTTATTAGGAGGGTCAAAGTAGTAATTCACGTGCAATAATTTTAGTTTCCTTACTTTTATCCCTATTTCTCTCATTTACTTTATTTCTTAAAATAGAATTATTGGATTTTATGTCTAGCCTACCCCAACATTCTTAGGATAAAGGCATTGTTGCTGTTGTTGTTGTGATTTGGCGTCCAACAGAGTTGAATATAGTAACTGACACTACAGCAAAATAGTTATTTTCGTGGGCCAAATTGTGGCCCAAGGAAATAGTTATTTTCGTGAGCCCGAGAAGGCCGACGAAATAGCTTTATTTCTTGGACCACCCACGAAATTAATGTTATTTTTGTGTGCCTAAAACCCACAAAAATAAGCCCTAGGCCCACAAAATAACTATTTTCGTGAGCTTTTCGTATATTTTTGTGTGTTCCTGACAAACGAAAATATAAGTGATTCTTGTCTTGTGAGAAAAAGGGCAGTTAAACGCTATTTATACGGATTGCGGAGTTGTGGGCTCCTCCGTTTAGCTAGGTTTCAAAGAGAGAAACAGTATCTAATAATATTTCGCAATATGAACAAGAGTATGCATGGTGGGAGGCGGTGAGGAGAGAAGCCACACATATATTGGAAGAGGATGCTGCTTCTTTCCCGTCTCCTCCTCCTATGTGTACACCTATCTAGGTGGTGAAATATTGAGCAATGTTTGTCATCATCACCATGTTGACACTGTTTAGGGATCTAAGAGATCAGGAAAAGATTTTATTGTTGTACGTGTTGATGCAATGAATAAAAAATTACACTTTCTTTATAAATCATTGTGGCGGGAATTGTTGGTTCGTTAGGTGTCTACTTTTTTTTACAACGTACTTGGCACGATATGGAGTTGAGTATTATCTGAGAGAAATGGCAGGTAAACGATACGTTACAGGATCGCGGAATTGTGGGGCTCCTCTGCTGGGTTGGGTTTCAAACAGAGCAATGTTGTCCAGTAATATTTTGCCATCTGGACAATAATACGCATGGAGGAGGAGGAGGCGGGAGGAGAGAAGCCACGAATATTTGAAAGGGGTGCGACTTCTCTACCTCCTATTTCCACCTGCCATGCGTACTCTTGTCCAAATGGTGAAATATTATTGGGCAGCGTCTATCATCTGTTTAAGATTTTATTGTTGTACATGTTGAAGCAATGGATGAACAATTATACTCTCTTTATAAGTGATTGTGGCATGAATTTTCAGTTGATTTGGTGTATTTTTTCCTTTTTTGGTGTCTTACTTCGCCCCAAAACGAGTTGAATGTTCTATGAGAGAAACTGCAGGTAAACGCTAGGCTATGCGGATTGCGGAGTAGTTTCAAAGAGAGAAATATTGTCCAATAATATCTCACCATCTGAAAAGGAGTAGGCATGGAGGAAGATGCTGGGGAGAGAAGCCACATATATTGGAAATGGCTCAACGCACAACTATATATAATATTAGAAAGGGCTCAAGGCCTTCTGCCTATATATTTTATGTTGTGTCTCACAATTGCGAGGGCCCCACGGCCTCGTCGAGCCAGGATCACGCTGAGGGGTGCTGCGTTGCACAGCACCAGATAACGCCCATCAAAGATACAAAGCGGAAGCAAAGTTTTATTGCATAAACAAGTTTATGAACATTTTTACAACAAAATATGTTCAGTCTACACTCACGGGCGTAGACTACGCATCGAGTTCATGTTCAGCCCGTGAAAGTGTCCCCGCTATCACACACGCACACTAACATGGCGGCGTGCACGACTCCCACTCGACGGGGTTTCCCTCTTGGGGTTCCGTCTCCTCCTCGGGAGTCTCTTCCTCATAACACCCTGCAAAAGCTTCAAACACAAGCAGTGAGCACGATGGCTCAGCAAGTCTGACCCGTCTCTCCTATACATGAAACTTCTACATGAGGGATTTAGGGTACATGAGGCAAATAAGTTGCAAAGGACTCGCCTAATTATTTGAACCTTACTTTCAAGTTTTAGCAGCAAGTGGTGGAGAACCTTACGCTAAGGCACATGAGAGAGCCACAGTCAAACAAGAAACGCATTTCTCTCATGTACTTTGCCCAAGGTTGAAAAGAACTTTAATTTTCTCTGAACTACAGCAAGTCATTACCACTCAAGGTATAGCTTTCAATGAGCAACTTTTACGTGACTCTAGTCTGTTCTTTCTATGTCACAGTACAGTGAACAAGTGGTACTCATTGACCGTGAGGGACGGCGATTATAATCGATTTACACCTGCAGGGTTACCTGAATAACCCGTCACGTACGCCCGTACTCGATGTTGCCTACAGCAACCATCACGGACGTCGTACGCAACCACCTTTCACCCGTCAGCCAAATGTTGAGCCGGTCCAATCGTCCCAAGCAAGAGGTCTCTGCACGCGCATCCACAGTGCCGCCAGCCTATTTACACCTCAAGCTCTCAACCTACCCTCTGAACGACCAGCTATGCCTCAACACCAAGCTACCCGAGTTACATCGGTTTCCCGGTTCCCATATATCTGGTAGGTCTTCGGTATTGTTCTAGCTTGTTCAACAGGCCCGCACACCGCTCGGTCCTCAATCGACACAAGCGGAGCTATGGCACCTGTAAAAGCCTAAGAAAAGGGACTTGCAAAAATTTTTCATCACATCACAACACCACAGCTTTTGTTGTGGATATCTTGTGAAGACTTGTGAAGAGCAAGTAACCTCCATCAAAAGGGTGATTAGAGGGGAAAGCCCTAACATTCACAAAGTAGGATTTCGACACATGAACATGAGAGGTTGAGCTCACCCCTAGAACTTAAATAGTCTTGGGAAGGTTCAGGCCAAATTTCATGCAAATCCAACACTTTTTGATGCACTTTTGGAGGCATTTGAAAAAGAGGCCAATTTGAATGTAAATTCAAATTGCAGCAACTTTTATCACTTGGATTCAAAATTTGGCTTCATATTCAAACTCAGCACATTTTTCTGAGTTAGTAAACCAATTTTCATCCCCATCGGACTTCATCTTGTCGGGAGCCAAATTTGCAATAATTCAAAAACTGAATTTGAATTCCAGTTCAAATGGCCAGCAAATTTAGCCAAACCAATTTCAAACTTAGGAAACCAAATTCAAACTGTGACTTGGTGCTTAAGTCTCTCATTCAATGGAGAGTAGCTGGGATATTTACAGAAGAATTTGGAAAAAGATTAGACGGGAGAGGGACCCACAGGTCAGTGGGAGAGCTTTTTCACAACCAAGCAGTGCTCTGTTTCACGCCGAGGCGATCGCACGCAGCGCGCCACCGAGCAGGTTCCCGGACGCCACCTCCCGAGCATCCAGGCCACGGCGTGCATCGACGAAGCGGTCACCCAGGGATATTTTCCCACATCCGTAACTGACTCACCGTGCTGCCCTGACCATTTCCGAGCCCCTCGACGCAGAAACACCGCCGCACGCACAAAAACTCTTGGCTCTCCGGCGTCCGCTCGTCTCCGCGGTTGGCACGCGGATCTGAGCTCACCCCGAGCTTCGCCGAGGCCTCCTCGACGTGATCAACGCGATAACCCGGCACTCCACCCATGGTAACCCGACCACGAGCTCTCTGTTTCCATTCCGCACCGGGTAAAGCCGCCGCGACCAAAAACTCATAGCCCGGCCGCTAGGTTTGATCCCACGTCGAGTTGACCAGGCCAGAAGGTTCGCCTGGGAGTGTACTTTCTGTCTGACAACCCCGGCCGCATGCCATGGAGTGTGCTGGCCGGAATTCTAGTTCTTGCCGAGAGCATGCGATATAGCCGTGTTCGGTTAAATCGGAAAATTTGAGCTAACCAGTCGAGCAATCGATCCCCAGCTGCGACAACCAGCTAGAAACGGCCGTGTGAAACCCTACGGTCAAAAACCACGGGAAACCAGCGAGAAACCACCGAGTTCCATGGGTTTTTCGTTCATCGCCGGATTTAGACCTAGGTCGCACGGTGAAGTCCAGTTTGCCACAACTTTGAGCAAGATCAGAGGCTGGGTCGTTGCTCCGTAGGTTGTGGCGGTGCTGTAGGAGCCAACAGAGGGGACTGTGAGGCATGACAGCGCAATACCGACGTCGCCGAACTCATCCCGTAGACTGTCGCCGTCGCGCAACCAATTCCGGTGATCACCGGCCGGTGACAAGGGCAGCAACAGGTTCCCCGAGGAATTTCAGGCGGGGGCGGCCTGTTTGGTCGAGATCCGGTCACGTGAACAGCCTCCCAGCGAGTACTCCGGCGAGGTGGGCGGCAGGGAGCCACCGGAGCGCGAGGTAGATGAAGCCCCGCGGGCCCCACGTGTCGGTCTCTGCTGAAACCGCCCCAGATCTGCTGTGGCACCGGGATCCCTTGCGACTGTGCAGGTGACTCTGCGGACCCCCGTGTGGGTTAGCTGAGATGCTGACACGTAGCCCGGGGACCCCACCCGACAGTTTAAACTTTATTTGAATTTTTCAAACTTCAAATGCATAGAACTTTTGCTAGGAATCTCCAAATTCAGTGAACCAAATTTTTCTGAACTCAGCTTTTTGAGTACTTTCCAGCAATACCAATTTCAGCTCATGAAACTTAATAGTTTTCCAGAATTAAATCCCCAAAGTTTAAACTGTCAGGAATTTTATCTGGAGAACTACTTTATGAAAAATTCTGAAATTTGGCTGGGAGGTTTATTGGAAAATCCTGGGATCGCAGTAAAATTTTCAGAACCATCCAAGTTAATTTAGACCCCCTAATGGGGTTATTAATGAACTGCCCTGAGGAAATAGAAAAATGTACAGAAACATTTTTCAGGTTTTCTCAAAACTTGTTTAGGGAATAACTTCCCCAGAATTATTTAAATTACATAAAACCAATTCCATTAGAACCATCTCAAATTCTAGTTTCCAGAAAGTAATGGTTGGGGCCATGAAAACCCCTGGAATTCTTTAGAGGCTCTAATATTGACCAAATAGACTTTTATTTGTACAAGGCTCAAATGAACTTTGTTTCAAATGAAACTTGGTCAAGACTCTGGTTAAGACCTTACCAAGCCACCATAAAAATTTCAGAGCCAAAGGGGAGGGCTAGCTAGAATTGTAGTAATTACTCATTCAATTCTAAACATTGCATTTGAATTAACATGTAGTATCTCGTTAACGTGTAGTCGCTGAAGGCGAGGAAACTCCAGAAGTGCTCGACTTCCTTCTTCGGGACGAAGCCCTAACCACTGACCAGCAGCAACAAGGCAAGCCCCGGTTTGCATTAAACCCTTTTATAAAGTTTTTCTTTGTGTACATGGTTAGTGTGAGGTATGGATGTGCATTAGGTGTAGGATGGATGGAACCCCAATGCATAACCAGAATTTTCCTATAAGCGTGAGGGTAGTGTCTAAGGCCTCGAGTAGACAGGCTATGCTTAAAGATTCATAGGAGTTCGGTACAAGTCGAGTCGTTGGAATCTACTCGCGAGTTAGGCTTGGGACACACGGGATTGGTTCGAGTGATGTGAGATCACTTTAGAAATGAAAATGAGACTAGGCAGGGGCTAGGGCGCAGCAAGAGGAAGTCTTGTGTGCGCAGCCCTGTCCGTGCCGATTGAGGACCGATCCGTGTGCGGCCCTTCTGAACAAGTATTGAACGTACCAAAGGCATATCGGATATATGGGCCCCGATAAACCGATGTAACCTATACCTCCAGGCGTCGAGGCATAACACACAGATTTATAGGTGTAGGCTGAGGGCAGCAAGGTGGAAATCTGCTAACAGGCATAGAGAGATGCTCCGTGTAGGCAACCTCCTGCTCGTTTCTGTGCTACCGGTTCGACATTTGGGCTGTTGGGTGAAAGGTTGTCCCGTACGGCATCGAGTGAGCGTGTTGTGCAGCTCCACGGGTGGGCGTACGTGACGTGCTCTTTGGGTATCGCTGCAGGTGTATATCGAGTCGATTCATCGTCCCTCGCGGTGACGAGTACCGCTTGTTCACTATGTCATAATGTAGATAAATTATGGAATGTTATGATTCAATTCTGCTGATATGTATAATTGTATTGCTACATGTGTGCCACCAAATATTGCTTACTAAACTTCAGATTTATGAACTGTTAACTTGTGGCTAAAAGATGAACTAAGGATGAACTTGTAGTGTAGGATCGAAGTACACATGTAAAGCTACCAGAGGGGGGTGAATGGTAGATAAAAACTTGTCAGCGGAAGCAACAAAACACCCCTCAGCAGAAAACCGATCTGTTAAAGAAACCGTGTGTGCGACTAATCTAAACGTGTTCATGACACGACCCCATTGGTCCTGTCGAGCCAGGATCACGCTGAGGGGTGCTGCGTTGCACAGCACCGTATAACACACGTCAAAGGTACAAAGCGGAAGCGGAAGTTTATTACATAAACAGGTTTATGAACATGTTTACATCAAAATAAGTTTAGTCTACACTCGCGGGCGTAGACTACGCATCAAGTCACGTTCAGCCCTCGAACGTGTCCTTGCTAGCACACACGCACACTAACTCTGCGGCGTGCACGACTCCCACTCGACGGGGTTCCCCTCCTGGGGTTCCGTCTCCTCTTCGGGAGTCCCTTCCTCATAGAACCCTGCAAAAGCTTCAAACACAAGCAGTGAGCACGAAGGCTCAGCAAGTCTGACCCGTCTCACCTAAACATGGAACTTCTACATGAGGGTAATGGGTTACATGAGGTAAAAATCATTTGCAAGGACTCGCCTAATTAGTAGAACCTTACTTTCAAGTTTTAGCAGCAGGTTGTGGAGAACCATACGCTAAGGTACATGAGAGAGCCGCAATCAAACAAGAAACGCATTTCTCTCATGTACTTTGCCCAAAGTTGAAAAGAACTTTAGTTAGCTCTAAGCTACAGCATATCATTAACAATCAATGTCCAGCTTTCAATCAGCAACATTTTAACATGTAACTAGCCTGTTCTTTCTACGTCACGGTACAGTGAACAAGTGGTACTCACTGACCGCGAGGGACGGCAATTATAATCGATTTACACCTGCAGGGTTACCCGAACAACCCGTCACGTACGCCCGTACTCGATGTTGCCTACAACAACCATCACGGACGCCGTACGTGACTACCTTTCACCCGTTAGCCAAATGTTGAACCGGTCCAATCGTCCCGAGCAAGAGGTCTCTGCATGCGCATCTCTGTGCCGCCAGCCGATTTACACCTCGAGCTCTCAACCTACTCTCTGAACGACCAGCTATGCCTCAACACCCAGCTACCCGAGTTACATCAGTTTCCCGGTTCCCATATAGCCGGTAGGTCTTCGGTACTGTTCTATAACCTTTGCTAGATAGACCTAATGACTGTGAAACTTTTACTGTGGCTTGGTTACAACCTAAACAGAGACTTGGTCAAGTTTTAGTTGCAGCAAAGCTCATTTGAGCCCTCCACAATTAATTATGTCCTTGACCTTAATTGGAACTCTTAGGGTGTTCTAGGAATTTTCATGAAACAAACTATGAATTTCTGAAAACTAGATTTTCATAGGGTTCTAATGGAGTTTGTCTCACTTAATTTGAAGGTTACAAGCTAAAGTTATGAGCTAAACAATTTCAGAGAAAATTCTGAAAATGTTTCTGAACATTTTCTATTTTCTCTGGAACAGTTTCACTAATCACACCATTAGGTGGATCATATGAGCTCAAATGGATCTGAAATTTTTATGGTAGTTCAGGGATATTTTGGTGAACATCCCAGCGAAATTTCAGGATTTTCCTCCAAAGGATTCTCCAGTTAAAATTCCTAACAGTTTAAACTTTGAGGAATTAATTCTGGAGAAATAAGGAATTTCATGAAGTGAAACTTGATTTTCTGGAAAGTAATCAGAGAGCTGAATCCAGAAAAATTTGGTTCACTCAATTTGGAGCTTTCTAGCCAAAGTTATGAGGATTTGAAGTTTGAAGGAAATCTGAAAATCGGGGAAAAGTTTAAACTCGCGCGTGCGCCCAGGGGACACGCGTCGCACGCCGAGGCGACAGCACACCGCGGCCCACAAGGATTTTGCGCGCCAGCACACCCGATCCCGGCCGCAGCCGGATCCCGATTCAAAATATCTCCCGCTGACAGCTGGGGTCCACCCCCTTCTTCAACCTCGCGACGCCCGCGCCCCTCCGCCGAGGAACCTCGCCGGAGAGCTCGCCGCCGGCTTCTGTACAGCTCCAAACTTCTCGATTCTGGCCGCCCCTGCCTACTTTTACTCGGGGAACAGGATTCTAGGGTCAGCTGCTCATGACAATGGCCGGAGCATGGTCGGCGACGAGCCGCCACCTCGGAACGACTTCGGCCATGTCGGCTGACTTCCCTAGCACCTCAACTACTTGGGAAACCGGTCGGGGAGCATCAGTGGACCTCAGAGAAGGTCGACATGAGCTCGAGGCAGCTCGGGGAAGGCCCGAACTAGGTCCTCACCGTGCGCCCGATGCCGACCGTTCATTCCGCCATTGGTAGACCTCAAATTACGCCGGGTACAGGGGTTCTCCGGCCCAGAGTTGTGAAGGCAACTTGTGCGTTACCGTGTCTAGCTCGTGTGAGAGCGGTTTGAGGCCCTCTAATACTTTCTAGAGCACGAATTAAACAGAATCGTACCCGAAGGTCGTTCTGCACACAGAAAGGGGAAAAGTGGAAATTCGCCGCCGGTGAGCAACCACTCGAGCTGTGGCTCGGGGGATGAGCAGCACCGGTCACCAGCACGCCCAAGGGTGCCTTGGCTCGGGCGTGACAACGCCCTGGTTGGGCTGTCCACGAGAGCCCGGGGTGCGGCGGTTTCAAGTCCCAAACTTGATCTTTCGGCACAGCCGATATCAATCGGTTTCAACTGAATTCTAGCAACGGGGAGGGCGGAGGAAGGTCTCTAGTACCTTGCTGGGGCTCTGGAGTGGACGGAGGGAGCTGCAATCGGCGTTCTCCGATCGATTCCGAGCTGCAGAAATTTTCGGCCGGCGCTGAGTTCTTGCGGGGAAGAACGGTGATGCCTCGGCCGGGGAGGGGGGGGGCAGGCGCCTTAAGAAGGCTCTGCACCGCCTCGCGCACGCGCGTGGGCAAGCAGCTGCTGGCGCGGCGGCTACCCTCGGTGGCGATCACCGCTGCGGCTCGGCGACCCGAGTGAAAAAGTCACAGTCGGTTTGATCTGAGCAGTGGCTGACATGTGGGTCCCACTGCCAGTTTTAACCTCTGAAATTTACTCCTAATCACTGTTGTAAACAGTGAACCCCATACTACCCTTGGCAATTCAAATTATTCACCCACGAGCCATTTGAATTGATCAAAGTTCAAATGAGGTTTGGTTTGAATAAATTTCAGCACACGTTCAGTTTGAAATTCAAATGAAGTTTGAATTTGTCCCACTTAGCTCATGTCAAGATCAACTCCAAATGGAGTGAAAATTGGTGTGTGGGCTCACAAAAATGTGCTGAGTAAGAATATGCCTCCCACTTTTAAATTCATGGGATAAAAACAGTTTGAATTTTGAATATGGTTTCAAACTGCCCCCTTCCTAACTATACCCAAAATGACCTCAAAAGGGTTTTGAATTTGGGTGAAACTTGGCATGGACATCCTTAGTAAAGTGTAGGAGTTTTCATATGTCCAGCCCATCTATATCACATGTGTGAAATACCACTTTGGCAATGTGTGAGTTTGTTCTCTAAAAGCATGTTGATAATTGTTACTTGCTCTTCAATTGTGTTCATCCTTCTTCCTCAAATGAGGTGTGTGGTGTGGTGATGAACACTGCAAATGTGTGTCAAAAACTGAGGCCCTTACAGTTCAACTGTGACAAAACTAGTATAGATTGTAGAGAATCAAGTCACGAAGACGTCACAACAAGAATCATGAAAATCCGTTATGAGAAACTCAAGTTACGATCGAAAGAACGAACAAAGGTCAATCTGTCTTACGCGAGAAAAACAGTTCTGGAATACTGCAAATAAACTCGTGTAGATCAGAAACCACAAATTCAATGACCGTGAAATTTTCATAGATGATAGATAATCAAGTTGTGAAGACAACCAAAAAAGAATCACATCAATTGGATCTGTCAAACTCAAGTTATGATAAAACCACCGAAGCAAGGTAGTGCTGAACAGAAACTCGACGAGAAAAACTTGTCTGAAACAAGTCGGACGAACAAGGCACAAAAGTTCCTTTAGAATACGAATTTTATTTATCAAAACACAAGAGGAACAGCCCCAAAGTCATGCACCACGAGCTCTGGCCTCCCTTGCTTATATAACTAGCCCGAAGGCCAACTCAACTCAAACTAGGACTCCTACTCCTACTTGGATTCAAACTGTAACTTTCCAATACTGCTCAATACTCTTCTATACGCAGATAGAAGAATTCTTAAGACTTCCAAACACCTTAGGAACGTCCCAAACATTTCTAAAATAACTCAAATTTGTGACCCACACGAAATCCTATCATAACCAACTCAAAATTTTCCATATTTGAGTCAAACATGACTCAGCCGCAGCCTGAGTCCATAACCTAGTCGGTTGGACCTTTCTAACCAATTCTTTACGTCCATATCTCTTCATCACGCCTTGGAACTGTGGGGAATCACAGGACCTCGTCGGGTGGTGCCGTGTTATGCGGCACCCAACAGCACACGGGTCGATGAACACACATCATATTACATAAATTATTTAGCGGAAGCGTACAAGAATGTTTTACAAATAGTTACATCAGAGTAAACTACAGCGGAAGACTATCACTCTCACGACTCATATCTAAACTAGCAACAAAGAAACAGTCCAGCCCGCGGATGTTTCTTATTAGCAACACGAAGAACAATCTGCAGCGGCGAGGATGCTCTTTGAGTAAGCACTCGGAGGTTCCCGAGTCTCATCGGCATCCCTTCTCGTAAGCATCGAGTCAATTACCTGCAAAACAACTCGGATAGCATCCGTGAGCATAACGCTCAGCAAGACTTAACCGTCACCCTAAACATGAAACTCTAAGTGAGGTTATGAACCTAACATAGGATGGCATAAGCATAATTAAACTCGCCTAAAAGTGAATCCTTACTTTCAGGTATTAATTGCAGCATTTTAAGTAACCTTGGCACGCCACATCGGGAGTACACAATCAAACAAGAAACGCTTTCCCCCGATGTAAATTGCTCATGGCATAAAAGAATCGAGTTTGCACTAGCCTATTCATCAAGATCCAATACAACGCTAGTATAATACTTCACATCATATGATTAGTTCCTTTCTCATGCAAGTTCTTACTACGTCGCGACTGTGAGAACAAGTATGCTCGGTCCATTCCGCGAGCGACGGTGATTCGAATCAATAACACCCGGACTACACGACACGTACGTCCGTACTCGACGTTGCCTACAACAACCATCACTGGCGTCATACGTGACAGCCTTTCCCCCGTTTCACCCCCGCTGAATCGATCAAGTCGCACCGTACAGTAGCTACTCTCATGGTGCACCTACCGACATGAGATGTCATGAGAATATTCCCCACATACTGCACACCGGCCGTCCGCCTGAGGCGACCCGAAAAGTCCCAACGACAACTTCCCGAGGTACATCGGTTTACTGGGTCCCATATATCCAGCATGAGTCCGGTACACAAATCAAACTTGTTCAACAGGGCCGCATACGGATCGGTCCTTTACCGACACGGACAGGTCTACAGCACCCAGGCCCCTATGTCCTGCTGCCCCTACAACCTTCCGGTCTCAACTTTAACTTGCTAATTCATTTATGAACCAATCCCATATGCCCCTGTTGTTCCTGAAACTGCGAGTAGCATCTCACCACTCGACTTCTACCGAACCGAACTTAAGCATGGCAGTTCTACACGGTGAAAGAATCCTACCCAATACTCCATGGGTCATTTGGCTATGCAAGAGGAGTATCAATCACTAGACCTAATGCACAGTTCATGACTTGATCGAAAGTGAATACAAAATAAAAACTTAATAGCTGTTAAATGCAAACCGAAGCTTGCCTGTTTTGCAGGGTAGTCGTATATAAACAGTTAGTGTCCTTGAAGATCCAACCTTGACTCTCCGGAGCTTGATCCACTTCGATGAATCACTCCTTTGAGTCCCCTTCGTTGTGGTTCCTATTGAAATGCATATGCACATGTTTTATGGAATGTAATGGAAAGAAGATATAGAATTAATCTCTTAGGAACAGAGGTTGTGTGGAAAAGCCAAGCATGGCTTGGTTTGCCTCTGTTGTGCAAAGAACAGAAATAAACTAATTTGTCCTAAAGGCTTTAGCTATACACTAATCATGTTCCCTAATGAACATAATAGATAAGCTGAAAGGATTTGAGTGCAACTGAAGAACAAGAACTCCAATGGCCTCAAAACTTTTACAGCAGGTTCTATACTACCTAAGGATTTAGCTTGCCAAATTGCAGCTAATGTGGAGTCATATTGTGTCCTCCCTAATTCTCACAATATCTCTTATGTATTCCCTCATATACACAAGTATGGAGAATAAGAACAGGGAGTTCAAGGACTCATATTGGGCTGATAATTTACATATGATTTCTTGATCACATGAGAGTAACCTGGTCCAAAATTCAGCCCTTTTACTTGAGTAGTTCTCCCAGAACAATTCTTTAAGCATTTGTACTCAAAAGAATTAATTCTGTAGTAATGTGCATTATCATGCCCAATTAAGTGAACTACAATTCCAAGTATGTCTCAGAGAGCTTGCCTAAATTTTCCTATGATTTTTGGAGCTATGGATTGCTCAGAACCGATTTTTGAAGTGGGAAACATTTTCTGGAAATGTTTCTGGACTCTTTTGAACACAGTAGTTTGCATTTAGCAAATTCCTACTTAAACGATCTACAAATGAGCTGAAAATTTTCTAGTAGGTCAACTCTATGCTAAAGGATATTCTGGCAAAATTTGGGGATTTTTGGATAACCCAAACTCCCTCAATAATTCTTTTTCAGGAAACCTTCAAAGAATTTTCCAGGATATAATATTGACTTTCATACAAAACTGAGTTCATATTTGGATAGAACTCGGAAAGATGAACCCAACCCAATTGGAATCACTCAAATTGGAGTTTTCTACAGGGAGATATGAATTTCCAAACATTGAGCCAACTCTGGAATTGTTCTCCTACAGAAAATCCAGCTGGACCCACTGTTTTGAATTCCAGCCAATAGAAACGAAGCCCCACCGGGCCACAGCGTCTCAGCGCGCCAACACACGGGATCCCGGCCACACCCGATCCCGGGTTTAAATTTTCTGCTGCTGACAGACGGGGCCCACGCCTCGTCTTCTTCCTCCGGCTCCTCGCCCGCGCCCGCGCGCTCCCCCTCGCCGGAGTAACCGGAAGCTCGCCGGACCAGCCTTCCCGGCCACCGCCTGAGCTACAACTCGCCGCCAGGGGGTTTTGGGTATCGAGGAGCACGGCTGAGGGGTTTGCTTGGGCTGCCGACGACCGGAAAATGGCCGGCGACGTGTGACTGCCTCTGTGGTAGTTCGGCAGCGTCGGCTGAGGTCTCCAGCCCTCCAAAACTTGTGCCAACGAGCCCTACAGCACCAGCGTACCCCTAGGAAGATCGGCATGACCTCAAACTAGCTCGGAAATGGATGGAACTAGGTCGTCATCGTGTGACCGAACGGGTCCACCGTGAACAACCCAAGAACAGCTCGAAATTCGTCGGTCTGAGGCGTTTTCATGCGCTGGATGCAAAAGGGAAAATGATCGCCGGCTAATCCAGCTGCTACGTGCAATATTTGAGAACCTAGGAAGGATTAGAGCGCGGGAATTTGCTGAATCCATACCGGAAGCTCGGAACGAGGTCGCCGGAGCAAAACCTCGAATTTCGCCGTCGACAGCTCACGGCACGGCCTGAGCTTCGGCTGAGAGCAGCACCGCACCCGTGCGCGTCCGTGGCTGTGATCGCTCGGCCGTGAAACCCCCTGTGGAGGGCTGTCCACGAGCGCCCGATCACCTTATTGAACTCGGTCGCCGCGGCGGCGTTTGTTTTCGGGCAACGGAGGCCGCAGCTCGCTTGCTTGTGGGTCAGGGAGGTGGGGGCTGGTTTCAGGGAAGGGTTTAGCAGCTCGGGGGAGGGAAGAGCACGGTGGTTTCGCCGTTCTTCCGATCGGACCGTGAGGCGGAGGGGAAAAACGGTTGCTGGTCGTGCGCTCGCGAGGAGGAGAAAAAGGGATGGCCTTTGCTTCGTCCAGGGGGGGTGATCAGGCCGCAGAACCGCCTCTGGGTGCTGTGCGTGGGGAAAGGGAGCAGCTGGTGGCGCTGCCGAGCCTCCCAGTGGCTCCACGGTGGGAGCTGCTCGTGGCCCACGTGCTGTTCGACGAATTTCCCCACTGGGGCTGAGACTTAGGGTGCAAGGCTCCTCCTTTAGCTCTATGACATGTGGGTCCCACTCCATATTTTCTCCCAAATATCTTCCCAAGCTGATCCTCTCAATCCCCCTAATGCTGAGTTTAAAAAGGGTGGCTAGAATTTGAGCTCTTCCAATTAAGTTTGAATTTGCTTGCCAAATTCGAATTTGGTTGAAGTTTGCAAATTCTTCTCTTTAACTCTCTTTTGAGCCCACCCTACAAATAGAAAGTTGGTGATCAAACTCCTCCCTATAATTCCATCAATATGGCTGCATTTTTAATCAAAGTCCTTGACCACCCCATGTGTGAACTTTGAATTTCAAATCTGAATTTTAAACTTACAGGCAAAGAGGTATTTAACTCCTTATTGGTTCAACACTTTTAAATAAAAATGTGAGCCTCATTTTGGATGGTCATCCATGTATTACTTTGCATGAAGAAAAGTTTTAGCATGTCCCATTTTTCATGTCTTTGCCACACATATGAACTCAAACCTTGGTTTTTATTCATACACATTTTTGGGACTTTTACAGGAACCATGCAGCCACGTCCATGCACTCCTTGCACACGTGCAAACATCTTCCAACGACGTCCAAGATACCTTCATATGCATTGTTCTTGATTCAAACATACTGCGCAACCTCCCGATCAACTCAACCACAATTCCTCCCGAACTTGGTTGTTGAACCTCATCTTCTCCCTAAGACTATTTCAATGGATCCCGTCACCAGCCATGTCTTGAACTCAAGTAACACCTCCACATGAATAAACAACCAATACTTCCGAGCACAAGTTCTCGACTTGACTCTCGTTAGTTCCAAAACTACAACATCTTACGTGAGCACCTCACATGAGCATGTTGTAAACCATAGCAAAATGATATCAGCCATAACCACCAAAACACACCAAAAACTTAGTAAAATAATACTAAGCAAACTTTCCATAAGAGTAAAGCAAGTTCGAAACATTGCAAGTTAAAAGAAGAACCATTGCAATCAAGCTCCGAACCTTACCAAAGCTAACCGGACCTTGAACCGGAGCTTACCAAAGCTAGTCGGACCTAGCGCCGGAGCTTACTAAAGCTTAGTCGGACCTAGCACGGAACTTACCAAAACTAGTGGGACCTAGCACCGGAGCTAGCAAAAACAAGTCAGACCTAGCCAAAATAAGTCAGACCTAGACAAAGCAAGTCGGACCTTACGTCGGACCTTGCAGGAGCTCGGACCTAGAGTCGGACCTTGTTAAAAAGGTGTTTTGGTAGTATTCAAAACTTTTATCGTCAAAGCCAATGTATTCAACACACATAGGTCTCACAATCTCCCCCTTGATGAGTGCATTGGCAACACCACTTAAAATCCGAACATTGGCTTATTCACATGAAAAGTTTTGAAAACAATTTCTCCCCTTTTGTAAATCCGAAATAAAATGAGAAGAAAAACAAAAAATACCAAAATTCTCCCCCTGAGAAGAATCGTGCCAAAACACTTGTGAATGTGTGCAATGTGTGATCAATTTCTCTCCCTTTGACAATGTATTCAGCAAGGTACAAAAGAGAAATTTTAATTTGTTATGAGCACATTATAACATATACATATAAAACAAAGCTCATCCAAATCATACTATCAAGTAACTTACACTATCACATCAATGAGATACATAAGTAGTGTAAGCCATGCTAGAGATCAAGTGTAATTTTCAATTTAAGCAAGTCATGATCTCACAAACTTAACTATTTCAAGACCTGAAAGCATGACACTTGTTGCTGCATTTTATTTATCATTTAAAGCACAAATTTTGATCTTATGATATTTGCAAGAGATTATATGCAGCATCAGTCTTATTCTAACCAACCAAGCCAAGCCTATGTCATTTGACAGTCAGAAGCTTAAGGACATGGTTTTAGTCATACACAACTCTTTTCAAGTTCATATCTAAGTGCAATGATAAGCCATCTCAAAAGAAGAAGTGCGATGCATGCATATTCTCTTGATGTTTTCTCATTTTTTATTTGAACATAAAAACTCAACATGTGAGTTGATTACTTGATTAATTCTTTATGGTTAAAAGCACTTGTGAGCATGCAACAAGTTCAAAACAGCAAGAAAGTTTGACCATGACCAGATTTAGTGTAAGTAATTATTCCAATTACTAGACATGGTAAAAACTACAAAATGTATAACACGAGTAATGTAGTAAGAACTTTCAGCATGAAAAGGAATCACAAAGTCATATATGCATGAAATACTATGCTCATATTATTTTAATTTCAGATTCACACATAGACTTCCCAAGTTTCAAAATTATCACTCAATTTAAGCCATGAGGATGCATAACCCCTATTTCACTACGAATGTAACAAAAACGAGTGAAATCCAAAGGTTTTGTAAAAGTATCAGCCAATTGTTGTTCGGTATCTACATGGTGAAGCACAATGTTCCCTTTTTTGACATTATCACGGATAAAGTGATACCTAATGTCAATGTGCTTAGTTCTCGAATGTTGCACGGGGTTTTTAGCAATGCAAATGGCACTAGTGTTATCACAAAACAGTGGACCACTATCTAGATCAACCCCATAGTCCATAAGTGTTTGAACAATCCAAAGAATTTGTGAGCAAGCACTAGCAGCAGCTACATATTCAGATTCGGCTGTGGATTGTGCAACTGAACTTTGTTTTCTAGAGGACCAGGCAACAAGTGAATTACAAGGAAAATGACAAGCACCAGAAGTACTTTTCCTATCAATCCTACAACCCCCCAAAATCAGCATCGGAAAAAGCTTTCAAAGTAACGGTTGAGGAAGAAGGAAGAAAAATATCAAGTTCTTGAGTTCCATGTAAGTACCTGAGAATCCTTTTGATGGCTTGACGATGTGAAGCATGTGGGGAGGCTTGAAACCGTGCACAAAGACATACGCTGAACTGTATGTCCGGTCTTGATGCCGTGAGATACAAAAGTGATCCGATCATGCTTCTATATTCTTTTTCATCAACGGGATCACAATATTCATCAAGTTCAAGTGTTGTTGCTGTTCCCATTGGTGTCCGAAGAGGCTTGCTTTTGTCCATGTTGAAGCGTCTTAGAAGATCTTTTGTATACTTTGTTTGATGCACAAAGGTACCCTCCTTGGTTTGCTTGATTTGCAGCCCCAAAAAGTACGTGAGTTCTCCCATCATACTCATCTCAAATTCTGAACTCCTCATAGCTGAAAACTTGGACACAAGATCATGAGAAGCACAACCAAAGATAATATCATCCACATACACTTGAACGAATAATGAGCCATTGCCATGCTTAAGCACAAAAAGAGTTTTATCAACCTTGCCCATGGTAAGCCCCTTTTCAAGTAAGAATGTTTTTAACCTATCATACCATGCTCTAGGGGCTTGTTTGAGACCGTACAAGGCTTTGGACAGTTTGTAAACATGATTAGGAAAATTTGGATTTTCAAAACAAGGTGGTTGTTTGACATAAACCTCCTCATCTATGTAGCCATTAAGAAAAGCACTTTTAACATCCATTTGATATAGCTTAAAACCTTTAGATGCAGCAAAAGCTAACAAAATTCTTATGGCTTCTAATCTAGCAACAGGAGCAAAAGTTTCATCGAAATCTAGACCTTCAACTTGTGTGAAACCTGGAGCAACCAACCTAGCCTTATTCCTAACCACAACCCCATCCTCACTTTGTTTATTTTTAAACACCCATTTAGTTCCAATTAAAGTGTGACCTTGAGGTGGAGGTACAAGTTTCCAAACATTATTTCTTTCAAAATTTTCTAACTCTTCTTGCATGGCAATAATCCAAGATTCATTAGTGAGTGCGTGTGATATATCTTTGGGTTCAAAAGAAGCAACAAAAGCAGAATGAACATGAGAATTGGGGTCGAAAAACCTGGATATTGTAACTCGTTCATGCAAGCTTCCAATAATTTGTTGTGGAGGATGACTTTTGAGAATACGGAGGGGAGTGAACACTTCACAAGCTTCTTCTTCTTCATGTTCATCACAAATAGATGAGCTTGTGACGTGAGGAGGATCTGGACCAGCAATGGTGATCGTCGGTGCTGGCTGTGAATCAAGATCAGGAGCTGGAACAATGTCATTAGCTGCTGAATTTTTGGGCAGCAGCACCACTTCTTCCTCTTCTTCAACAAAAATACTCTCCCCTGCGGATATGGATAGGACCTGCAATATTTGAACTAGTACCTGGGCTAGCTTCATCAAAAGAAACCTCACAAGTCTCCACAATTTTGTTAGTATCAAGTAAAAGCACACGGTAGCCTCTAGTATGAGATGGATAACCAAGAAACATGCCATCAACAGATCTAGCTTCAAATTTATCAAGATTACCATGTTTCTTAACAAAGCATTTGCAACCAAAGACCCTAAAGTGTGTGACACTAGGCCTATGTCCAAACCTGAGCTCATATGGTGTTTTACCTAGCTTAGCACGCAAGGAAACACGATTAGAGACATAACAAGCGGTTGCAATTGCATCAGCCCAAAATTTCCTAGGAGTTTGATATTCATCAAGCATAGTCCTAGCCATCTCAACTAAGGTTCTGTTCTTTCTCTCTACAACACCATTTCGTTGAGGTACATATGGTGAAGAAAATTAATGATCTATTGCATTTTCAGCACAAACGTGATCAAATGATTGATTTTTAAATTCGGTTCCATTATCACTTCTAATTGCTCTTAAAGATCCTGGGTGATCAATTGATAATCTAAGAAATAAAGTTCTAAAGTGACTAAAAGATTCATTCTTAGATGCCATAAAGTAAACCCAAGAGTATCTAGAATAGTAATTAATAATCACAAGAACATACCATTTACCTCTGAAGGATTGAACACGTGAAGGTCCTACGGTGTCAAGGTGTAAAAGTTGACCCGGTTCAGTTGTCATGGTCATTGTGAGAGGAGCATGTGAACCTACAACCATCTTAGCATGTCTACAAGAAGAGCACACAATTTCTTTGTCCCCTTTAAGCTTAGGCAGCCCACGTATGCAATCAAGAGCACTAACATGCGTGAGATGATCAAAGCCTACGTGACCAAGTCTACGATGCCATAAATATAAATCTTTGGAATCATTTGCAACTATACATCTATGCTTAGAGGAAGACATATCAAAATCAGATTTAAAAACTCTTCCAAACCGAGACATGTTAAAAATAAGCTCACTATTTGGACCTACAACTTTGCAGCAGTTTCTATTGAAAATAATTTCCAGATTTTCATCTAGCAATTGTGAAACAGAAAGCAAGTTGTATTTCAAATTTTTGACAAGTGCCACATCCTTCAAAGTGTAGTGATCTTTTACTCTAACCGAACCCTTAGCAATTATAGGAGTTGAAGAATTATCAGCAAAATTAACATTCTCTACACGTGACATAAAAGGGAGAGAGGAGAACCATTCTTTGTTACCGGTCATGTGGCGTGAGCAACCTGAATCCGCAATCCAAATGTTCTCCTTCCTCAAGCGTGTAACCTACATAAAAGCATAATACGTCGATGACTCAATACTGGGGTTAGTTAAAAGGCATTTAGGAATCCAGTACTGAGTCACACGACGTCCAGCAGGAATAAAATGCGAAAGCTGAGATAAAACAGCAGGTTTATGAGTCAAAGTTTGAGATTTTTTGTTCTTAACTACTGACCTATGAGGTGTTACTTGTGTAGCACGAAAATCAGTAGCTCCGGAGGCAAAAACAGAAGGTCCGGAGGCAAAAACTGAAGCTCCGGAGGCAAAAACTGAAGCTCCGGAGGTAAACTTTGAATATTTCTGACTCATAACAGCAGGTTGCATGTTCCTGACATTCGGTTAATATGTGCAGCAAATTTTGCATGAGAGTTATAAGATCTAGCTTGCATTCTTTCCTTTTTATGTTGTTTAGCTAGTCTATAACAAAAATCTATGACATGACCATCTCTACCACAATAGGTACAATGAAATTTAATTTTGTGTTCATGTCTAGATGAGCATGCAGTATGCTTATTTGAACCCGAATGTGACAACACTCCTGCAGATTTAAAAACCACTTCTTCTTGTTTAGGAACTGTTTGAATCAAACCACTTCCTAATGATTTTACAATTTTAGGTGGATGTTCCTTAGCATGAGCATGTGAATCAAAACCTAAACCATTTTTATCATTGCAAGACTTGGAAGAATTCAGCAGCAAGTTTAGTTTCTTATTCCCATTACAAAACCGATCTAATGTCTTATGCATGTTATCAAGTTTATTTGAAAGATCAAGGCAATTTTCACAAGAAGTTTTTCCTTTTAATTTGCAATTGGAACAATATTTAACTTCATGAGAACGTAAAGCATTGTTCAATATAGAAATTTCTTTCATAGCATCTTGTAGTTTCTTATCAAGATCATCGCAAGTAGAACAATGCAAATCAATTGTAGAACAACAAGCATCTTTCAAGTTTTTATCATTAAGTGCAGCAAGCTTTTTGTTCTTTTCGATTTCAAGTTCAAGTTTATCAAATGTGGAGGTGTGTGCACTTCTTAGAGAGGACAATTGTTCATATATTAAATCACATGAGGAACAAGAATCATCACTAGGAATCAAGTATTCTAAACGATTAATTTCAGATTCTAGTGACTCAATTTTAACAGCATTGTCCCTAAGCTTTTTGTCCTTTTTCTTAACAATAATAGTGGCACGAGAAATAGAATCACACATTTCTTCGCAAGTAGGACATACCTCTTCGTTGTGTCACTGTTGTGTTCTGCATCCTCCATAAATGATTTTGATTTGCCCGCCATGAAGCACAAGTTTGCCAGATCATCTTCATCTTCATCACTTCCAATGTCTACATCACTCGAGCCAAGTTCTTGAAGTGCGGTGATGAAACTATTTATCAGTTTGCATCCTGTAAAACCCTCCTTTTTCTTGTTGGTGTTGCCAAAAGAGGACTTGACTTTATTCTGCTTTTCATCACGGTTAGAAGGACCTGAAAGGTTAGGGCAATCTGTACGAAAGTGTCCTGTCTTACCATATTCAAAGCATCGTTGAGGTCCGGAGCTTCCTCTCCTTCTAGTTCTCACATTTTGCAATGCTTTTGAGAACCTAGTAGAAAGAAGTACTAGCTCCTCCTCTGGAAACTCCTCAATCTGTTCCAGGGTTAGTGAAGACAACAAAGCAAGTTTATTGCTAGATGATTGGTCGGAGCTAGGCATATCACGTTGTGAGACAAATGCAATAGTCTTATTTGGGTTCTTGCATGATATAATGTTAATTTCACGAGTTTTTAGCTTAGAATAAAGCACATCTAATGTAAGAGTACTCATGTCCGTGGATTCACATATGGATGTTACTTTCATCTCCCAAATTGACATGTCTAATGCACTTAGTAATTGCCTAGCATTTTCAGCATCTGAAAAATTAACATTGACGCTACACAAGTTGCTGAGAATTTTATTAAAGCGAGCAAAGAGGTCATCAATGGACTCACCGGGTTACATCTCAAAGCGCATGTATTCTTTCTTGAACATATCCTGTCTTACTTCCCTGATCGTGTTGGATCCTTTGTGGTAGTCACAAAGTGCTCTCCACACATCGTACGCCGATCGGAGGTGTGCAACACGGTCGAAGTCGCTCTGAGTTAGTCCTTGTATGATCAAGTTCCGAGCCTTGTTGTTGTTGTCGACATCTCTCATGTTTGTAGCCGTGACTTGATCGTTTGAAGGCACATCGTAAGGCTTGTACACCTTTTCCCATATTGTGAGACGGGCCGACATACCGACTGAGACAGGGCTCAGCTCATGATACCACTTGTCACAGGTCTGATACCAGCTGTCACAGGCCCAGCTATGTACCAGCTGAGACAGGCCCGACGCCGCCCGTTTAGTCATGGGGGCGGGGCACTCGCCCGGGAATCGCATGGGGTGGTGCTGTATTGTGCGGCACCCAACAGCACATACAAGGAACAATGTATTACATAAAACAATAGCGGAAGCTTACAAGTTTTTCTTTGTAAATAGTTTACATAAAATAGCTATAGCGGAAGTCTATAACAACCCACGTCGAATAACTAAGAGCACTCGAGATAAAGTCCAGCCCGCGGACTCCTCTCGCTAGCAACACGAAGACAAGCAGCAGCGGCTGGGTTCTCCATGTGTTACCTGACTCGGAAGTCTCCGAGTCTCACCGGACAACCTCCATATTAGCATCGATGTTAACCTGCAAAACCACTTATATAGCAAGCGTGAGCACATAGGCTCAGAATTACTGATCCGTCTCTCCTAAACAAGAAACTCTATATGCACGACGGTTGCAATTGGGTTAGCTAGATTTGCATAAGGGACTCGCCTAAGGTTGATCCTTAACTTTCAGATTTTAGGCCTCATTGTGCAGACCTTGAGCCGAAAAGCATCGCAACTCAATAATCAAACAAGAAACGCTTTGTTGCGATGCTCCTTGCACAAAGTAAAGTTTAATGAGCCTATCTATAATTCAATCATGGTTGCAATACACGTTACAGCACAGCCTTATCAAGTTCAAAAGATAACCAGTTTCAGTTGTTACTACGTCAAGACGCAGTGGGCAAGTATGCTCATATATCCGCGAGCAACGGTGATTTGAATCAGTACACGCCCGGACTACATGACACGTACACCCGTACTCTGAGTTGCCGGCAGCAACCTCGACTGACGTTGTACGCGGCCACCTTTCCCAAGATCTTCCACATTGGATGCAGTCCAACTGCCCCGAGTACGCAAGCTCCCTCAAGGTACATACCTGCAGTGGTATGTTCTTAAGTGAGTTACCTCCTGTTACCCTGACACCGAAAGCCTAAGGCAGTTGGAAAAGTTCCACTATAGATCTCCCAAGGTACATCGGTTTCCTGGGTCCCATATAGCCAGTATGCACCCGGTGCACAACTCAAACTTGTCCAACAGGGCCAAGCACGGACGGGCCTTAACCGACACAGGCAGGGCTATGCACGCACGGTCCGCAACCTGCTGCATCTAAACCTCCCTGCCCGGTCTCCATTTCTTATGTGTGAACTTTCCTCATCTTTTCTATTTTTGGACCCGTTCCGAGTAAACCAGCCCTAAACTCGCGAGTTGCTTCCAACTACTCGACTTCTACCGAACCTTGCCTACTAACATTTAGCGTAGCCAAATCCACTCGTGGATGTGATATTCTACCCTTT
This sequence comes from Neostapfia colusana, assembly GCA_030760725.1. Taxonomy (NCBI): domain Eukaryota; kingdom Viridiplantae; phylum Streptophyta; class Magnoliopsida; order Poales; family Poaceae; genus Neostapfia; species Neostapfia colusana. The sequence goes on along the minus strand of JASWHV010000001.1, from coordinate 131,212,250 downwards.
CTCTCTTAGGTATTTCTGGTCATGCAAGTGGGGTTTTCAATATCAACTAGACCTAATGCAATCAACGATGCAAAGCTATGATCTCTAGAAATGAAAATACTTTATAAAACTGTTCAAATGCAAACCGGGGCTTGCCTGTTTTGCAGGTGACTAAGATTGCAATCAGTTAGTGACGATCACTTGGAGCTTGATTACTTGCTTTGCCTTCCTCCTTTATCTTCACTTTAAGTACTCCTCACGTTCTTCACGTAGATGCTACACGATATGATCATGCATATGTATTTAATTGAAAAGCTTTTGCTAACAAGATGTAATGACAGTCTTAAAACTGGAACTCTGTTTAAGAATTTAAAATGACACTGGTGCTAGTGGGTTGGGTTGGGTTTAAACACCATGATCAAAGGTTAAGTGCTTTTCCCACTTAAGTGTTGATCACCTTAAGAGGTTACACATGACAGTGGTGATCCAGAGCTCCAATGGGGCTGAAAATTTTCATGTGAGTTCCTTGTCACAAGAAAGCCATCTGGACCAAAATTAGCACTTTTCATTGAGTGGTTTATCCAGAACAATTCTCTAAGTAATTAAGCAAAGAGGAATTAATTCTGAGGTAACACCCATGTTCATGTCAAACTCAGTGAACCACAATTTCAATTATAGTTCATAGAGCTTGTATGAATTTTCCTAGGATTTTTGGAGCTAAGAATTGCCCAGAACTGAATTTACAAGTTTTGGAAATTCTCTGAAAATGTCTCTGTATTCAATTGGACACAGCAACTTACAATCCGAATTACCCTGATCAGATCAACTCCAAATGAGCTGAAACTTTTACAGGAGTCTAATAACACCCTAAAGAATATTCTGACAAAATTTGAGTATTTTTGGATAAAACAAACTCCCTCTAAAATTCTTTTGCTGAAAAGCTTTAAAGAATTTTCCAGAACTAAATAAAGACTTTCATAAAAATTGTGTTGCATATTTGGATAGAGTTTGTCTAACCCAATTTGAATCACTAAATTTGGAGGTTCCTAGCAAAAGTTATGCTCTTCTAAAGTTTGTGGAAAAACCTGGGATTTGAATAAATCCGGGAAAAGTTTAAATCTGATTGTGGGTCCAGGGGACACGTGTCTGTTGCCGGGAGAGCGCCACACGGGGTCACAGGATTGTTTCCCGCGCTGTCACAGACGATCCAGCGCCACAGAGTATCCAGCTCCTGTTTCTGTGTGACTGACGCATGGGGCCGGCAGCCTTCTTCAACCTCCAGCCGCCCGCGCGCCCGCGCCGCCGTGGCTCGCCGGAGTTACCTCGAATTCGGTCGTACGGCCACCTCCGACGCTTAAACTCGCCGTCAGGACCTCATTTTGTGCGAGGAACACGCTGGTGTGACTTCCACAGACTGGCGACGTCTCTAAACCACCCCGCACCGGTGCTGCGGCTTGGATGAAGTCCGGCGACGTTACCCCGACGCCCTAAGCCTCCCAAGCTCCGGTTTCCAGGTTCTAAAGCACCGGCGGACGCTAAGGAACATCGACATGGGAATGAAACGGCTCGGAGATGGCTCTGAACTAGGGTTCACCGTGCATCCGAACCTTCCCGCCATAGCCACCGTCAGAAAGACCGGAAATACGCCGTGCACCGTGCATTTCATGTGAGGCTTCAAAAGCAAACTGGTGCGCCCTCAAGTCTAGCCCGTGTGTGCGAAGTTTTGTTGTGTCTAAACAAAAATAAATCGGGAATTTCATGGAATCATACCCGTAGGTCGGTTTACACCGGCCGGAGAGGATTTCTGAAATTCGTTGGCAAGACGCGAAGACAAGCTATGTGCTTCGGATGGAAGCTGCAGGAAGCTCCTGCGCGTCCAAGGGCCCTCTTTCTTGGTCGTGAAGACCACTCTGTGGAGCTGCCCACGAGAGCCGTCGGTGGCGGTTTCTTCCGGCCGCCGCTGAAACTGGGGTACCTCGGTGTGGAGAGCAAGAATTTCCTCGGTGAGGGCACGAGGAGGTCGTGGGAAGGTTTGTGGTGTTGTTCGGCTGCTCAAACGAAGTTTTTCACGTGACCTAAGTGTGTGGCCGAGCGATCGACGCACAGCGGCAGTGCTCGGTCTGTTTTCTCGCGCGAGGAGGAAGAACAGCGTTGAGGCTTTGGTGATGAGGGCGAAAGGGGGGGCACGGCTTTGTTTAAAGGCGTCCAGGCAGCTCTCCAGCGCGGTGGAATCTCAACAGGAGGTGGCTGCTGGCTGAGCACGGTGTCGCCCGGAGAAGAATCGATTCTGCCGTTGCTTCACGTGGAAGTTGAAAAACAGAGACCCAACACTGTGAGATCTTTTGCAATTTTCAGCTTTCCTCAATGACCTGTGGCACCCACAGTTCAGTCCTTCCTTATCCCTCTAAAATATCTTCCAAAGTTTGAATATGATGGAATTCAATTATGGAAGTTTAAATCTGAGAGGCATTTGGACAATTGAGCAAGTTTCATCCAAATTCCAACATGCATTTCAATTCTTTGTTATTTAAAGTCCATTTTGGAAAATGGGTTGCAAACATTTCAACAAATCATGAAACTTTGCACACCCACTAATTTGGACCCAAGGAATTCAAATATGAAATCTGATTTTCATTTTGGCTGGTGCAAATGAGATTTGTAGCACAACAGTTTTGAAATTCATAGTGTTGCTCTCATTTGAATTTGGAGTTGAACAAGTTTGTTCCAAATCTGACTTTAGTTTTCTCACAGATATGGGAACTTCCCACCTTGGTTTTATACCCCTCTTGGTTTTCCAAGCCTTCAAATAAGCATTTGAACTTGTGTGAAGAAAACCCTCATGTGTGTTATCACATGTGGAAAAAGTTTTAACAAGTCCCAAATTTCATTCATATGAAACCATCTTTTGTAAACAAGAGTTTCTTTGTATTCATATTTTTGGGACCTTTACATTCCTCCCCCCTTCAAAGGAATCTCGTCCCGAGATTACAAAAGAAGAACGAGACGGGAGGTAATTACAAAGTTTAAGACAAAAGCTCCGGATAGTTCTTGTGGATGTAATCTTCGGTTTCCCACGTCGCCTGTTCCGGGGTATGATTACTCCACAGGACTTTGTAAAATTTCAAAGTCCGGTTCCAGGTGATCCGGGTCTTTTCGTCGATAATCTGTATAGGTTGCTCGACATAGGTGAGATCCGGCTTCAACTCGTCGATGTCTTCGGTGCGGACAGCAGCGGTAAACTTGAGACACTTCCACAGCTGGGACACGTGAAATATGTCGTGAATACCGGCAAGGCTTGCCGGTAGTTCCAGCCGGTAGGCTACAGTTCCGCACTTCTCCGTTATGGTGAATGGACTGATGAATCGGGGAGCAAGTTTCCCCTTGACACCGAACCGATGAATCCCTTTTATAGGAGACACACGAAGATACACGTGCTCTCCGCCTTCGAAGTGCAGCAGTCGACGTCTCTGGTCCGCGTAGCTCTTTTGACGAGATTGGGCAGCTTTGAGGTTCTCTTGTATTATCCGAACTCTCTCTTCGGCTTCATTGACAAGATCAACCCCGAATGTTACTCGTTCACCGGATTCACACCAATTTAATGGTGTACGGCACTTCCGGCCGTATAGAGCTTCATATGGTGCCATTTTGATGCTCGTCTGATATCCGTTGTTGTACGAGAACTCCGCCAGTGGTAAGTGATCATCCCAGCTCTTACCGTGGTGGATGGCACATGCTCTTAGCATATCTTCCAGTATTTGATTCACCCTCTCAGTTTGCCCATCGGTTTGAGGGTGATACGCAGAGCTTCTAATCAACTTCGTCCCCAAGGATGCGTGTAGCTGCTCCCAGAAACGGGCTACAAACAGCGATCCTCTATCTGATACAATGGTACGGGGAACTCCATGTAAGCACAAGATCCGTGCTATGTACAGCTCCGCATACTGCTTTGCGTTATACCTAGTATGCACAGGGATGAAATGTGCTGATTTGGTTAACTGGTCCACAATGACCCAAATCGAATCATGGTTGTGGGAGGTCATCGGCAACCCAATGATGAAGTCCATACTCAAGTCTTCCCACTTCCATGCCGGTATTTGCAATGGCTGCAACAGGTCTGACTTCTTTACATGGTCGGCCTTGACTCTTCGACACGTATCACACTCTGAAACGTATTTTGCAACCTCACGTTTCATACGTGTCCACCAAAACTTCTTCCAGAGATCTTGGTACATTTTATTACTGCCCGGATAGATGGAAAACTTGGACAAATGAGCTGCGTATAGAATTTTCTTCCGTAGTCCCATATCCCGGGGTACTACAATCCGGTCATTGAACAACAAAGTACCTTCATTATCCTTCCGGAAGCACTTCATTTCTCCATTGTCTATCCTTCGCCGTATGTGAAACATACCCTTGTCTTTTCATTGAGCTTCAATGATCTCCTCTCGGATGGTAGGAATGAGAGCGAGATTATAGAGAGCTCCATACGGGACGACACGGAGGCTTGGTTCTTCATCATCCATTTCAGCAACAGTTAGGTGATGGATATGCGCCTTACGACTAAGCGCATCGGCGACCACATTCGCCTTTCCTGGATGATAATGAATCTCAAGTCCATAGTCTTTAATGAGCTCTAGCCATCTTTGTTGCCTCATGTTCAGTTCTTTCTGAGTGAAGATGTACTTCAAGATCTTGTGGTCGGTGTAGAGGTGTACAAGATTTCCGAGCACGTAATGCCTCCACATCTTCAAAGCAAGGACCACGGCAGCTAACTCAAGATCATGAGTTGGATAATGCTGCTCGTGATTTCTGAGTTGACGAGATCCATAAGCGACCACTCGTCTATCTTGCATCAGCACGCAGCCAAGACCGATGCCAGCTGCATCGCAATACACGTCGAATGGCTTTGTCGTATCCGGTTGAACAAGAACTGGGGCTATTGTAAGATGCTTCACTAGGGTCTTGAAAGCTTGTTCACATGCAGCACCCCATACAAATCTGGTATTCTTCTTTAATAATTCCGTCATCGGTTTAGCAATTTTGGAGAAACCCGGAATGAACCTCCGGTAATAACCCGCTAAACCGAGGAAGCTACGGGTTTCATGCACAGACTTTGGTGACTCCCATTTCTGCACATGGATAATAATTATTCGGATCTACAGCGATGCCCTTCACTGAAATAATGTGTCTGAGAAACGGTATTTGATTAATCCAGAATTCACACTTGCTGAATTTTGCATAGATCTGATGATCTCGTTATCTTTGTAGCACAATATGCAGATGTTCAACATGTTCTTCCTCTGACTTGGAGTACACCAAGATATCGTCGATGAAGACAACGACGAATTTATCCAACTCTGGCATGAACACTGAATTCATCAGGTACATAAAGTGTGCCGGGGCGTTGGTTAAACCAAAAGACATAACGAGATACTCATACAGCCCGTACCTCGTTGAGAATGCCGTCTTCGGAATATCTTCTGCCCGGATCTTAATCTGGTGATATCCGGACCGAAGATCCATCTTTGAAAATACCTTCGCACCCACTAATTGATCGAAGAGCATATCAATGCGAGGTAGTGGATACTTGTTCTTGATGGTAACGGCGTTCAAAGGACGATAATCAACACAAAGCCGTAGTGTTCCGTCCTTCTTCTTGACAAACAATGCTGAACAACCCTGTGGCGGACCGGTGCCCGCTCATCCAGGATCGCAGAGGGTGGTGCCGCACGATGCGACACCCGACAGCACACGTCATAAGAACACAATATATTACATGGGAAAACAACTGAACTGTACAAAGTAGTACAATACTCAGTTACAAACTATTGTCTTTATTACACAGCGGAAGTCTACTATTCTACAACCACGCCCGCCTATCTAGCAAAAGTTGGTTGCCCAGCCCTAGGGCAACCCACACTAGCTGCACTCCTCAGCTCAGTGCGGCGTGTACGGCTCCCACTCAGCCGTGGTCCCCGACGGAGGGTAACCCTCGCCGGTGGACTCGTACTCCGAGTCCGTGGGTGGCTCCTCACCTGAAAAACACTTAAGCAGCAACCGTGAGCACGATGGCTCAACAAGACTTAACCGACTCACCTAAGCATGAAACTCTACATGAAGTGTACAATGACATAGGATTGTAATGTTGCAGCAAATGGACATGCCTACAAGTTCATCCTTAGTTCATCTTTTAGCAACAAGTTAACAGTTCAGGAAACTAAAATTTAGTAAGCAATATTTGGTGGCACACATGTAGCAATACAATTATATCATACCAGCAAGATTGAATCATCACATTTCATACATTAGTCTACGTTACGAAGCAGTGAACAAGCGGTACCCGTCACCGCGAGGAACGGCGAATCGACTCAATATACACCTGCAGGGAAAACCCAAAGAGCACGTCACGTACGCCCACCCGTGGAGCTGCACAGCACGCTCACTCGATGTCGTACGGGACAACCTTTCACCCAACAGCCCAAACGTCGAACCGGTCGCACCGAAACGAGCAGGAGGTTCCCCACACGGAGCATCTCTCTATGCCCGTTGGCAGATTTCCACCTTGCTGCCCTCAGCCTACACCTATAAATCGGTGCGTTATGCCTCGACGCCTGGAGGTTTAGGCTACATCGGTTTATCGGGGCCCATATATCCGATATGCCTTCGGTACGTTCAATACTTGTTCAGCAGGGCCGCACACGGATCGGTCCTCAATCGACACGGGCAGGGCTGCGCACACAAGACTTCATCTTGCTGCGCCCTAGCCCCTGCCTAGTCTCATTTTCATTACTAAAGTGATCTCACATCACTCAACCGAACCCGTGTGTCCCAAGCCTATCTCGCGAGTAGAATCCAACTACTCGACTTGTACAGAAGTCCTATGAAATTATTAAGCATAGCCTGTCTACTCGAGATCTTAAACACTACCCTCACTCTTATGGAAAAATTCTGGTCATGCAAGTGGGGTTCCATCCATCCTATACCTAATGAACAAGCATACTTCACATGACACATGTAAACAAATTAAAACTTATAAAAAGGTTAATGCAAACCGGGGCTTGCCTTGTTGCTGCTGGTCAGTAGTTAGCTCTTCTTCCGGAAGGAGGAAGTCCAGCACTTCCGGAGTCTCTTCTTCAGTGACTACACGTTTAATGAAATATGACATGTAAATTTAAATGCAATTTGCAAACTGGAATACTTAATTACTAATAACTCTAGCTAGCCCTCCCCTTTGGTTCTGAAATTTGTATGGTGGCTTGGTAGGGTCCTAACCAGAAGACCAAGTTTCATTTGAAACAAAGTTTATTTGAACCTTGTACAAATAAAAGCCCATTGGGTCAATATTTGAGCCTCTAAATAATTCCAGGGGTTTTCATGGCTCCAACCATTACTTTCTGGAAACTAGAATTTAGGATGGTTCTAATGGAGTTGGTTTCATGTCATTTGAAGAATTCTACTGAAAGTTATGCCCTAATTAAGATTGGAGAAAATCTGAAAAATGTTTCTGTACATTTTTCTATTTTCTCAGGGCAGTTCTCTTAATCACCCCATTAGGGTAAATAAATTAACCTGGATGAGTCTGAAAATTTTACTGGGATTCAGGGATTTTCTAATGAACCTCTCAACCAAATTTCAGAATTTTTCATAAAGTAGTTCTCCAGATAAAATTCCCAATAGTTTAAATTTAGGGATTTAATTCTGGAAAACTATTCACTTTCATGAGCTGAATTTGGTATTGCTGGAAAGTACTCAGAATTCTGAGTTCAGAAAAATTTGGTTCATCGAATTTGGAGTTTCCTAGCCAGAGTTCTATGCATGTGAAGTTTGAACTAAAACTGGAAATTCCAAAAATATTTAAATGTCTGCCAGTGGGTCCCACCCGGCAGGTCTCCTCCTTCCTCGCGCCAAACAGGGGTCCGCGGTGGCGCACTCCGGCGAGCGTCGCCGAACCGCTTTCCCGGCCGTCTCCCGACCTCAAACTCGCCGCCCCGCCCTAACTCATGACGCTGAACTCAGCTCGGGGTTCGCCGGCGGCCGTAGCTCACCGGAACAGGGCTCCCGATGGTGACAGCGGCGGTTAGGGTTCTGGCATGGTCGGGAATGCATTACAACGCATCAAAACGATCGGAAAAGGGTCGGAGAGCACCGTGGAAGCTCGAGGGTGATGAAGATGGCCGCCAAACCCCATGAAAAGGTCGGCAACCTAGAGCTCCACGGTGACCCGAGCTATTATCCTATGGCGGCCCGAAAAACAACCAGAACCCGGCCATTTCTGGGTCATATCCCTTGATTCTTGGTCAAGGAGGGCCGCTAGGGAGTGAGGAAGGTGTGTGTAGGCTCACCCGAGCTGGGTTGGACGGTGCAGCTAGAATTTCGGGTTAGACCGACCCCTACCCGGGTGCACTAGCTTTCGGGATTCTTAGGAATTCTCCACGCTCGTTCTATCAATGGCTATGAGGGTTGCAGCTACACGATCTGGAGACTAAGGCGCACCTTTATCGTGTGGAAGTCCGACGGTGAAACTGGCCGTGGTGTGCGGTCCACGGGGAGCAATCCTGGCTTTCCGCCGGGGGCCTCGGTCCTCAGATGCGATCGTCGATTGGTGGCCGAATGAAGTGCTAACGCCGCAAGGTGGTGAGGTAGTTAGCTAGAGCACACACAGGCGCTCCCTTTTTGTGTTGGGAGCTTGGGCAAAGGCCGAGCAGACGTCGGCATGCAGGGGAGAATCGGAGGAGCGGCGCCGGTGACCGAACAGAGCCGGGGCTGTGCTGTTTTGCAGAGAAGCACGCGTACGTCTCGGTGGCGTGTGGAGGGGGTCACGTAGAGGAGAGGGCGAGCTGTTTCCCGGCTGCCAGCGCGAGCAAAGGGAACCAGGAGGTGGCCGGCCGAGGTGATCGGGCGCCGGTGCCTCCGTGTGCTGGCGCGCGGCTTCGACCGAAAAAGAAAAGATCAGGGTAAACTTCTCTGTTAAGTCTGCTGACAAGTGGGACCTCCCCTCAAATTCTTTTTCAAAATATTCTCAATTCTGTTGTGCTAAAATATCCTAAGCTACTCACAATTCAATGTGAGACTTAGTCACCAAGTCTTAGTTTAAATTTGAATTCTCAAATTTGAACTGTGTTTGGCTAAATTTGCTGCATGTTTAAACTGAATTTCAAATTCAGATTTGAATTCTTGCACATTTAGCTCTTGACAAGATGAACTCCAATGAGGATGAAAATTGGTGGGCTTACTCAGAAAAATGTGCTGAGTTTGAATATAAAGCTAACTTTTGAATTTGAGTGATGAAATTTGCGGCAATTTGAATTTACATTCAAATTGGCCTCTTTTTCAAATACCTCCAAAAGTGCCTCAAAAAGTGTTGGATTTACATGAAACTTGGACTGAAACTTCCCAAGACTTTTTAAGTTCTAGGGGTGAGCTCAACCTCTCATGTTCATGTGTAAAAATCCTACTTTGTGAAAGTGAAGGCTTTCCCCTCTAATTACTCTTTTGATGGAGGTTACTTGCTCTTCACCATTTTTCACAAAATATCCACAACAAAAGTGTGGTGTTTTGAAGTGAGGAAAAATTTTAGCAAGTCCCTTTTCTTGGGCTTTTACATCCCTCCCCCCTTAAAAGAATCTCGTCCCGAGATTACAAAAGAAGAGACAGCGATGTAACAGGGACTTACCCGTGTTGAGACGCCATGAACTCCGGGTAATTTGAGCGAAGGAATTCCTCGCTCTCCCACGTCGCTTCTTCGGCGGTGTGGTTGCTCCAGAGTATTTTGTAGAACCACAATGTTCTGCTACGTGTGGTTCGGGCTTTCTCATCAATAATCGCCACTGGATACTCATCATATGTTAAATCCGGTTTCAGCTCGCCGATGTCTTCGGTAGGAACAGCAGCTGTATGCTTTAAACATTTTCGCAGTTGCGAAACATGGAAAACGTCATGGACACCAGCAAGAGATGCCGGTAGCTCCAATCGATACGCCGCTGATCCGCACTTCTCGGTGATAGCATAGGGTCCAATGAAACGGGGAGCGAGCTTCCCCTTGACGCCGAACCGGTGCACGCCCTTCATCGGAGACACGCGGAGCTACACGTGTTCACCGACGTCAAAGTGCAACGGTCTACGTCTCTTATCAGCGTAGATCTTCTGCCGGGATTGAGCGGCCTTCAAATTAGCTTGGATCATCCGAACGCGGTCTTCGGCGTCGTTCACCACATCAACCCCGAATGTGACCCTCTCACCGGACTCGCACCAGTTTAATGGGGTGCGGCATTTGCGACTGTAGAGAGCTTCGTAGGGTGCCATCTTGATACTCGCCTGATAGCCGTTGTTGTACGAGAATTCCACCAATGGTAGGTGATCATCCCAGTTCCTACCATGGTGGATGGCACATGCTCTCAACATGTCTTCCAGAACCTGATTCACCCTCTCTGTTTGGCCATCTGTCTGAGGGTGGTAGGCGGAGCTCCTGATCAGCTTAGTACCCAATGCAGCGTGTAACTGCTCCCAAAAGCGAGATACAAATAATGCACCTCGATCCGATACAATTTTCTTGGGTACCCCATATAAGCATAGGATCTTTGCTATGTACAGCTCCGCATATTTACCGGCACTGTAACGTGTATTCACCGGGATGAAGTGAGCCGTCTTGGTTAACCAATTGACGATTACCCAGATGGAATCATGTTTATTGGAAGTTAGGGGCAATCCCACAATGAAATCCATGCTCACATGTTCCCATTTCCATGCCGGGATCTTCAGGGCTTGCAACAGCCCTGATTTCTTCATGTGATCAGCTTTCACTCGTCTACACGTATCGCACTCGGATACGTACTTCGCTACCTCCTGCTTCATCCGTGTCCACCAAAATTTCTTTTTCAAATCTTGGTACATTTTGTTGCTGCCCGGATGAATGGAGTACTTAGACATATGAGCTTCATCGAGGATTTTCTTCCTCAGCTCCATATCCCGGGGTACGACTATGCGGTCATTGAACCATAGTGTCCCCTCATCATCCTTCCGGAAACATTTGATCTCCCCGTGGTCTATTCGTCTCCAGAGATGTGCCATGCCTTTATCAGTCTTCTGAGCTACAATGATGTCTTCCCTAATGGTAGGGATGAGGGCAAGGTTGTACAGCGACCCATAAGGAACCAAGTATAAACTCGGCTCTTCCTCCTCCACCAGTGTAATGGTGAGGTGATGGACATGTGATTTCCGACTCAATGCGTCGGCAACCACATCCGCCTTGCCGGGGTGGTAATGAATCTTGATCTCATAATCCTTGATCAGTTCTAACCACCTCCTTTGCCTCATGTTCAGCTCCTTCTGGGTGAAAATGTATTTCAAGCTCTTGTGGTCGGTGTAGAGGTGCACCAGATTCCCCAGGAGATAGTGCCTCCACATTTTTAGCGCCAACACCACGGCAGCAAGCTCAAGATCATGAGTCGGATAATGCTGCTCATGGTTCCGAAGTTGGCGTGACCCATAGGCGACCACACGTCCTTCCTGCATCAACACGCAGCCGAGCCCAATACCAGACGCGTCACAATACACGTCGAAGGGCTTTGTTGCATCCGGCTGAGCTAAGACCGGGGCTGTGGTGAGATGCTTCACCAATGCTTGGAACGCTCCTTCACACGCCGTGTTCCAAACATATTTTATTCCCTTCTTCAGCAATTCTGTCATCGGCTTAGCAAGCTTGGAGAAACTTGGAATAAATCTCCGATAGTATCCCGCTAACCCAAGGAAGCTTCTGACTTCATGAACTGAAGTGGGAGCTTTCCATTTCAGTACTTGCTCTATTTTGCTTGGGTCAACCGCAATGCCTTCCGCGGAGATGATATGTCCCAAGAATGGCACTTGGTGACACGACCCCAAGGTCCTGTCGAGCCAGGATCACGCTGAGGGGTGCTGCGTTGCACAGCACCGTATAACACACGTCAAAGGTACAAAGCGGAAGCAGGAATTTTATTACATAAACAGGTCTATGAACATGTTTACATCAAAATAAGTTTAGTCTACACTCGCGGGCGTAGACTAAGCATCAAGTGCACGTTCAGCCCTTGAACGTGTCCTTGCTAGCACACACGCACACTAACTCTGCGGCGTGCACGACTCCCACTCGACGGGGTTCCCCTCCTGGGGTTCCGTCTCCTCCTCGGGAGTCCCTTCCTCATAGAACCCTGCAAAAGCTTCAAACACAAGCAGTGAGCACGAAGGCTCAGCAAGTCTGACCCGTCTCACCTAAACATGAAACTTCTACATGAGGGTAATGGGTTACATGAGGTAAAAATCAGTTGCAAGGACTCGCCTAATTAGTAGAACCTTACTTTCAAGTTTTAGCAGCAGGTTGTGGAGAACCTTACGCTAAGGCACATGAGAGAGCCGCAATCAAACAAGAAACGCATTTCTCTCATGTACTTTGCCCAAAGTTGAAAAGAACTTTAGTTAGCTCTAAGCTACAGCATATCATTAACAATCAATGTCCAGCTTTCAATCAGCAACATTTTAACATGTAACTAGCCTGTTCTTTCTACGTCACGGTACAGTGAACAAGTGGTACTCACTGACCGCGAGGGACGGCGATTATAATCTATTTACACCTGCAGGGTTACCCGAACAACCCGTCACGTACGCCCGTACTCGATGTTGCCTACAACAACCATCACAGACGCCGTACGCGACTACCTTTCACCCGTTAGCCAAATGTTGAACCGGTCCAATCGTCCCGAGCAAGAGGTCTCTGCACACGCATCTCAGTGCTGCCAGCCGATTTACACCTCGAGCTCTCAACCTACCCTCTGAACGACCAGCTATGCCTCAACACCCAGCTACCCGAGTTACATCAGTTTCCTGGTTCCCATATAGCCGGTAGGTCTTCGGTACTGTTCTAGCTTGTTCAACAGGCCCGCACATGGCTCGGTCCTCAATCAACACAAGCGGAGCTACAGCACACAGGCCCCAAAGTCCTGCTGCCCTTAACCTCCGCTTGGTCTCATTTTCTTGCCATGTGTTTCATGTGCTATCACTACCCGAGCAATGTGCCTCTAGTCTATTCTCGCGAGTAGTTCCAACTACTCGACTTGTACCGAATCCTACTCTATCCTAGCAATGCAGTAGCTAACGGGGTTTGCAAGCCTAAACCGAACCCATGGTTCTCTTGGCTATGCAGTGGGGCTTCCAAACAAGACTCTAATGCACAGAATAAAGGAAACAAGTATGTGCTCAAAACAATAAAAATTTGTAAAAAGGTTAATGCAAACCGGAGCTTGCCTTGCTGCTCTTGGTCGTAGGCTAGCTGTTCCTCCGGAGTAACGAAGTCTAGGACTTTGGGTTCCTCCTCGACCTTAGCGACTACATGATATAAGAAACATATGTATCAATTTACTGCATTTATATTAACTTTGAAGTTGTGAAGCCTATAACCCTTGCTAGACAGACCTAATGACTGTGAAACTTTTACTGTTGCTTGGTTACAACCTAAACAGAGACTTGGCCAAGTTTTAGTTGCAGCAAAGCTCATTTGAGCCCTCCACAATTAATTATGTCCTTGACCTTAATTGGAACTCTTAGGGTGTTCTAGGAATTTTCATGAAGCAAACTATGACTTTCTGAAAACTAAATTTTCAGAGGGTTCTAATGGAGTTGGTCTAACTTAATTTGAAGGTTCCTAACTAAAGTTATGAGCTAAACAATTTCAGAGAAAATTCTGAAAATGTTTCTGAACATTTTCTATTTTCTCTGGAACAGTTTCACTAATCACACCGTTAGGTGGATCTAATGAGCTCAAATGGATCTGAAATTTTTATGGTAGTTCAGGGATATTTTGGTGAACATCCCAGCAAAATTTCAGGATTTTCCTCCAAAGGATTCTCCAGTTAAAATTCCTAACAGTTTAAACTTTGAGGATTTAATTCTGGGTAATTAAGGAATTTCATGAATTGAAACTTGATTTGCTGGAAAGTACTCAGAGAGCTGAATCCAGCAAAATTTGGTTCACTCAATTTTGATTTTTCTAGCCCAAGTTATGAGGATTTGAAGTTTGGAAGGATTCTGAAAATCGGGGAAAAGTTTAAACTCTCGGGGCCCGCGGGGACATGTGTCGAGCGCGGAGGTGTCCGGCACACCGGGGATACCACATGTGTCGAGCGCGGAGGTGTCCGCCACACCGGAGCTCACAGGGTATTTGCGCGCCAGCACAGCCGATCCCCGGCCACACCCGATCCCGATTTAAATTCTTCAGCCGCTGACATGTGGGCCAGCCGGCTTCGTCTCCCTCCCGCCGTTCTCTCGCGCCCGCGCCGCCGACCTCGCCGGAGCAGATTCGGAGCTCGCCGGCTCGCCGCTGCCGGACCTCCCATGGGATGAAACTCGCCGCCAGGGGGTGGTCGACGTCGAGGAACACGTCGGTGGTGTCAGATCGGGCTGGGGGTGACCGGAAATAGCTCGGCGACGTGCCGCGGCCTCGGTTGAGGTTCGGTGCTGTCGACCGTGGGTCCTAACCCGCCAACACCTCGAACAAACGGTCCTACAGCATCAGCGTACCTCTAGGAAGCTCGACAAGGTGTCAACAGGGTTCAGGGATGGCGGTAAGTCGGTCGGCACCGTGTGACCGATCGTGCCCGCCATGACCGCCCTCGATCGAGCTCGAAATTCGTCACTCCTAGACAGTTTCACACTACGGATGCAGAAAAGAACTTGATCGCCGGCTAGTCCAGCGTCTACGTGCAAGATTTGATGACCTTCGAAAGATCATAGAGCGAAAATTTAAAGAAGCCGTACCGGAAGCTCAGTTTAAGGTTGCCGGAGCAAAAACTGAGAATTCGCCGGCGAGAGTTCACGACGTGGCTTGAGCTTCAGGTGGAAGCAGTGTGGAGTCCGTACGCTCCTGTTGCCGCCCTTGCTCGGCCGTGGAAGTGGTTGCAGCGTGCTGCCCGCGTGAGACCGATCGCCGTCCTTCAGCTAAACTGCGGCGGTCGTCGTTGGTCACGGGAACAGGGGCTGAAACCAGGTGGTCCAGGCGTTGGGAGGATGGTGCGCGACCTCCGGTGGCTGTCTAGCAGCTTAGGAACGAAGGAGATTGTTTTGCTGGTTTTCCCGATTGAGCAGAGAGCTGTGGCGAGAAACGATGCCGCTGCTCGGTTTTTGCCCGCGAGAAGATAAAGCCGGCCGACTCCTGCTCAGTGGAGGCGGTGCCGGTCGCATGGGGGTGCGAGCAAGCCGCCCTGACGCCAGCGCGCGGAGAGGGAAGCAGCTGGTGGCGCCGGTAGCTGCTCGATGGCACAGCCGACAGCTGCTCGGTGGAATTTCCCACCGAGAGTCTGACTTTGGGTGAAAGTTTCTCCTTCTTCCCTCTATGACATGTGGGTCCCACTCGGGGTTTTAACCTCTGGAATTTACTCCTAATCACTGTAGTAAACAGTGAACCCCATACTACCCTTGGCAATTCAAATTATTCACCCATGAGCCATTTCAATTGATCAAAGTTCAAATGAGGTTTGGTTTGAATGAATTTCAGCACAAGTTCAGTTTGAAATTCAAATAAAGTTTGAATTTCTCCCCCTTAGCTCATGTCAAGACCAACTCCAAATGGAGTGAAAATTGGTGTGTGAGCTCACAAAAATGTGCTGAGTAAGAATATGCCATCCACTTTTAAATTCATGGGATAAAATCCGTTTGAATTTGAACATGGTTTCAAACTGCCCTCTTCCTAACTATACCCAAACTGACCTCGAAAAGGTTTTGTATTTGGGTGAAATTTGGCATGGACATCCTTAGTAAAGTGTAGGAGTTCTCATATGTCCAGCCCATCTATATCACATGTGGGAAATACCACTTTTGCAATGTGTGAGTTTGTTCTCTAATGAGCATGTTGATAATTGTTACTTGCTCTTCATTTGTGTTCATCATTCTTCCTCAAATTAGGTGTGTGGTGTGGTGATGAACACTGCAAATGTGTGTCAAAAACTGAGGCCCTTACATTCCTCCCCCCTTAAAAGAATCTCGTCCCGAGATTATAAGGTGAAAATGAGAGAGAGGACGGTGGAAAATTACCGGATATGCGACGTGAAAAATTCGGGGTAGTTAGTGTGAAGGAATTCTTCGCTCTCCCAGGTCGCTTCGTCCATGGAGTGATTACTCCATAGAACCTTGTAGAACCACAACGTACGGTTGCGTGTGGTTCGGGCCTTTTCATCAATAATCTGCACCGGTTTCTCCCGATAGGTGAGATCCGGTTGCAGTTCTTCAATGTCTTCCAGCTGAACGGTAGTTGATAGCTTGAGACACTTCCTCAGCTGGGAAATGTGAAATACGTCGTGCACACCAGAAAGTGCTTCTGGTAACTTCAGCCGGTATGCCACTGATCCACATCTCTCGGAAATCTGGAATGGACCTATGAATCGGGGTGCCAACTTTCCCCTCACCCCAAACCTGTTTACGCCCTTTATTGGAGACACCCGTAGATATACGTGCTCTCCAACTTCGAATTGTAATGGGCGCCTTCTCTGGTCCGCATACAGTTTCTGTCGGGATTGAGCGGCTTTTAGGTTCGCTTGAATCAGTCGAACCTTTTCTTCCGCGTTGTTGACAAGGTCAATCCCGAAGGTAACCCTTTCGCCAGACTCACACCAGTTCAAAGGTGTGCGGCATTTCCTACCGTATAGCGCCTCGTAGGGAGCCATCTTGATGCTGGCTTTGTACCCATTGTTGAACGAGAACTCAGCTAACGGCAAGTGATCATCCCAATTCTTGCCGTGGTTGATAGCGCAAGCTCGTAGCATGTCTTCTAGAATCTGATTTACCCGCTCGGTTTGTCCATCCGTCTGTGGGTGGTAGGCTGAACTACGGATCAGCTTCGTCCCCAAGGCAGCGTGCAGCTGCTCCCAAAAACGGGACACAAATAAAGTGCCCCGGTCCGATATGATGGTACGGGGTACGCCGTATAAGCATAGGATCCGTGAGATGTACAGTTCAGCGTACTTCTTGGCGTTGTAGTTGGTGTTGACCGGGATGAAATGGGCAACTTTGGTGAGCCGATCGACGATCACCCACACGGAATCATGTTTCTGTAAGGTGGTGGGTAAACCGACGATGAAATCCATGCTCACGTCCTCCCACTTCCAGGCAGAAATGCCCAGTGGTTGCAGCAGTCCCGGTTTCCGCATATGATCTGCCTTCACCCTTCGACATGTATCACACTCTGACACGTATTTTGCAACTTCACGCTTCATCCGTGTCCACCAAAACTTTCTTCGGAGTTCTTGATACATCTTGTTGCTGCCGGGGTGAATAGAAAACTTTGATAAGTGAGCCTCATCAAAGATTTTCTTCCGTAATTCCAGGTTACGGGGTACAACGATCCGGTCCTTGAACCATAGGACGTCGTCTCCGTCTTTCCGGAAACATTTCAGTTCCCCACTATCTACACGTCTCCGCAAATGTGACATGCCCTTGTCATTCTTCTGGGCTGCCGCTATCTCTTCCCGGATGGTGGGGATCAAAGATAGGTTGTAGAGAGTTCCGTGTGGAATCACATGTAGTGGTGGTTCGCTCTCTTCCAACGGTGTGATGGTCAGAGTATTGACGTGTGACTTGCGGCTCAGCGCATCTGCCACTACGTTTGCCTTGCCCGGATGATAATGGATCTCTATCTCGTAATCCTTTATCAGTTCTAACCATCTTCGTTGCCTCATGTTCAGCTCTTTCTGAGTGAATATGTACTTGAGGCTTTTGTGGTCGGTATATAAATGTACGAGGTTACCGAGTAGGTAGTGCCTCCACATTTTGAGTGCGAGTACCACGGCAGCGAGCTCCAAGTCGTGAGTTGGATAATTCTGCTCATGGTTCCTAAGCTGCCGTGATCCATACGCGACCACTCTTCGGTCTTGCATCAGCACACATCCAAGCCCAATGTCGGATGCATCGCAGTACACATCGAACGGTTTTGTTGTGTCTGGCTGCGCCAAAACCGGTGCTGATGTCAGGTGTTTAACTAAAGCCTTGAATGCTGCTTCACATGCTGGACTCCAAACATATTTGGTAGCCTTCTTCAGCAGCTCTGTCATTGGCTTGGCAATCTTCGTGAAGTTCGGAATGAACCTCCGATAATATCCCGCCAGTCCGAGGAAACTCCGTACCTCGTGAACAGTTCTCGGGGATTTCCAATTCAGCACTTGAGTGATCTTGCTCGGGTCCACAGCGATACCCTCCGCTGAGATGATATGCCCGAGGAAAGGCACTTGCGATATCCAAAACTCGCATTTGCTGAATTTTGCGTATAACTTGTGATCCCGCAGCCATTGCAAGACTATACGCAAATGTTGTTTGTGATCTTCCTCCGACTTGGAATATACCAGGATGTTGTCGATGAAGACCACGATAAACTTGTCCAGCTCCGGCATGAATACCGAGTTCATTAGGTACATGAAGTGAGCTGGAGCATTGGTGAGGCCGAAGGACATGACCAGGTACTCATAAAGTCCGTACCTTGTCGAGAAAGCTGTCTTTGGAATGTCCTCCGCCCTTATCTTAATATGATGGTACCCGGATCTTAAATCCATCTTGGAAAAGATCTTTGCTTCGACCAACTGATCAAACAACATGTCGATCCGTGGCAACGGGTACTTGTTCTTGATGGTTACGGCATTTAATGGACGGTAGTCCACGCAAAGCCGCAACGTCTCATCCTTCTTCTTGACAAATAATGCCGAACAGCCCCATGGCGAGGAGCTCGGCCTAATAAAACCCTTCTCCAGAAGGTCCGTGAGCTGAGTCTTCAGTTCAGCCAACTCCTTGGGCGCCATTTTGTACGGCCTTCGGGACATTGGCATGGTTCCCGGTGCAAGTTCAATCTTGAACTCCACCTCTCTATCGGGTGGCGTTCCCGGTAAATCATCCGGGAATACATCAGGGAACTCTCGGACCACCGGAATATCTTCCAATCTGATGGTTGTAGCTTGATAGATACTTGGAAGTTTTATTTCTGGACTGTCCAGAAACAATGAGTGAGACTCGTGCACGACTCGGAGGACGGTGTCTAAAACAGCGCCGTGGCGGGTTAACCACGACATCCCTAAGATGACATCGACCTTTTGTCCCTCTAAGATTATGAGAGACGTAGGGTAAACTCTACCCTCTAAGCACAATGGCGCTTTTGGGACCATCATGCTTGCTGAAATTTTCCCACCCGGTGAACAGATCACATAAGGACTATCGGTGGGTAGTATTTGCAAGCTATAGTTATCAATGAAAGCTTGGCTAATGAAGCTATGCGTGGCGCCTGAATCAAATAGTACTATAGCGGGATGCTGGTGGAGTTGGAACATACCCGCAAGGATTGGCTCGCCCTCCGGCACGTCCTCAATGGCAAGCTGGTGGACGGTACCGGGCCTAGCGTTTGCCCGCCGCGCATTAGTAGGGTTCTGGGGTTGATTCCTCCCAGGAAACTGTGGTGCCACTCCGCCGCCTTGTCTCTCCGGGCAACTGCTCGCGAAGTGCCCTGGACGACCACACTTGTAACATGTGGCCGCTGCTGGTGGAGTGCTTGGGGGACGAAAGCCCGGCATGCGTTGCTGAGGTGCAAACGCACGCGGCATCGCCCGCTGCTGTTGTTGTTGTTGCGGTGGTGCTGGCAGTACCGGCCTGAATGCCGGTGAAGAGTACGGCTGACTGCGGAATGGCATCGACCGCTGTGGTGGCTGCCAGCGTGAACCTGATGGTGGGCGATTCACCATCCAAAACTTCTGAGAAGGACCGCCTCCTTCTCCGCTGCTCTGCGGCACGCTTCGCTTCCTCTGCGCCGCCGCTAACTCCTTGCCGGAGTCATCCTGAACAATCGCAGCATCAATAATGTCGTTGAGGCTGCCGCGATTGAACATCGCCAATTTGTCCTTCAGGAGCGGGTTAAGCCCCTGGTAAAAGTGGTCTCGCCGCTTCTCGTCGGTATCAGCATGATACGACGCATATAGCGCGAGATCGTTAAACGCCCTGGAGTATTCCAGTGCATTTCGGCTCCCTTGTTGCAGGTGTAAGAACTCCTGCGTCTTCCTCTTCATCAGACCTGGCGGTATATGATAGGCCCTGAAGGCCGTCCGGAACTCCGTCCAGGTCATCACGCGGTCGGTGGGTTGTGAAGCACAGAAGTTGGCCCACCACGCGCTCGCGGATCCTTGGAGCTGCTGGACCGCGAACTGAGTCTTGCGCTGCTCGCTGATTTGGAGCAGCCCGAACTTCATCTCTATGGCGTGGAGCCAGTTGTCCGCGTCAAGTGGTTCATCCGCCCTTGAGAATACAGGGGGATGAGTCGCCAGGAAGTCGGAGTAGGAGCTCTGTTGGCGCTCCTCACGATCTTGACGTCTCTCCGGGCGAGATGTATTAGCGATAAGCGTTTGCAGCAACTCCGTGTGCTGCTGATGTGAACCCGCCATTGCCGCGACGATGTCGGCCAATGTAACCGTTGGCAGTGGCGGTGGCGGTGTTTGCTGTTGCTGTTGTTGTCCCGAGGAGTCCTCGGGAGGCGGTTGGGAGGTCTCTCCCCCTTGACTGGTACCCCCAACGTCAGGGTTGGCACGAGTACGCGTCATTCTGAAATTCAACGCAGCAGCAATTAGCACATGTCTTACTTAAAATTCCATACGCAACAGTAGGTATTGAAGTGATACATGATTGATTTGCACAACATTCATATATATTGATAAAGCATAAACTTTATACAAGATACATTATTCTCGGATCTCCGAGAAGTCGTGCTCATGTCGTCACTACCTATACATACGCTACTGTCTACACGACATGTCACCGATTACAAAAGTTGGGTTACGCTACCCTGGCTGCCCTACTTGGCAACCGTAACCCCCTACTCGGAGTAGAACTCGACCTCCTGTGGGTCGTCCTCCTCCGGTACCTCTGCTAGTGGCTCTGGATCTACCACCTCTTCTCCCATTCCGGGTTCTCCCATTGCTGGAAGTCCCAAGACCACCGGTACGCCTAACACCGGGGACACGAGGTCCTGCAAAGCATGCACCTCGTCCATAGCTTGGTTGTAGTCCTCTTCCCAGCCTTGTCCTTCCTCGATAGCGTCGTCCCACTCTTGAGTAAGGTCCTCATTCTGCTGGGTTAGGGTCTGCACCAGCTCTTGCAACGCCGCGATATCAACACGGCTCTTCTTCTTTGCCTTCTTCAGACGACGCAACTGATTGTGTTGTTCATTCAGTCGCTTGATCGTCGGAAGGAGCACATTGCGGTGTGCGCTGTGAGCACTCACGAAATGATCTCCACGGCTTGTGCTCTCCTTGAGCTTTGTGGCGAGATGCTCCGTATGAACAGCTTGGCTGTCCATCACGGCGTTTCCCGCCCTCATCTGGAGGCTGAGATTTGCCTCCGCGGAGTTGTACCTTGGGCAACTCGGGTCCATTGCCTCCAGGTACCTCTCTTCCCACACATGCTGAGCTCGCCCCTCCACCGGAACGAGTGCGTATGGAGTTCCCTCCATAGCCTGCACGTGTAGATGGCAGAAACGTGACATAGTGTCACGGGCTGCCACTTGCCACATCCCTTCCGGTTGTCTTCCTCTCACCGTGATGGTGAATGGCACCCAACCGGGTGGCGTAGGTCCTGCAGGGACTTCGACATGGGTTGTCCACGTCTTGTTCCCCTCTTCGCCTTCTTCCTTGGCGGAGTACTGCGGCATCTGATTGTACCCGAAATATTGGAGCATCTGCCACAATGCTTCCGGGTAGCCGCTACGGTCAGAACAGTGGGAAACTACCCACCCATTCTCCAACTGTTTATCTGCTGTCATCTGTAAAAATATATTTGAGAAATATCAAATATTTATTTAAACAGTAAACCATTGAGTTATAAAATAAGACATGTCATTGAACCCATAAAACTTGGAAACATAGTTCAAATTTTAAACAAATTTGACTGCTGATCTGCTGTTCCCATGACAGCCCTGACCAGTTTCCATTTCAACCTGATTTAGGCCATGTTAAATGCAAAACTAATTCTGGATCTCAACATCAAAGTTAAAGCTAACTTCAATAGTTTTCCAGAAAGTATTTGCTTGGCCTAAGATCTGTCCTGGTTCAAAAGTTATGAGACGTCAAAGTTAACAGAATTTCTGGAGAAAATTGGACAGCAGCTCCCTGCCTTAGGTACTGATTTGATCCAAGAATCCCAGTTAATTCTGTTCCTAATTTGACAAAACTTTCTGTTACAAAGTTGTAACCCATCTCATAAGCTTTCCAGAACTACCTCATTTTCTATTTTTGGATTTTTAAGCAGGAAGTTATGCTTAATTTACAGAGAGTTTAGAGAGAGTCTTTGCTCTGCCCTGTTTTCTGGACAGTTTCAACTTTACTGCATTTTTCGATTGGTTAAGGGATGAAACACCTCTGGACCTCAACAGAAGAGTTGTAAAGCTCTTCCAACGCTTTCCAGAAATGTATCATACGACCCCAACCTCGAAAGAACTCAACCTCTAACCTCTGATTAACTTCAGCCTTGATTCAGCTGAAAAAGAGTGCTCTGTCCTTAACAGCCTATAAGTTGAAAACTTGTTAACTTTGAATATCCTGTTCAAGGGAAGGAGTTACATCAAGTTTTACTACTTTGGATCAAAACCTTCAAGTTTTTAAATGAAGTTGTTCATTTAGTTGGGTGTGACGTCGATGCGTCACCAGATTATGTCGGCACTACGTCCTCACAAAGGAAAAACCTATACCGGACTTAGCCGGTTTCGTTATTTCAGTGGCACTAAACGTCACTTGCACACGGATGCTACATGTCTACCGTTTCGTGGTCAGGCTACCTGCAGAAACCCAAACAATCATCAGACTCGGCTGCACACCGAGCCCGGAATCCATACAGTTAGTACACCCGGCCGTCATCACTCGCCCGGATGTTCTCAAGCCAACGACGCCTTGAGTTACGTGTTCACGTTTTAGACCACGTGACGGGGTCTCCCAAGTTGCACCACGCACGCCAGGGACAGACGTTGCTCGAATACCCCAAACGACATGAAGAGTCGTAGAGGATATCAAAGCGGGTCGGGTTACCTGCCACCCGTGGGGCTCCACCCTTCAGCTTGTGCGCACTGGTGGACAGCGCTTACGTGCACCCCCCAAGACATGAACGTCCCGAGATGCACGATTTTCTGACATAACAAATAGGTTAATATGCCATTTTCTATATGCTAATAACATCCTTATACGGGCTACTAACTCGTTCCTCACTGGATTTTGGAAAAAGAAGACATTTGTACTGTGTTAAACCTCAAGCGAGCTCTGATACCAACGCTGACACGACCCCAAGGTCCTGTCGAGCCAGGATCACGCTGAGGGGTGCTGCGTTGCACAGCACCGTATAACACACGTCAAAGGTACAAAGCGGACGCAGGAATTTTATTACATAAACAGGTCTATGAACATGTTTACATCAAAATAAGTTTAGTCTACACTCGCGGGCGTAGACTAAGCATCAAGTGCACGTTCAGCCCTTGAACGTGTCCTTGCTAGCACACACGCACACTAACTCTGCGGCGTGCATGACTCCCACTCGACGGGGTTCCCCTCCTGGGGTTCCGTCTCCTCTTCGGGAGTCCCTTCCTCATAGAACCCTGCAAAAGCTTCAAACACAAGCAGTGAGCACGAAGGCTCAGCAAGTCTGACCCGTCTCACCTAAACATGAAACTTCTACATGAGGGTAATGGGTTACATGAGGTAAAAATCAGTTGCAAGCACTCGCCTAATTAGTAGAACCTTACTTTCAAGTTTTAGCAGCAGGTTGTGGAGAACCTTACGCTAAGGCACATGAGAGAGCCGCAATCAAACAAGAAACGCATTTTTCTCATGTACTTTGCCCAAAGTTGAAAAGAACTTTAGTTAGCTCTAAGCTACAGCATATCATTAACAATCAATGTCCAGCTTTCAATCAGCGACATTTTAACATGTAACTAGCCTGTTCTTTCTACGTCACGGTACAGTGAACAAGTGGTACTCACTGACCGCGAGGGACGGCGATTATAATCGATTTACACCTGCAGGGTTACCCGAACAACCCGTCACGTACGCCCGTACTCGATGTTGCCTACAACAACCATCACAGACGCCGTACGCGACTACCTTTCACCCGTTAGCCAAATGTTGAACCGGTCCAATCGTCCCGAGCAAGAGGTCTCTGCACACGCATCTCAGTGCCGCCGGCCGATTTACACCTCGAGCTCTCAACCTACCCTCTGAACGACCAGCTATGCCTCAACACCCAGCTACCCGAGTTACATCAGTTTCCCGGTTCCCATATAGCCGGTAGGTCTTCGGTACTGTTCTAGCTTGTTCAACAGGCCCGCACACGGCTCGGTCCTCAATCGACACAAGCGGAGCTACAGCACACAGGCCCCAAAGTCCTGCTGCCCTTAACCTCCGCTTGGTCTCATTTTCTTGCCATGTGTTTCATGTGCTATCACTACCCGAGCAATGTGCCTCTAGCCTATTCTCGCGAGTAGTTCCAACTACTCGACTTGTACCGAATCCTACTCTATCCTAGCAATGCAGTAGCTAACGGGGTTTGCAAGCCTAAACCCAACCCATGGTTCTCTTGGCTATGCAGTGGGGCTTCCAAACAAGACTCTAATGCACAGAATAAAGGAAACAAGTATGTGCTCAAAACAATAAAAATTTGTAAAAAGGTTAATGCAAACCGGAGCTTGCCTTGCTGCTCTTGGTCGTAGGCTAGCTGTTCCTCCGGAGTAACGAAGTCTAGGACTTCGGGTTCCTCCTCGACCTTAGCGACTACATGATATAAGAAACATATGTATCAATTTACTGCATTTATATTAACTTTGAAGTTGTGAAGCCTATAACCCTTGCTAGACAGACCTAATGACTGTGAAACTTTTACTGTGGCTTGGTTACAACCTAAACAGAGACTTGGCCAAGTTTTAGTTGCAGCAAAGCTCATTTGAGCCCTCCACAATTAATTATGTCCTTGACCTTAATTGGAACTCTTAGGGTGTTCTAGGAATTTTCATGAAGCAAACTATGAATTTCTGAAAACTAAATTTTCAGAGGGTTCTAATGGAGTTGGTCTCACTTAATTTGAAGGTTCCTAACTAAAGTTATGAGCTAAACAATTTCAGAGAAAATTCTGAAAATGTTTCTGAACATTTTCTATTTTCTCTGGAACAGTTTCACTAATCACACCGTTAGGTGGATCTAATGAGCTCAAATGGATCTGAAATTTTTATGGTAGTTCAGGGATATTTTGGTGAACATCCCAGCAAAATTTCAGGATTTTCCTCCAAAGGATTCTCCAGTTAAAATTCCTAACAGTTTAAACTTTGAGGATTTAATTCTGGGTAATTAAGGAATTTCATGAAGTGAAACTTGATTTGCTGGAAAGTACTCAGAGAGCTGAATCCAGCAAAATTTGGTTCACTCAATTTGGAGCTTTCTAGCCCAAGTTATGAGGATTTGAAGTTTGGAAGGATTCTGAAAATCGGGGAAAAGTTTAAACTCTCGGGGCCCGCGGGGACACGTGTCGAGCGCGGAGGTGTCCGGCACACCGGGGATACCACACGTGTCGAGCGTGGAGGTGTCCGCCACACCGGAGCTCACAGGGTATTTGCGCGCCAGCACAGCCAATCCCCGGCCACACCCGATCCCGATTTAAATTCTTCAGCCGCTGACACGTGGGCCAGCTGGCTTCGTCTCCCTCCCGCCGTTCTCTCGCGCCCGCGCCGCCGACCTCGCCGGAGCAGATTCGGAGCTCGCCGGCTCGCCGCTGCCGGACCTCCCATGGGCTGAAACTCGCCGCCAGGGGGTGGTCGACGTCGAGGAACACGTCGGTGGTGTCAGGTCGGGCTGGGGGTGACCGGAAATAGCTCGGCGACGTGCCGCGGCCTCGGTTGAGGTTCGGCGCTGTCGACCATGGGTCCTAACCCGCCAACACCTCGAACAAACGGTCCTACAGCATCAGCGTACCTCTAGGAAGCTCGACAAGGTGTCAACAGGGTTCAGGGATGGCGGTACGTCGGTCGGCACCGTGTGACCGATCGTGCCCGCCATGACCGCCCTCGATCGAGCTCGAAATTCGTCACTCTTAGACAGTTTCACGCTACGGATGCAGAAAAGAACTTGATCGCCGGCTAGTCCAGCGTCTACGTGCAAGATTTGACGACCTTCGAAAGATCATAGAGCGAAAATTTAAAGAAGCCGTACCGGAAGCTCAGTTTAAGGTTGCCGGAGCAAAAACTGAGAATTCGCTGGCGAGAGTTCACGACGTGGCTTGAGCTTCAGGTGGAAGCAGTGTGGAGTCCGTGCGCTCCTGTTGCCGCCCTTGCTCGGCCGTGGAAGTGGTTGCAGCGTGCTGCCCGCGTGAGACCGATCGCCGTCCTTCAGCTAAACTGCGGCGGTCGTCGTTGGTCACGGGAACAGGGGCTGAAACCCGGTGGTCCAGGCGTTGGGAGGATGGTGCGCGACCTCCGGTGGCTGTCTAGCAGCTTAGGAATGAAGGAGATTGTTTTGCTGGTTTTCCCGATTGAGCAGAGAGCTGTGGCGAGAAACAATGCCGCTGCTCGGTTTTTGCCCGCGAGAAGATAAAGCCGGCCGACTCCTGCTCAGTGGAGGCGGTGCCGGTCGCATGGGGGCGCGAGCAAGCCGCCCTGGGCGCCAGCGCGCGGAGAGGGAAGCAGCTGGTGGCGCCGGTAGCTGCTCGGTGGCACAGCCGACAGCTGCTCGGTGGAATTTCCCACCGAGAGTCTGACTTCGGGTGAAAGTTTCTCCTTCTTCCCTCTATGACATGTGGGTCCCACTCGGGGTTTTAACCTCTGGAATTTACTCCTAATCACTGTAGTAAACAGTGAACCCCATACTACCCTTGGAAATTCAAATTATTCACCCATGAGCCATTTGAATTGATCAAAGTTCAAATGAGGTTTGGTTTGAATGAATTTCAGCACAAGTTCAGTTTGAAATTCAAATAAAGTTTGAATTTCTCCCCCTTAGCTCATGTCAAGACCAACTCCAAATGGAGTGAAAATTGGTGTGTGAGCTCAAAAAAATGTGCTGAGTAAGAATATGCCATCCACTTTTAAATTCATGGGATAAAATCCGTTTGAATTTGAACATGGTTTCAAACTGCCCTCTTCCTAACTATACCCAAACTGACCTCAAAAAGGTTTTGTATTTGGGTGAAATTTGGCATGGACATCCTTAGTAAAGTGTAGGAGTTCTCATATGTCCAGCCCATATATATCACATGTGGGAAATACCACTTTCGCAATGTGTGAGTTTGTTCTCTAATGAGCATGTTGATAATTGTTACTTGCTCTTCATTTGTGTTCATCATTCATCCTCAAATGAGGTGTGTGGTGTGGTGATGAACACTGCAAATGTGTGTCAAAAACTGAGGCCCTTACACTTGGCTGATACAAAACTCGCATTTACTGAACTTGGCATAGAGCTTGTGGTCTCGCAATCGTTGAAGAACGATCCGCAAGTGTTTGGCCTGTTCGGCTTCTGTCTTGGAGTAAACAAAGATATCGTCGATGAACACTACCACGAACTTGTCCAGCTCCGGCATGAACAAGGAGTTCATGAGATACATGAAATGGGCTGGAGCATTTGTGAGACCAAAGGACATGACGAGATATTCATATAATCCATATCTCGTTGAGAAGGCCGTCTTCGGGATATCCTCCGCCCGGATCTTTATCTGATGATATCAAGAACGAAGGTCCATCTTGGAGAACACACTTGCGCCCACAAGTTGATCAAACAATATGTCGATGCGGGGCAGTGGGTACTTATTCTTGATGGTGATGGCATTGAGCGGCCAGTAATCCACACACAGCCTCAGGGTTTCATCCTTCTTCTTTACAAACAGCGCCAAGCATCCCCAAGGCGAGGAGCTCGGCCTAATGAAACCCTTGCTCAACAGATCATTAAGCTGTTCTTTCAGTTCAGCCAGCTCATTTGGAGCCATTTTGTATGGCCTCTGTGATATGGGCGTAGTCCCGGGTGCAAGTTCAATCTTGAACTCGACATCCCGCTCAGGTGGCATGCCCGGAAGATCATCCGGGAACACGTCAGGATACTCCCGGACTACGGGGATGTCCTCTAATTTGAGAGCTTCAGTATTGTTGATCGCTGAAACCTCCTGGACTGGATTATCTAATAGGAGGGACTGCGAACGGTGTAATGGGGAGTTGAGGTGAACCGTCCGTGATAGGGTTTCCAGGACAGCGCTATGGTAGCTTAGCCATGACATTCCCAAGATTGCATCAATCTTCTGCCCCTCAAGGATAATCATAGTGGTGGGATATATCTTCCCACCTAAGCACAGTGGTGCTTTTGGAACCATCATCGTTGCTGAAATCCTTCCTCCCGGTGAGCAGATCATATAAGAACACTCGGTTGGGAAGGCTTCCAGCTGATGCTTAACCACATATGATGCACTTATGAAGTTGTGGGTTGCACCAGAATCAAAAAAGTATGATGATGGCTTGATGGTTGAGAGTAAACGTACCCGCCAGCACATTCTCTCCCTCTGGGGCGTCCTCATTGTCGAGGTTGCGGACGCCCCCAGTCCGCTGACCAAGCTTCTTCACCGGAGATCGGCCTCGAGCACCGCCCTGGAACTGGGCTTGCCTGCTGCTCTGCTGCCCCTGGGGACAGTCCTTCGCGAAGTGGCCCGCCTGGCCACACGTGAAGAAGGTGAAACGGGGCGGTCCCCTGCTGATCGGTGGACGGAATCCCGGGGCGCGTTGTGGCGGTGGAAACGCCCGGGGTACCGTCTGCTGCTGCTGCTGTCTTGGTGGTGGCATCGGCGGTCGGAACGGAGGTGACTGAAAAGGACGTCCCCCGAACCGTTGAGGTCGCGCCGGTGGGTGCCACTGCTGTCCGGATGGTGTCCGATACACCATACGGTACTTCTGAGGAGCGCCACCACCACTGCTGGGTGGAGCGCTGCGCTTCCTCTGCTCATATGCCAACTCCCGCTGAGCGTCCTCTTGCATGATCGCGGCATTGACTAAGTCGTTGAAGGTGCCGCGATTCCACTGAACGAGGTGTGTCTTCATTTCGTGGTGTAACCCCCCGATAGAAGTATTCCCGCTTCTTCTCCTCAGTGCAGATATAGTCTGACGCGTATTGCGCCAGATGGTTGAAGGCACGGGAGTAGTCATGGGCACTCCTCCCGCCCTGCTTCAGCTCCAAGAATTCTTGGAACTTCCTCTTCATGATCCCGGGAGGAATATGATAGGCGCGGAACGCCTGCCGGAACTCTCCCCATTCCACGACATGGCCAGCCGGACGTGAGGCGACATAATTCGCCCAGCACGCACCAGCGGCACCGTGGAGTTGCTGCGCTGCGAACAGGGTCTTCTGCCGCTCCGTACATTGGAGCAGCCCGAACTTGGACTCGATGGTCCGCAGCCAGTTATCAGCCTCCAGTGGTTCTTCAGCTTCGGTGAACACTGGAGGGTGCGTACTCATGAAATCCGAGTACGACACTTCACAGGGTTCACGAGGCCCTCTGTCTTGATGCCCCCCCCCCCCCCCCCCCCGCCTGGGACGTATTCTGCACGATCGTGCGGAGCAGGTCGGTCTGCTCCTCACGACCACCCACCAGTGCCGCAATCACATCCGCTAGAGTAAGTGGAGGCGGCGGCGGTGGTTGCTGCTGCGGGGTGCTGTCGTAGGCCGGTGGCTGGCAGTCATCACCTCCCTGTTGGCTAGAGCCACCAACCTCGTGCGTGGTCCTAGTACGAACCATCTGCAACCACACGACAATAATCATCAGTCCCGCAACATATTGCATGCAGTCCAATAAATATAGGCGTAAAACATAATGACACTAAAACATGTGATACATCTCGTAGGGAGATAATGTAATAACTTGGCATAAGCTACACCATTACCAGACCAAATACAAGCTAGTTACATCCAACTTGATGAACCGCCTCTTTGGAAGCTCACCGCAACTAGGTTTGGTCACTACGAGACATTACTATCGCGTTGTCATCACGTATACCACCCTTAGGGTACAACACCCTCTCCAATGAGTTCAACTGTCACTCCTCTGTCAGAATGACCAGTTTCTACCTATTCCAAGTTTTGATCTGGTTCTGGACATTTTCATGACTCAAGCTGAACACCAAAGTTAAAGTCAACTTCAGTACCTTTCCAACGAGTACTTATTTGCCCTCAGATCAGTTCTAGTTTAAAAGTTATAGTAATTCAAAATCAACAGAATTTCTGGAAGAATTTTTCACAGCACCTCCCTTGGAAGTTGCTGTTCTCAATTCGAGTTTCCACTGAAATCTGTGCCGAAATTTCAGAAACTTTGAAGTTCAAAGATGTCACACATCTTCTACTCTTTCTAAGGAGGTATCATATGAACATTTTTGATTTTTCTACTAGGAGTTATGTTTGAAAAACAGAACAGTCCAGAGAGTGTTTAACTCTGTCCTGAATCTGGACAGTCTACATCTCTCTGGGTTTTAAGCCATCTTAAGGTGAGTTTCAGCTCTGGAAGTCTACAACAAAGTGGTAGATCACTTAAATACCTTCCCAGAACTATAAACCACACCTCCCTGGGCTAAAAGACCTGTGAGTTATGCCCTGTTGAAGATCAGCAAACTTGCTGCCCAAACAGAGCACTCTGTTTTTCATCCCTTTGGCTATCCTGCTCCACTATCCCATTCTTATACCCAACCAGGGTCTTAATTGCTGAACCTAGGGATTTTTAATTCCTTGTTATCATTATTTTACATGCATATGCCTATGATATCTCGGTACTACGTTCCTCACAAAAGAAAATCCTAACCGGATTATATCGGCATATACGTCTCAAGTGTGGCACTAAACGGTCTCTCGCACACGTTTACTACACGGATACATACGTGGTTAGTACCTGCAGAAGACCACACGATAATGGTGCACTCAATGGTTGTTTTCATTTCAGGCAGGACCATATATGAAAGTAAATACAAACGCCCGTATCATTGTCATACGGCCGTCCTTGAGTTAGGTCACGTCTCAAGGTACGTGATCATGTTTCAACACCACACGACGGGGAACCCGAGTAGGTCATGAACGGGTCGTCACGGTTGGGAATGTTATCAACCCAACAGATACCACCTACTGCCCTGCAGGGCACGCCGATGGCAAGCGCTGCGTATGTCCCCCTGGGCTACTTCTAGACGAACACACTCTCGCGTTACTGACCACGCGATGGGGTCTCCACTTACTTGCCTAATGCATGCTAGGGAGCAGCGTTTCATATGAACTCAGGAACATGAAGAGTCCAGGAGCTTCATATTGACGTCTCACACCAAGCTGTGAGACTTATCCCTGAACCACGTTCCTCGTCAGGGGAGCTAACCGAAATTGAACCGCTTTCGGTGGCGTTCCTTACCAATCTTACCAGAGCGTAGGTGCGTCGTTACATAATTAAAATTCAGAATTATAACACATAGGTTAGTCTTTGCCACTTTAAGTAACTATGCTAATATAGTCCTTACATGGGCAACTATCGAATCCTCACCGTATACCTAAGTTTTCCCATAATACAGTCCTTAAGTACTGTGCTATCCCCAATGCAGCTCTGATAACAGGCTGTGGCGGACCGATGTCCGCTCATCCAGGATCGCAGAGGGTGGTGCCGCACGATGCGACACCCGACAGCACACGTCATAAGAACACAATATATTACATGGGAAAACAACTGAACTGTACAAACTAGTACAATACTCAGTTACAAACTATTGTCTTTATTACACAGCGGAAGTCTACTATTCTACAACTCACGCCCGCCTATCTAGCAAAAGTTGGTTGCCCAGCCCTAGGGCAACCCACACTAGCTGCACTCCTCAGCTCAGCGCGGCGTGTATGGCTCCCACTCAGCCGTGGTCCCTGACAGAGGGTAACCCTCGCCGGTGGACTCGTACTCCGAGTCCGTGGGTGGCTCCTCACGTGAAAAACTCTTAAGCAGAAACCGTGAGCACGATGGCTCAACAAGACTTAACCGACTCACCTAAGCATGAAACTCTACATGAGGTACAATGACATAGGATTGTAATGTTGCAGCAAATGGACACGCCTACAAGTTCATCCTTAGTTCATCTTTTAGCAACAAGTTAACAGTTCAGGAAGCTAAAATTTAGTAAGCAATATTTGGTGGCACACATGTAGCAATACAATTATATCATACCAGCAAGATTGAATCATCACATTTCATACATTAGTCTACGTTACGACGCAGTGAACAAGCGGTACTCGTCACCGCGAGGGACGACAAATCGACTCGATATACACCTGCAGCGAAAACCCAAAGAGCACGTCACGTACGCCCACCCGTGGAGCTGCACAGCACGCTCACTCGATGTCGTACGGGACAACCTTTCACCCAACAGCCCAAACGTCGAACCGTTCGCACCGAAACGAGCAGGAGGTTCCCCACACGGAGCATCTCTCTATGCCCGTTGGCAGATTTCCACCTTGCTGCCCTCAGCCTACACCTATAAATCGGTGCGTTATGCCTCGACGCCCGGAGGTTTAGGTTACATCGGTTTATCGGGGCCCATATATCTGATATGCCTCCGGTATGTTCAATACTTGTTCAGCAGGGCCACACACGGATCGGTCCTTAATCGACACGGGCAGGGCTGCGCACACAAGACTTCCTCTTGCTGCGCCCTAGCCCCTGCCTAGTCTCATTTTCATTACTAAAGTGATCTCACATCACTCAACCGAACCCGTGTGTCCCAAGCCTATCTCGCGAGTAGATTCCAAATACTCGACTTGTACCGAAGTCCTATGAAATTATTAAGCATAGCCTGTCTACTCGAGATCTTAGACACTACCCTCACTCTTATGGAAAAATTCTGGTCATGCAAGTGGGGTTCCATCCATCCTATACCTAATGCACAATCATACTTCACATGACACATGTAAACAAATTAAAACTTATAAAAAGGTTAATGCAAACCGGGGCTTGCCTTGTTGCTGCTGGTCAGTAGTTAGCTCTTCTTCCGGAAGGAGGAAGTTCAGCACTTCCGGAGTCTCTTCTTCAGTGACTACACGTTTAATGAAATACGACATGTAAATTTAAATGCAATGTGTAAACTGGAATACTTAATTACTAATAACTCTAGCTAGCCCTCCCCTTTGGTTATGAAATTTTTATGGTGGCTTGGTAGGGTCCTAACCAGAGTCTTGACCAAGTTTCATTTGAAACAAAGTTTATTTGAACCTTGTACAAATAAAAGCCCATTGGGTCAATATTTGAGCCTCTAAATAATTCCAGGGGTTTTCATGGCTCCAACCATTACTTTCTGGAAACTAGAATTTAGGATGGTTCTAATGGAGTTGGTTTCATGTCATTTGAAGAACTCTACTGAAAGTTATGCCCTAATTAAGATTGGAGAAAATCTGAAAAATGTTTCTGTACATTTTTCTATTTTCTCAGGGCAGTTCACTTAATCACCCCATTAGGGTAACTAAATTAACTTTGATGAGTCTGAAACTTTTACTGGGATTCAGGTATTTTCTAATGAACCTCTCAACCAAATTTCAGAATTTTTCATAAAGTAGTTCTCCAGATAAAATTCCCAACAATTTAAACTTTAGGGACTTAATTCTGGAAAACTATTCACTTTCATGAGCTGAATTTGGTATTGCTGGAAAGTACTCAGAATTCTGAGTTCAGCAAAATTTGGTTCATCGAATTTGGAGTTTCCTAGCCAAAGTTCTATGCATTTGAAGTTTGAACTAAAACTGGAAATTCCAAAAATCATTAAATGTCTGCCAGTGGGTCCCACCCGGCAGGTCTTCTCCTTCCTCGCGCCAAACAGGGGTCCGCGGTGGCGCACTCTGGCGTGTGTCGCCGGAACCGCTTTCCCGGCCGTCTCCCGACCCCAAACTCGCCGCCCCGCCCTAACTCATGACGCTGAACTCAGCTCGGGGTTCGTCGGCGGCCGTAGCTCACCGGAACAGGGCTCCCGACGGTGACAGCGGCGGTTAGGGTTCCGGCGTGGTCGGGAATGCGTTACAACGCATCAAAACGATCGGAAAAGGGTCGGAGAGCACCGTGGAAGCTCGAGGGTGATGAAGATGGCCGCCAAACCCCATGAAAAGGTCGGCAACCTAGAGCTCCACGGTGACCCGAGCTATTATCCTATGGCGGCCCGAAAAACAAGCAGAACCCAGCCATTTCTGGGTCATATCCCTTGATTCTTGGTCGAGGAGGGCCGCTAGGGAGTGAGGAAGGTGTGTGTAGGCTTACCCGAGCTGGATTGGACGGTGCAGCTAGAATTTCGGGTTAGACCGACCCCTACCCGGGTGCACTAGCTCTCGGGATTCTTAGGAATTCTCCGCGCTCGGTCTATCAATGGCTGTGAGGGTTGCAGCTACACGATCTGGAGACTAAGGCACACCTTTATCGTGTAGAAGTCCAGCGGTGAAACTGGCCGTGGTGTGCGGTCCACGGGGAGCAATCCTCGGCTTTCCGCCGGGGGCCTCGGTCCTCAGATGCGATCGTCGATTGGTGGCCGAATGAAGTGCTAACGCCGCAAGGTGGTGAGGTGATTAGCTAGAGCACACACAGGCGCTCCCTTTTTGTGTTGGGAGCTCGGTGAGGCGGAACCGTCAACCGAGACAGGCCACTCGCCCGGGAATCGCATTGGGTGGTGCCGTGTTGTGCGGCACCCAACAGCACACATATGAGGAACAATGTATTACATAAAACAATAGCGGAAGCTTACAAGTTTTGCTTTGTAAATACTTTACAACAAGTAACTACAGCGGAAGTCTATATCAACTCATGTCGAATAACTAAGAGCACCCGAGATGAAGTCCAGCCCGCGGACTCCTCTCGCTAGCAACACGAAGACAAGCAGCAGCGGCTGGGTTCTCCATGTGTTACCTGACTCGGGAGTCCCCGAGTCTCACCGGACAACCTTCTTTTCAGCATCGTTGTTAACCTGCAAAACCACTTATATAGCAAGCGTGAGCACATAGGCTCAGCAAGTCTGACCCGTCTCTCCTAAGCAAGAATCTCTACATGCACGACGGTTGCAATTGGGTTGGCTAGTTTTGCATAAAGGACTCGCCTAAAGTCGATCCTTAACTTTCAGATTTTAAGCATCATTGTGCAAACCTTGAGCCGAAAAGCATCGCAGCTCCACAATCAAACAAGAAACGCTTTGTTGCGATGCTCCTTGCACAAAGTGAAAGTAAACTTTAATGAGCCTATCTCTAATTCAATCATGGTTGCAATACAAGTTATAGCACAGCCTTATCAAGTTCAAAGATAAACAATTCCAGTTGTTACTACGTCAAGACGCAGTGGGCAAGTATGCTCATATAACCGCGAGCAATGGTGATTTGAATCAGTACACGCCCGGACTACACGACACGTACACCCGTACTCCGAGTTGCCGGCAGCAACCTCGACTGACGTTGTACGCGGCCACCTTTCCCAAGATCTTCCACATTGGACGCAGTCCAACTGCCCCGAGTACGCAAGCTCCCTCAAGGTACATACCCGCAGTGGTATGTTCTTGAGCGAGGTACCTTCTGCTACCCTGACGCCGAAAGCCTAAGGCAGTTGGAAAAGTTCCACTATGGATCTCCCAAGGTACATCGGTTTCCTGGGTCCCATATAGCCAGTATGCGCCCGGTACACAACTCAAACTTGTCCAACAGGGCCAAGCACGGACGGGCCTTAACCGACACAGGCAGGGCAATGCACGCACGGCCTGCAACCTGCTGCATCTAAACCTCCCTGCCCGGTCTCCATTTCTTAAGTGTGAACTTTCCTCATCTTTTCTAATTCGGACCTGTCCCGAGTAAACCAGCCCTAATCTCGCGAGTAGATTCTAACTACTCGTCTTCTACCGTACCTTTCCTACTAACATTAGCGTAGCCAAATTCCCTCGAGGAGTTGCTATTCTACCCTTTCTCTCTTAGGTGTTTCTGGTCATGCAAGTGGGGTTTTCAATATCATCTAGACGTAATGCAATCAACGATGCAAAGCTATGATCTCTACAAATGAAACAGCTTTATAAAATGGTTCAAATGCAAACCAGGGCTTGCCTGTTTTGCAGGTGACTACTGTTACAATCAGTTAGTGACGATCACTTGGAGCTTGATCACTTGATTTCCTCCCTCCTTGATCTTCACCTCAAGTTCTTCTCACCTTCTTCACGTATATGCTACACGATATGATCATGCATATGTATTTAATTGAAAAGCTTTTGCCCATAAGATCTAAGGACAGTTTTAAAACTGGAACTTTGTTTAAGAATTTAAAATGACACTGGTGCTAGTGGTTTGGGTTGGGCTTAAACACTAAGATCAATTATTAAGTGCTTCTTCCCACTTAAGTGTTGATCACCTTAAGAGATCAC
Source organism: Neostapfia colusana (assembly GCA_030760725.1). Classification (NCBI taxonomy): domain Eukaryota; kingdom Viridiplantae; phylum Streptophyta; class Magnoliopsida; order Poales; family Poaceae; genus Neostapfia; species Neostapfia colusana. The sequence continues at coordinate 131,175,862 of JASWHV010000001.1, read as the reverse complement.
ACATGACAGTGGTGATCCAGAGCTCTAATGGAGCTGAGAATTTTCATGTGAGTTCCTTGTTCCAAGAAAGTTCTCTGGACCAATATTTAGCACATTTCATGGAATGGTTTATTCAGAATAATTCTCTAAGTGTTTAGTCAAAGATGAATTAATTCGGAGGTAACATCCATGTTCATGTCAAACTCAGTGAACCAAAATTTCAATTATAGTTTATAGAGTCTACATGAATTTTCCTAGGATTTTTGGAGCTAGGAATTTCCCAGAACTGAATTTACAAATTTTGGAAATTCTCTGAAAATGTTTCTGTATTCATTTGAATACAGGAACTTACCATCTGAATTACCCTGATCAATTCAACTCCAAATGAGCTGAAACTTTTACAGGAGTCTAATAACACCCTAGAGAATACTCTGGCAAAATTTGAGGATTTTTGGATAAACAAAACTCCCTCTAAAATTCTTTTGCTGAAAAGCTTTAAAGCATTTTCCAGAATTAAATAAAGACTTTCATACAAATTAGGTTGCATAATTGGATAGAGTTTGTCAGTCTGAATCTAACCCAATTTGAATCACTAAATTTGGAGGTTCCTAGCAAAAGTTATGCTCTTCTAAAGTTTGGGGAAAAATCAGGAATTTGAATAAATCCGGGAAATGTTTAAACCTGACTGTGGGCCATGGGGCACGTGTCAGCTGCTGAGGGAGTGCCACACGGGGTCACAGGGTCATTTCCCGCGCTGTCAAAATTGATCCCGCGCCACAGAGTATCCGGCCCGTTTTCCCCGAGTCGCTGACACGCGGGCCCAGGGGGGTCGTCTTCCACCTCTCGCCCCCGCGCGATCCTGCCGCCGGGCTCGCCGGAGAAGCTCCGGGATCAGTCGTACGGCCATCTCAACTGCTGAAACTCGCCGCCAGCCGCTAATTCAACGTGAGGAACATGCTGGTGGGGTTTGCTCGAGCCGGTAGGGCCCCCAAACTAGCCCGCGATGGCGCAACGGTTCGGACTAAGTCCGGCGACGTCGCCCCGACGCCCTAAGCCTTCTAGGCTTCGGTTTCCAAGCTCTAGAGCACCAGCGGACGCTAGGGATCATCGACGTGGAAAGGAGATGGCTCGGAGATGGCTCTAGCTTAGGGTTCACCGTGCACCCGCATCTTCCCGCCATAGCCGCCTTCGGAAAGCTTGAGATTGCACCGTGCACAGGGTGTTTCATGCGAGGTTTCAAAAGAGAACTGGTGCGCCCTTACGTCTAGTCGGTGTGTGCGAAGTCTCGTGGTGTTTAAACAACAATTGATCGGGAATTTTACAGAATCATACCGGAAGGTTGGTTTTCACCGGCCGGAGAGGATCTTCAAAATTCGCCGTCGAGAGGCCGAGGCAGGCTCTGTGCATCGGGTGGAAGCTGCACGGAGCTCCTGCGCGTCCAAAAGTGGCATCGCTTGGTCGTGAAACTTTCTGAAGGAGGCTGTCCACGGGAGCACGTCGCCGCCGGGGTGTTCGGCCGCCAGGGAAACTCAAGGTTCTCGGCGTAGAGGGCACGAACACACTGGGTGATGGCTCGAGGAGGTCGTGGGGGGTTCTGTTGTGTGGTTTTGCCGATCAACTGGGGGTTGCACGCGAGCTGGGCGGTGGGCGACCAGATTGCCCGAGCGTCGGCCGCTCTGTCCTGCCTCTCGCGTGATGAGAAGGAAAACAACGCCCGGTCCTCGGTGATAAGGCGAACGGGAGGTCGGGAGAGGGTATAGACGTCCGGTGCAGCCCTCCAGCGCGATAAAACCCAGCAGGAGCTGGCCGCCGGCTGGCCCTCGGTGTCGAGCGGAGGCAAGGCAGCTTCGGCCGTTGCTTCGCGTGGGAGTAACTCAAATGAAGACTGTGGACTTCAGATCTTTTGCAATTTCAGTGCTCCCAATGACATGTGGGTCCCACATGTCAGTCCTCCTTATCCCCTCTAAAATATCTCCCCAATTTGAATATTGATGGAATTCAATTGTGGAAGTTTAAATCTGATATGGATTTGGATAATTGGGCAAGTTTCATCCAAATTCAAACATGCATTTGAATTCTTTGTCTTTTAAAGTCCATTTTGCAAAATGGGTTGCAAACTATTTTCATAAATCATGAAACTTTGCACACCCCCCTAATTTGGACACAAGGAATTCAAATATGAAATCTGATTTTTATTTTGGCTGCTGCAAATGAGATTTTTAGCACAACAGTTTTGAATTCCATTGTGTTGTTTTCATTTGAATTTTTGTTTGAACAAATTTTTCCAAATCTGATTTTTGTTTTCTCACACATATGGGAACTTCCCATTCTTGTTTTAGACCCCTCTAGGGTTCCAAGTTCTCAAATAAACATTTGACTTGTGTGAAGAAAACCCTCATGTGGGTTATCACATGTGGGGAAAAGTTTTAACAAGTCCAAAATTTCATACATGTGAAACCAACTTTTGCAAATAAGTGTTTCTTTGTATTCATAATTTTGTGACCTTTACATTCCTCCCCCCTTAAAAGGAATCTCGTCCCGAGATTCAAAGAAAACGAGGTGGGAGGTAATTACAAGGTTTATGACAAAAGCTCCGGAAAATTCTTGTGGATGTACTCTTCGGTTTCCCACGTCGCCTCTTCCGGGGTATGATTACTCCACAGGACTTTGTAAAATTTCAAAGTCCGGTTCCTAGTGGTCCGGGTCTTTTCGTCGATAATCTGTACAGGTTGCTCGACATAGGTGAGATCCGGCTTCAACTCGTCAATGTCTTCAGTGCGGATGGCAGCGGTAAACTTGATACACTTCCGCAGCTGGGACACGTGAAATATGTCGTGAATACCGGCAAGGCTTGCCGGTAGTCCCAGCCGGTAGGCTACAGTTCCGCACTTCTCCGTGATAGTAAATGGACCGATGAATCGGGAAGCAAGTTTCCCCTTGACACCGAACCGATGAATCCCCTTCATCGGAGACACACGAAGATACACGTGCTCTCCGACTTCGAAATGCAGCGGTCGACGTCTCTGGTCCGCGTAGCTCTTTTGACGAGATTGGGCAGCTTTGAGGTTCTCCTGTATTATCCGAACTCTCTCTTCGGCTTCATTGACAAGAACAACCCTGAACGTTACTCGTTCACCGGATTCGCACCAATTCAATGGTGTTCGTCACTTCCGGCTGTATAGAGCTTCATATGGTGCCATCTTAATGCTCGTCTGATATCCGTTGTTGTACGAGAACTCCGCCAGTGGTAAGTGATCATCCCAACTCTTACCGTGGTGGATGGCACATGCCCTTAGCATATCTTCCAGTATTTGATTCACCCTCTCAGTTTGCCCATCGGTTTGAGGGTGATATGCAGAGCTTCTAATCAATTTTGTCCCCAAGGAGGCGTGTAGCTGTTCCCAGAAACGGGCTACGAACAGCGATCCTCTATCTGACACAATGGTGCGGGGAATTCCATGTAAGCACAAGATCCGTGCTATGTACAGCTCCGCATACTGCTTTGCGCTGTACCTAGTATGCACAGGGATGAAATGTGCTGATTTGGTTAACCGGTCCACGATTACCCAAATCGAATCATGGTTGTGGGAGGTCATCGGCAACCCGACGATGAAGTCCATACTCAAGTCTTCCTACTTCCATGCTGGTACTTGCAATGGCTGCAACAGGCCTGACTTCTTCATATGGTCGGCCTTGACTCTCCGACACGTATCACACTCTGAAACGTACTTTGCAACTTCACGTTTCATACGTGTCCACCAAAACTTCTTCCGGAGATCTTGGTACATTTTATTACTGCCCGGATGAATGGAAAACTTGGACAAATGAGCTTCATCCAAAATTTTCTTCCGTAGTCCCATATCCCGGGGTACTACAATCCGGTCGTTGAACCACAAGGTACCTTCATCGTCCTTCCGGAAGCACTTCATTTCTCCGTTATCTAATCTTCGCCGTATGTGAGACATACCCTTGTCTTTTCGTTGAGCCTCAATGATCTCCTCTCGGATAGTAGGAATGAGAGCGAGATTATAGAGAGCTCCATACGGTATGACACGGAGGCTTGGTTCTTCATCATCCATTTCAGCAATAGTTAGGTGATGGATGTGCGCCTTACGACTAAGTGCATCGGCGACCACATTCGCCTTTCCTGGATGATAATGAATCTCTAGTTCATAATCCTTAATGAGCTCTAGCCATCTTCATTGCCTCATGTTCAATTCTTTCTGAGTGAAGATGTACTTCAAGCTCTTGTGGTCGGTGTAGAGGTGTACAAGATTTCCGAGCAAGTAATGCCTCCACATCTTCAAAGCAAGGACCACGGCAGCTAACTCAATATCATGAGTTGGATAATGCTGCTCGTGAGTTCTGAGTTGACGAGATACATAAGCGACCACTCGTCTTTCTTGCATCAGCATGCAACCAAGACCGATGCCAGATGCATCGCAATAAACGTCGAATGGCTTCGTGGTATCCGGCTGTGCAAGAACTGGGGCTGTTGTGAGATGCTTCACTAAGGTCTTGAAAGCTTGTTCACACGCAGCACCCCACACAAATCTGGTATTCTTCTTTAATAATTCCGTCATTGGTTTAGCAATCTTGGAAAAAAACTCGGAATAAACCTCCGGTAGTAACCCGCTAAACCGAGGATGCTTCGGATTTCATGTACTGACTTTGGTGACTCCCATTTCTGCACTTGGATAATCTTACTCGGATCTACAGCGATGCCCTCCGCTGAAATGATGTGTCCGAGAAAAGGTACTTGATTAATCCAGAATTCGCACTTGCTGAATTTTGCATAGAGCTGATGATCTCGCAATCTTTGTAGCACAATATGCAGATGTTCAGCATGTTCTTCCTCTGACTTGTAGTACACCAAGATATCATCGATGAAGACAACGACGAATTTATCCAACTCCGGCATGAACACTGAATTCATCAGGTACATAAAGTGTGCCGGGGCGTTAGTCAAACCAAAAGACATAACGAGATACTCATACAGCCCGTATCTCGTTGAGAATGCCGTCTTCGGAATATCTTCTGCCCGGATTTTAATCTGGTGATATCCGGACCGAAGATCCATCTTCGAAAATACTTTCGCACCCACTAATTGATCGAAGAGCATATCAATGCGAGGTAGTGGATACTTTTTCTTGATGGTAACGGCGTTCAAAGGACGATAATCAACACAAAGCCTTAGTGTTTCGTCCTTCTTCTTGACAAACAATGCTGAACAACCCCAAGGTGACGAACTTGGTTGTATAAAGCCCTTGCTCATTAGGTCATTCAGCTGTGTCTTCAATTCTGCCAGTTCATTGGGTGCCATCTTGTACGGCCTTCGTGATATCGGTGTGGTTCCCAGTATAAGTTCAATCTTGAACTCAACGTATCGTTCGGGTGGCATGCCCGGTAAATCATCGGGAAACACATCCGGATACTCACGTACCACCGGAATGTCCTCTATCTTGACAGCTTCCGTGTGGTTCACTGTTGCAATCTGCTGCCGTCTGGCGCCCAGAATTAATATATGAAGACCGTGCTGTGGGGAGTTGAGCTCAACGGTCCTGGAGCTAATGTTAAGAACCGCTTTGTGGTAATTCAACCACGACATCCCCAAAATGATGTCGATCTTCAAACCTTCAAGAATTATGAGGGTCGTAGGGTATATTTTACCCCCCAAACAAAGAGGTGCTCGGGAGACAACCTCACTTGCGGTACTGCTGCCCCCGGGCGAAGATATGAGGTATTGCCTCTTTGTATAAACGGTTTGGAGCTGATGTTGAGCCACAAAAGATTGGCTAATGAAGTTGTGTGTGGCACCGGAATCAAAGAGAACTAAAACCGGTAGCTGATTCAGAGAAAACATCCCTGCTAAAGCGGCTTCTCCTTCCGGAACATCATCAATCACAGTATAGTGAATATTGCCACTTATCTGCCCTCCTATCTGCAGATTAAGGTACGGGTCGTATTGTTGTAAATATGACGACCCGTAGCCTCGAGTTCCCTCCGGACATTGCCTAGCATAATGGCCCTTACGCCCACAAGTAAGACACGGATGCCTCTCCGGTTCTGCGTTAACTTGCGGTGGACTGCTAGGTACATATGGCTGCAGCGATGGAGCACAAACCACCGTCTGATGCTGCGGCAGTGGAGGTGGCGCAAGTTGTAGAACTTGACCAGCAATCAATCTCTGAGGAGTTGATCGTACAGGTGGCCTCCATCTTTCACCGGGTGGCGTTTGATACACCAAACGGTACTTCTGAAGCACATAACTTGTGCTAGCCTGCTCGATCTTACTCATCTTTCTCTTCTCCGCTTGCCACTCAAGTGTCGGCTTCTCCTGAATGAAAGCCGCATTGACCATGTCGGTGTAACTGCCGTTATTATGTACGGCCAGCTTCTTCCGTAATATGGCGCTCAGGCCATGGAAGAATAGGTCACACCGTGCCTCTTCTTTCGCCACATATTCGGGAGCATATTGGGCCAAAAGATTAAATCTTCTGACATACTCGGGGACACTCATGTCCCCTTGCTTCAAGCCCAAAAATTCCTCCCGCTTTGCCTTGACAATACCTAGTGGTATGTAACGTGTACGAAAGGCTTCACAAAATTCACTCCAGGCTACTTGATGGTCCTCCGGATTGGTGGCAAGATGATCCACCCACCAGTTTCCGGCGGCTCCATGGAGTTGCTGAGCGGCAAACTTAGTTTTCTGATAGTCATCACACTTGAATACTCCAAATTTGGACTCCATGACACGAAGCCATTGATCTGCTTCCACAGGTTCGGTGGCTTCAGCAAAAATTGGCGGTTGAGTCGCCAAGAAATCCAGATAAGCGTTCCGAGGTGGAACGACTTGTTGCGTGTTCTGGAGTACGCCTTGCTGTACCAAAGCTTGGAGTAAGCGTGTGTGTTCTTGCGTTGCTTCTTGGAGTAGCCTAGTGTTATCTTGGTTAGACTCGACGACTCGAGTCATAATATCCATCCATCCTGTGGATGGTGGTTCCAGCGGTGGAATAGAAGCATCACCGCCTCGACGAGAACTTCCGGCCCTACTCCTAGAGCGAGTACGAACCATACTGCAAAATGTAGTTGAGATGAGTTAAACAAGAACTCAGCAGTATGTGAAACTAATGGAAACATGATTATGTCAAAACTTTACGAAAGCAGTAACAAAATTCATGTTTACACAACTCCTTAGTAGGCATAGCTATTCAGCCTATCTGTACAGGACAGACCTTTATGCACTATCTCCAGATTTTGATCTAGTTAAAAGCATTTTCATAACTCAAGTTCAATACCAAAGTTAAATATAACTTCAGTATGTTTCCAACGAGTACTCATATGCCCTCATATCATCTCTGGATTAAAAGTTATGATTTTTCCAAAGTTGACAGGATTCCTGGATAAAATTTGCCAGCACCTCCTTTGTACGTGGCTGATTTTATCACAGTTGTATATGTAAATACAATAAGAACCTGAACAAACATTGAACTACAACAATGTTGCACATTTCATAACATATCCAATGGTGTATCATAGGCTTCTTAAGGGTTTCTCTACAGAAAGTTATGGCTTAAAAACATAAAGGTCCCGAGAGGTTTTACTGCTGTCCTAGTTCTGGACAGTATACCTTCCTCTGAACTTTCTACCCATTTAGCATGTGATTTAGCTCTGGAGGTCTACAAAGAAGTTGTAGATCACTTGAAAATCTTTCCAGAACTGTATCATACACCTTAATCGGGTCAAGCTACTCAGAGTTACGCTCTGTTGACGTCTAGCAAAAATTTCTGCCGAAAACAGAGCACTCTGTTTTTGAAATCTTTGAAGCCTAGTCTTCCTCTTATTTGAATCTTAGCTCAAAATAAGAGTTCAGTAACTAATATTTGTTTCAAACTTCCGTTTTTAGTTTAAAGTTAGTCCATGACTCATTTCTTCAAAGAAAAGGGGTTATTAAGTTTAATACGGTGTCGACGCACCGTAAGAAGCATGTCGGTACTACGTAACCTCACCAAAAGAAAATCCTAACCGGATTATACCGGCATAAACGTATCTTAGGTGGCACTAAAACGATCACTCGCAAACGTGTACTATTCGTACTACGATTTCGTGGTTAACCCTGCACAAGTCACACTCAATTGTCAGGTCCGGCTGCACACCGAACTCGGTATCCATACAGTTCCTACACCTGTCCGTCATCACTCGCACAGGTGTTCTCAAGCCAAACACGCCTTGAGCTACGTGTTCACGTTACTAACCACGTGACGGGGTTTCCCAAATTGCACCACGCACGCCTGGGACAGACGTTGCTCGAGTACCCCAAACGACATGAAGAGTCGTAGAGGATACTAAAGCGGATCGGGTTACCTGCCACCCGTGGGGCTCCACCCTTCAGCTTGTGCACACTGGTGGACAGCGCTTACGTGCACCCCCCAAGACATAAATCGTCCCGAGATGCACGATTTTCCAACATAACAAATAAGTTAGGTTGCCACCTTTATATTAAGCTAATAGTAATCCTTATGTGGGCCTAGTACCGTATCCTCACTGTAACCTAAATTTTTGTCGTAATACCTTCCTTATTCCGTGTGCTATTACCAATGCGGCTCTGATACCAGCTGAGGCGGACCCGTCAACCGAGACAGGCCACTCACCCGGGAATCGCATTGGGTGGTGCCGTGTTGTGCGGCACCCAACAACACACATATGAGGAACAATGTATTACATAAAACAATAGCGAAAGCTTACAAGTTTTGCTTTGTAAATACTTTACAACAAGTAACTACAGCGGAAGTCTATATCAACTCACGTCGAATAACTAAGAGCACCCGAGATGAAGTCCAGCCCGCGGACTCCTCTCGCTAGCAACACAAAGACAAGCAGCAGCGGCTGGGTTCTCCATGTGTTACCTGACTCGGGAGTCCCCGAGTCTCACCGGACAACCTTCTTTTCAGCATCGTTGTTAACCTGCAAAACCACTTATATAGCAAGCGTGAGCACATAGGCTCAGCAAGTCTGACCCGTCTCTCCTAAGCAAGAAACTCTACATGCACGACGGTTGCAATTGGGTTGGCTAGTTTTGCATAAAGGACTCGCCTAAAGTCGATCCTTAACTTTCAGATTTTAAGCCTCATTGTGCAAACCTTGAGCCGAAAAGCATCGCAGCTCCACAATCAAACAAGAAACGCTTTGTTGCGATGCTCCTTGCACAAAGTGAAAGTAAACTTTAATGAGCCTATCTCTAATTCAATCATGGTTGCAATACAAGTTATAGCACAGCCTTATCAAGTTCAAAGATAAACAATTCCAGTTGTTACTACGTCAAGACGCAGTGGGCAAGTATGCTCATATAACCGCGAGCGACGGTGATTCGAATCAGTACACGCCCGGACTACACGACACGTACACCCGTACTCCGAGTTGCCGGCAGCAACCTCGACTGACGTTGTACGCGGCCACCTTTCCCAAGATCTTCCACATTGGACGCAGTCCAACTGCCCCGAGTACGCAAGCTCCCTCAACGTACATACCCGCAGTGGTATGTTCTTGAGCGAGGTACCTCCTGCTACCCTGACGCCGAAAGCCTAAGGCAGTTGGAAAAGTTCCACTATGGATCTCCCAAGGTACATCGGTTTCCTGGGTCCCATATAGCCAGTATGCGCCCGGTACACAACTCAAACTTGTCCAACAGGGCCAAGCACGGACGGTCCTTAACTGACACAGGCAGGGCTATGCACGCACGGCCTGCAACCTGCTGCATCTAAACCTCCCTGCGCGGTCTCCATTTCTTAAGTGTGAACTTTCCTCATCTTTTCTAATTCGGACCCGTCCCGAGTAAACCAGCCCTAAACTCGCGAGTAGATTCCAACTACTCTTCTTCTACCGGACCTTTCCTACTAACATTAGCGTAGCCAAATTCCCTCGAGGAGTTGCTATTCTACCCTTTCTCTCTTAGGTGTTTCTGGTCATGCAAGTGGGGTTTTCAATATCATCTAGATGTAATGCAATCAACGATGCAAAGCTATGATCTCTACAAATGAAAAAGCTTTATAAAACGGTTCAAATGCAAACCGGGGCTTGCCTGTTTTGCAGGTGACTACTGTTACAATCAGTTAGTGACGATCACTTGGAGCTTGATCACTTGATTTCCTCCCTCCTTGATCTTCACCTCAAGTTATTCTCACCTTCTTCACGTATATGCTACACGATATGATCATGCATATGTATTTAATTGAAAAGCTTTTGCTCATAAGATCTAAGGACAGTTTTAAAACTGGAACTTTGTTTAAGAATTTAAAATGACACTGGTGCTAGTGCTTCTTCCCACTTAAGTGTTGATCACCTTAAGAGATCACACATGACAGTGGTCATCCAGAGCTCTAATGGAGCTGAGAATTTTCATGTGACTTCCTTGTCCCAAGAAAGTTCTCTGGACCAAAATTTAGCACATTTCATGGAATGGTTTATTCAGAATAATTCTCTAAGTGTTTAGTCAAAGATGAATTAATTCTGAGGTAACATCCATGTTCATGTCAAACTCAGTGAACCACAATTTCAATTATAGTTTATAGAGTCTACATGAATTTTACTAGGATTTTTGGAGCTAGGAATTTCCCAGAACTGAATTTACAAGTTTTGGAAATTCTCTGAAAATGTTTCTGTATTCATTTGAATACAGGAACTTACCATCTGAATTACCCTGATCAATCCAACTCCAAATGAGCTGAAACTTTTACAGGAGTCTAATAACACCCTAGAGAATATTCTGGCAAAATTTGAGGATTTTTGGATAAACCAAACTCCCTCTAAAATTCTTTTGCTGAAAAGTTTTAAAGAATTTTCCAGAATTAAATAAAGACTTTCATACAAACTGGGTTGCATAATTGGATAGAGTTTGTCAATCTGAATCTAACCCAATTTGAATCACTAAATTTGTAGGTTCCTAGCAAAAGTTATGCTCTTCTAAAGTTTGGGGAAAATCAGGAATTTGAATAAATCCGGGAAATGTTTAAACCTGACTGTGGGCCACGGGGCACGTGTCAGCTGCTGAGGGAGTGCCACACGGGGTCACAGGGTCATTTCCCGCGCTGTCACAATTGATCCCGCGCCACAGAGTATCCGGCCCGTTTTCCCCGAGTCGCTGACACGCGGGCCCAGGGGGTCGTCTTCCACCTCTTGCTCCCGCGCGATCCCGCCGCCGGGCTCGCCGAGGAAGCTCCGGGATCAGTCGTCCGGCCATCTCAACTGCTGAAACTCGCCGCCAGCCCCTAATTCAACGTGAGGAACACGCTGGTGGGGTTTGCTCGAGCCGGTAGGGCCCCCAAACTAGCCCGCGACGGCGCAACGGTTCAGACTAAGTCCGGCGACGTCGCCCCGACGCCCTAAGCCTTCTAGGCTTCGGTTTCCAAGCTCTAGTGCACCAGCGGACGCTACGGATCATCGACGTGGAAAGGAGATGGCTCGGAGATGGCTCTAGCTTAGGGTTCACCGTGCACCCGCATCTTCCCGCCATAGCCGCCTTCGGAAAGCTTGAGATTGCACCGTGCACAGGGTGTTTCATGCGAGGTTTCAAAAGAGAACTGGTGCGCCCTTACGTCTAGTCGGTGTGTGCGAAGTCTCGTGGTGTTTAAACAACAATTGATCGGGAATTTTACAGAATCATACCGGAAGGTCGGTTTTCACCGGCCGGAGAGGATCTTCAAAATTCGCCGTCGAGAGGCCGAGGCAGGCTCTGTGCGTCGGGTGGAAGCTGTACGGAGCTCCTGCGCGTCCAAAAGTGGCCTCGCTTGGTCTTGAAACTTTCTGAAGGAGGCTGTCCACGGGAGCACGTCGCCGCCGGGGTGTTCGGCCACCGTGGAAACTCAAGGTTCTCGGCGTAGAGGGCACGAACACACTGGGTGATGGCTCGAGGAGGTCGTGGGGGGTTCTGTTGTGTGGTTTTGCCGATCAACTGGGGGTTGCACGCGAGCTGGGCGGTGGGCGACCGGATTGCTCGAGCGTCGGCCGCTCTGTCCTGCCTCTCGCGTGAGGAGAAGGAAAACAACGCCCGGTCCTCGGTGATAAGGCGAACGGGAGGTCGGGAGAGGGTATAGACGTCCGGTGCAGCCCTCCAGCGCGATAAAACCCAGCAGGAGCTGGCCGCCGGCTGGCCCTCGGTGTCGAGCGGAGGGAAGGCGGCTTTCGGCCGTTGCTTCGCGTGGGAGTAACTCAAGTGAATACTGTGGACTTCAGATCTTTTGCAATTTCAGTGCTCCCAATGACATGTGGGTCCCACATGTCAGTCCTCTTTATCCCCTCTAAAATATCTCCCCAATTTGAATATTGATGGAATTCAATTGTGGAAGTTTAAATCTGATATGGATTTGGATAATTGGGCAAGTTTCATCCAAATTCAAACATGCATTCGAATTCTTTGTCTTTTAAAGTCCATTTTGCAAAATGGGTTGCAAACTATTTTCATAAATCATGAAACTTTGCACACCCCCCTAATTTGGACACAAGGAATTCAAATATGAAATCTGATTTTTATTTTGGCTGCTGCAAATGAGATTTTTAGCACGACAGTTTTGAATTCCATTGTGTTGTTCTTATTTGAATTTTTGTTTGAACAAATTGTACCAAATCTGATTTTTGTTTTCTCACACATATGGGAACTTCCCATTCTTGTTTTAGACCCCTCTAGGGTTCCAAGTTCTCAAATAAACATTTGACTTGTGTGAAGAAAACCCTCATGTGGGTTATCACATGTGGGGAAAAGTTTTAACAAGTCCAAAATTTCATACATGTGAAACTAACTTTTGCAAATAAGTGTTTCTTTGTATTCATAATTTTGGGACCTTTACACTCGGGCAAAGGCCGAGCAGACGTTGGCGTGCAGGGGAGAATCGGAGGAGCGGCGCCAGTGACCGAACAGAGCCAGGGCTGTGCTGTTTTGCAGAGAAGCACGCGTACGTCTCGGTGGCGTGTGGAGGGGGTCACGTAGAGGAGAGGACGAGCTGTTTCCCGGCTGCCAGCGCGAGCGAAGGGAACCAGGAGGTGGCCGGCCGAGGTGATCGGGCGCCGTTGCCTCCGTGCGCTGGCGCGCGGCTTCGACCGAAAAAGAAAAGATCAGGGTAAACTTCTTTGTTAAGTCTGCTGACATGTGGGACCTCCCCTCAAATTTTTTTCCAAATATTCTCAATTCTGTTGTGCTAAAATATCCTCAGCTACTCACAATTCAATGTGAGACTTAGTCACCAAGTCTTACTTTAAATTTGAATTCTCAAATTTGAACTGTGTTTGGCTAAATTTGCTGCATGTTTAAACTGAATTTCAAATTCAGTTTTGAATTCTTGCACATTTAGCTCTTGACAAGTTGAACTCCAATGAGGATGAAAATTGATGGGCTTACTCAGAAAAATGTGCTGAGTTTGAATGTAAAAGTCCCAAAACTTGTAAATAGAAAACTTGAGCTATGAATAAAGTTGAGTTTGAATACAAGAAATGGGACTTACAAAAACTTTTGTGTTCCTCATGAAAGTGTTGGCATGTGCAATAAAACTTTGAATTCAGTTTGAATTAAGAGGTGCACTTCAAAAAGAAGGAGGGCATGTTCTAAAGAGAAAATTCAAACTGTTGTTTGAAAAAGTGTATTTGCAATAGCCAACTCAAAGATCAGAGGACATATTTGAATTCCTCAGATCCAAATTATGAGGGAGACCAATTTGGAGGAAATTTGGAGGTGCTTGGATATGAATATCAAGAGGACTTGTAAATTTCATCCAAATTTGAATTCAAATTTGAAACTGAGGAAAAACTGGTCAAATTGCCAAATGACTTTTGGATTTGAGTACCTCATAGCTGAATTTGCAAAGTGCCAAAATTTGGAGATATTTGTGAGAGTTTTGGGGGATAAGAAGGGGGGTGGACCCCACATGTCATAGGAATGAGTAGACTTAATCCCTAAGTATTTGCTCTCTGTTCCTCACTCCACCGAGGCCCTGCCTCTGGCCGACACCCAGCTGCTGCAACACGCCCCAAAGCTCCACCTCCTGCCTTAATTCTTCACGCTGGCGAGCTGCTCAGGCACTGATATTACCCCACACAGCTGAGCCAACCGTGTTGGTTTTCCTCCTCACGATCAGCAGCTGCAACGTGTGTGTTTTCCTTCACCGGCGCTGCTCCACTGCTCCCTCTCTCCCGGCCAGCCCAACGCCTCTCTGGCAGGCTCAAGAGGCCACAGAGGTGCGCCAGGAGGTACTGATCCTCATCCCGTCGTCCCCCTGCTCTCCCCCGAAGCCGGTTCGCCGGAATTTGAATTTTGGTACCGGCGCACGTATAGAACAGACCGTGTTTAATTCGTGAAATTCTCTCAAACCGATTGATCATACCTCCTACAATTCAAACCACAGAAACTAGATGCCCTAGCGCCCTCCCACGCCGAGAACCAAAGAAAACCGACCCTCCTATGCCCCGGGCGACGAGAAATCATCGCCGGCGGCCAAAACTGCCACGGTCCACGGTGACGACTAGTTTGCAGCCATGTTCTGCACGATTTGATCTCCGTTCCATGTTCCTAGACCCATAGGGATGCTGTAGGACATCATAGCTCGCCGGGAGATGCCTTGGACACGCTGGAACGCGTCCATGTCGAGCTCCCGAGCCGCCCCGCCGGTGCCGACCTACCTACAGCCGTTTTCACGCGGGGAAACCTTGCCCGGCAGCTGCGCCACGTTCCCAGGAGCATGTAGGGAGAAACCGGAGCTCATTTGGTGGAGAAATGAGAGAGAACGAGCCATGCCAAGTTTTCTGCCGGTGTGCACCCGCGGGCTCTGGCGGGAGGTTGAAGAAGCACCTGACCCGTGGGCCCCACGTGTGACTGTGCTGTTTAAAATCAAACAGAGAGTTGTTCAAACTTGTAAAATGCATAACTTGGTGTAGGAAGCTCCACAAATAGTGATATAAATTTTGTTGGATTCCTCTAAGAGAGTACTATCCAGGGGTACAGCCCAATATTTATGAAAATCCCTGGTTTTTGCTCATTAATTAATATAAAAAAATCTTGTAGGAATTTCTCCAGGAGCTCTGTGTATTGGAAAATTCCCAAATTTGGGCAGGAGATTCCCCCACAAATGACTGAACTGAAGTAAAATTTTCAGAAGCATTGGACCTCATTTGCTTGGTCAAATGTGGTGTTAATTCCTTATGTCTCTGAAAATTGAAAAATAAACAGAGTTCAATTTCAGGATTTTTCCCCCAAACTTTAGAACCTCATAACTTTTGCTAGGAAGATCCACAATTAGTGATTCAAATTGGGATGGATTCAGGATGAAGAGCTCTATCCAAATATGCAACCCAATTTGCATGAAAACCAATAGAAAATTCTGGAGAATTCTTTAAAGCTTTTCAGCAAAAGAATTTTATAGGGAGTCTGGTTCATCCAAAATTCCCCAAATTTTGCCAGGATATTCTTTAGGATATTAGGAGACTCCTGTGAAAGTTTCAGCTCATTTGGAGTTGATTTAGTTAGGGTAATTCTAATTCCAAATTTCTGTATTCAAATAAATACAGAAACATTTTCTGAGAATTTCCATGTTCTGGGCATTCCATAGCTCCAAAAATCCTAGGAAAGTTCATGCATACTCCCTGAGCTATGTATGAAATTATAGTTCACTTGAATTTGCATGAAAGTGCAAATTTAATCAGAATTAATTCCTTTTTGCTTAAATGCTTAGGGAATTGTTCTGGGTGATCCACTTAGTGAAATGTTCTGAATTTTGGTCCAGAGGATTTTCTTGTGACAAGGAACTCCCAAGAAAATTCCCAGCTCCATTGGAGCCCTGGATCATTAGTGTTCTGTTCAACCACTAGTTGATCTCCCCACCCAAGTGATGAACCTCACTTCTCACTTGAGGATAATGCTTAGACACACATCCAAACCACCACCCCAGTGTCATTTTAAATTCTTAAACAAAGTTCCAGTTTCAAACTTGTCTTTAGCATTGTTAGCAAAAGCTTTATAATTAAACATGTATACATATTCATAACGTGTAGTGCTTAGACGTGGAAAGTGAAGAAGGAAGAGTTGAGCTTGAATCAAGAAGCAAGAAGGCAGTGATTCAGCTTCAAGGCAGCAGCAACTAACTTCATAATCATCTGACTTTAGTCACCTGCAAAACCAAGGCAAGCCCCGGTTTGCACTTAAGTTGTTTTTAAAGTTTTCCCTTTGTTCACTACATTTGGTCAAGGTTTGTATGTGCATTAGGTCAAGGATGTTGATACTCCACTTGCATAACCAAACATGAATCCCTGAGGTCAAGGGTAGCATTGTGTCATCGCTGTAGAATAAGGCCGTGCTAAATAGGCTAGGACATCCGGTAGAAGACGAGTAGTTGGAAACTACTCGCGAGCTATAGTTCAGAATATCATAAGTGTGGTTGGGATAGGAAGCAAACTAAACTTTACATTTCTAAAGATGACACCGGGCAGAGGGGTTAGGCTGCAACAAGACGAGGTCTTGGTCGAGTAGCTCTGCCTGTGTCGGTTAAGGACCGATGCGTATGCCGCGTCCAGGAGCAAGTATTGAGTTGTGTACCGGATGCTTACTGATATATGGGAACCAGGAAACCGATGTACCAGGTTCACTGGATTGTAGAGGCATACCACATCGTCTCGTTAGACCTATGAGCCCGAGACGGCGCGACCGGTTCTACAGTTTAGTGTCCTGAGAAAGGTTGCCACATACGACGTAATGAAGGACGCCAGAGTTGGGTCTTCAGAGGCGGGCGTATGTGTCGAGTTATCCGGGTAGTGTTTGATTCGAATCACCGTCCCTCGCGGTTATTGAGTACCGCTTTCTCCCATGTTGTGACGTAGTAACCAACTTGTGTGGAACCAGTTTGCAAAAAGTATAATTGCTGTTATGATTACGTTAAGTTGCATGAAAACCATGTTTGAAGTAGAAATAGAGCAAACTAAAGTTATTTTTCCACCTTGGGACATGTAACATTGGAATGAAGCGTTTCTTGTTTGATTGTGGAGTTCCAATGTTGCTGGGCGCAAGGTCACTAGTATTATGGCTAAAAATGTGAAAGTTAAGGATGAACTCGTAGGCGAGTCTTTTCGCAAATTACAGGATCAGGTCTTAAGTTACCCTCATGTAGAGTTGCATGATTTAGGAGAGACGGTTAAGTCTTGCTGAGCCCTTGTGCTCACTCTTGCTATATAAGTGGTTTTGCAGGTAAACTTTGACGCTATAATGAAGGTTGTCCGGTGAGACTCGGGAACTCCCGAGTCGTGTGACACTTGGAGAACCTAGCCGCTGCCATGTCTTCGTGTTGCTAGCGAGAGGAGTCCGCGGGCTGGACCTCTTCTCGAGTGCTCCTAGATATTCGACGTGAGCTGTTTATAGACTTCCGCTGTAGCTATTTTATGTAAAGTATTTACAAAGAACAGTTGTAAGCTTCCGCTTTGATTTATGTAATACATTGTTCCTTATATGTGTGCTGTTGGGTGCCGCATAACACGGCACCACCCAATGCGATCCCCGGGCGAGGCGGCACGAGCCCGTGATCGGGACCGGGCCCCCTCAGCGTGGTATCAGAGCCGCATTGGTAATAGCACACGGAGTAAGGATCGTATTACGACAAAACTTAGGATACGGTGAGGAAACGATATTAGGCCCACATAAGGACTATAGTAGTGTAGTTACTTAAAGTGGCAAAACTAACATATGTGTTTTAATTCTGAATTTTCATTATGTAACGACGCACCTACGTTCAGGTAAGAATGGTAAGGAACGCCACCGAAAGCGGTTCAATTTCGGTTAGCTCCCCTGACGAGGAAAGTGGTTCAGGGCTAGATCTCACAGCTTGGTGTGAGATGTTAATATGAAACTCTTTGACTCTTCATGTTCCTGAGTTCATATGAAACGCTGATCCCTAGCGTGCATTAGGCAAGTAAGTGGAGACCCCATCGTGTGGTCAGTAACACGATAGTGTGTTCTTCTGGAAGTAGCCCAGGAGGACATACGCAGTGCTTGCCATCGGCGTGCCCTGCAGGGCAGTAGGTGGTATCCGTTGGGTTGATAACATTCCCAACCGTGATGACCCATTTATGACATACTCGGGTTCCCCGTCGTGTGGTGTTGAAACACGATCACGTACCTTGAGACGTGGCTTAACTCAAGGACGGCCGTATGACAATGATACGGGCGTTTGTATTTACTTTCAAATATGGAACTGCCTGAAATGAAACAACCTTTGAGTGCACCACTATTGAGTGTTCTTCTGCAGGTACTAACCACGTACGTATCCCGTGTAGTATACGTGTGTGAGAGACCGTCTTAGTGCCACTGCTAATACGTATATGCCGGTATGATCCGGCGTGGGATTTTCTTTGGTGAGGCAACGTAGTACCGACATGTTCTTACGATGCATCGACATCGTACTACACTTAATAACCTCTTCCCTATTAAGAAATGATTCATGAACTAACTTCCAACTAAAAATGGAAGTTTGAAACAAATATTAGTTACTGAACTCTTATTATGAGCTAAGACTCAAATGAGAGTATAACTAGGTGTCAAAGTTTTCAAAAACAGAGTGCTCTGTTTCTGGCAGGAATTCTTGCTGGACTTTAACAGAGCATAACTCTGAGTAACGTGACCCAAATAAGGTGTATGATACAGTTCTGGAAATATTTTCAAGTGTTCTACAACTTCCTTGTAGACCTCCAGAGCAAAATCACACGTTAAGTGGGTGAAAAGTCCAGTGGAAGGAAAACTGTTCAAAACCAGGACAGTAGCAAAAACCTCTCTGGACCTTTCTGTTTTTAAGCCATAACTTCCTATAGAAAAATCTGTAAGGAGCCTATGAGTACTTGTTGGAAAGCTACTGAAGTTTACTAAATCTTTGGTATTGAACTCAAGTCAGGAATCTGTTGATAACATGAGTAAAATTTGGAGTTTGTGTGAACTGGTCAGGGTAGTCCCGCTGATTAGTTAAGCGTACTTAAGATTTGTTTAAACATGAATGTGGTTATGCTTTCATAAAGTTCATGACATGTTCATGTTTTACTTATCTTTACTTACTACTGAGATAGAATTTTGATTGACTCAAAATTTTGTTTCGTGCAGTATGGTACGCACACATCCTCAAATGGAGATTGGGGGTTCCAGTCGAGGTGGGAATGACTCGACTTCATCACAAGAGCCATCGCCAACCGGATTGGCTGAAATTATGGCGAAGATGAATGAAACTCTCCAAACTCTAGTTCAGCAAGGCATAGATCGAGAAGCTCAACATCACATGCCAACCCAGAGCACGTATCTGGATTTCTTGGCGACACAACCGCCGGTATTCTCTGAGGCGGCTGACCATTGTGAAGCAAATCACTGGTTACGTGTCCTTGAGTCCAAGTTTGGGTTGATCCAATGTGATGAATTCTTGAAGACTCTATATGCCGCTCAGCAGCTTCACGGCTTTGCTGGAGCATGGTGGGCAGAGTACCTTGCTGTCCAACCAGCAGGGCATCGTGTCACATGGACGGAATTCCAAGCTGCATTCCGTGCTCGTTTCATCCCTGCCGGCATAACGCAGACAAGTCATGATGAGTTCTGGAGTCTGAAGCAAGGGGACAGGAGTGTTATTGAGTATGCGAAGGAATTCAATCGCTTAGCTCAATATGTCCCTAACTATGTGAAATCACCAGCCATGAAGGGTTATCATTTTTATCGAGGGCTGACCGCTAGGCTCCGATGTGAATTGGCTCAAGTTAGCCAAGAGAATTTTGATGAGTTTGTGAGCTGTGCTATCGCTCAAGAATATTATTCCAACCTCTACCTCAAAGAAAAGTGGGAGAGGGACTCATCACAGGATGAAGACAATCGTCTACCCCAGAAGTATCGGTTGGTAATCCGTTCACCTTCCGGTCGAGAGATTCCACAAGAGGTGCAATCATTCTGGGAGTGTGACGACTCTTCTACTCCACAGAGGTCATATTCAACTCCACCGCAGCAGTAAATTATTTCTTATGCACCTCAGCATCAACAAGGTGCATCAGAATATTATTTCCCTCAAGAGGTTGAAGATGAACAAGGTGATTTCTCAGCTGAGCCAAGTGCTGTCCCACTTCAGCTTGACAATGATTTGAAGGTCAATGAAGCAACTGAACCGAGCAGCAACAATGTGTCTGCGGGTCCAGTTCCACAGAGCGATCTTGGGCAGCAAATAAAAGCTATGTCCAAAGTGGGGACAGTTAATTATGTGTCAGTCGATGATCTGCCAAAGGGAGGACCTGTTCTTGCCGGCAGGTTCACCTTAAATGACAAGCCGGTTGTCATTTTATTCGACTCTGGTGCAACACATAACTTCATTAGCCGGGCAACGGTAATCCGGGATCAGATCTCCACAACTGTCACAAAATGTTCTTACCTTATTCATTCGCCAGGTGGAGACATCTCAACTAATGAAGTCGTCTCTCGAGCACCACTTTGCTTGGGTGGAAAAATTTATCCTACCACCCTCATCATTCTCAAAGACCAGGGAATCAATGCCATATTGGGAATATCGTGGCTGACCTTCCATAAGGCTGTTCTGGACATCGAGAACAGGAGTGTGCACTTGGACTCTCCACTTCAGGGACGTCAAACATTGTACCTCGGTGAAGCGGTTTCCAAAGACCCGGAAGTATGTAATGCCGAGGCTTGCAAGTTAGAAGACATTCCGGTAGTCCTTGAATATACGGACGTGTTTCCCGAAGATCTTCTAGGTCTACCACCTGAGCGCGAGGTGGAATTCAAAATAGAGTTGATACCGGGAACCACGCCGATCTCTCGGAGATAATACAAAATGGCTCTGAATGAATTAGCGGAATTGAAGGAGCAACTCAAAGATCTGATGGACAAGGGGTTTATTCGTCCAAGTTCATCACCATGGGGTTGCTCAGCCTTATTCGTGAAGAAAAAGGATGAGACGCTGAGGCTATGCGTCGATTATCGTCCTTTGAATGCTGTGACCATAAAGAACAAGTATCCACTACCAAGAATTGATATCCTCTTCGATCAGCTAGTGGGTGCTAAAGTCTTCTCTAAGATGGACTTAAGGTCGGGATATCATCAAATCAAGATTCGAGCGGAAGATGTCCCGAAAACAGCATTCTCGACAAGATATGGGCTCTATGAATATCTTGTCATGTCATTTGGGTTGACCAATGCTCTGGCTCACTTTATGTATCTTATGAACTCGGTGTTCATGCCGGAGCTGGATCAGTTCGTCGTGGTATTCATCGACGACATCTTGGTCTATTCCGAATCTGAAGAGGAACACGCTAAACATTTGCATATTGTGCTTCAACGCTTGAGAGATCACAAGCTCTATGCAAAGTTTAGTAAATGTGAATTCTGGATCAACCAAGTGCCGTTTCTTGGACATATTATTTCAGCGGAAGGCATTGCTGTTGATCCAAGCAAGATTGATCAAGTGCTGAAATGGAAGTCTCCAACATCAGTCCATGAAGTTCGTAGCTTCTTGGGTTTGGCGGGATATTACCGGAGGTTCATCCCGAGCTTCTCAAAAATCTCCAAACCTATGACGGAGCTACTGAAGAAGGGCGTCAAATATGATTGGAGCAAGCCATGTGAGGAAGCTTTTCAAGCGTTGGTGAAACACCTCACAACAGCCACGGTTCTAGCTCAACCGGATACAACCAAGCCATTTGATGTTTATTGTGATGCGTCCGGCATCGGACTTGGTTGTGTACTCATGCAAGGAGGACGCGTGGTCGCATATGGATCACGGCAATTACGGAATCATGAGCAACATTATCCAACTCATGATCTCAAGCTTGCTGCCGTGGTACTAGCTTTGAAGATGTGGAGACATTACCTATTGGGAAATCTGGTTCATCTCTACACCGACAACAAAAGTTTGAAGTACATATTCACTCAAAAGGAGTTGAATATGCGGCAACGGCGATGGTTGGAGCTGATCAAGGACTATGAGATTGAAATTCATTATCATCCGGGCAAGGCAAATGTGGTTGCCGATGCACTGAGCCGGAAGTCTCATATTCATAACCTGACCATTACGCCGATGGAAGAGGAAGAACCAAGTCTCTACTTGGTTCCATATGGAGCTCTGCATAATCTAGCTCTCATACCCACAATAAGAGAGGAGGTTATGGAAGCTCAAAGGAAAGACAAGGGCATGGCTCATATCAAAAGGAGGTTGAAGAACGGGGAGATGAAATGTTTCCGGTTAGATGATGAAGACACCCTATGGTTCAAGGACCGGATAGTCGTACCCCGCGATATGAGGCTGCGGAAGAAAATTTTGGATGAGGCTCACTTATCCAAATTTTCTATTCATCCTGGCAGCAACAAAATGTACCAAGACCTCCGGAAGAAGTTTTGGTGGACACGTATGAAACGTGAAGTTGCAAAATACGTTTCAGAATGTGATACGTGTCGAAGAGTTAAGGCCGGCCATGTAAAGAAGTCGGGCCTGCTGCAACCGCTACAAATACCGGCATGGAAGTGGGAAGACCGGAGTATGGATTTCATCATTGGGTTGCCGATGAACTCCCACCACCATGACTCGATTTGGGTAATCGTTGATCGATTAACCAAATCTGCACGTTTCATTCCGGTGCATACCAACTACAGCGCCAAGCAGTATGGGGAGTTGTACATAGCACAAATCTTATGCTTGCATGGAGTTCCCCGAACCATTGTCTCCGACAGAGGATCGCTGTTCGTGTCCCGCTTCTGGGAACAGCTACACACATCCTTGGGAACTAAATTGATTCGAAGCTCCGCGTATCACCCTCAAACCGATGGACAAACTGAGAGGGTGAATCAAATACTTGAAGATATGCTGAGAGCATGTGTCATCCACCACGGTAAGAGCTGGGATGATCACTTACCGTTGGCGGAGTTCTCATATAACAACGGGTATCAATCAAGTATCAAAATGGCGCCTTATGAAGCTCTCTACGGCCGGAAGTGCCGCACACCCTTGAACTGGTGTGAATCTGGCGAGAGAGTGATTTACGGGATTGACCTCGTAAATGAAGCTGAAGAGCGGGTAAGGTGTATTCAAGCAAATCTGAAAGCCGCTCAGTCCAGACAAAAGAGCTATGCGGATAGGAGACGTTGTCCTCTGGCTTTCCATGTTGGGGAACACGTATACCTCCACGTATCTCCGATGAAGGGCATTCACCGATTTTGAGTGAAAGGAAAATTGGCTCCACGTTTTATCGGTCCCTTCATTATCATTGAAAGGTGTGGACCCGTGGCATACCGTTTGGAGCTACCGGCAGCCTTAGCCGGAGTTCATAACGTCTTCCACATATCTCAGTTGCGGAAGTGTTTAAAAGTTCCAACGGAGATTCTCACGGGAGACATAGAAAATTTGAAGCCGGACCTCACGTATGTTGAGCGACCAACCCGGATAATTGATGAAAAGACTCGCGAAACCAGGAATCGGACGCTGCGATTTTTCAAGGTGCTATGGGAAAATCACAAGTCCGACGAAGCTACATGGGAAAGCGAGGTGTATTTGCAACGCAATCATCCGGAGTTGTTAGAGGCGTATGTTGAGTAACTGTCCTCTCCACATTGTCCTTAATCATGAATCTCGGGATGAGATTCTTTTTAAGGGGGGAGGAATGTAAAAGTCCCAAAACTTGTAAATAGAAAACTTGAGCTATGAATAAAGTTGAGTTTGAATACAAGAAATGGGACTTACAAAAACTTTGGTGTTCCTCATGAAAGTGTTGGCATGTGCAATAAAACTTTGAATTCAGTTTGAATTAAGAGGTGCACTTAAAAAAGAAGGAGGGCATGCTCAAAAGAGAAAATTCAAACTGTTGTTTGAAAAAGTGTATTTGCAATAGCCAACTCAAAGATCAGAGGACATATTTGAATTCCTCAGATCCAAATTATGAGGGAGACCCAGCAGCCGCCCCGCCGGTGCCGACCTACCTACAGCCGTTTTCACGCGGGGAAACCTTGCCCGGCAGCTGCGCCACGTTCCCAGGAGCATGTAGGGCGAAACCGGAGCTCATTTGGTGGAGAAATGAGAGAGAACGATCCATGCCAAGTTTTCTGCCGGTGTGCAACCGCGGGCTCTGGCGGGAGGTTGAAGAAGCACCTGACCCGTGGGCCCCACGTGTGACTGTGCTGTTTAAAATCAAACAGAGAGTTGTTCAAACTTGTAAAATGCATAACTTGGTGTAGGAAGCTCCAAAAATAGTTAGATAAATTTTGTTGGATTCCTCTAAGAGAGTACTATCCAGGGGTGCATCCCAATATTTATGAAAATCCCTGGTTTTTGCTCATTAATTCATATAAGGAAAATGTTGTAGGAATTTTTCCAGGAGCTCTGTGTATTGGAAAATTCCCAAATTTGGGCAGGAGATTCCCCCACAAATGACTGAACTCCAGTAAAATTTTCAGAAGCATTGGACCTCATTTGCTTGGCCAAATGTGGTGTTAATTCCTTATGTCTCTGAAAATTGAAAAATAAACAGAGTTCAATTTCAGGATTTTTCCCCCAAACTTTAGAACCTCATAACTTTTGCTAGGAAGCTCCAAAATTAGTGATTCAAATTGGGTTGGATTCAAGATGAAGAGCTATATCCAAATATGCAACCCAATTTGCATGAAAACCAATAGAAAATTCTGGAGAATTCTTTAAAGCTTTTCAGCAAAAGAATTTTATAGGGAGTCTGGTTCATCCAAAATTCCCCAAATTTTGCCAGGATATAATTTAGGATATTAGGAGACTACTGTAAAAGTTTCAGCATTTGGAGTTGATTTAGTTAGGGTAATTCTAATTCCAAATTTCTGTATTCAAATAAATACAGAAACATTTTCTGAGAATTTCCAAAACTTGGAAATTCAGTTCTGGGCATTCCATAGCTCCAAAAATCGTAGGAAAATTCAAGCATACTCCCTGAGCTATGTATGAAATTATAGTTCACTTGAATTTGCATGAAAGTGCAAATTTAATCAGAATTAATTCCTTTTTGCTTAAATTCTTAGGGAATTGTTCTGGGTGATCCACTTAGTGAAATGTTCTGAATTTTGGTCCAGAGGATTTTCTTGTGACAAGGAACTCCCAAGAAAATTCCCAGCTCCATTGGAGCCCTGGATCATTAGTGTTCTGTTCAACCATTAGTTGATCTCCCCACCCAAGTGATGAACCTCACTTCTCACTTGAGGATAATGCTTAGACACACATCCAAACCACCACCCCAGTGTCATTTTAAATTCTTAAACAAAGTTCCAGTTTCAAACTTGTATTTAGCATTGTTAGCAAAAGCTTTATAATTAAACATGTATACATATTCATAACGTGAAGTGCTTAGACGTGGAAAGTGAAGAAGGAAGAGTTGAGCTTGAATCAAGAAGCAAGAAGGCAGTGATTCAGCTTCAAGGCAGCAGTAACTAACTTCATAATCATCTGACTTTAGTCACCTGCAAAACCAAGGCAAGCCCCGGTTTGCACTTAAGTTGTTTTTAAAGTTTTCCCTTTGTTCACTACATTTGGTCAAGGTTTGTATGTGCATTAGGTCAAGGATGTTGATACTCCACTTGCATAACCAAACATGAATCCCTGAGGTCAAGGGTAGCATTGTGTCATCGCTGTAGAATAAGGTCGTGCTAAATAGGCTAGGACATCCGGTAGATGACGAGTAGTTGGAAACTACTCGCGAGCTATAGTTCAGAATATCATAAGTGTGGTTGGGATAGGAAGCAAACTAAACTTTACATTTCTAAAGATGACACCGGTCAGAGGGGTTAGGCTGCAACAAGACGAGGTCTTGGTCGAGTAGCTCTGCCTGTGTTGGTTAAGGACCGATGCGTATGCCGCGTCCAGGAGCAAGTATTGAGTTGTGTACCGGATGCTTACTGATATATGGGAACCAGGAAACCGATGTACCATGTTCACTGGATTGTAGAGGCATACCACATCGTCTCGTTAGACCTATGAGCCCGAGACGGCGCGACCGGTTCTACAGTTTAGTGTCCTGAGAAAGGTTGCCACATACGACGTAATGAAGGACGCCAGAGTTGGGTCTTCAGAGGCGGGCGTATGTGTCGAGTTATTCGGGTAGTGTTTGATTCGAATCACCGTCCCTCGCGGTTATTGAGTACCGCTTGCTCCTATGTTGTGACGTAGTAATCAACTTGTGTGGAAACAGTTTGCAAAAAGTATAATTGCTGTTATGATTATGTTAAGTTGCATGAAAACCATGTTTGAAGTAGAAATAGAGCAAACTAAAGTTATTTTTCCACCTTGGGACAAGTAACATTGGAATGAAGCGTTTCTTGTTTGATTGTGGAGTTCCAATGTTGCTGGGCGCAAGGTCACTACTATTATGGCTAAAAATGTGAAAATTAAGGATGAACTCGTAGGCGAGTCTTTTCGCAAATTACAGGATCAGGTCTTAAGTTACCCTCATGTAGAGTTGCATGATTTAGGAGAGACGGTTAAGTCTTGCTGAGCCCTTGTGCTCACTCTTGCTATATAAGTGGTTTTGCAGGTAAACTTCGACGCTATAATGAAGGTTGTCCGGTGAGACTCGGGAACTCCCGAGTCGTGTGACACTTGGAGAACCTAGCCGCTGCCATGTCTTCGTGTTGCTAGCGAGAGGAGTCCGCGGGCTGGACCTCTTCTCGAGTGCTCCTAGATATTCGACGTGAGCTGTTTACAGACTTCCGCTGTAGCTATTTTATGTAAAGTATTTACAAAGAACAGTTGTAAGCTTCCGCTTTGATTTATGTAATACATTGTTCCTTATATGTGTGCTGTTGGGTGCCGCATAACACGGCACCACCCAATGCGATCCCCGGGCGAGGCGGCACGAGCCCGTGATCGGGACCGGGCCCCTCATTGAATATAAAGCTAACTTTTGAATTTGAGTGATGAAAGTTGCGGCAATTTGAATTTACATTCAAATTGGCCTCTTTTTCAAATACCTCCAAAAGTGCCTCAAAAAGTGTTGGATTTACATGAAACTTGGACTGAACCTTCCCAAGACTTTTTAAGTTCTAGGGGTGAGCTCAACCTCTCATGTTCATGTGTAAAAATCCTACTTTGTGAAAGTGAAGGCTTTCCCCTCTAATTACTCTTTTGATGGAGGTTACTTGCTCTTCACCATTTTTCACAAAATATCCACAACAAAAGTGTGGTGTTTTGAAGTGAGGAAAAATTTTAGCAAGTCCCTTTTCTTGGGCTTTTACAAACCCCAAGGTGACGAACTCGGTCGTATAAAGCCCTTGCTCATTAGGTCATTCAGTTGTGTCTTCAATTCTGCCAGTTCATTGGGTGCTATCTTGTACGGCCTTCGTGATATGGCGTTGTTCCTGGTATAAGTTCAATCTTGAACTCAACGTCTCGCTCGGGCGGCATGCCCGGTAAATCATCGGGAAATACATCCGGATACTCACGTACCACCAGAATGTCCTCTATCTTAACAGCTTCCGTGTGGTTCACTGTTGCAATCTGTTGCTGTCTGGCGCCCAGAATTAATATATGAAGACCGTGCTGTGGGGAGTTGAGCTCAACGGTCCTGGAGCTGATGCTAAGAACCGCCTGGTGGTAATTCAACCACGACATCCCCAAAATGATGTCGATCTTCAGACCCTCAAGAATAATGAGAGTCGTAGGGTATATTGTACCCCCAAAGAAAG
The DNA here is from genome assembly GCA_030760725.1 of Neostapfia colusana. Lineage (NCBI taxonomy): Eukaryota > Viridiplantae > Streptophyta > Magnoliopsida > Poales > Poaceae > Neostapfia > Neostapfia colusana. The sequence goes on along the minus strand of JASWHV010000001.1, from coordinate 131,148,207 downwards.
AGGTTCTCGGGAGACAACCTCACTTGCGGTACTGCTGCCCTGGGTGAAGATATGAGGTATTGTCTCTTTGTATAAACTGTTTGGAGCTGATGTTGAGCCACAAAAGACTGGCTCATGAAATTGTGTGTGGCACTGAAATCAAAGAGAATTAAAACCTGTAGTTGATTCAGAGAAAATATCCCTGCTAAAGCGGCTTCCCCTTCCGGAACATCATCAATCACAGTATAGTGAATGTTGCCCCTTGTCTGCCCTCCTATCTGCAGATTGAGGTACGGGTCGTATTGTTGTAAATATGATGACCCGGAGCCTCTAGTTCCCTCCGGACAATGCCTAGCATAATGGCCCATACTCCTACAAGTAAAACACGGATGTCTCTCCGGTTCTTCGTTGACTTGGGGGGGGGACTGCTAGGTACACATGGCTGCAGCGATGGAGCACAAACCACCGTCTGATGCTGCGGCTGTGGAGGTGGTGCAAGTTGTAGAACTTGACCAGCAATCAACCTCTGAGGAGTTGATTGTACAGGTGGCCTCCATCTTTCACCGAGTGGCATTTGATACACCAAACGGTACTTCTGAGGCACATAACTTGTGCTAGCCTGCTCGATTCACTCATCTTTCTCTTCTCCGCTTGCCACTCAAGTGTCGGCTTCTCTTGAATGAAAGCCGCATCGACCATGTCGGTGTAACTGCCGTTATTGTGTACGGTCAACTTCTCCCCTAATATGGCGCTCAGGCCATGGAAGAATAGGTCACACCGTGCTTCTTCTTTCGCCACATATTCAGGAGCATATTGGGCCAAAAGATTAAATCTTCTGACATACTCGAGGACACTCATGTCCCCTTGCTTCAAGCCCAAAAAATTCCTCCCGCTTTGCCTTGACAATACCTAGTGGTATGTAACGAGTACGAAAGGCTGCACAAAACTCACTCCATGTGACTTGATGGTCCTCCGGAATGGTGGCAAAATGATCAATCCACCAGTTTCCGGTGGCTCCATGGAGTTGCTGAGCAGCAAACTTAGTCTTCTGGTAGTCATCACACTTGAATACTCCAAATTTTGACTCCATGACACGAAGCCATTGATCTGCTTGCACAGGTTCGGTGGCTTCAGTAAAAATTGGTGGTTGAGTCGCCAAGAAGTCCAGATAAGCGTTCCAAGGTGGAACGACTTTTTGCGTGTTCTGGAGTACGCCTTGTTGTACCAAAGCTTGGAGTAAGCGTGTGTGTTATTGCGTTGCTTCTTGGAGTAGCCTAGCGTTATCTTGATTAGACTCGACAACTCGAGTCATAAGATCCATCCATCCCGTGGATGGTGGTTCCGACGGTGGAATAGAAGCATCACCACCTCGACTAGAACTTCCGGCCCTACTCCTAGAGCGAGTACAAACCATACTGCATAAATGTAGTTAAGAAGAGTTAACCAAGAACTCAGCAGTATGCGAGACTAATGAAAACATGATTATGTCAAAACTTTATGAAAGCAGTAACAGAATTCATGTTTACACAACTCCTTAGTAAGCATAGCTATCCAGCCTATCTGTACAGAACAGACCTTTATGCACTATCTCCAGATTTTGATCTAGTTAAGAGCATTTTCATAACTCATGTCGCATACCAAAGTTAAAGATAACTTCAGTATCTTTCCAACGAGTACTCATATGCCTTCAGATCATCTATGGATTAAAAGTTATGATTTTCCAAAGTTGACAGAATTACTGGATAAAATTTGCCAGCATCTCCTCTGTATGTGGTTTATTTCATCACAGTTGTACATGTAAATACAATAAGAATCTGAACAAACTTTGACCTACAAAATTGTGGCACAATTCATAACTTATCCAACGGTGTATCATATGTTTCTTAAGGGTTTTTCTACAGAAGGTTACTGTAGGATCGAAGAGCACGTGAAAAGCTACCAGAGGGGGGTGAATGGTAGATTAAAACTTTTTGCAGCGGAAACAATAAAAACCCCTCAGCAAAAATCAATCGGTTAAAGAAACCGTGTGTGCAAGTGTTTTCAAACGTGTTCAACTGTGACAAATCAAGTAGAGAGGTAGAGAATCAAGTCACGGATCTAAGGCAACAAGAATCACTTGAAAACACGAAGTAAAACTTGAGATACGATCAAAACATTAAACGAAGATCAATCTGTTCTACCTGATATAAAACAGATCTGCAATGCTGCAAAGAAACTCGTGTATATCAAAAACTACAAATCCTAAGCTGGTGAAAATTTCAAAGATGATAGATAATTGAGTTGTGAATGCAACCCAAAAAGAATCACGTCAATCGTATCTGTAAAACTCGAGTTATGAACAAAACACCAAAGCAACGTCGGTCTGTCCAGAAACTCGGCGAGAAAGACTTGACGAAAACAAGTCAGACGAACAAGGCACAAAAGCTCCTCGAAACTATGAACGTTATTCAATAGAAACACAAGAGGAACAGCCCAAAGTTCTCTACACACGAGAGCTCTGGTCTCCCTTGCTTTTATAGCCAGCCCTCAGGCTAATCAATCCAATCTAGGACTCCTACTCCTAATTGGACTCGTATCCTAACTTACCGTAACTGCTCAGGACTCTCCTATTCGCAGATAGAAGCAATTGTGAGACTTCCAAACACCTTAGGAACGTCCTAAACATTCCTAAAACAACTCAACTTCGTGCCTAGCACGAAATCCTATCATAACCAACTCAAATCTTCCATATTTGAGCCATATCCGACTCAGCCTCAGCCTGAGTACGCAATCCAGCCGGTTGGACCTTTCCGACCAATTCTTTACGTCCACTTATCTTCATCACGCCTTGGAACAATGTTGCCACGTCCATGCACTCTTTGCACACGTGCAAACACCTTCCAACGACGTACACGCAACCTTCATATGCACTGCCCTTGATCCAAACATGCTGCGCGACCTCCCGATCAACTCAACCACAGCTCCTCCCGAACTTGGTTGTTGGAACCTCATCTCCTCCCTGAGACTAGTCCAAGGATCCCGTCACCAGCCATGTCTTGAACTCAAGCAACACCTGCACGTGAATAAACAACCAATTCTTCTGAGCACAAGTACTCGACTTGACTCACGTTAGTTCGAAAACCGCAACACCTTACATGAGCACGTCACATAAGCATGTTGCAAACCATATCAAATGATAACAGCCATAACCACCAAAACACACCAAAACTAGCAAATTAATACTAAGCAAACCTTCCCATAAAGCAAGTTTGAAACATTGCGAGTTAAAAGCAAAAACAAGACGCTGCAGTTCTACGAGTTGAACTTCACGGGAGCTCCCTAAAAACAAGCTCCGGACCTCACAGAAGCTCTCCGGACCTTGCAGGAGCTCTCCAGACCTTGCGTCGGACCTTGCCAACACTAGGCGGACCTAACAAAGAACTTGTCGGACCTTGCCACAGAAGAATGTTTTGGCAATATTCAAAACTTTGTATGTTAATGCTAACTTTTATCCTAATTGCCAATGTATTCAGCACACATAGGTCTCACAATCTCCCCCTTGATGAATGCATTGGCAACACCAATTAAAATCCGAACATTGGCTTATGAAAAGTTTTGAAAAGCTTTGAAAACTCATTTCTCCCCCTTTATTAATTTCTCCCCATTTTTTAAAATCAGAGAAGGAAGAAAGTGTATAACATATGCAAAGTGTAAAAAAATCTCTCCTTATACATATTTCTCCCCCTTTGACAATGTATTCAGCAAGGTTCAAAAGAGAAATTTTTAAATGTTATGAGCATATTATAACATATACATACAAAACAAAACTCATCCAAGTCATACTATCAGGTTACTTACACTATCACATCAATGAGATACGTAAAGTAGTGTAAGCCATGCTAGAGATCAAATGTATTTTCAGTTTAAGCAAGTCATGATCTCCCTTACTCAACTATTTCGAAACCTGAAAACATGACACTTGTTGCTGCATTTTTATTGTTCATAATCATTTAAGGCACAAAGTTGATCATATGATATTTGCAAGAGATTATATGCCGCATCAGCCTTATTCTAACCAACCAAGCCAAGCCTATGTCATTTGACAATCAGAAGCTTAAGGACATGGTTTTAGTCATACACAATTCCTTCCAAGTTCATATCTTAGTGCAATGATAAGCAATCTCAAAAGAAGAAGTGCGATGCATGCATATTCTCTTGATCTTTTCTCAAATTTTTATTTGAAAACTCAACATGTGAGCTGATCACTTGATTAATTTTTTATGATTAAAAGCACTTGTGAGCACGCAACAAGTTCAAAACAGCAAGAAAGTTCGATCATGACCAGATTTAGTGTAAGTAATTATTCCAATTACTAGTCATGGCAAAAACTACAAAATGTATAACATGAGTAATGTAGTAAGAACTTTCAGCCTGTAAAAGGAATCACAAAGTCATATATGTATGAAATACTATGCTCATATTATTTTAGTTTCAGATTCACACATAGACTTTCAAAGTTTCAAAAACTCCCCCTCAATTTAAGCCATGAGGATGCATAACCCCTATTTCACTACGAATGAAACAAAAACGAGTGAAATCCAAAGGTTTTGTAAAAATATCAGCCAATTGTTGTTCAGTATCGACATGGTGAAGCACAATGTTTCCTTTTTTCAACATTATCACGAAGAAAGTGATACCTAATGTCAATGTGCTTAGTTCTAGAGTGTTTCACGGGGTTTTTAGCAATACAAATTGCACTAGTGTTATCACAAAACAGTGGAACACTATCTAAATCAACCCCATAGTCCTTAAGTGTTTGAACAATCCAAAGAATTTGTGAGCAAGCGCTAGCCGCAGCTACATATTCAGATTCGGCTGTGGATTGTGCAACTGAACTTTGTTTTCTAGAGGACCAAGCAACAAGTGAATTACCAAGAAAATTACAAGCACCCGAATTACTTTTCCTATCAATCCTACAACCCCCAAAATCAGCATCCGAAAAAGCTTTCAAAGAAACGGTTGAGGAAGAAGGAAGAAAAATGCCAAATTCTTGAGTTCCATGTAGGTACCTGAGAATCCTTTTGATGGCTTGGCGATGTGAAGCACGTGGAGAAGCTTGAAAACGTGCACAAAGACATACGCTGAATTGTATGTCCGGTCTTGACGCCGTGAGATACAAAAGTGATCCAATCATACTTCTGTATTCTTTTTTATCGACCGGGTCACCATCTTCGTCAAGTTCAAGTGTTGTTGCTGTTCCCATTGGTGTCCGAAGAGGCTTGCATTTGTCTATGTTGAAGCGCTTAAGAAGGTACTTTGTATACTTAGTTTGATGCACAAAAGTTCCTTCTTTTGTTTGCTTGATTTGCAGCTCCAAAAAGTATGTGAGTTCTCCCATCATACTCATCTCAAATTCTGAACTCATCATAGCTGAAAACTTGGACACGAGATCATGAGAAGCACAACCAAAGATAATATCATCCACATACACTTGAACGAATAATGAGTCATTGCCATGCTTAAGTATAAAAAGAGTTTTATCAACCTTGCCCATGGTAAACCCCTTTTCAAGTAAGAATGTTTTTAACCTATCATACCATGCTCTAGGGGCTTGTTTTAGACCGTACAAGGCTTTGGACAGTTTGTAAACATGATTAGGAAAATTTGGATTTTCAAAACCCGGTGGCTGCTTAACATAAACCTCCTCCCCTATGTAGCCATTAAGAAAAGCACTTTTAACATCCATTTGATATAACTTGAAACCTTTAGATGCAACAAATGCTAATAAAATTCTTATAGCTTCTAATCTAGCAACAGGAGCAAATGTTTCATCAAAATCTAGACCTTCAATTTGAGTGAAACCTTGAGCAACCAACCTAGCTTTATTCCTAACCACAACCCCATCCTCACTTTGCTTATTTTTAAATACCCATTTAGTTCCAATTAATGTGTGACCTTGAGGTGGAGGTACAAGTTTCCAAACATTATTTCTTTCAAAATTTTCTAACTCTTCTTGCATGGCATTAATCCAAGATTCATTAGTGAGTGCGTGTGATATATCCTTGGGATCAAAAGAAGCAACAAAAGCAGAGTGAGCATGAGAGTTTGGATCGCAAATCCTGGACCGAGTGACTCGTTCATGCATGCTTCCAATGATTTGTTGTGGAGGATGACTTTTGAGTACTCGGAGGGGAGTAGACACTTCACAAGCACCTTCTTCTTCATGTTCGGACCCTTGATTAGGAGAGCTTGTTGATTGAGGAAGGTCCGAACCAGCAGTAGTGACTGTTGGTGCTGGTTGTGGTGCAAAATCAGCAGCTTGATCGTTATTTACTTCCGAGTTTTTGGGCAGCAGCACCACTTCTTCATCTTCTTCAATAAAAATACTCTCCCTCTGCGGATATGGATCCGGACCTGCAATATCGGAGCTAGTACTTGGGCTAGCTTCATCAAAAGAAACCTCGCAAGTCTCCACAATTTTGTTAGTGTCAAGTAAAAGCACACGGTAGCCTCTAGTATGAGATGGATAACCAAGAAACATGCCATCAACAGATCTAGCTTCAAATTTATCAAGATTACCATGTTTCTTAACAAAGCATTTGCAACCAAAAACCCTAAAGTGTGTAACACTAGGCCTATGTCCAAACTGGAGCTCATATGGGGTTTTTCCAAGCTTAGCACGCAAGAAAACACGATTTGAGACATAACAAGCGGTTGCAATTGCATCAGCCCAAAATTTCCTAGGAGTTTGATATTCATCAAGCATAGTCCTAGCCATCTCAACTAAGGTCCTGTTCTTTCTTTCTATGACACCATTTTGTTGTGGTACATAGGGTGAAGAGTATTGATGATCTATTCCATTTTCAGCACAAAAGTGATCAAAGGATTGGTTTTTAAATTCAGTTCCGTTATCACTTCTAATTGCTTTTAATGATCCTGGGTGATCAATAGATAATCTAAGAAATAAAGTTCTAAAATGACTAAAAGCTTCATTCTTAGATGCCATAAAATAAACCCAATAATATCTGGAATAATCATCAACAATCACAAGCACATACCATTTACCTCCGAAGGATTGAACACGTGCCGGACCTACTGTGTCAAGATGTAAAAGTTGTCCCGGTTCAGATGTCATGGTCATTGTGAGAGGAGCATGTGAACCTGCAACAAACTTAGCATGTCTACAAGAAGAGCACACAATATCATTGTCCTTTTTAAGCTTCGGCAGCCCACGTATGCGATCGAGAGCACTAACACGAGTGAGATGATCAAAGCCTATGCGACCAAGTCTACGATGCCAAAAATATAGATCCTTTGTATCATTAGCAACTAGACACCGATGCTTAGAAGTTGACAAATCAAAATCAGCTTTAAAAACTCTTCCAAACCTAGACATGTTAAACAAAAGCTCACCTTTTGAATCTACAACCTTGCAGCAATTTTTAGCAAAGCTAACCTCTAGATTTTCATCTAGCAATTGTGGAACCGAAAGCAAGTTGTATTTCAAATTTTTAACAAGTGCCACATCTTTCAAAGTGTAGAGATTGTTTACTCTAACCGAACCTTTAGCAATTATGGGAGTAGAAGAGTTATCGGCGAAAGTAACATTTTCTACACGTGACACAAAAGAGAGAGAGGAGAACCATTCTTTGTTACCGGTCATGTGGCGTGAGCAACCTGAATCCACAATCCAAATGTTCTCCTTCCTCAAACGTGAAACCTACACAGCAGCACAATACATCGATGACTCAATACTGGGGTTAGTTAAAAGACTTTTAGGAATCCAGTACTGAGTCACACGACATCCAGCAGGAATAACACGCGAAAGCTGAGAAGGTACAACAGGTTTATGAGCCAAACATCAAAAATTTTTGTTCCCAACTACTAACTTAGAAGATGTGTTATATGTAGCACAAAAAACAGTAGGTCCGGGAGCAAGTTTTTGACTCATTACAGCAGGTTGCAAGCTCCGAACATTCGGTCTAGCAGATTTTGCTTGGTTGTTATGTGATCTAGCAAGTATTCTTTGTTTCTTATCGTGTTTAGCTAGTCTATAACAAAAATCCATGACATGACCATCTCTACCACAGTAGGTACAATGAAAAATAACCTTATTATCATGTCTAGATGAGCAAGCAACACGTTTATTAGAACCCGAATGGGACAGTACTCATGCAGATTTGAAAATCACCTCTTTTTGTCTAGGAGCTGTTTGAATCAAACCGCTTCCTAATGACTTCACAACTTTAGGTGGGTGTGCCTTAGCATGAGCATGAGAATTAAAACCTAAACCAGTTTTATAATTACAAGACTTGGAAGAATTCAGCAGCAAGTTTAGGTTCTTATTTGCATTAGAAAACCAATCTAGTGTCCTATGCATGTCATCAAGTTTATTGGACAGATCAAATCAGTTTTCACATGAAGTTTTTCCTTTTAGTTTGCAATTTGAACAATATTTAACTTCATGCACACGTAAAGCATTGTTCAAAATAGAAATCTCATTCATAGCATCATTTAGTTTCTTATTCAGATCATCACATGAAGAACAATGCAAATCAATTGTAGAATAACAAGCATCTTTCAAATTTTTATCATTAAGTGCAGCAAGCTCTTTGTTCTTTTCAATTTCAAGTTCAAGTTTATCAAGTGTAGATGCGTGTGCACTTCTTAAAGAGGATAATTGTTCATAAATCAAATCACATGAGGAACAAGAATCATCACTAGGAATCAAAGTTTTTAAACGATTAATTTCAGATTCTAGTGATCCAATTTTAACAGCATTGTTCCTAAGTTTTTTATCCTTTTTCTTTAATATAACAGTGGCACGAGAAATAGCATCACACATTTCTTCGCAAGTGGGACATACCTCTTCATCGTCGCTGTTGTGTTCTGCCTTTTCGGAGCTTGAACTTGACTTGCTCGCCATGCAGCACATATTTGCCATAGCTTCTTCATCTTCATCACTACCGGTGTCCACATCACTTGAGCCGAAATCTTAAAGTGCAGAGATCATACTATGCACTATGTTGTGCATTGATAAATCTTTCTTCTTCTTATTCTTTGCAAACGATTTCTTCGGCCTTGTTTGCTTTTCTTCACGTGAAGTCGGACCAGAAAGATTAGGGCACTCCGTACAAAAATATCCTGTCTTACCACATTCAAAACATTGTTGAGGTCCGGAGCTTCCTCTCCTTCTAGTTCTCACATTTTGCAATGCTTTTGAGAACCGAGTAGAGATGAGTGCAAGCTCCTCCTCTGGAAACTCTTCAATCTGTTCAAGGGTTAGAGAGGACAGCAAAGAGAGTGCACCACTAGATGATGATTGACTAGAACTAGACATGTCACGTTGCGAAACAAATGCAATAGACTTGTTGGGGTTTCTACGTGAGATGATGTCAATTTCATGAGTTTTTAATTTAGAATAAAGCACGTCTAAAGTAAGAGAACTCATGACAGTAGATTCACGAACAGATGTAACTTTCATCTCCCAAGTTGACATATCTAATGCTCCTAACAATTGTCTAGCATTTTCAGCATCTGAAAAGTTAACATTGACACTACGCAAGTTGCTGAGAATTTTATTAAAGTGAGCAAAAAGGTCGTCAATTGACTCACCGGGTTGCATCTAAAAACGCATGTATTCTTTCTTGAACATATCTTGCCTTACCTCCTTGATCGTATTGGATCCTTCATGGTAGTCACAAAGAGCTTTCCAAACATCATATGCAGATCGGAGGTGTGCAACACGGTCGAAGTCGCTTTGAGTCAATCCTTGGATGATCAAGTTGCGAGCCATGTTGTTGTTGTCAACATCTCTCATGTTCGCAGCCGTAACTTGATCGTTGGGTGGTACATCGAAGTTCCGGTAGACCTTTTCCCATATGGCGAAGCCTTGCGCCTGTATGTAGGCCTCCATCCGCGCCTTCCAAACCTGAAAATCGATGTCATTGAACACACAAGGTTTTGCGGAGTACTTCTCCATTATGGTTAGTCAAAACACGTGCAAATCACAACGATTAGAGCACCTTGGCTCTGATACCAATTGTAGGATCGAAGAGCACGTGAAAAGCTACCAGAGGGGGGGGGAATGGTAGATTAAAACTTTTCGCAGCGGTAACAACAAAAAACCCTCAGCAAAAATCAATCGGTTAAAGAAACCGTGTGTGCAAGTGTTTTCAAACGTGTTCAACCGTGACAAATCAAGTAGAGAGGTATAGAATCAAGTCACGGATCTAATGCAACAAGAATCACTTGAAAACACGAAGTAAAACTTGAGATATGATCAAAACATTAAACGGAGATCAATCTGTTCTACCTGATATAAAACAGATCTGCAACGCTGCAAAGAAACTCGTGTATCTCAAAAAACTACAGATCCTAAGATCGTGAAAATTTCACAGATGATAGATAATTGAGTTGTGAAGACAACCCAAAAAGAATCACGTCAATCGGATCTGTAAAACTCGAGTTATGAACGAAACACCGAAGCAACGTCGGTCTGTCCAGAAACTCGGCGAGAAAGACTTGACGAAAACGAGTCGGATGAACAAGGCACAAAAGCTCCTCGAAACTATGAACTTTATTCAATAGAAACACAAGAGGAACAGCCCAAAGTTCTCTACACACGAGAGCTCTGGCCTCCCTTGCTTTTATAGCCAGCCCTCAGGCTAATCAATCCAATCTAGGACTCCTACTCCTAATTGGACTCGTATCCTAACTTACCGTAACTGCTCAGAACTCTCCTATTCGCAGATAGAAGCAATCGTGAGACTTCCAAACACCTTAGGAACGTCCTAAACATTCCTAAAACAACTCAACTTCGTGCCTAGCACGAAATCCTATCATAACCAACTCAAATCTTCCATATTTGAGCCATATCCGACTCAGCCTCAGCCTGAGTACGCAATCCAGCCGGTTGGACCTTTCCGACCAATTCTTTACGTCCACTTCTCTTCATCACGCCTTGGAACAATGTTGCCACGTCCATGCACTCCTTGCACACGTGCAAACACCTTCCAACGACGTACACACAACCTTCATATGCACTGCCCTTGATCCAAACATGCTGCGCGACCTCCCGATCAACTCAACCACAGCTCCTCCCGAACTTGGTTGTTGGAACCTCATCTCCTCCCTGAGACTAGTCCAAGGATCCCGTCACCAGCCATGTCTTGAACTCAAGGAACACCTGCACATGAATAAACAACCAATTCTTCCGAGCACAAGTCCTCAACTTGGCTCACGTTTGTTCGAGAACCACAACACCTTACATGAGCACATCACATAAGCATGTTGCAAACCATATCAAATGATAACAGCCATAACCACCAAAACACACCAAAAACTTGACAAATTAATACTAAGCAAACCTTCCCATAAAGCAAGTTTGAAACATTGCGAGTTAAAAGCAAAAACAAGACGCTGCAGTTCTACGAGTTGAACTTCACGGGAGCTCCCTAAAAACAAGCTCCGGACCTCACAGAAGCTCTCCGGACCTTGCAGGAGCTCTCCGGACCTTGCGTCGGACCTTGCCAACACTTGGCGGACCTAACAAAGAACTTGTCGGACCTTGCCACTGAAGAATGTTTTGGCAATATTCAAAACTTTGAATGTTAATGCTAACTTTTATCCTAATTGCCAATGTATTCAGCACACATAGGTTTCACAGTTATGGCTTAAAAACAGAAAGGTCCAGAGAGGTTTTGATGCTGTCCTTGTTCTGGACAATTCACCTTCCTCTGAACTTTCTACCCATTTATCATGTGATTTTGCTCTGGAGGTCTACAAAGAAGTTGTAGTTCACTTGAAAATCTTTCCAGAACCGTACCGTACACCTTAACTGGGTCAAGCTACTCAGAGTTATGCTCTGTCTAAGTCTAGCAAGAATTCCTGCCAAAAACAGAGCACTGTGTTTTTGAAATCCTTGAAGCCTAGTCTTCCTCTCATTTGAATCTTAGCTCAAAATAAGAGTTTAGCAACTAATATTTGTTTCAAACTTCCATTTTTAATCGACAGTTAGTTCATGAGTCATTTCTTCAAAGGAAAGGGTTATTAAGTTTAGTACGGCGTCGATGCACCGTAAGAAGCATGTCGGTACTACGTAGCCTCACCAAAAGAAAAACTTAACCAGATTATACCGGCATATTCGTATCTTAGGTGGCACTAAAACGGTCACTCGCAAACGTGTACTATTCGTACTACGGTTTCGTGGTTAATCCTGCATAAGTCACACTCAATCGTCAGGTCCAGCTGCACACCGAACCCGATATCCATACAGTTCTTACACCCGTCCGTTATCACTCGCACAGGTGTTCTCAAGCCAAACACGCCTTGAGCTACGTGTTCACGTTACTAACCACGTGACGGGGTTTCCCAAATTGCACCACGCACACCCGGGACAGACGTTGCTCGAGTACCCTAAACGACATGAGGAGTCGTAGAGGATACTAAAGCGGGTCGGTTTACCTGCCACCCGTGGGGCTCCACCCTTCAGCTTGTGCGCACTGGTGGACAGCGCTTACGTGCACCCCCCTAAGACATAACTCGTCCCGAGATGGCACGATTTTCTGACATAACAAATAAGTTAGTTTGGCACCTTCATAATAAGCTAATAGTAATCCTTATGTGGGCCTAGTACCGTAGCCTCACCGTAACCTAATTTTTTGTCGTAATACGATCCTTATTCCGTGCGTTATTACCAATGCGGATCTGATACCAGCTGAGACGGGCCTACCAACTGAGACCGGCCACTCGCCTGGGAATCGGATTGGGTGGTGCCGTGTTGTGCGGCACCCAACAGCACACATACAAGGAACAATTTATTACATAAAACAATAGCGGAAGCTTACAAGTTTTTCTTTGTAAATACTTTACATCAAGTAACTACAGCGGAAGTCTATAACAAACTCACATCGAATAACTAAGAGCACTTGAGATGATGTCCAGCCCGCGAACTCCTCTCGCTAGCAACACGAAGTCAAGCAGCAGCGGCTGGGTTCTCCATGTGTTACCTAACTCGGAAGTCTCCGAGTTTCACCGGACAACCTTCTTCTTAGCATCGATGTTAACCTGCAAAACCACTCATATAGCAAGCGTGAGCACATAGGCTCAGCAAGACTGATCCGTCTCTCCTAAATAAGAAACTCTACATGCACGACGGTTGCAATTGGGTCGGCTAGATTTGCATAAAGGACTCGCCTAAAGTTGATCCTTAACTTTCAGATTTTTAAGCCTCATTATGCGGACCTTGAGCCGAAAAGCATCGCAACTCCACAATCAAACAAGAAACGCTTTGTTGCGATGCTCCTTGCACAAAGTGAAAGTAAAATTTAATGAGCCTATCTTTAAATCAATCATGGTTGCAATACAAGTTACATCACAGCCTCATCAAGTTCCAAAGATAACCAGTTCCAGTTGTTACTACGTCAAGACGCAGTGTGCAAGTATGCTCATATGACCGCGAGCGACGGTGATTCGAATCAGTACACGCCCGGACTACACGACACGTACACCCGTACTCCGAGTTGCTGGCAGCAACCTTGACTGACGTTGTACGCGGCCACCTTTCCCAAGATCTTCCACATTGGACGCAGTCCAACTGCCCCGAGTACGCAAGCTCCCTCAAGGTACATACCCACAGTGGTATGTTCTTAAGCGAGTTACCTCCTGCTACCCTGACGCCGAAAGCCTAAGTCAGTTGGGAAAGTTCCACTATGGATCTCCCAAGGTACATCGGTTTCCTGGGTCCCATATAGCCAGTATGCGGCCGGTACACAACTCAAACTTGTCCAACAGGGCCAAGCATGGACGGGCCTTAACCGACACAGGCAGGGCTATGCACGCACGGCCTGCAACCTGCTGCATCTAAACCTCCCTGCCCGGTCTCCATTTCTTATGTGTGAACTTTCCTCATCTTTTCTAATTCGGACTCGTTCCGAGTAAACCAGCCCTAAACTCACGAGTAGATTCCAACTACTCGACTTCTACCAAACCTTTCCTACTAACATTAGCGTAGCCAAATCCACTAGAGGAGGTGCTATTCTACCCTTTCTCTCTTAGGTATTTCTGGTCATGCAAGTGGGGTTTTCAATATCATCTAGACTTACTGCAATCAATGATGCAAAGCTATGATCTCTACAAATGAAAATGCTTTATAAAACTGTTCAAATGCAAACCAGGGCTTGCCTGTTTCGCAGGTGACTAAGGTTACAATCAGTTAGTGACGATCACTTTGAGCTTGATCACTTGTTTTCCTCCCTCCTTGATCTTCACTTCAAGTCCTTCTCCCCTTCTTCATGTGATATGGTCATGCATATGTATTTAATTGAAAAGCTTTTACTAATAAGATCTAATGATAGTTTTAAAACTGGAACTCTGTTCAAGAATTTAAAATGACACTGGTGCTAGTGGTTTGGGTTGGGTTTAAACACTATGATCAAATGTTGAGTGCTTTTCCCACTTAAGTGTTGATCTCTTTGAGAGGTTACACATAACAGTGGTGATCCAGAGCTTCAATGGAGCTGGGAATTTTCATGTGAGTTCCTTGTCACAAGAAATTCCTCTGGACCAAGATTTAGCACTTCTCATGGAGTGGTTTATTCAGAATAATTCTCTAAGTGTTTATTCAAAGATGAATTAATTCTGAGGTAACACCCCTGTTCATGTCAAACTCAGTGAGCCACAATCTCAATTACAGTTCATAGAGTCTACATGAATTTTCCTAGGATTTTTGGAGCTAAGAATTGCCCAGAACTGAATTTACAAGTTTTAGAAATTCTCTGAAAATGTTTCTGTATTCAATTGAACACAGCAACTTTCAATCTGAATTACCCTGATCAATTCAACTCTAAATGAGTTGAAACTTTTACATGAATCTAATAACACCCAAAAGAATATTCTGGCAAAATTTGTAGATTTTTGGATAAACCAAACTCCCTCTAAAATTCTTTTGCTGAAAAGTTTTAAAGAATTTTCCAGAATTAAATAAAGACTTTAATACAAATTGGGTTGCATATTTGGATAGATTTTGTCAATCTGAATCTAACCCAATTTGAATCACTAAATTTGGAGGTTCCTAGCAAAAGTTATGCTCTTCTAAAGTTTGGGGAAAAATCTGGAATTTTGAATAAATCCGGGAAAAGTTTAAACTGACGGTGGGACCACGGGTACACGTGTCTTCTGCTGGGAGCGCTCCACACAGGGTCACAGGGTTATTTCCCATGCTGTTACAATCGATCCCGCGCCACAGAATATCCGGCCCCCTCCCGAGTCGCTGACAGGCGGGACCGGCGAGGTCGTCTTCAACCTCCCGTTCCCGCGCGACACCGCCGCCGGGCTCGCCGGAGTAGCTTCGGAACCGGTCGTCCGTCCATATTAACTGCTCAAAATCGCCGCTAGCCCCTAATTCAACGTGAGGAACATGCGGGTGGCGTTTACTAGAGCTGGCAGGTCCCCCGAAACTAGTCCGCGACGGCGCACCGGCTCGGATGAAGTCTGGCGACGTCGACCCGACGCTCTAGCCCGCCAAAAGCTTCCTGGACAGGCTCTACAGCACCAGTGGAGGTTGGCAAAGCTCGGTATGGCCACACATGGGCTCGGGAGTGGCTCCAACCTAGGGTTCATCGGATGCCCGACGTGTTCTACCGAAGTCGCCGTTGGAAAGATCGAAATTACGTCGTGCAGAGCGGGTTTCTAGCTAGGTTCCAAAAGGAAAGTTGTTGCTAAGCAAGGATACTTCATGTGAGTGGAATTTGCAGTGCTCTAAACCATCCTAGCACGAGAATTTAACAGATCCTTACCCGCACCTCGGTGTGAACCGGCCGGAGAAGATTTCCGAAATTCGCCGTCGAGAGGCAGAGACAGGCTTTGTGCTTTGGGTGGAAGCTGCAGGGAACTCCTGCGCATCCCAGGGTGGCCTTGCTTGGTCGTGACAACCTCTGGAGGAGGCTGTCCACGGGAGTGCCTCGTCGCTGTTGTGTGACGGCCGCCGCCGAAGCCAGGTTATCTCAGTGTGGAGAGCACGAACGCCCTCGGTGAGTGCACGAGGGGGTCGTGGGAGGTTCTGCGGTGTGGTTTTTCTGATCAGCCGGGGCTCGCACGCGAGCTAGGCGGTGGGCGATCGGATTAGAGCTCAGCGGCGGGCTCTGCTCGTTTCACGCATGGGGAGAGAAGGAACAGTGGTGTCTCGGTGATAAGAGCGAACGGGAGGTCAGGAGGGGTATAGACGCCGGTGCAGCCCTCCAGCGCGATGAAAATCCAGCAGGAGCTGGCTGCCGGCTGGCCCTCGGTGTCGAGCGGAGGAAGGTCGGCTCGGCCGTTGCTTCGCGTGGGAGGAAAACAAATGGAGACTGTGTACTGAAGATCTTTTGCAATATTCAGTCCCCTCAATGACATGTGGGTCCCACATGTCAGTTCCTCCTTATCTCTTCTAAAATATCTCCCAAGTTTGAATATTGATGGAATTCAATTGTGGGAATTCAAATCTGATATGCATTTGGATAATTGGGCAAATTTCATCCAAATTTAACTATGCATTTGAATTCTTTGTCATTTAATGTCCATTTTGGAAAATGGGTTGCAAATCATTTTCATAAATCATGAAACTTTGCACACCGCCTAATTTGGACCCAAGGAATTCAAATATGAAATCTGATTTTTATTGTGGCTGCTGCAAATGAGATTTTCAGCACAAAAGTTTTGAATTCCATTGTGTTGTTCTCATTTGAGTTTTAGTTTGAACAAATTGTTCCAAATCTGATTTTTGTTTTCCCACACATATGGGAACCTCCCATCTTTGTTTTAGACCCCTCTTGGGTTCTAATTTTTTCAAATAAACATTTAAACTTGTGTGAAGAAAACCCTCATGTGTGTTATCACATGTGGAAAAGTTTTAACAAGTCCCTAAATTTCATACATATGAAACCAACATTTGCAAACAAGTGTTTCTTTGTATTCAAAATTTTGAGATCTTTACACTCGCTTTTGGGAGCAGTTGCACGCTGCTTTGGGTACTAAGTTGATTAGATGCTCCGCCTATCACCCTCAAACAGATGGACAAACAGAGAGGGTGAACCAAGTACTAGAGGACATGTTGAGGGCGTGTGCCATCCACCACGGTAGGAACTAGGATGATCACCTACCGTTGGCGGAATTCTCGTACAATAATGGATATCAAGCGAGTATCAAGATGGCACCCTATGAAGCTCTCTACAGTTGCAAGTGCCGCACCCCATTAAACTGGTGTGAGTCCGGTGAAAGGGTCACATTCGGGGTTGATGTGGTGAACGACGCCGAAGAGCGTGTTCGGATGATTCAAGCCAACTTGAAGGCCGCTCAATCCCGGCAGAAAAGCTACGCTGATAAGAGGCGTAGGCCGTTGCACTTTGACGTCGGGGAACACGTGTACCTCCGTGTATCTCCGATGAAAGGCGTGCACCGGTTCGGCATGAAGGAGAAACTCGCTCCCCGATTCATTGGACCCTATGCTATCACCGAGAAGGGTGGACCAGCGGCGTATAGACTCAAGCTACCGGCATCTCTTGCTGATGTTTACAACGTTTTCCATGTCTCACAACTGCGAAAATGTCTAAAGCATACAGCTGCTGTTCCTACCGAAGACATCGGCGAGTTGCAGCCAGATTTGACATATGATGAATATCCGGTGGCAATTATGGATGAGAAAGCCCGGACCACGCGTAGCCGAACGTTGTGGTTCTACAAGATACACTGGAGTAACTGTGAGGACCCCGCCGTCCCGATCACTCACGGGGACGGGACACCTCACCCGGGAATCGCATTGGGTGGTGCCGTGCGATGCGGCACCCAACAGCACACATAATAAAGCATCATATTACATAAAACAAGCGGAAGCTTACAAAGTGTTGATTTTTACACATACTTCTCAAAAATATGCTACAGCGGAAGACTATTACAACTCACGTCTCATACCTATGCTAAGCAACAGACAAGGTGTCCAGCCCGCGGACCCTTCTCGCTAGCAACACTGTCATAATAGCAGCGGCAGGGGTTGCCATGAGTTCACCACTCGGGGAGTTCCGAGCCTCATTGGGCACCCCTACATATCAGCGTACTGTTATTACCTGCAAAACAACTTATGCAGTATCTGTGAGCACGAAGCTCAGCAAGACTGACCCGTCACCCTAGCCATGAAACTCTACATGTTAGAAATAGAGGGCTGATTACAGAGGTTTGCACAAACGATGAATTTGAGCTAAAGGAGAGTCCTTACTTCAAGTTTTAGGCAACTTTTATAGCCCTCGCGCAACCTACATCGAGACTCCACAATCAAACAAGAAACGCTTCATCTCGATGTCACTTGCCCGAGGTGAAAGTAACTTTAGTGAGCTACCCTAGACTCATACTGACCTTGCACCATCAACGTCGAGACTCCACAATCAAACAAGAAACGCTTTGCCTCGACGCTTCTAGCCCAAGGTGGAAATTAAATTTAGTGAAGTGTTGATCGTTCCTCATCTCCATTATGAGGATTACCCACGAAGCATATTAAATATTTCCCGGTTTATTACTACGTCACGACTCAGTGTACAAGTATGCTCACTACCGCGAGCGACGGTGATTGCAATCAAAAACACCCGGCTGACACGACACGTACGCCCGTACTCGACGTTGCACACAACAACCGTCACTGACGTTGTACGTGGCCACCTTTCACACGACACCCAAATGTCGAACCGGTCCCACCGACTAGGATTAAGTCTCTCTACGGCAAACCCTCGTAGAGCAGACTTCTCTATCCTTTCAGCATCGGCATCAGACGGTGAGGTATGCCTCGACACCCAGGTTAACATGCTACATCGGTTTCCTGGGTCCCATATTGCCAGTATGCATCCGGTACACATCTCGAACTTGTCCAGCGGGGCTGCACACGAGAACGGGCCTTAATCGACTCAGACATAGACTAGGCTCACAGGACCACGTCCTTGACCTTCCATCCACTGCCCGGTCTCTATTCCCAACTATGAGGATCAATTCCCAACTCTTCCGATTGATCCCCTTAAACCCGCTTCACGAGTAGGAATCTGCCCACTCGAGTTATGCCTCTTTTAATTCACTTTTGTTGAGATCAGCAGTTATAATTAATCGATAACATATCCTACATTAAACTCCAGGGTTTTCTGGGTCATGCATTTGGAGTTTCATACCATCTAGACGTAATGCAATAAATACAATGCTAGACGTATGAAGTGAATACAAATAAAAACTTGTAAATTTGATGCAAACCGGGGCTTGCCTTTGTTTTGCAGGGGCTAATATATATATAATCCAGTTAGTGAAGATCACTTGGCTTTATTTCTTCCCTCCTTCCTTTGATCTCCACTCCAATGACTTGAAGTCCTCCACGTAGATGCTACACGTAATGAATATGCATAATTGTTTAATTGTAAAGACTTTGCTACAAGTTCTAATAACAAGTTTTCAAAAACTAGAACTATGTTCAAGAATTTAAAATGATACTGGTGCTAAGGTTTTTGGTTTGGATCTAAGCACATGATTAGTGCTAAGTGGTTTCCCCCTCTTCTATATTGATCACCTTAAGAGGTTAAACAGAACAGGGGTGATCCAGGGCTCCAATGGAGCTGAGAATTTCCATGTGAGTTCCTTGTCACAAGAAAGTCATCTGGACCAAAAAAATTAGCACTTTTCATTGAGTGGTTTGTTCAGAATAATTTTCTAAGCAATTAAGCAAAGAAAAATTAATTCTGAGATCCCACCCATGTTCATGCAAAAGTTAGTGAACCAAAATTTCAATTATAGCTCATAGAGTTTGCATGAATGTTCCTAGAATTTTTGGAGCTAAGATCTGCCCAGAACTGAATTTCCATGTTTTGGAAATTCTCTGAAAATGTTTCTGTATTATTTGAATACAGCATCTTCAAATCTAAATTTCCCTGATCAAATCAACTCAAATTGAGCTAAAACTTTTATAGGGGTCCACTAATACCCTAAAGATTATTCTGGCAAAATTTGAGGATTTTTGGATTAACCAAACTCCCTCTAAAATTCTTTTGCTAAAAAGTTTTAAAGAATTTTACAGAATGAAATAAAGGATTTCGTACAAATTGGGTTCTACATGTGGATAGTACTCTATCAGAGTAATCCAACAAAATTTGTTTCACAATTTTTGGATTCTCCTACCCAAAGTTGTAGCTATTCAAATTTGAACTGAAAACTGAAATTCTCCAAAATGTTCAAATGCTGGCAGTGGGTCCAGGGGACAGGTATCACGCTTCGGGGCAAGCCACACGGGGCTACTGTGTATTTCCCGCGCCGCCACACGCGATCCCCGCGCCACAGACGATCAGAACTTCGACTCCCGGTCGCTGACAGGCGGGACCCACCGGGTCGTCTTCTACCTCCGGCCCCCGCGCCCGCGCGCCGCCGGGCTCGCCAGAGTTCGACGGATTCCAGCCTCCCGGCCATCCCCCGAGCTCTCCCTCGCCGCTAGGGCCTAATTTCACGTGCTGAACACGATGGAACCCTCTTCCCCGCCCGGCGATGGCTCTAACCTAGCTGGCCACGGCGTGGCGGCTCTGGACTGGTTCGGTAACGTCGCCCGGTCATCCTAGCATGCCCAGACCTCGGTGGAACGGCGCTACAGCACCAGTGGACTATGGGGATGCTCGACCTAGCCTCAAAACTGCTCGGGACCGGCAGCTAATGGTGTCTCACCGTGCACCCGAAACCTCCTCCGCGTTTGAGGTCGGAAATTCTGGAATTCATGTGGTCTACATGCGTCTTTCCAACTAGGGTTGTGAAGGACTACTGATCGCCGGCTAGTGGCGGACCTGTGTGCAAGGTTTCACGGCCTAAGAACGAGAGGGATGATCGAATTTGTTATTACCGTATCAGAAGGTCGGATGATACCCGACGGTGAACTTTTCTCAAATTCGGACCCGGTAGATCATCTCATGGCTTGAGCTTCGGGGACGAGCATCAGGGGCTCCTAGCGCATCCAAGGGTGCTCTAGCTCGGGCCTGAGAAGCTTTCGGTGGGGCTGTCCACGTGAGACCACCTCGGTTTCCCGATGGTGAGCCTCGGTGCCCGACGGAATTCGTCAAATTGTAATCAAACGACGCGGCGACACCACGGAGTAGTGAAATGGGCAGCTAGTGCACGCGCTGGCACTCACTTTTGCTGTGGATCACTCGCTCAGCGGAGGATCAACGCCAGTTTTGCAATCGGCCGAACGGGGAGCGGCGCCGGCAGGTCTCTGCTGTGCGCGCGGATGGGGACTGAGGCGACGTGCGAGCTGAGGTGATAAGCGCGGGGAAGAACAGGTCGCCAGCGCGAAATGGGAGCAGGAGGTGGAGCCTTGGGCGAAGGGGGCGGTTGCTCGGTGTCGCCCGCGGGTGAAACCCCGGTGGAGTGAGGAAACAGAGAAAAAGACTTAAGGGTTAAGTCTACTCATTCCTATGACATGTGGGCCCCACAATTCAGTACCTCTTTTCCTCAAAATATCTCCAAAGTTTGACAATTATCCAACCCAAATGTTTGAAAGTTGGAAACTGAGCTCATTTGAATAGTTTGGATAAATTCCATGCAAATTCAAATGTTTATTTGAATTCTTTGCACATTTGACTCCATTTGGAAAAAATGGGCAGCAAACCTTTTCAAAAATTAATGAAACTTTGCCTCCCCACTTATTTGGACCTAAGGAATCCAAATATGCGATTTGATTCTTGTGTTAGCTGCTGCAAACATGAGTTTGAGCACAACAGTTTTAAATCCCTACTGTGTCCTTCCTCATTTACATTTGGTTTGATCCTTTAGTTCCAAATCTGATTTTTAAACCCTTCCTTTGCACTTGAGTTCTTCATTTCTGTGGTTTTAATCCACATGAGGTCCATCCATGCAGCAACCCTAAGTTTGTTTAGAAGAACCTCACACATGTTATCATATGAGGAAAAAGTTTCAACTAAGCCCCTTTTTCATACACATGACTTCAACATTTGTGCAAACTCATGTTTCTTTGTATTCACATTTTTGGGACCTTTACAATCCTCCCCCCTTAAAAGAATCTCATCCCGAGATTACAAAAGAAAGATGAGGCGGAAGGTAATTACAACAACTACGACAAAAGTTCCGGATAGTTCTTGTGGAGGTAATCTTCACTTTCCCAAGTCCCTTCTTCCAGTGTGTGATTACTCCACAGGACTTTGTAAAATTTCAAAGCCCGATTTCGAGTGATCCGGCTCTTTTCGTCGATAATCTTGATGGGCTTCTCGGTGTAGGTGAGATCCGGTTGCAATATTTCCATGTCTTCTGAAAAGATTTCCGTCGGTCTCTTCAAACACTTTCTCAAGTGTGAGACATGGAAGATGTCATGGATGCCCGATAAGGATGGCGGCAGCTCCAAACGGTAGGCTACCGGTCCACACCGTTCTGTAATAAGGAACGGGCCCACAAAACGTGGAGCTAGCTTTCCCTTGACCCCGAATCGATGAATTCCCTTCATCGGGGATACTCGGAGATAGACGTGATCTCCGACTTCAAAACACAAGGGTCGACGTCACTGGTCCGCATAGCTCTTCTGGCAAGATTGAGCGGCCCTGAGGTTCTCTTGAATCAGCTGGACCCGCTCTTCAGCATCTTTTACAAGATCAATGCCGAAAATCACCCTCTCGCACGATTCACACCAATTGAGTGGTGTGCGGCACTTCCTGCCATAAAGTGCTTCGTATGGTGCCATTTTAATACTGGATTGGTAACCATTGTTGTAAGAGAACTCCGCTAATGGCAAATGGTTATCCCAGTTCTTTCCATGATCTATGGCACATGCCCTCAGCATATGTTCCAAAATCTGCTTCACCCTCTCCGTTTGACCGTCCGTCTGAGGGTGGTATGCTGAGCTTCTGATTAACTTTGTTCCCAGAGATTCATGTAGTTGCTCCCAGAAACGAGCAACAAATATTGAACCTCGGTCTGATATGATGGTCTTGGGAACTCCATGCAAGCATTACAATTCTAGAGAGATACAACTCTGCATATTGTTTAGTATGGAATCCCATATTCACTGGGATGAAGTGAGCTGATTTGGTTAAGCGATCAACAATCACCCAAATGGAGTCATGCTTTCTGGACGTGAGAGGCAGTCCGACAATAAAGTCCATGCTGATGTCCTCCCACTTCCATGCTGGAACGTTTAATGGTTGCAGCATTCCCGCTTTCTTTATGTGGTCAGCCTTGACTCGCCGACATGTATCACATTCAGATACATATTTGGCAATTTCTCGCTTCATCCGAGTTCACCAAAATTTTGTTTTAAGATCTTGATACATCTTATTACTTCCTGGATGTATCGAGTACATGGACATATGAGCTTCGTCCAAGATCTTCTTCCTTAACTTTAGGTTGCGGGGTACCACGATACGGTCGTTAAACCATAACACGCCTTGATCATCTTCCCGGAAACATTTCATCTTATCCTCTTTAATCCTTGCTCGTAAATTCCGCATCCCTCTATCTCTCTTCTGGGCTTGTACAATCTCCTCTCTAATGGTAGGCACAAGAGCAAGATTATACAACGCCCCATACGGAATCACCCGCAAGCTTGGTTCTTCCTCCTCCTCCGGAACCACTGCCAAGTTATTAACGTGGGACTTACGACTGAGTGCATCAGCCACCACGTTAGCTTTGCCCGGATGGTAATGGATCTCGAGCTCATAGTCTTTAATTAATTCCAGCCATCTCCGCTGCCTCATATTAATATCCTTCTGAGTGAATATATATTTGAGGCTCTTGTGGTCGGTGTAGAGGTGCACTAAATTTCCAAGTAAATAGTGCCTCCACATCTTCAACGCAAGCACCACCGCAGCAAGCTCTAGGTCATGAGTGGGGTAGTGCTGCTCGTGGTTGCGGAGTTGACGAGACCCATACGCGATCACGCGTCTATCTTGCATTAAGACGCAGCCAAGTCCAATGCCTGAGGCATCGCAATAAACATCAAATGGCTTTGTTGTATCCGGTTGGGCAAACACCGGTGCCGTTGTGAGATGTTTCTTTAGAGTTTGAAATGCCTCTTCACAGGCCTCTGTCCACACATACTTGCTGCTCTTCTTTAATAACTCTGTCATTGGTTTAGCCACCTTCGAGAAGCTGGGAATAAATCTCCGGTAATAACCCGCTAGTCCTAGAAAACTGCGGATTTGATGAACCGATGTTGGAGACTCCCACTTCAAGACTTGCTCAATTTTAGTTGGATCCACGGCCACACCCTCTGCTGAAATAATGTGGCCTAACAACGGTACTTTGCTGATCCAAAATTCACACTTGCTGAATTTGGCATACAGCTTATGTTCTCGTAGGCGTTGGAGCACAATATGGAGATGTTTGGTATGCTCCTCCTCCGATTTGGAGTATACGAGAATGTCGTCGATGAAAACTACGATGAACTGATCCAACTCTGGCATGAATACAGAATTCATGAGATACATGAAGTGTGCGGGTGCATTGGTTAGCCCGAAAGACATGACTAGATACTCATAGAGCCCGTATCTAGTCGAGAAAGCCGTCTTCGGTATATCCTCCGCTCTGATCTTTATCTGATGATAACCAGACCGTAAGTCCATCTTGGAGAATACCTTGGCACCCACTAACTGATCAAATAATATATCGATCCGCGGCAACGGATATTTATTTTTGATCGTCACTGCATTCAGCGGCCGATAATCCACACATAATCGAAGTGACTCATCCTTTCTCTTCACAAAGAGGGCTGAACAGCCCCATGGCGATGAGCTTGGTCGGATGAACCCTTTGTCCATTAAGTCCTTTAGCTGTTCTTTCAGTTCAGCTAATTCCTTCGGAGACATTTTGTACGGCCTCCGAGATATTGGTGTGGTTCCCGGTGCTAGCTCGATCTTGAATACCACATCCCTCTCAGGCGGCATCCCTGGAAGATCATCGGGAAACACATCTGGGTACTCACGGACCACTGGAATATCCTCCAGTTTCGTGGTCATACTGTGGTACACCACTGGATTTTTAGAATCCACGACTTCAAGTATGAGCGTTTGGAGACCGTAGATTGGAGAGTCCAAACTAACAATCTGTGGACCAATATCAAGAACAGCCCCGTGGTAGTTCATCCACGCCATTCCTAGAATCACGTCGATCTTTTGCCCCTCTAACACAATGAGGGTTGTGGGGTATAAGTTTCCACCTAAGCATAAGGGTGCTTTGATCACTACTTCATTAGCGGCTATATTTCCACCAGGTAAGCGGATAAGATAGTGATCCTTCGGTGTAGAGGTGGAGAGCTCAGCTTTGCACACAAACAACCTGCTGATGAAATTGTGTGTAGATCCAGAGTCAAACAGAATTAATACGGGCACTCCATTGAGGGTGAACATTCCCGCTAGCACAGGTGCCCCATCTGGCACATCCTCTAGAGCTGTATGATAAATGCACCCGGGTTTTGGTGCTGTTCCTTGAAGCTGAGCACGGGGTTGACTTATACCCCGCCCCGGTGTAGTTTCTCTATGGTGTGTCCTTTCTGGACACTTCCTGCTGATGTGACCCAAATAACCGCACGTGAAGCACGGTTTCTCAGCCGGTTCCTGGTTGCTCTGTGCATGGACATTAGTGGTATTCTGCTGCGGCAAGAACACTTGAGGAGCAGAATAACATGGCTGCCTATACCGTTGTTGCATCTGTCCGAATTCAGAGTATTGGGACGAACGACCGGAATATTTCTGGAGTCATCGAGCCGGCTGCATCAGCTGACAGTTCAAGGTACTGTCTACCACCCTGTATTTCTGCGGAGCACTACTGCTGCTCTCCGGTGGTACATGGTTCTTTCTTTTCTCAGCCTGCACTTCCCGCTGAGCATCTTCAACCATGATGGCAGCACTCATCAATTCGTTGAAGTTCTTTCGATCAGCTAACACGAGTCTCTCCTTTAGCTTGGGATTGAGGCTGCGGAAGAACCACTCACACTTTTGTGCTTCGGTGTTCACATGTTGAGGCGCATACTGCGCCAGCTTGTTGAACACTCGCGAATGCTCGTATGCACCCCTCCCTCCTTGTTTTAAGGCCAGAAACTCCTCGAGTTTCCGCTGAATTATTCCTGATGGAACATGATACGCGAGAAATGCCTCCCGGAATTCTGCCCATGTACAGTCATGTCCAGCTGGTAAGGAGGCGAGTTGATTTGCCCACCATGCACTGGCGGACCCGTGAAGTTGTTGCGCTGCATATAAAGCCTTCTGATGTTCGGTGCATTGAAGCAACCCGAACTTAGATTCAATGGTACGGATCCAGCTATCCACCACCAGAGGATCCTCAGATTCAATAAAAACCGGTGGTTGAGTTGCCAAGAACTCAACATAGGAATTCAGTTGCGGTTGGCGCAAGTCTTCGTCTTGACATCCCCCTTGACGGGATGTATTCATCACCAGGGTGCGGAGCAAGTCGGTTCGCTCATCGCTTGCACCCGTCATGGCGGCCAGAATGTCCGCCATTGTGACCGTGGGTGAAGGCCCTGGTGGAGGCTGCTGTTGCGGAGCTCGCTGCTCCCGCTGTGGAGAGTTATCACCACGACCACCACTGGAACCACCCACCTCACTCATGGAACGAGTTCGCACCATTCTGCAATTGCAAGAGTTCATTATCAGTTCAACACTATCACTTGATTTATTCCATAAACAAAGTAGTGTAACACTGATAATGAAACCTCAACATGTAAGCAAAATG
This sequence comes from Neostapfia colusana, assembly GCA_030760725.1. Lineage (NCBI taxonomy): Eukaryota > Viridiplantae > Streptophyta > Magnoliopsida > Poales > Poaceae > Neostapfia > Neostapfia colusana. The sequence continues at coordinate 131,121,516 of JASWHV010000001.1, read as the reverse complement.
ATTTAGGCGCAAACTGATGTATCTACAGCAAGGATTTACAAGCCGACTGATTGGTCCTCAAACAGATCAGATTCTGATCCAGTTAAAAGCACTTTCGTAACTCAAGTTGAATATCAAAGTTAAAGTTAACTTTAATATATTTCCAACGAGTATCCAAAGGCCTCCTAGGGATTTTTTTTCTACAGGAAGTTATGGCTTAAAAACAGAAAGGTTCAGAGAGGCTTTGTTACTGTCCTGGTTCTGAACAGTTTGCCTTCAACTGAACTTTTTACCAACTTAATCTGTGATTTTGCTCTGGAGGTCTACAACAAAGTTATAGAGCGCTTGAAAATCTTTCCAGAACTGTATCATACACCTTAATCGGTTAAAGCTACTCAGAGTTATGCTCTGTAAAAGTCCAGCAAAAATTTCTGCCAGAAACAGAGCACTCTGTTTTTGAAATCCTTAACACCTAGACACTCTCTCATTTGAATCTTAGTTCAAAAGAAGAGTTCAGTAACTAATATTCATTTCAAACTTCCATTTTTAGTTGAAAGTTAGCTCATGAATCATTTCTTCATAGGGAAGAGGTTATTATGTGTAGTACGGTGTCGATGCACCGTAAGAAACATGTCGGTACTACGTTGCCTCCCCAAAAGAAAATCCTAAACCGGATTATACCGGTATATACGTATAATCAGTGGCACTAAATGGTCTCTCACACACGTGTACTACACGGGATATGTACGTGGTTAGTACCTGCAGAAGACACTCAATAGTGGTGCACTCAAGGGTTGTTTCATTCCAGGCAGTTCTATAGTTGAAAGTAAATACAAACGCCCGTATCATTGCCATACGGCCGTCCTTGAGTTAAGTCACGTCTCAAGGTACGTGATCGTGTTTCAACACCACACGACGGGGAACCCGAGTATGTCATGAACGGGTCGTCACGGTTGGGAATGTTATCAACCCAACAGATATCACCTACTGCCCTGCAGGGCACGTCGATGGCAAGCGCTGCGTAAGTCCTCCTGGGCTACTTCCAGACGAATACACTCTCGCGTTACTGACCACGCGATGGGGTCTCCACTTACTTGCCTAATGCACGCTAGGGATCAGCGTTTCATATGAACTCAGGAACATGAAGAGTCCAAGAGTTTCATATTGACGTCTCACACCAAGCTGTGAGACCTATCCCTGAACTACTTTCCTCGTCAGGGGAGCTAACCGAAATTGAACCGCTTTCGGTGGTGTTCCTTACCATGCTTACCTGAGCGTAGGTGCGTCGTTACATAATCAAAATTTCAGAATTATAACAAGTATGTTAGTACTGCCACCTTAAGTAACTATACTACTATAGTCCTTATGTGGGCCTAATACCGTTTCCTCACCGTATCCTAAGTTTTGTCGTAATACGATCCTTATTCCGTGCGCTATTACCAATGCGGCTCTGATACCACGCTGTGAGGACCCCGCCGTCCCGATCACTCACGGGGACGGGACACCTCGCTCGGGAATCGCATTGGGTGGTGCCGTGCGATGCGGCACCCAACAGCACACATAATAAAGCATCATATTACATAAAACAAGCGGAAGCTTACAAAGTGTTGATTTTTACACATACTTCTCAAAAATATGCTACAGAGGAAGACTATTACAACTCACGTCTCATACCTATGCTAAGCAACAGAGAAGGTGTCCAGCCCGCGGACCCTTCTCGCTAGCAACACTGTCATAATAGCAGCGGCAGGGGTTGCCATGAGTTCACCACTCAGGGAGTTCCGAGCCTCATCGGGCACCCGTACATATCAGCGTACTGTTATTACCTGCAAAACAACTTATGCAGTATCTGTGAGCACGAAGCTCAGCAAGACTGACCCGTCACCCTAGCCATGAAACTCTACATGATAGAAATAGAGGGCTGATTACAGAGGTTTGCACAAACGATGAATTTGAGCTAAAGGAGAGTCCTTACTTCAAGTTTTAGGCAACTTTTATAGCCCTCGCGCAACCTACATCGAGACTCCACAATCAAACAAGAAACGCTTCATCTCGATGTCACTTGCCCGAGGTGAAAGTAACTTTAGTGAGCTACCCTAGACTCATACTGACCTTGCGCCATCAACATCGAGACTCCACAATCAAACAAGAAACGCTTTGCCTCGACGCTTCTAGCCCAAGGTGGAAATTAAATTTAGTGAAGTGTTGATCGTTCCTCATCTCCATTATGAGGATTACCCACGAAGCATATTAAATATTTCCCGGTTTATTACTACGTCACGACTCAGTGTACAAGTATGCTCACTACCGCGAGCGACGGTGATTGCAATCAAAAACACCCGGCTGACACGACACGTACGCCCGTACTCGACGTTGCACACAGCAACCGTCACTGACGTCGTACGTGGCCACCTTTCACACGACACCCAAATGTCGAACCGGTCCCACCGAATGGGATTAATTCTCTCTACGGCAAACCCTCGTAGAGCAGACTTCTCTATCCTTTCAGCATCGGCATCAGACGGTGAGGTATGCCTCGACACCCAGGTTAACATGTTACATCGGTTTCCTGGGTCCCATATTGCCAGTATGCATCCGGTACACATCTCGAACTTGTCCAGCGGGGCCGCACACGAGAACGGGCCTTAATCGACTCAGACATAGACTAGGCTCACAGGACCACGTCCTTGACCTTCCATCCACTGCCCGGTCTCTATTCCCAACTATGAGGATCAATTCCCAACTCTTCCGATTGATCCCCTTAAACCCGGTTCACGAGTAGGAATCTGCCCACTCGAGTTATGCCTCTTTTAATTCACTTTTGTTGAGATCAGCAGTTATAATTAATCGTTAACATATCCTACATTAAACTCCAGGGTTTTCTGGGTCATGCATTTGGAGTTTCATACCATCTAGACGTAATGCAATAAATACAATGCTAGACGTATGAAGTGAATACAAATAAAAACTTGTAAATTTGATGCAAACCGGGGCTTGCCTTTGTTTTGCAGGGGCTAATATATATATATAATCCAGTTAGTGAAGATCACTTGGCTTTATTTCTTCCCTCCTTCCTTTGATCTCCACTCCAATGACTTGAAGTCCTCCACGTAGATGCTACACGTAATGAATATGCATAATTGTTTAATTGTAAAGACTTTGCTACAAGTTCTAATAACAAGTTTTCAAAAACTAGAACTCTGTTCAAGAATTTAAAATGACACTGGTGCTAAGGTTTTGGGTTTGGATCTAAGCACATGACTAGTGCTAAGTGGTTTCCCCCTCTTCTATATTGATCACCTTAAGAGGTTAAACAGAACAGGGGTGATCCAGGGCTCCAATGGAGCTGAGAATTTTCATGTGAGTTCCTTGTTACAAGAAAGTCCTCTGGACCAAAAAAAATTAGCACTTTTCATTGAGTGGTTTGTTCAGAATAATTTTCTAAGCAATTAAGCAAAGAAAAATTAATTCTGAGATCTCACCCATGTTCATGCAAAAATTAGTGAACCAAAATTTCAATTATAGCTCATAGAGTTTGCATGAATTTTCCTAGCATTTTTCGAGCTAAGATCTGCCCAGAACTAAATTTCCAAGTTTTGGAAATTCTCTGAAAACGTTTCTGTATTATTTGAATACAGCATCTTCAAATCTAAATTTGCCTGATCAAATCAACTCAAATTGATCTGAAACTTTTATAGGGGTCCACTAATACCATAAAGATTATTCTGGCAAAATTTGAGGATTTTTGGATTAACCAAACTCCCTCTAAAATTCTTTTGCTAAAAAGATTTAAAGAATTTTACAGAATTAAATAAAGGGTTTCATACAAATTGGGTTCTACATGTGGATAGTACTCTATCAGAGGAATCCAACAAAATTTGTTTCACAATTTTTGGATTCTCCTACCCAAAGTTGTAGCTATTCAAAGTTTGAACTGAAAACTGAAATTCTCCAAAATGTTCAAATGCTGGCAGTGGGTCCAGGGGACAGGTGTCATGCGTCGGGGCAAGCCACACGGGGCTACTGTGTATTTCCCGTGCCGCCACACGCGATCCCCACACCACAGCCGATCAGAACTTCAACTCCCGGTCGCTGACAGGCGGGACCCGCCGGGTCGTCTTCTACCTCCAGCCCCCGCGCCCGCGCGCCGCCGGGCTCGCCGGAGTTCGACGGATTCCGGCCTCCCGGCCATCCCCCGAGCTCTCCCTCGCCACTAGGGCCTAATTTCACGTGCTGAACACGATGGAACCCTCTTCCCTGGCCGGTGATGGCTCTAACCTAGCTGGCCACGGCGAGGCGGCTCTGGACTGGTTCGGTAACGTCGCTCGGTCATCCTAGCCTGCCCAGACCTCGGTGGAACGGCGCTACAGCACCAGTGGACTATGGGGATGCTCGACCTAGCCTCAAAACTGCTTGGGACCGGCAGCTAATGGTGTCTCACCGTGCACCCGAAACCTCCTCCGCGTTTGAGGTCGGAAATTCTGGAATTCGTGCGGTCTACGTGCGTCTTTCCAACTAGGGTTGTGAAGGACTACTGATCGCCGGCTAGTGGCGGACCTGTGTGCAAGGTTTCACGGCCTAAGAACGAGAGGGATGATCGAATTTGTTATTACCGTATCAGAAGGTCGGATGATACCCGACGGCGAACTTTTCTCAAATTCGGGCCCGGTAGATCATCTCATGGCTTGAGCTTTGGGGACGAGCATCAGGGGCTCCTAGGGCATCCGAGGGTGCTCTAGCTTGGGCCTGAGAAGCTTTCAGTGGGGCTGTCCACGTGAGACCACCTCGGTTTCCCGATGGTGAGCCTCGGTGCCCGGCGGAATTCATCAAATTGTAATCAAACGACGCGGCGACACCACGGAGTAGCGAGATGGGCAGCTAGTGCACGCGCTGGCGCTCACTTTTGCTGTGGATCACTCGCTCAGTGGAGGATCAATGCCGGTTTTGCAATCGGCCGAACGGGGAGCGGCGCCGGCAGGTCTCTGCTGTGCGCGCGGATGGGGACTGAGGCGACGTGCGAGCTGAGGTGATAAGCGCGGGGAAGAGAAGGTCACCAGCGCAAAATGGGAGCAGGAGGTGGAGCCTTGGGCGAAGGGGGCGGTTGCTCGGTGTCGCCCGCGGGTGAAACCCCGGTGGAGTGAGGAAACAGAGAAAAAGACTTAAGGGTTAAGTCTACTCATTCCTATGACATGTGGGCCCCACAATTCAGTACCTCTTTTCCTCAAAATATCTCCAAAGTTTGACAATTATCCAACCCAAATGTTTGAAAGTTGGAAACTGAGCTCATTTGAATAGTTTGGATAAATTCCATGCAAATTCAAATGTTTATTTGAATTCTTTGCACATTTGACTCCATTTGGAAAAAATGGGCAGCAAACCTTTTCAAAAATTAATGAAACTTTGCCTCCCCACTTATTTGGACCTAAGGAATCCAAATATGCGATTTAATTCTTGTGTTAGCTGCTGCAAACATGAGTTTGAGCACAACAGTTTTAAATCCCTATTGTGTCCTTCCTCATTTACATTTGGTTTGATCCTTTAGTTCCAAATCTGATTTTTAAACCCTTCCTTTGCACTTGAGTTCTTCATTTCTGTGGTTTTAATCAACATGAGGTCCATCCATGCAGCAACCCTAAGTTTGTTTAGAAGAACCTCACACATGTTATCATATGAGGAAAAAGTTTCAACTAAGCCCCTTTTTCATACACATGACTTCAACATTTGTGCAAACTCATGTTTCTTTGTATTCACATTTTTGGGACCTTTACAGTAACCACACCACCGAAGAAGCGATGTGGGAGAGCGAGGAATTCCTTCGCTCGAATTACCTGGAGTTCATGGCGTCTCAGCATGGGTGATTTCCTATTATATCACTGTCTCTTCTTTTGTAATCTCGGGACGAGATTCTTTTAAGGGGGGAGGGATGTAAAAGCCCAAGAAAAGGGACTTGCAAAAAATTTTCATCACCTCACAACACCACAGCTTTTGTTGTGGATATCTTGTGAAGACTTGTGAAGAGCAAGTAACCTCCATCAAAAGGGTGATTAGAGGGGAAAGCCCTAACTTTCACAAAGTAGGATTTCGACACATGAATATGAGAGCTTGATCTCACCCCTATAACTTAAATAGTCTTGGGAAGGTTCAGGCCAAATTTCATGCAAATCCAACACTTTTTGAGGCACTTTTGGAGGCATTTGAAAAAGAGACCAATTTGAATGTAAATTCAAATTGCAGCAACTTTCATCACTTGGATTCAAAAGTTGGCTTCATATTGAAGCTCAGCACATTTTTCTGAGTTAGTCCACCAATTTTCATCCCCATTGGACTTCATCTTGGCGGGAGCCAAATTTGCAATAATTCAAAAACTGAATTTGAATTCCAGTTCAAATGGCCAGCAAATTTAGCCAAACCAATTTCAAACTTAGGAAACCAAATTCAAACTGTTACTTGGTTCTTAAGTCTCTCATTCAATGGAGAGTAGCTGGGATATTTACAGAAGAATTTGGAAAAAGATTAGAGGGAAGAGGGACCCACAGGTCAGTGGGAGAGCTGTTTCACAACTGAGCAGTGCTCTGTTTCACGCCGAGGCGATCGCACGCAGCGCGTCACCGAGCTGGTTCCCGGACGCCACCTCCCGAGCAGCCAGGCCACGGTGTGCATCGACGAAGCGGCCGCCCAGGGATATTTTCCCACCTCCGTAACCGACTCACCGCGCTGCCCTGACCATTTCCGAGCCCCTCGACGCAGAAACACCGCCGCGCGCACAAAAAATCTCGGCTCTCCAGCGTCCGCTCGTCTCCGCGGTTGGCACGCGGGTCTGAGCTCACCCCGAGCTTCGCCGAGGCCTCATCGACGTGATCAACGTGATAACCCGGCGCTCCACCCACGGTAACCCGACCACGAGCTCTCTGTTTCCATTCCGCACCGGGTAAAGCCGCCACGACCAAAAACTCATAGCCCGGCCGCTAGGTTTGATCCCACGTCGAGTTGAGCAGGCCAGAAGGTTCGCCTGGGAGTGTACTTTCTGCCCGACAACCCTGGCCGCATGGCCTGGAGTGTGCTGGCCGGAATTCCAGTTCTTGCCGAGAGCATGCGATATAGCTGTGTTCAGTTAAATCGGAAAATTCGAGCTAACCAGTCGAGCAATCGCTCCCCAGCTGCGACAACCAGCTAGAAACGGCTGTGCAAAATCCTATGGTCAAAAACCACGGGAAACCAGCGAGAAACCACCGAGTTCCACGGGTTTTTCTTTCATCGCCGGATTTAGACCTAGGTCGCACGGTGAAGTCCAGTTTGCCACAACTTTGAGCAAGATCAGAGGCTGGGTCGTTGCTCCGTAGGTTGTGGCGGTGCTGTAGGAGCCAACAGAGGGGACTGTGAGGCATGACAGCGCCATACCAACGTCGCCGAACTCATCCCGTAGACTGTCGCCGTCGCGCAACCGATTCCGGTGATCACCGGCCGGCGACAAGGGCAGCAACGGGTTCCCCGAGGAATTTCAGGCGGGGGCGGCCAGTTTGGTCGAGCTCCGGTTACGTGAACAGCCTCCCGGCGAGTACTCCGGCGAGGTGGGCGGCGGGGAGCCGTGGGAGCGCGAGGTAGACGAAGCCCCGCGGGCCCCAAGTGTCGGTCTCTGCTGAAACCGCCCCGGATCTGCTGTGGCACCGGGATCCCATGCGACTGCACGGGTGACTCTGTGGACCCCCGTGTGGGTTAGCTGAGATGCTGACACGTAGCCCGGGGACCCCACCCGACAGTTTAAACTTTATTTGAATTTTCAGATTTGGTTCAAACTTCAGATGCATAGAACTTTTGCTACGAAGCTCCAAATTCAGTGAACCAAATTTTGCTGAACTCAGCTTTTTGAGTAATTTCCAGCAATACCAATTTCAGCTCATGAAACTTAATAATTTTCCAGAATTAAATCCCTAAATTTTAAAGTGTCAGGAATTTCATCTGGAGAACTACTTTATGAAAAATTCTGAAATTTGGCTGGGAGGTTCATTGGAAAATCCTGGGATCACAGTAAAATTTTCAGAACCATCCAAGTTCATTTAGACCCCCTAATGGGGTGATTAAGTGAACTTCCCTGAGGAAATAGAAAAATGTACATAAATTTTTTTCAGATTTTCTCAAAACTTGTTTAGGCCATACCTTCCCCTAGAATTCTTCAAATGACATGAAACCAATTCCATTAGAACCATCTCAAATTCTAGTTTCCAGAAAGTAATGGTTGGAGCCATGAAAACCCCTGGAATTTTTTAGAGGCTCTAATATTGACCAAATAGGCTTTTATTTGTACAAGGCTCAAATGAACTTTGTTTCAAATGAAGCTTGGTCAAGACTCTGGTTAAGACCTTACCAAGCCACCATAAAAAGTTCAGAGCCAAAGGGGAGGGCTAGCTAGAATTGTAGTAATTACTCATTCAATTCTAAACATTGCATTTGAATTAACATGTAGTATCTCGTTAACGTGTAGTCGCTGAAGGCGAGGAAACTCCGAAATTGCTTGACTTCCTTCTTCCGGACAAAGCCCTAACCACTGACCAGCAGCAACAAGGCAAGCCCCGGTTTGCATTAAACCCTTTTATAAAGTTTTGCTTTGTGTACATGGTTAGTGTGAGGTATGGATGTGCATTAGGTGTAGGATGGATGAAACCCCAATGCATAACCAGAATTTTCCTATAAGCATGAGGGTAGTATCTAAGGCCTCGAGTAGACAGGCTATGCTTAAAGATTCATAGGACTTTGGTACAAGTCGAGTAGTTGGAATCTACTCGCGAGTTAGGCTTGGGACACATGGGATTGATTCGAGTGATGTGAGATCACTTTAGAAATGAAAATGAGACTAGGCAGGGGCTAGGGCGCAGCAAGAGGAAGTCTTGTGTGCGCAGCCCTGTCCGTGTCGATTGAGGACCGATTCGTGTGCGGCCCTGCTGAACAAGTATTGAATGTACCAAAGGCATATCGGATATATGGGCCTCGATAAACCGTTGTAACCTATACCTCCGGGCGTCGAGGCATAACGCACAGATTTATAGGTGTAGGCTGAGGGCAGCAAGGTGGAAATCTGCTAACGGGCATAGAGAGATGCTCCATGTAGGGAACCTCCTGCTTGTTTTGGTGCGACCGGTTCGACGTTTGGGCTGTTGGGTGAAAGGTTGTCCCGTAGGGCATCGAGTGAGCGTGCTGTGCAGCTCCACGGTTGGGCGTACGTGACGTGCTCTTTGGGTATCGCTGCAGGTGTATATCGAGTCGATTCACCGTCCCTCGTGGTGACGAGTACCGCTTGTTCACTGCGTCATAACGTAGATAAATTATGGAATGTTATGGTTCAATTCTGCTGATATGTATAATTGTATTGCTACATGTGTGCCACCAAATATTGCTTACTAAACTTCAGATTTATGAACTGTTAACTTGTGGCTAAAAGATGAACTAAGGATGAACTTGTAGGCATGTCCGTTTGCTGCAATTTACCGTCCCATGTTCGTGGTACACTACATGTAGAGTTTCATGCCTAGGTGAGTTGGTTAAGTCTTGTTGAGCCATCGTGCTCATGGTTGCTGCTTAAGTGTTTTTCAGGTGAGGAGCATCACACGGACTCGGGTTATGAGTCCACCGGCGAGGGTTACCCTCTGTCGGGGACCACGGCTGAGTGGGAGCCGTATACGCCACGCTGAGCAGAGGAGTGCAGCTAGTGTGGGTTGCCCTAGGGCTGGGCAACCGACTTTTGCTAGATAGGCAGGCGTGAGTTGTACAAATTTAACTTCCGCTGTGTAATATAAATCCTAGTTTGTAACTGAGTATTGTACGACTTTGTACATTTCAGTTGGCTTTCTATGTAATACATTGTTTTCCTTATGATGTGTGCTGTCGGGTGTCGCATCGTGCGGCACCACCGTCTGCGATCCTGGATGAGCGGATTCCGGTCCACCAGAGCACCCAGGCCCCAACGTCCTGCTGCCCTTACTCTCCGTTCAGTCTCATTTTTGTTGCCATGTGTTTCATTTGCTACCTTTACCCGAGTAGTGTGCCTCTAGCCTATTCTCGCGAGCAGTTCCAACTACTCGACTTGTACCGAATCCTACACTGTCTTAGCATTGCAGTAGATAATCGAGGTTTACAATTCTAAGCCCAACCCAGGGTTTTCTTGGCTATGCATTTGGGTTTTCAAACAAGACTCTAATGCAAAATTAAGTGGGTGCTCAAAGTAAGTTCTCAAAACAGTAAAATTTAAAAAAAGGCTAATGCAAACCGGAGCTTGCCTTGCTGCTGTTGGTCGTAGGCTAGCTGTTCCTCTGGATTGATGAAGTCTAAGACTTCGGGCTCCTCCTCAACCTTAGCGACTACATGAGATAAGTACATATATGTATCAATTTGAATGCATTTGAATTGAAGTTGAATTTTGTGAAGACTATAAGTCTTACTAGACAGGCCCAATGACTCTGAAATATTTTCTGTGGTTTGGATACAACCTAAACAGGGACTTGACCAATTTTCATTTGCAGCAAAGCTCATTTGAGCTCTCCACAAATAATTGTGTACTTGGCCTTAACTGGAGCTCTTAGGGTGTTCTAGGGATTTTCATGTAGCAAGACATGACTTTCTGAAAACTAGATTTTCATAGTGTTCTAATGGAGTTGGTTTCACTTAATTTGAAGGTTCCTAGCTAAAGATATGAGCTACACAATTTCAGGGAAAATCTGAAAATGTTTCTGGACATTTTCCATTTTCTCTGGAACAGTTTTATTAATCACACCATTAGGTGGATCAAAACAGATCAAATGGATCTGAAATTTTTATGGTACCTCCAGGATATTATGGTGAACATTCTGGCCAAATTTCAGAATTTTCCTCCAAAGGGTTCTCCAGTTAAAATTCTAAACATTTTAAATTTTGAAGAATTAATCCTGGATAAATAAGGATTTTCATAAGGTTAAACTTAATTTTTTGGAAAGTACTCAGAGAGCTGAATCCGAAAAAATTTGGTTCACTCGATTTGGAGTTTCCTAGCCAAAGTTATGTGGGTTTGAAGTTGAACTAAATATGAAAATTGGAGAAATGTTTAAAACACTGCACGTGGGTCCCAAGCACAGTGCCTTCTTCAACCTCCCGTCAGCGCCCGAGCGCGCGACGCACAGCGACGGTGGCGCGGCTCATTCTCAGCCGTTACTGCCTAATTCTCGACACGGTTTCTTCCTACATGACCCTTGGCGCACGGCGCACACGCCGGGCAACCTCTCGCGCCTCGACATCGGCGGGAATGTAGTCGGCGACGGTGGCGGCGGAATTGAGCTCGGGTTCGATGGTGCTAGCTCGTCTCGGCGGTGAACACGATCAACCAACGGATCGCAAAGTAGCACTGGCCAAAATACGATACTCTGCTCACTGGGTTGATCATCATTGCTAGGATTTGGCTGAGGTAACTGTGAGGTGCTACTCTAGCTTCAGCTTGACCAGGATCTCCAGTCATCAAGTGATCGAGATGAATTTCGGGTTTTGGTTCTCGGTGTTCTATACGACGATCATCGGAAAAAATGAAATTCCGGCTAACCGGCGCTAAGATGGAGCTAGGGAGCTCGGGGAGAGCTACTAGACTTCGATGCTAACCTCAGAGACCAGTTGGCTGCACCGGAGAAGCTTGGAGCTACCCGGGCGACGGTGTCAAGTCGGAGGCGCTTCAGAGTGAATCGGGAAGTGGAAGATCGGCTCGGAAAAGCTCGAGGGGAGCTGATCACGAGCAACTAAGTGTTGGAGCACATCGAGCAAAGGTCGGTGGTGCCGTTTATGGCCCCAGATCACGGTGGGAGGGATGGTTTTGGCCGGTCGACGACGGGGTGGTGAGTTGGGGTGGGCGGCGTATCTCTCCAGTTTCTCAGTGCGGGAAAACGTCGAGGCAGTGTGAACACCAGCTGCTGCCATCGGTGGCTCGGAGATAAGAAGCTGAGGACATCGGTCGGGTGCTGGAACTGCCGAGCACGAGGTGGCGCCGATTGCTTCACGCCGTGGCGCGAGCTGCTTCAGCCCGGGAAACAGAGCACGGCACCTCAGTCGGTTCTCCTCGGTTGAGTGACTGACAAGGAGGTCCCACTTCACATTTTAACCTCCAACTTCAATTTCCTACTGCTCTAAACAGTAGTTCCACTAATACCCTCTGAAATTTGAATTATCTACCAAATGCCCATTTGAACTTGATAGAATTCAAATTAGGAAGTGTTTGAATATATTTACAGCACATATGCAGTTTGAAATTCAAATTGAATTTGAATTTGCTAAAATTGGCTCATGTCAAGATCAACTCCAAATGGAGTGAAAATTGGTGTGTGAGCTCACAAAAATGTGCTGAGTGTGAATATGAATCCCACTTTTTAATCATGGGATGAAAGGAGTTTGAATTTGAGTTCAAACTAGCCTCTTTCCAATTATACCCAAAAATACCTCAAAAAGGTTTTAGATTTGGGTGAAATTTGGCATGAGCATTCCTAGCAAGGTGTAGGAGTTCTTCATATACTCAGCCCCTATATGATGCATGTGGGAAATACCACTTTTGCATTTTGTGAGTTCATCCTCTAATGACCATATTGATTGTGGTTACTTGCTCTTCAAATGTGTTCATAAGTTGTCCCAAAATGAGGTGTGTGTGGTGTGATGAACACTTTAGATGTGTGCAAAAACTTAGGCCCTTACATTCCTCCCCCCTTAAAAGAATCTTGTCCCGAGATTATAAGGTGAAAATGAGAGAGAGGATGGTGGGAAGTTACCGTATGTGCGACGTGAAAAAGTCGGGGTAGTTAGCGCGAAGAAATCCTTCGCTCTCCCATGTCGCTTCATCTACGGAGTGATTACTCCATAGAACTTTGTAGAACCACAACGTACGGTTGCGTGTGGTTCGGGCCTTTTCATCAATTATCTGAACCAGTTCCTCCCGATACGTGAGATCCGGTTTCAGTTCTTCAATATCCCCCAGCTGAATAATAGTTGATAGCATAAGACACTTCCTCAGCTGAGAAATGTGAAAGACGTCGTGCACACCGGAAAGTGTTTCTGATAATTCCAGCCGGTATGCTACTGATCCACATCTTTCTATAATCTGGAATGGACCGATGAATCGGGGTGCCAACTTTCCTCTCACCCCGAATCTGTTCACGCCCTTCATTGGAGACACACGTAGATACACGTGATCCCCGACTGCGAATTGTAAAGGACGTCTTCTCTGATCCGCATACTGTTTTTGTCGGGATTGGGTGGCTTTTAGGTTCGCTTGGATAAGCCGAACCTTTTCCTCCGTATTATTGACAAGATCAATCCCGAAGGTGACCCTTTCGCCAGACTCACACCAATTCAGCAGTGTGCGGCATTTTCTCCCGTATGGCGCCTCATAAGGCGCCATCTTGATGCTGGCTTGATACCCATTGTTTTTGGGAACCCCTTCCGGGATCCACACACCCAGGATACACATTGGGTGGTGCCGTGCGATGCGGCACCCAACAGCATACACGAAAAGAACCATAAAGTACAAAGTCTTTTATTTCTCAAGATAGTGTCATTTACAAAATATTGTACCACGAGGGTACACGCAGCGGAATATACGTACACACTTACTCTCGGTCCTAACTATGCAAAAGAGATGACGTCCAGCCCACGGACGCTTCTTACTAGCTTCCACAAAGATGAGTGCAGCGGCAGGGTTTCCGGTGAGTCTCTGATGTCTCACCGAGCAACCATCTTCATAGCAAGTTTTATATCACCTGGAAAACACTAATAATGCAACCGTGAGCACGATGGCTCAGCAAGACTTAACCGACACTCCTAAACCATGAAACTCTACATGCAGGGATTAATAACGTAGGAAAAGTATGATGCAATAAAGACACACCTACATGTTAATCCTTACTTTCAGTTTAATAGCAGCAGATTATTATGCCTTAGGCAGCCCTCACATCAGAAGTCCACAATCAAACAAGAAACACTTTCCTCCGATGTGGTGATGCCCAAAGTGGAAGATAAACTTAGTGAGCTCTACACTACAAGATACATGGTTTGCAATACAATGAACTTAAGAACTTCACGACAGCAATGATTCATTTCACTTCATATGGAAGTTGTTACTACGTCACAACGCAGTGAACAAGTGGTACTCATATAACCGCGAGGGACGGTGATTCGAATCAGGACACACCCGGAACACATGACACATACACCCGCATCGAAAGACTCACACAAGATCTCTTTCTTACGTTGTATGCAGCAACCTTTCACCCGTCACTCCAAAGCTGAACCAACTCTGCCGACCCATCAGAAGGGCCACTACACGGAACACGTCGAAGTTGCTCCGATAGCGGGTTTACACCTCTGACACCAACCCCAAAAGGACGGCCGTATAAGTTTCGACACGAGAGTGCCCGAGTTACATCGGTTTCCTAGACCCCATTATTACAGTATGTATCTGGTACTGTTCAAACTTGCTCAGCAGGGCGGCATACGCATCGGTCCTTAACCGACACAAACAGAGCTACAGCCACACATGCCCAACGTCCTGCTGCTGCTCGGTCTCATTTTCTTTTCCAAAACTTTCATTCTCTAGAATCATACCCCGCTGAACCAACATCCTAAACTCGCGAGTAGCTTCCAACTACCCGATTTGTACCAGATCCTATACAACTTAAGCCTAGCCAAAGCTACACGAAGGTAACCTGTTCTACCCTTTAACTCCAAGGGTTTGTGGGTCATGAATTTTGAGTATCAATCACCTTGACCTAATGCACAATACATACTAGACCAATAAAAGTGATACAAAGTAAAATATAACTAAAAAGCTGTTAAATGCAAACCGGGGCTTGCCTTATGTTGCTGCAGGTTTATTTCTAACTTAAAGTCAGTAGCTTTGCAACGAGTAAAGCTTCAAGTTTCTGTTCTGAGTCGAATGCCTCGTCGAGCTCCTTCGTCGTTTTTTCTACCGATATGAACATGCACAGTTTTATGTTGCAAGTAAAGACATTATAAAACAAAAGTGTTTTATGACTTAAGAAGATTTCAGATCAACTACGTATCGAGATTTGGGTTTAGCTATGTGCTGGAACAGAGGAAAGAACATTTTAGCATTGGAGGTTTTGGAATAAGGTTCAAAGGACCATATAATGGACATAAGTATGAAGCTGGACATAATTGGCATAAAACTGGAGAATATGATCTCAACTTGCTCTGAAATTTTTACAGTGGTCCATAGATCATACATAGATATGGATTGCAAAATTTCAGACAAAGTTGATGTAAGATGTGGCCTAGGGAGTTTTCTTCACTATTTGGCTTCTCTGAATTCCTATGGTAATTATAGTGTCTTTTCATGCACCAAATTTGGTTTTTCAGAAACTTGGCAGTATAATGAGTCCATAGGACTTGGTTTCACCATTTTTGGAGCTTCCTACGCAGAGATATGGAATTTAAAAGTTGGAGCTAAAAGCTGAAAAATCTTTCTGTTATTTTTCCTAATTTTCAGAGACATACAAGATTGAATCAACATTTGGCCAAGAAAATTAAGTCCAATACCTCTTATATTTTTACTGGAGTTCAAGGATTTTAGGAAGAATATCCTTCCTAAATTTGGGAATTTTCCAATGAACAGAACTCCTGTAAAAATTCCTACAAGATTTTCTTTAAATGAATTAATGAGCCAAATACAGGTGTTTTCATAATAATTGGGAAGCACCCCTGGATAGTAATCTTTGAGAGGAATCCAAAAAATTTATTTCACAATTATTGGAGGTTCCTACACAAAGTTATGGCTCTCCAAAGTTTGAACTGAATTAGGAAAATCTGGAAAAGTTTAAACACTGCCCGTGGGCCCCACCTGTCATCCCTCATCTTCAACCTCGCGCCAGACAGGGTCAGTGGTGGCTCCCTCCGGCGAGGGTCGCCGGGAGGCCCTTCCCGGCCGTCTCCCGGCCCCATACTGGTCACCTGGGGGTTTTGAGGGATGGGAAACCTGATGGTGGGGTCCAATCCGACCGGTGGTGACTGGAATGGCGCCCCCCACGGCAGCAGCGGCGGCCATGACTCTGGCGACCTCTAGCTCACACAAAAATGGCTCAAACAACTTGGTTTCTCTTCCTACAGCACCGTGGTGGGACCCTAAGCCTCATCATGCACTCAAATCATCTCAAAAATGGCTGCAAACAAGAGTTCATCGACGACCTAGGGCCAAAACCGGCGGCGGCTCGAAATTCTCGAAGAACAGCGCCAAATATTGATGATTTTCGATTGTTTTTGATCCTAGAGGAGCGTGGGAGTGTCTAGATCATGTTTGTAGCTCAGCACACGTGATGGTGGATTGATTACGATGAATTTTGAAGATTGGTGAGGATCGGTCCTAGGTATACCGAAACAATAAACGGCAAAATTCATCCTCGGCGATGCACGAAAGGAGAAGACGGTTGCACCGTTTATTTGCATACATGAGGGCACTCCTTTTTCGTGTAGAACGTAGGGCACGATGAAGCTCGTGGAGCTCGGGCGCCGGGGACAAGAGAGCAGCGGCGTGTGTGTTGTTTTCGGGACTGAGCGAGGGTTGTGGTTGAACAGCGTGAGGGGGATAGTTCACGTGGGCATGAGGGTTGCTTCTCTCGGCTTTGTCATCTAGTGAGCAGGAGCTGGCGTTCCCCGGGTCGGTTGGGCGCCGGATGTTGGAGGTGGCGCGCTCATGAAAAACAGAGCACGGCAAAGCAGCTTCTACTGTGTCTCTGACCAGTGGGGTCCATTGTCCCTCTCCCTCTTATCCTCCGGTTCCGGTTAAAATAGCAAACGAGCTCCAATTTTGATCAAACATGGAGGATAGGTCAAAAGAATTATGAGGAACTCAAATCTGAAATCATATTTTGAAATTGAGTTTGTTTGGTTGAAAATTAAAATTCAAGTTTGAGTTCGAACATGTCCTCATTTAATTCTCAGAATAAATAGTATATGAAACCTAAACTTCTCCAAATTTGAAACTTAGACTCTTGAATACATGAGAAATGCATCGGTGATCTCACATATAGGCCTTTGGACAATCTGAATAGGAATCCTTTTAAAAGATTCAAAATGGTGTTTAAATTTCCCGCCATCCTCTCCATAGTGGCGGTTAACATGATTTCAACTTAGGAAGTGAAGTTCCCTGCTCAGGTTAACATGTGCTGATCCTGAGTCGAAGAAAAATTTTAACTCCCTCACATGTCCATTTTTGTATTCATCATTTCATGTGATGACGGGGCCACACGGCCTTGTCGAGCCAGGATCACGCTGAGGGGTACTGTGCTGCACAGCACCAGATAACGCACATCAAAGATACAAAGTGGAAGCAAACTTTTATTACATAAACCAGTTTATGAACATTTTTACAACAAAATAGTTCAGTCTACACTCGCGGGCATAGACTATGCATCGATTTCACGTTCAGCCCGTGAACGTGTCCTCGCTAGCACGCACACACACTAACATGGCGGCGTGCACGACTCCCACTCGACGGGGTTCCCCTCCTGGGGCTCCGTCTCCTCCTCGGGAGTCCCTTCCTCATAGACCCCTACAAAAGCTTCAAACACAAGCAGTGAGCACGATGGCTCAGCAAGACTGACCCGTCTCTCCTGTACATGAAACTTCTACATGGATGGTTTTAGGGTACATGAGGTAAAATAAGTTGCGAAGGACTCGCCTAATTATTTGAACCTTACTTTCAAGTTTTAGCAGCCGGTTGTGGAGAACCTTACGCTAAGGCACATGAGAGAGGCGCAATCAAACAAGAAACACATTTCTCTCATGTACTTTGCTGAAAGTTGAAAAGAACTTTAATTAGCTCTAAGCTACAACAAGACATTAACAAGCAAAGTATAACTTTCAAATCAGCAAACTTTTAACATGTATCTAGCCTGTTCTTTCTACGTCACGGTACAGTGAACAAGTGGTACTCGCGAGGGACAGCGATTATAATCGATTTTCACCTGCAGGGTTACCCGAATAACCCGTCACGTACGCCCGTACTCGATGTCGCCTACAGCAACCATCACGGACGTCGTACGCAACCACCTTTCACCCGTCAGCCAAATGTTGAACCGGTCCAATCATCCCGAGGAAGAGGTCTCTGTGCATGCATCCACAGTGCCGCCAGCCGATTTACACCTCGAGCTCTCAACCTACCCTCTGAACGACCAGCTATGCCTCAACACCCAGCTAACCGAGTTACATCGGTTTTCCGGATCCCATATAGCCGGTAGGTATTTGGTACTGTTCTAGCTTGTTCAACAGGCCCGCACACGGCTCGGTCCTCAATCAACACAAGCAGAGCTATAGCACCCAGGCCCCAAAGTCCTGCTGCCATTACTCTTCGCTCGGTCTCATTTTTCTTGCCATGTGTTTCATTTGCTATCTTTACCCGAGCGATGTGCCTCTAGCCTATTCTCGCGAGTAGTTCCAACTACTCGACTTGTACCAAATCCTACTCTATCTTAGCATTGCAGTAGCTAAACGGGGTTTTCAATCCTAACCCCAACCCATGATTTTCTTGGATATGCAATTGAGTTTCAAACAAGACTCTAATGCAAGAAGTAAGTGGTGCTCAAAGTAAGTTCTCAAAACAATAAAAATTTATAAAAAGGGTTAATGCAAAGCGGAGCTTGCCTTGCTGCTCTTGATCATAGGCTAGCTGCTCTTCCAGAGTGACGAAGTCTAAGACTTCGGTTCCTCCTCAACCTTAGCGAGTACATGAGATAACATAAATATGTATCAATTTTAATGCATTTGAACTGAATTTAACTTGTGAACATTATAAGTCTTACTATACAGACCCAATGACTCTGAAATTTTTACTGTGGTTTGGAAACAACCTAAACAGAGACTTGGCAAAGTTTTATTTGCAGCAAAGCTCATTTGAGCTCTCCACAAATAAGTATGTACTTGACCTTAATTAGAGCTCCTAGGGTGTTCTAGGGATTTTAATGGAGCAAGCCATGACTTTCTGAAAACTAGATTTTCAGAGGGTTCTAATGGAGTTGGTTTCACTTAATTTGAAGGTTCCTAGCTAATGATATGAGCTAAACAATTTCAGAGAAATTCTGAAAAATGTTTCTGGATATTTTCTATTTTCTCTGGAACATTTTATTAGTCACACCATTAGGTGGATCAAATGAGCTCAAATGGATCTGACATTTTTATGGTAGCTCTAGCATATTTTGGTGAACATCCTGGAAAAGTTTCAGCATTTTCCTCCAAAGGGTTCTCCAGTTAAAATTCTAACCAGTGTGAAATTTGAAGAATTAATTCTGGAGAAATGAGGATTTTCATGAAGTGAAACTTAATTTGGTGGAAAGTACTCAGAGAGCTGAATCCAACAAAATTTGGTTCACTCGATTTGGAGTTTCCTAGACAAAGTTATGTGGGTTTGAACTTTGAACTAAATCTGAAAATCGGGAAATATTTAAATTGCTGCGCGTGGGACCGGGGCTACGTGTCAACTTCTCAGCGGTTGACACACGGGGCTATGGAATCCTTCGCGTGCAGCCGCACCCGATCCGGTGCCACAGCAAATCCTGGGGTTTAAAATATCGGCCGCTGACACGTGGGACTGGGGGCTTCGTCTACCTCCGGCCTCCTGCGCTCGGCCGCCGCGACCCCTCGCCGGAGAGCTCGCCGGTGGCCTCTGTCGTGCGCCAAAATCCATGATCTTGTTTGCCTCTGCCTAAATCCATCCGGGGAACATGATGCTGGGCTCAGCTCGTCACGACAATCGCCGGAACACAGCCGGCGACGAGCGGCGGCTTCGGAAGAACTTCGGCCGTGTCGGCCGGACTTCCTAGCACCCCAAACGATCGAGCAAAAGGACATAGAGCATCAGTGGACCCTAGGAAAGACCGACATGAGCTCGAAGCAGCTCGGAGGAGGTCCTAGGTAGGCTCTCACCGTGCGCCCGACGCTTCCCGAGCCATCCGCCGTTGGCAAGCTCGGAAATACGCCATGTACAGGGGTTCTCACGCTAGAGGTTGTGAAGGCAACTTGTGCGCCACTAAGTCTAGTTCGTGTAGGAACGGTTTGAGACTCTCTAAACATTTCTGTAGTGTGAATTTGGCGGATCTGCACCCGAAGGTCGGTCTGCGCCGAGTGAAAGGGGAAACTGAAATTCGTCGCCGGTGATCAAACACTCGGGCTGTGGTTCTGGGGTGAGCAGCACTAGCCTCTAACGCGTCCGAGGATGCCTTAGCTTGGGCGTGACATGCTCCCGTTTGGGCTGTCCATGGGAGCCCGAGGTGCGGTGAACTTAGGTCACCGAAAAGAACTCTCGGTATGGTCGAGATCATCCGAGTTCAGGAGGTTTCCAACAACCGGGAAGGAGAAGGAGATCCTCTAGTACCGTTTTGCAGCTTGGAGGGGGTGGAGAGGCTGTGATCACGGGCTTTTCCGATCAACCGAGAGGGCGGCGGCGAGAGTGGTGTTTCTTGCGCGAGGGAGCAACGGAGCGATTGGTTCTGCCTTCAATCGGGTCGGCTGTGGAGATAAGAAGGCAGCGAGGTGGTTCAGTGGTCGGGGCGGCAACCAGCTGCTGTCCCGATCGATCTTTCACCGTGGCGGCTGCTGGATCAAGCGCAAGAAACCGAGCTCGGCTTCAGTCGGTTAAATTTGCTGCTGAGGCTGACATGTGGGTCCCACCCGAGGTTTAACCTCTGAAATTAAATTTTCCCCACTGCTCCAAACAGTAGAGACATAAATACCCTCTCATTTTTGAATTATCAACCACAAGCCCATTTGAAGTTGATAGAATTCAAACTGTGAAGTGTTTGAATAAATTTTAGCACATATGCAGTTTGAAATTCAAATAAAGTTTGAATTTGTTAAATTTAGCTCATGTCAAGATCAACTCCAAATGGAGTGAAAATTGGTGTGTGAGCTCACAAAAATGTGCTGAGTAAGAATATGCCTCCCAGTTTTGAATTCATGGGATGGAAGTAGTTTGAATTTGAATTTGAGTTCAAACTACCCTCTTTCTTGTTATTCCCAAAAAGAGTTCAAAAAGGTTTGACTTTGGGTGAAATTTTGCAAGAGCATTCCTAGCAAGGTGTTGGAGTTTTTCACCAGCTCAGCCCTTAGGTGATGCATGTGGGAAATGCCACTTTTGCATTTTGTGAGTTTATTCTCTAATGAGCATGTTGATGGTGTTTACTTGCTCTTCAAAGGTATTCATAAGGTTTGTTCAAATGTGGTGTGTGTGTGGTGATGAACACTTTGAATATATGACAAAAACTTAGGCCCTTACATTCTTCCCCCCTTAAAAGAATCTCGTCCCGAGATTATAAGGTGAAAAGGAGAGAGAGGACGGTGGGAAAAATTACCGTATATGCGATGTGTAAAAGTCGGGGTAGTTCGCGCGAAGAAATCCTTTGCTCTCCCACGTCGCTTTGTCCACGGAGTGATTACTCCATAGAACTTTGTAGAACCACAACTCCATAGAACTTTGTAGAACCACAACGTACGGTTGCGTGTGGTTCGGGCCTTTTCATTAATAATATGAACCGGTTCCTCGTGATACGTGAGATCCGGTTTCAATTCTTCTATATCCTCCAGCTGAATGGTAGTTGATAGCTTGAGACACTTCCTCAGCTGAGAGATGTGAAAGACGTCGTGCACACCGGAGAGTGCTTCTGGTAAATTCAGCCGGTATGCTACTGATCCACATCTTTCAGTAATCTGAAATGGACCGATGAATCGGGGTGCTAACTTCCCCTCACCCCGAATCTGCTCACGCCCTTCATTGGAGACACACGTAAGTATACGTGATCCCTGACTTTGAACTGTAATGGGCGTCTTCTCTGGTCCGCATATTGTTTCTGTCAGGATTGAGCGGCGTTTAGGCTCGTTTGAATCAGCTGAACCTTTTCCTCCGCGTTGTTGACAATATCAATCCCAAAGGTAACCCTTTCGCCAGACTCACACCAATTCAGTGGTGTGTGGCATTTTCTCCCATATAGCGCCTCGTTAGGAGCCATCTTGATGCTGGCTTGGTACCCATTGTTGTATGAGAACTCGGCCAACGGCAAGTGATCATCCCAATTCTTACTGTGGTTGATAGCGCAAGCTCGTAGCATATCTTCTAAAATTTAATTTACCCGCTCGGTTTGCCCATCCGTCTGCGGGTGGTACGCTGAACTACGGATCAGCTTTGTCCCCAACGCAGCGTGTAGCTGCTCCCAGAAACGGGACACAAATATAGTGCCCCGATCCAATATGATGGTACTGGGTACGCCATACAAGCATAGGATCCATGAGATGTACAATTCCGCGTACTTCTTGGCGTTGTAGTTGGTATTGACTGGGATAAAATGGGCAACTTTGGTGAGCCGGTCGATGATCACCCACACAGAATCATGCTTCTGAAAAGTGGTGGGTAAACCGACGATGAAGTCCATGCTCACATCTTCCCACTTCCAGGTAGGAACGCCCAGTGGTTGTAGCAGTCCTGGTTTCCGCATATGATCTGCCTTCACCCTTCGACATGTATCACACTTGGACATGTACTTTGCGATCTCCCGCTTCATCCGTGTCCACCAAAACTTGCTTCTGAGTTCTTGATACATTTTGTTGCTGCCGGGGTGAATAGAAAACTTTGACAAGTGAGCCTCATCAAAGATTTTCTTCCGTAACTCCGGGTTACGGGGTACGACGATCCGGTCCTTGAACCATAGTACGCCGTCCCCGTCTTTTGTAAAACATTTCAGCTCCCCACTGTCTACACGTATCCGCAAATGCGACATGCCCTTGTCATTTTTCTGAGCTGCTGCTATCTCTTCATGGATGGTGGGGATCAAAGCTAAGTTATAGAGAGCTCCATGTGGAATCACATGCAATGGTGGCCCGCTCTCTTCCAACGGTGTGATGGTCAGATTATTGACGTGTGACTTGCGACTCAGCGCATCCGCCACAACGTTTGCCTTGCCGGGGCGATAATGGATCTCTATTTCGTAATCCTTTATCAACTCTAACCATCTTCGCTGCCTCATGTTCAGCTCTTTCTAAGTGAATATGTACTTGAGGCTTTTGTGGTCGGTATACAAATGCACGAGGTTACCGAGTAGGTAGTGCCTCCACATTTTAAGTGCGAGTACCACGGCAGCGAGCTCCAAGTCATGAGTTGGATAATTCTTCTCATGGTTTCTGAGCTGCCGTGATCCATACGCGACCACTATTCGGTCTTGCATCAACATACATCCGAGCCCAATGTCGGATGCATCGCAGTACACATCGAATGGTTTTGTTGTGTCTGGCTGCGCCAAAACCGGTGCTGATGTTAGGTGCTTCACTAATGCCTTGAACGCTGCTTCACATGCTAGACTCCAAACATATTTGGTAGCCTTCTTCAGCAGCTCTGTCATAGGCTTGGCAATCTTCGAGAAGTTCGGGATGAACCTCCGATAATATCCCGCGAGTCTGAGGAAATTCCGTACCTCATGAACAGTTCTCGGGGATTTCCAATTCAGCACTTGTGTGATTTTACTCGGGTCTACAGCGATGCCCTCCGCTGAGATAATATGCCCGAGAAAAGGCACTTGCAATATCCAGAATTCGCACTTGCTGAATTTCGCGTATAGCTTGTGATCCCGCAGCCGTTGCAAGACTATACGCAGATGCTTCTTGTGTTCTTCCTCCGACTTGGAATATACCAATATGTCATCGATGAAGCCCACAACAAACTTGTCCAGCTCCGGCATGAATAGCGAGTTCATCAAATACATGAAGTGAGTTGGAGCGTTGGTGAGGCCGAAGGACATGACCAGGTACTCATAAACTGTGTACTTCGTCGAGAAAGCCGTCTTCGGAATATCCTCAGCCCTTATTTTAATCTGGTGGTACCCGGATCTTAAGTCCATCTTGGAAAAGATCTTTGCTTCGACCAACTGATCAAACAACATGTCGATCCGTGGCAACGGGTACTTATTATTGATGGTTACGGCGTTTAATGGACGATAATCCATGCAAAGCCGCAACGTCTCGTCTTTCTTCTTCACGAATAATGCCGAACAGCCCCATGGCGAGGAGCTCGGCCTAATAAACCCTTCTCCAGCAGGTCCGTTAGCTGTGTCTTCGGTTCAGCCAATTCCTTGGGCGCCATTTTATACGGCCTTCGGGATATTGGCATGGTTCCCGGTGCAAGTTCAATCTTGAACTCCACCTCTCTGTCGGGCGGAATCCCCGGTAAATCATCCGGGAACAGGTCAGGGAACTCACGGACTACTGGAATGTCTTCCAATCTGATAGTTGTGGATTGATACACACTTGGAAGTTTTTTTTCTGGACTGTCCAGAAATAAGAAATGAGATTCATGCACTTCTGAGTTCAAGTGCACAATTCGGAGGACGGTGTCTAAAACAGCGCCGTGGCGGGTTAACCATGACATCCCTAAGATGACATCGACCTTTTGTCCCTTTAGAACTATGAGAGGCGTAGGGTATACTCTACCCTCTATGCATAATGGCGCTTTTGGGACCATCATGCTTGCTGAAATCTTCCCACCCGATGAACAAATCAAGTATGGACTATCAGTGGGTAGTATTTGCAAGCTGTATTTAGCAATAAAAGTTTGGCTAATGAAGCTATGCGTGGCACCTGAATCAAATAATACTACGGCAGGATGCTGGTGGAGCTGAAACATACCCGCAAGGATCGGCTCTCCCTCCGGCACATCCTCTATGGCAAGTTGGTGGACGGTGCCGGGCCTAGGGTTTGCCCGCCGCACATTAGTGGGGTTATGGGGCTGATTCCTACCCGGAAGTTGCGGTACAACTCCGCCGCCTTGCCTCTCCAGACAACTGCTGGCAAAGTGTCCTGGACAACCACATTTGTAGCATGTGGCTGCTGCTTGCCCGGTGCTTGGGGGACGAAAACCCGGCATGCGCTGCTGAGGTGCATACGCACGCGGCATCGCCCGCTGTTGTTGTTGTTGCTGCAGAGGTGGTACTGGCAGTGCCGGCCTGAATGCCGGTGGAGAATATGGCCGACTGTGGAATGGCATCGGCCTCTGTGGTGGCTTCCAGCGTGGATCCGATGGTGAGCGATTCACCATCCGATATTTCTGAGAAGGACCACCTCCCTCTCAGCTGCTTTGGGGCGCGCTTCGCTTCCTTTCCGCCGCCGCTAACTCCTTGCCAGAGTCCTCTTGAACAATCGCAGCATCAATTATATCGTTGAGGTTGCCGCGATTGAACATCGCCAGTTTGTCCTTCAGGAGCGGGTTAAGCCCCTGGTAGAAATGATCCCGGTGCTTCTCGTCGGTATCGGCGTGATAAGAAGCGTAGTGTAAGGGCCTCAGTTTTTGACACATATTTGAGGTGTTCATCGCCATACACACACACCTCATTTGAGGAAAGTTGATGAACACAAATAAAGAGCAAGTAACCACCATCAACATGCTCATTAGAAAACAAACTCACATATTGCAAAAGTGGTATTTCCCACATGTGATATAGAGGGGCTGGACATATGAAAACTCCTACACATTGCTAAGGATGTCCATGCCAAGTTTCACCCAAATTCAAAACCTTTTTGAGGTCATTTTGGGTATAGTTAAAAAGAGGGCAGTTTGAAACCATATTCAAATTCAAACTGTTTTATCCCATGAATTTAAATGTGGGAGGAATATTCTTATTTAGCACATTTTTGTGGGCTCACACACCAATTTTCACTCCATTTGGAGTTGATCTTGACATGAGCTAAGTGGGACAAATTCAAACTTTTATTGAATTCCAAACTGAACTTGTGATGAAATTCATTCAAACCAAACCTAATTTGAATTCTAATCAATTCAAATGGCTCATGGGTGGATAATTTGAATCACCAGGGGTATTTTGGGGTTCACTGTTTACAACAGTGATTAGGAGTAAATTTCAGAGGTTAAAACCCCGGGTGGGACCCACATGTCATAGAGAAAAGAGGAGAGTCTCAGTGGGAACTTCCACTGAGCAGCTACCGACTCCACGCTCGGGAGCAGCTGCGCTCGCCACCGAGGAGGAGCAGCGCCACCAGCTGCTTCCCGCGCCCACACACAAGCCCAAGGGCGATTCCAAGGCCCTCTTAAGGCGGTCCACGGAGGCAGGCACCGATCATTTCCCCTCTCCCGTGATCACCGAGCCCCCGACCTGCCACCTCTCTGCTCGATCGGAGAACCGCGAAACCAGCTCGGCTTCTCCTTCCCCGAGCTGCTAGACGTCCACCTGAGATCGCACTCCACCTCCCCAACGCCAAAAACCCCGAGCTCCGACCTCCTTTGCCCGAGAGCGATTGCCACAGCGGCAACTCAACCTCAGCCGAAGGTCAGGCGCCCTTAGACAGCGTTCCACAGGCGTTTTCACGGTCCAGCAAAAGAGGCAACAGGAGCGCGCGACCACCATGCTGCTCTCCTCCAAGTTTGAAAGCAAACCGTGAAGAATCCACGGTGAATTCTCGGTTTTTGCTCCGGCGACCTTAAACTGAGCTTCCGGTACGGATCCTTCAAATTCTCGCTCTAAGATCCTTCTCTAGCTATCAAATTTTGCACATAGACGCTGGACTAGCCGGCGATCAAGTTCCTCTCTGCATCCGTGGCGTGAAACTGTCTAGAAGTGACGAATTTCAAGCTCGATCAAGAGTGGTCATGGCGGGCACGATCGGTCACACGGTGCCGACCGACTTGCCGCCATCTTTGAACCCTTTTGACACCTTGTCGAGCTTCTTAGAGGTACAATGATGCTGTAGGACCGTTTGTTCGAGGTGTTGGCGGGTTAGAACCCATGGTCGACTGCGCCAAACCTCAACCGAGGCCGCGGCACGTCGCCGGGCTATTTCCGGTCACCGCCAGCCCGAACTGACACCACCGACGTGTTCCTCGACGTCGACAACCCCCTGGCGGCGAGTTTCAGATCATAGGAGGGCCGGCAGCGGCAAGCCGGCGAGCTCCGGGTCTGCTCCGGCGAGGGCGGCGGCGCGGGCGCGAGAGAGCGTCGGGAGGAAGACGAAGCCGGCTGGCCCACGCGTCAGCGGCTGAAAAATTTAAATCGGGATCGGGTGTGGCCGGGATCGGCTGTGCTGGCGCGCAGGAACCCCGCAGGCTACGGTGTGCCGACGCCTCAGTGGGCGACGCGTGTCCCCAGGGCCCACTCGCGAGTTTAAACTTTTCCCCGATTTTCAGATTTCCTTCAAACTTCAAATCCTCATAACATTGGCTAGAAAGCTCCAAATCGAGTGAACCAAATTTTGTTGGATTCAGCTCTCTGAGCACTTTCCAGCAAATCAAGTTTCACTTCATGAAAGTCCTTAATTCTCCAGAATTAATTCCTCAAAATTTAAACTGTTTGGAATTTTAACTGGAGAATCCTTTGGAGGAAAATCCTGAAATTTTGCTGGAATGTTCACCAAAATATCCCTGAACTAATATAAAAATTTCAGATCCAGTTGAGCTCATTTGATCCACCTAATGTTGTGATTAGTGAAACTGTTCCAGAGAAAATAGAAAATGTTCAGAAACATTTTCAGAATTTCCTCTGAAATGGTTTAGCTCATTTATTTAGTTAGGAACCTTCAAATTAAGTGAGACCAACTCCATTAGAACCCTCTGAAAATCTAGTTTTCAGAAAGTCATAGTTTGTTCCATGAAAATCCCTAGAACACCCTAAGAGTGCCAATTAAGGTCAAGTGCATAATTAGTTGTGGAGGGCTCAAATGAGCTTTGCTGCAACTAAAACTTGACCAAGTCTGTATTTAGGTTGTGACCAAGCCACAGTAAAAGTTTCATAGTCAGTGAGTCTGTCTAGTGGGACTTATAAGCTTCACAAGTTCAAACTTAATACAAATGCATTTAAATTGATACATGTACTTCTTCTATCATGTAGTCGCTAAGGTCGAGGAGGAACCCGAAGTCCTAGACTTCGTTACTCCGGAGGAACAACTAGCCTACGACCAAGAGCAGCAAGGCAAGCTCCGGTTTGCATTAACCTTTTACAAATTTTTATTGTTTTGAGCACTTACTTGAGTATTATGATTCTTTGCATTAGAGTCTTGTGTGGAAACCCAATTGCATAGCCAAGAAAACCATGGGTTGGGTATAGGATTGCAAACCCCGTTAGCTACTGCAATGCTAAGATAGTGTAGGATTCGGTACAAGTCGAGTAGTTGGAACTACTCGCGAGCATAGGCTAGAGGCACTCGACTCGGGTAGAGATAGCACATGATACACATGGCAAGAAAGATGAGACTGAGCGGAGAGTAAGGGCAGCAGGACTTTGGGGCCTGTGTGCTATAGCTCCGCTTGTGTCGATTGAGGACCGAGCCGTGTGCGGGCCTGTTGAACAAGCTAGAACAGTACCGAAGACCTACCGGATATATGGGAACCGGGAAACCGATGTAACTCGGGTAGCTGGGTATTGAGGCATTGCCCGTCGTTCAGAGGGTAGGTTGAGAGCTCGAGGTGTAAATCGGCTGGCGGCACGGAGATGCGCGTGCAGAGATCTCTTGCTCGGGACGATGGGACCGGTTCAATATTTGGCTGACGAGTGAAAGGTGGTTGTGTACGGTGTCAGTGATGGTTGCTGTAGGCAACATCGAGTACGGGCGTACGTGACGGGTTATTCGGGTAACCCTGCAGGTGTAAATCAATTATAATCGCCGTCCCTCGCGGTCAGTGAGTACCACTTGTTCACTGTACCGTGACGTAGAAAGAACAGGCTAGTTACATGTTAAAATTTTGCTGATTGAAAGATGGACTCTGATTGCTAATGATTTTCTGTAGTTTAGAGCTAACTAAAGTTCATTTCAACTTTGGGCAAAGTACATGAGAGAAATGTGTTTCTTGTTTGATTGCGGCTCTCTCATGTGCCTTAGCGTAAGGTTCTCCGAAACCTGCTGCTAAAACTTGAAAGTAAGGTTCTACTAATTAGGTGAGTTCTTGCAAATGATTTTTACCTCATGTAACCCATCAAACCCTCATGTAGAAGTTCCATGTTTAGGTGAGACGGGTCAGCCTTGCTGAGCCTTCGTGCTCACTGCTTGTGCTTGAAGCTTTTGCAGGGTTCTATGAGGAAGGGACTCCCGAAGTGGGGACAGAACCCCAGGAGGGGAACCCCGTCGAGTGGGAGTCGTGCACGCTGCAGAGTTAGTGTGCGTGTGTGCTAGCAAGGACATGTTCAAGGGCTGAACGTGGACTTGATGCGTAGTCTACGCCCGTGAGTGTAGACTGGACTTATTTTGATGTAAACATATTCATAAACTTGTTTATGTAATAAAATTTCGCTTCCGCTTTGTACCTTTGACGTGTGTTATATGGTGCTGTGCAACGCAGCAGCCCTCAGCGTGATCCTGGCTCGAGAAGACCGTGGGGTCGTGTCAGCGCTGGTATCAGAGCTCGCTTGAGGTTTAACGCACTACAAAGGTCATCTTTTTCAAAAATCCAGTGAGGAACGAGTTAGTAGCCCGTATAAGGATGTTATTAGCATATAGAAAGTAGCATACTAACCTATTTTTTTATGTCGGAAAATCGTGTATCTCGGGACGTTTATGTCTTGGGGGGTGCACGTAAGCGCTGTCCACCAGTGCGCACAAGCTGAAGGGTGGAGCCCCACGGGTGGCAGGTAACCCGACCCGCTTTGATATCCTCTGCGACTCTTCATGTCGTTTGGGATATTCGAGCAACGTCTGTCCCTGGCGTGCGTGGTGCAATTTGGGAGACGCCTTCACGTGGTCTGAAACGTGAACACGTAACTCAAGGCGTGTTTGGCTTGAGGACATCCGGGCGAGTGATGACGGCCGGGTGTACGGACTGTATGGATACCGGGCTCGGTGTGCAGCCGAGTCTGACGATTGTTTGAGTTTCTGCAGGTAGTCTGACCACAAAACGGTAGACGTGTAGCATCCGTGTGCGAGTGACGTTTAGTGCCACTGAAATAACGAAGCTGGCTAAGTCCGGTATAGGTTTTTCTTTGTGAGGACGTAGTACCGACATGCTCTGGTGACGCATCGACGTCACACCCAACTAAATGAACAACTTCATCGTAAAACTTGGAGGTTTTGATCCAAAGCACTAAAACTTTCTGTAACCTCTTCCCTTAATCAGGACATTCAAAGTTAATAAGTTTTCAACTTATAGGTTGCTAAGAACAGAACACTCTGTTTTCAGCTGAATTAAGACTGAAGTCAATCAGAGGTTAGAGGTTGAGTTCTTTCGAGGTTGGGGTCATATGATACATTTCTGGAAATATTTGGAAGAGCGTTACAACTTTTCTGTTGAGGTCCAGAGGTGTTTCATCCCTTAACCAATTGAAAAATGCAGTAGAGTTGAAACTGTCCAGAAAACAGGACAGAGCAAAGACTCTCTGTAAACTCTCTGTAAATTGAGTATAACTTCCTGCATAAAAATCCAAAAATAGAAAATGAGGTATTTATGGAAAGCTTATGAGATGGGTTACAACTTTGTAACAGAAAGTTTTGTCAGATTGAGAGCAGAATTAACTGGAATTCTTGGATCAAATCAGTACCTAAAGCAGGGAGGTGCTGTCCAATTTTCTCCAGAAATTCTGTTAACTTTGACATCTCATAACTTTTGAACCAGGATAGATTTTAGGCCAAGCAAAAGCTTTCTGGAAAGCTATTGAAGTTAGATTTAACTTTGATGTTGAGCTCCAGAATTGGTTTTGCCTTTAACATGGCCTAAATCAGGTTGAAATGGAAACTGGTCAGGGCTGTCATGGGAACTGCAGATCAGCAGTCAAATTTGTTTAAAATTTGAACTATGTTTCCAAGTTTTATGGGTTCAATGACATGTCTTATGTTATAACTCAGTGGTTTACTGTTTAAATAAATATTTGACATTTCTCAAATATATTTTTACAGATGACAGCAGATAAACAGTTGGAGAACGGGTGGGTGATGTCCCACTGTTCTCACCGTAGCGGCTACCCGGAAGCATTGTGGCAAATGCTCCAATATTTCCGGTACAACAAGATGCCGCAGTACTTTGCCAAGGAAGAAGGCGAAGAGGGGAACAAGACGTGGACAATCCATGTCGAGGTCCCTGCAGGACCTCCGCCACCCGGTTGGGTGCCGTTCACCATCACGGTGAGAGGAAGACAGCCGGAAGGGATGTGGCAAGTGGCAGCCCGTGACACTATGTCACGTTTCTGCCAACTACACGTACAGGCGATGGAGGGCACTCCATACGCGCTCGTTCTGGTGGAGGGACGGGCTCAGCATGTGTGGGAAGAGAGGTACCTGGAGGCAACGGACCCGAGTTGCCCATGGTACAACCCCGCGGAGGCAAACCTTAGCCTCCAGATGAGGGCGGGAAACGCTGTGATGGACAGCCAAGCTGTTCATACGGATCATCTCACCACGAAGCTCAAGGAGAGCACGAGCCGTGGAGACCATTTCGAGAGTGCTCACAGCGCACTCCGCAATGTGCTCCTTCCGACGATCAAGCGACTGAATGAACAACATAATCAGTTGCATCGTCTGAAGAAGGCAAAGAGGAAAAGCCGTGTCGACATCGCGGCGGTGCAAGAACTGGTACAGAATCTGACCCAGCAGAACGAGGAACTTACTCAAGAGCGGGACGACGCTATTGAGGAAGGGCAAGGCTGGGAAGAAGATTACAACCAAGCCATGGACAAGGTGCATGCATTGCAGGACCTCGTACCTCCGGTGTTAGACGTACAGGTGGTCTTGGGCCTTCCAGCAATGGGAGAACCCGAGATGGGCGAAGAGGTGGTAGATCCAGAGTCACCAGCAGAGGTACCGGAGGAGGACGACCCGCAGGAGGTCGAGTTCTACTCCGATTAGGGGGTTACAGTTGCCAAGTAGGGCAGCTACAGTAATGTAACCCAACTTTTGTAATCGGTGACATGTCGTGTATACAGTAGCCTATGTATAGGTAGTGACGACATGAGCACGACTTCTCGGAGACCCGAGAATAATGTATCTTGTATAAAGTTTATGCTTTATCAATATATGTGAATGTTGTGCAAATTAATCATGTGTCACTTCAATACCTACTGTTACATATGTAATTTTAAGTAAGACATGTGCTAATTGCTGCTGTTTTGAATTTCAGAATGACGCGTACTCGTGCCAACCCTGACATTGGGGGTACTAGCCAAGGGGGAGAGACCTCCCAACAGCCTCCCGAGGACTCCTCGGGACAGCAGCAGCAACAGCAAACACCGCCACCGCCACTGCCAACGGTTGCATTGGCCGACATCGTCGCGGCAATGGCGGGTTCACATCAGCAGCACATAGAGTTGCTGCAGACTCTCATCGCTAACACGTCTCGCCCAGAGAGACGTCAAGATCGTGAGGAGCGTCAACAGAGCTCCTACTCCGACTTCCTGGCCACTCATCCCCCGGTATTCTCAAGGGCGGATGAACCTCTTGACGCGGACAACTGGCTCCGCGCAATAGAGATGAAGTTCGGCCTGCTCCAGATAAGTGAGCAGCGCAAGACTCAGTTCACGGTCCAGCAGCTCCAAGGATCCGTGAGCGCGTGGTGGGCAAACTTCTGTGCTTCACAGCCCACCGATCGAGTTATGACCTGGACGGAGTTCCGGACGGCCTTCAGCGCCTATCACATACCGCCAGGTCTAATGAAAAGGAAGACGCAGGAGTTCTTGCACCTGCAGCAAGGGAGCCGGAACGCGCTGGAATACTCCAGGGCGTTCAACAATCTTGTGCTCTACGCATCGTATCATGCAGATACTGACGAGAAGCGGCGAGACCATTTTTACCAGGGGCTTAACCCGCTCCTGAAGGACAAGTTGGCGATGTTCAATCACGGCAGCCTCAACGACATCATTGATGCTGTGATTGTTCAAGAGGACTCCGGCAAGGAGTTGGCAGCGGCAGAGCGAAAGCGAAGCGCGCCGCAGAGCAGCGGAGAAGGAGGCGGTCCTTCTCAGAAGTTTCGGATGGTGAATCGCCCACCATCAGGTCCACGCTGGCAGCCACCACAGCGTTCGATGCCGTTCCGCAGTCGGCCGTACTCTTCACCGGCATTCAGGCCAGCACTGCCAGTACCACCTCCGCAACAGCAGCAGCAGCGGGCGATGCCGCGTGCGTATGCACCTCAGCAACGCATGCCGGGCTTTCGTCCCCCGAGCACTACACCAGCAGCGGCCACATGTTACAAGTGTGGTCGTCCAGGACACTTCGCGAGCAGTTGCCCGGAGAGGCAAGGCGGCTGAGTGGCACCGCAGTTTTCGGGGAGGAATCAACCCCGGAACCCTACTAATGCGCGGCGGGCAAACCCTAGGCCCGGCACCGTCCACTAGC
This sequence comes from Neostapfia colusana, assembly GCA_030760725.1. Lineage (NCBI taxonomy): Eukaryota > Viridiplantae > Streptophyta > Magnoliopsida > Poales > Poaceae > Neostapfia > Neostapfia colusana. Next base: position 131,088,240 of record JASWHV010000001.1, on the reverse strand, counting down.
TTGCCATAGAGGACGTGCCGGAGGGCGAGCCAATCCTTGTGGGTATGTTCCAACTCCACCAGCATCCCGCTATAGTACTGTTTGATTCAGGTGCCACGCATAATTTTATTAGCCAAGCTTTCATTGCTAAACACAGCTTGCCAATACTACCCACCGATAGTCCATATTTAATTTGTTCACCAGGTGGGAAGATTTCAGCAAGCGTAATGGTTTCCAAAGCACCATTATGCTTAGCGGGTAGAGTGTACCCCACGTCTCTCATTATCTTAGAGGGACAGAAGGTCGATGTCATCCTAGGGATGTCGTGGTTAACCCGCCACGGCGCTGTTTCAGACACTGTCCTCCGAGTTGTGCACCTGAACTCAGAAGTGCAGGGGTCTCACTCATTATTTCTGGACAGTCCAGAAATAAAACTTCCAAGTGTCTATCAAGCCACAACCATCAGATTGGAAGATAGTCCAGTGGTCCGAGAGTTCCGTGATGTGTTCCCGGATGATTTACCAGGGATGCCGCCCGATAGAGAGGTGGAGTTCAAGATTGAACTTGCACCGGGAACCATGCCAATATCCCGAAGGCCGTACAAGATGGCGTCCAAGGAGTTGGCTGAACTGAAGACTCAGCTCACGGACCTCCTGGAAATGGGTTTTATTAGGCCGAGCTCCTCGCCATGGGGCTGTTCGGCATTATTTGTAAAGAAGAAGGATGGGACGTTGCGGCTTTGCGTGGACTATCGTCCATTAAATGCCGTAACCATCAAGAACAAGTACCCATTGCCACGGATCAACATGTTGTTTGATCAGTTGGTCGAAGCAAAGATCTTTTCCAAGATGGATTTAAGATCCGGGTACCATCAGATTATGATAAGGGCTGAGGACATTCCAAAGACAGCTTTCTTGACAAGGTACGAACTTTATGAGTACCTGGTCATGTCCTTCGGCCTCACCAATGCTCCAGCTCACTTCATGTACTTGATGAACTCGGTATTCAGGCCGGAGCTGGACAAGTTTGTCGTGGTCTTCATCGACGACATCCTGGTATATTCCAAGTCGGAAGAAGATCACAAGAAGCATCTGCGTATAGTCTTGCAACGGCTGCGGGATCACAAGCTATACGCGAAATTCAGCAAATGCGAGTTCTGGATATCGCAAGTGCCTTTTCTCGGGCATATCATATCAGCGGAGGGTATCGCTGTAGACCCGAGCAAGATCATTCAAGTGCTGAATTGGAAATCCCCGAGAACTGTTCACGAGGTACGGAGTTTCCTCGGACTCGCGGGATATTATCGGAGGTTCATTCCGAACTTCTCAAAGATTGCCAAGCCTATGACGGAGCTGCTGAAGAAGGCTACCAAATATGTTTGGAGTCCAACATGTGAAGCAGCATTCAAGGCTTTAGTCAAGCACCTAACATCAGCACCGGTTTTGGCGCAGCCAGACACAACAAAACTGTTCGATGTGTACTGCGATGCATCCGGCATTGGGCTCGGATGTGTGCTGATGCAAGACCGAAGGGTGGTCGCGTATGGATCACGGCAACTTAGAAACCATGAGCAGAATTATCCAACCCACGACTTGGAGCTCGCTGCCGTGGTACTTGCACTGAAAATGTGGAGGCACTACCTACTCGGTAACCTCGTACATTTGTATACCGACCACAAAAGCCTCAAGTACATATTCACTCAAAAGGAGCTGAACATGAGGCAACGAAGATGGTTAGAATTGATAAAGGATTACAAAATAGAGATCCATTATCATCCGGGCAAGGCAAACGTAGTGGCGGATGTGCTGAGCTGCAAGTCACACGTCAACAATCTGACCATCATACCGTTGGAAGAGAGCGAACCACCACTACATGTGATTCCACACGGAGCTCTCTACAACCTAGCTTTGATCCCCACCATCCGTGAAGAGATAGCGACAGCTCAGAAACTTGACAAGGGCATGTCACATTTGCGGAGACGTGTAGACAGTGGGGAGTTGAAATGTTTCCGGAAGGACGGAGATGGCGTCCTATGGTTCAAGGACCGGATCGTCGTACCCCGTAACCCGGAATTGCGGAAGAAGATCTTTGATGAGGCTCACTTGTCAAAGTTTTCTATTCACCCCGGCAGCAACAAAATGTATCAAGAACTCAGAAGCAAGTTTTGGTGGACACGGATGAAGCGGGAGACTGCAAAGTACGTGTCCGAGTGTGATACATGTCGAAGGGTGAAGGCAGACCATATGCGGAAACCGGGACTGCTGCAACTACTGGGCATTCCTGTCTGGAAGTGGGAGGACGTGAGCATGGACTTCATTGTCGGTTTACCCACCACCTTTCAGAAGCATGATTCTGTGTGGGTGATCGTCGATTGGCTCACCAAAGTTTCCCATTTCATCCCAGTCAACACAAACTACAACGCTAAGAAGTACGCTGAACTGTACATCTCACGGATCCTATGCTTGTACGGCGTACCCCGTACCATCATATCGGATCGGGGCACTTTATTTGTGTCCCGTTTTCGGGAGCAGCTGCACGCTGCATTGGGGACGAAGCTGATCCATACTTCAGCATACCACCCGCAGACGGATGGGCAAACCGAGCGGGCAAATCAGATCTTAGAAGACATGTTACGAGCTTGCGCTATCAACCACGGCAAGAATTGGGATGATCACTTGCCGTTAGCCGAGTTCTCCTACAATAATGGGTACCAAGCCAGCATCAAGATGGCGCCTTATGAGGCGCTATACGGGAGAAAATGTCGCACACCATTGAACTGGTGTGAGTCTGGCGAAAGGGTTACCTTCGGGATTGACCTCGTCAACAACACGGAAGAGAAGGTTCGACTGATTCAAGCGAACCTAAAAGCCGCCCAATCCCGTCAGAAACAGTATGCGGACCGGAGAAGACGCCCATTACAATTCGAAGTGGGAGATCACGTATTCTACGTGTGTCTCCAATGAAGGGCGTAAACAGATTTGGGGTGAGAGGAAAGTTGGTACCCCGATTCATCGGTCCATTTCAGATTACCGAAAGATGTGGATCAGTGGCATACCGGCTACAATTACCAGAAGCACTTTCCGGTGTGCATGACGTCTTTCACATTGCCCAGCTGAGGAAGTGTCTTAAGCTATCAACTACCCTTCAGCTGGAAGATATTGAAGAACTGCAACCGGATCTCACCTATCGGGAGGAACCGGTTCAGATTATTGACGAAAGGGCCCGAACCGCACGCAACCGTACATTGTGGTTCTACAAGATTCTATGGAGTAATCACTCCATGGACGAAGCGACGTGGGAGAGCGAAGGATTTCTTCGCGCCAACTACCCCGACTTTTTCACGTCGCATATCCGGTAATTTTCCACTGTCCTCTCTCTCATTTTTACCTTATAATCTCGGGACGAGATTATTTTAAGGGGGGAGGAATGTAAGGGCCTCAGTTTTTGACACATATTTGAGGTGTTCATCGCCATACACACACACCTCATTTGAGGAAAGTTGATGAACACAAATGAAGAGCAAGTAACCACCATCAACATTCTCATTAGAAAACAAACTCACATATTGCAAAAGTGGTATTTCCCACATGTGATATAGAGGGGCTGGACATATGAAAACTCCTACACATTGCTAAGGATGTCCATGCCAAGTTTCACCCAAATTCAAAACCTTTTTGAGGTCATTTTGGGTATAGTTAGAAAGAGGGCAGTTTGAAACCATATTCAAATTCAAACTGTTTTTTATCCCATGAATTTAAAAGTGGGAGGCATATTCTTATCAGCACATTTTTGTGAGCTCACACACCAATTTTCACTCCATTTGGAGTTGATCTTGACATGAGCTAAGTGGGACAAATTCAAACTTTATTTGAATTCCAAACTGAACTTGTGCTGAAATTCATTCAAACCAAACCCAATTTGAATTCTAATCAATTAAAATGGCTCATGGGTGGATAATTTGAATCACCAGGGGTATTTTGGGGCTCACTGTTTACAACAGTGATTAGGAGTAAATTTCAGAGGTTAAAACCCCGGGTGGGACCCACATGTCATAGAGAGAAGAGGAGAGACTTGCACCCAAAGTCAGAGTCTCGGTGGGAACTTCCACCGAGCAGCTGCCGACTCCACGCTCGGGAGCAGCTGCGCTCGCCACCGAGGAGGAGCAGCGCCACCAGCTGCTTCCCGCGCCCACACACGAGCCCAAGGGCGGTTCCAAGGCCCTCTTAAGGCGCTCCACGGAGGCAGGCACCGATCATTTCCCCTCTCCCATGATCACCAAGCCCCCGACCTGCCGCCTCTATGCTCGATCAGAGAACCACAAAACCAGATTGCCTTATCCTTCCCCGAGCTGCTAGACGGCCATCTGAGATCGCACTCCACCTCCCCAACGCCAAAAACCCCGAGCTCCGACCTCCTTTGCCCGAGAGCGATCGCCACAGCGGCGACTCAACCTCAGCCGAAGGTCAGGCGCCCGTGGACAGCGTTCCACAGGCGTTTTCACGGTCCAGCAAAAGAGGCAACAGGAGCGCGCGACCACCGTGCTGCTCTCCTCCAAGTTTGGAAGCAAACCATGAAGAATCCACGGTGAATTCTTGGTTTTTGCTGCGGCGACCTTAAACTGAGCTTCCGGTACGGATCCTTCAAATTCTCGCTCTAAGATCCTTCTCTAGCTATCAAATCTTGCACATAGACGCTGGACTAGCCGGCGATCAAGTTCCTTTCTGCATCCGTGGTGTGAAACTGTCTAGAAGTGACGAATTTCAAGCTCGATCAAGAGTGGTCATGGCGGGCACGATCGGTCACACGGTGCCGACCGACTTGCCGCCATCTTTGAACCCTTTTGACACCTTGTCGAGCTTCTTAGAGGTACACTGATGCTGTAGGACTGTTTGTTCGAGGTGTTGGCGGGTTAGAACCCACGGTCGACGGCGCCGAACCTCAACCGAGGTCGCGGCACGTTGCCGAGCTATTTCCGGTAACCGCCAGCCCGAACTGACACCACCGACGTGTTCCTCGACATCGACAACCTCCTGGCGGCGAGTTTCAGACCATGGGAGGGCCGGCAGCGGCGAGCCGGCGAGCTCCGGGTCTGCTCCGGCGAGGGCGGCGGCGCGGGCGTGAGAGAGCGTCGGGAGGAAGACGAAGCCGGCTGTCCCACGCGTCAGCGGCTGAAAAATTTAAATCGGGATCGGGTGTGGCCGGGATCGGCTGTGCTGGCGAGCAGGAACCCCGCAGGCTACGGTGTGCCGACGCCTCAGTCTGCGACGCGTGTCCCCAGGGCCCACTCGCGAGTTTAAACTTTTCTCCGATTTTCAGATTTCCTTCAAACTTCAAATCCTCATAACTTTGGCTAGAAAGCTCCAAATCGAGTGAACCAAATTTTGTTGGATTCAGCTCTCTGAGCACTTTCCAGCAAATCAAGTTTCACTTCATGAAAGTCCTTAATTCTCCAGAACTAATTCCTCAAATTTTAAACTGTTTGGAATTTTAACTGGAGAATACTTTGGAGGAAAATCCTGAAATTTTGCTGGAATGTTCACCAAAATATCCCTGAACATAAAAATTTCAGATCCGTTTGAGCTCATTTGATCCACCTAATGGTGTTATTAGTGAAACTGTTCCAGAGAAAATAGAAAATGTTGAGAAACATTTTCAGAATTTCCTCTGAAATGGTTTAGCTCATTTCTTTAGTTAGGAAGCTTCAAATTAAGTGAGACCAACTCCATTAGAACCCTCTGAAAATTTAGTTTTCATAAAGTCATAGTTTGTTCCATGAAAATCCCTAGAACACCCTAAGAGTGCCAATTAAGGTCAAGTGCATAATTAATTGTGGAGGGCTCAAATGAGCTTTGCTGCAACTAAAACTAGACCAAGTCTGTATTTAGGTTGTGACCAAGCCACAGTAAAAGTTTCATAGTCAGTGAGTCTGTCTAGTGGGACTTATAAGCTTCACAAGTTCAAACTTAATACAAATGCATTTAAATTGATACATGTACTTCTTCTATCATGTAGTCGTTAAGGTCGAGGAGGAACCCGAAGTCCTAGACTTCGTTACTCAGGAGGAACAACTAGCCTACGACCAAGAGCAGCAAGGCAAGCTCCGGTTTGCATTAACCTTTTACAAATTTTTATTGTTTTGAGCACTTACTTGAGTATTATGATTCTTTGCATTAGAGTCTTGTGTGGAAACCCAATTGCATAGCCAAGAAAACCAAGGTTGGGTTTAGGATTGCAAACCCCGTTAGCTACTGCAATGCTAAGATAGTGTAGGATTCGGTACAAGTCAAGTAGTTGGAACTACTCGCGAGCATAGGATAGAGGCACTCGACTCGGGTAGAGATAGCACATGATACACATGGCAAGAAAGATGAGACTGAGCGGAGAGTAAGGGCAGCAGAACTTTGGGGCCTGTGTGCTATAGCTTCGCTTGTGTCGATTGAGGACCGAGCCGTGTGCGGGCCTGTTGAGCAAGCTAGAACAGTACCGAAGACCTACCGGATATATGGGAACCGGGAAACCGATGTAACTCGGGTAGCTGGGTATTGAGGCATTGCCCGTCGTTCAGAGGGTAGGTTGAGAGCTCGAGGTGTAAATCGGCTGGCGGCACGGAGATGCGCGTGCAGAGACCTCTTGCTCGGGACGATGGGACCGGTTCAATATTTGGCTGACGAGTGAAAGGTGGTTGCGTATGGTGTCAGTGATGGTTGTTGTAGGCAACATCGAGTACGGGCGTACGTGACGGGTTATTCGGGTAACCCTGCAGGTGTAAATCGATTATAATCGCCGTCCCTCGCGGTCAGTGAGTACCACTTGTTCACTGTACCGTGACGTAGAAAAGAACAGGCTAGTTACATGTTAAAATGTTGCTGATTGAAAGATGGACTCTGATTGCTAATGATTTGCTGTAGTTTAGAGCTAACTAAAGTTTCTTTCAACTTTGGGCAAAGTACATGAGAGAAATGTGTTTCTTGTTTGATTGCGGATCTCTCATGTGCCTTAGCGTAAGGTTCTCCACAACCTGCTGCTAAAACTTGAAAGTAAGGTTCTACTAATTAGGCGAGTCCTTGCAAATGATTTTTACCTCATGTAACCCATCAACCCGTCATGTAGAAGTTCCATGTTTAGGTGAGACGGGTCAGACATGCTGAGCCTTCGTGCTCACTGCTTGTGTTCGAAGCTTTTGCAGGGTTCTATGAGGAAGGGACTCCCGAAGAGGGGACGGAACCCCAGGAGGGGAACCCCGTCGAGGGGGAGTCGTGCACGCCGCAGAGTTAGTGTGCGTGTGTGCTAGCAAGGACACGTTCAAGGGCTGAACGTGGATTTGATGCGTAGTCTACGCCCGTGAGTGTAGACTGGACTTATTTTAATGTAAACATGTTCATAAACTTGTTTATGTAATAAAATTTCGCTTCCGCTTTGTACCTTTGACGTGTGTTATACGGTGCTGTGCAACGCCGCACCCCTAAGCGTGATCCTGGCTCGACAAGACCGTGGGGCCGTGTCACGTAGAGCGCAAGATCATTGAACGCCCTGGAGTATTCCAGCGCATTCCGGCTCCCTTGCTGCAGGCGTAAGATCTCCTGTGCCTTCCTCTTCATGAGACCCGGCGGTATGTGATAGTCCCTGAAGGCCGTCCGGCATTCCGCCCAGGTCATAACGCGCTCGGTGGGCTGCGAAGCACAGTAATTCGCCCACCACGCGCTCGCGGATCCTTGAAGCTATTGGACCGCGAACTGAGTCTTACGCTGCTCACTCACTTGGAGCAGCCCGAACTTCATCTCCATCGTGCGGAGCCAGTTGTCCACATCGAGGGGTTCTTCCACCCTTGAGAATACCGGGGGATGAGTATCCAGAAAATCGGAGTAGGAGCTCTGTTGGCACTCCTCACGATCTTGACGCCTCTCTGGTCGAGACGTATTCGCAATGAGGGTCTGCAGCAACTCCGTGTGCTGCTGATGAGAGCCCGCCATTGCTGCCACAATGTCAGCCAATGTAACCGTTGGCGGTGGCGGTGGCGGTTGTTGCTGTTGCTGTTGCTGTTGCTGTCCTGAGGAGTCCTCGGGAGGCTGTTGGGAGGTCTCTCCCCCCTGACTGGAACCCCCAACGTCCGGGTCGGCACGAGTACGAGTCATTCTGAAATTCAAAACAGCAGCGGTCAGCACATGTCATACTTGATATTCCATATGAAACAGTAGGTATTGAAGTGACGCATGAATAATTTGCACAACATTCACATATATTGATAAAGCATAAACTTTATACAAGATACATTAGTCTCGGATCTCCGAGAAGTCGTGCTCATGTCGTCACCACCTATACATACACTACTGTCTACACGACATGTCACCGATTACAAAAGTTTGGGTTACATCACCCAGCTGCCCTACTTGGCAACGGTAACCCCCTACTCGGAGTAGAATTTGACCTCCTGCGGGTCGTCCTCCTCCGGTACCTCTGCTGGTGGCTCTGGGTCTACAACCTCCTCTTCTGTCTCGGGTTCTCCGATTGCCGGAAGACCCAAAACCACAGGTACAGCACCTACCACCGGTATGCCCATTACCGGAGGTACGAGGTCCTGCAACGCGTGCAACTCGTCCATGGCTTGTGTCGATGTGTGTGGTCGACACTTCCCCCGGACCTGCTCTGGGCAGCCCGCGGAGGTTCTTTTTTGGAGGGGCTAGTCACTTTCGGAGAGCTTAAGCTTAAGGGACGAGTTAGGGAGGAGCTTGACACGGCGAGTTTTACGTGGTTCGGGCCGCCGGAGCGTAAAACCCTATGTTCACGGTGAGCAGAGGTGCTCACTGTATTGCTTATTGCTCAGAACCGGAGTCCTGAGCTTGAGGATGAGTTACGCCTAGGGTGTGAGTTGCTGGAGTGCGAACCCTTGCTAACGTTGCCTACCCGAGCCTTTTATAGTCCAAGACTCGTGTGGCTTACAAGGGGGGCCCGGGGCCTGACAGGTGGTCCCGAGGAGATTTCCTGCCGACTATAGTATCCGCAGTTATGTAGGTGGTTGTCTCTGGCGAAGGCTTCCGAGTCTTCGTTCTGCCACCCTGCCCATGCCGCAAGCTAGCTGTAGCGGTTGATGACGGCGAGGGCGGCAGGGGATGTCTTGTCGTTGTGTTTATTGGCTGGCAGGTTCTGACACTGCGCGCCAGTCTGTGATGCGACTGGGCGCAACGACACCTGACAGAGGCGTGCCCCGCGTCTCCGCGTCTTTGGAAGGCGCGGGCCTTGAATACCTTGTACGGGCAAGGTATGGTGCGCCTTTACGCCTGCTGCCTACCGCGGGGGGCAGGCAGCGCCGTCCCGCTGGACACGTGGCGAGCCCGGAGCTCCCCTCTGAGGAGGGGGAGGTCCGGCCCCGCGGGACACGTGGAGCCTTCGGACCTCTCCTCACGGAGGGGGGGAGGTCCGGCTTTTGTCGGCCACGTGGTGGGCCCAGAGCTCTCCTCTGGGAGGGGGAGGTCCGGCCCCGTGGGACACGTGGCGCCTCCGGAGCTCTCCCCACGGATGGGGAAGGTCCGGCTGCCGCTGGCCACGTGGCGGGCCCGGAGCTCTCCTCTGAGGAGAGGGAGGTCCGGTCCCGCTGGACACGTGGCACCTTCGGAGCTCTCCCTGCGGAGAAGGGCGAGATCCTTAGGCATTTTCTCCTGTGCGCGGGGGTACCCCATATCGTGGGTACCGACAGTGGCCCCCGGGCCCATCTCGAGGGAGATAGCGAGCCCGAGGTGGGGCCTCCGTCTCTTCAGTTCCGCACACTTTCTCTAAGCCCCGCATTGACCGCTGCCAGAGCACAAACAGTCGCGGGATCGTGGGTGCGTGCGCCCACTTGATGGTTGCTTTTACTGTGGCGGTTCCCAAGGCTGCCACTTCTGCATGTTGCGGCGCTTTCTTCGGGAACCGCTGAAGCGCCTTGCCGGCTCGTCTTCTTGGGAGACTGACTCCTTGACCCACTGCTTCAGCTGGGTGGCTTGGGCCCACATGTCATCGGCGCTCCGTCTTGGAGCTGATGCGGTTGCCGACGCGGCGTATTCGAAGAGTTTCGAGTCGCTTTGAATCATACCTGGGAAATGTGAAAGGAAGCCACAACGTGGGTAGGTTCCCTTTATAAGGCTTCCAACACTTGCACCTTCCTTGAGTCTTTGCGACCTTGTCTTCTCCCATGGCTTCTAACCCGCCTTCGGAGGAGGATCGCTCTCGATTCCCTCTGGCGGCGGCGTCTGCACCAAGTCAGGGATCCAGGGAGCCTGCATGCCTTGTCTCTAGAGGTGACGCCTCCAAGAGGCCCTGGGTTTATCATCCCGACTGGACTCTTCTTGAGCGACGACTGGCTGAGGGTTCCCAGGCGTTGCGTCCTTTCTCCTCAGGCGGTGGAGTCTTCAAAGAAACTGCTGACACGTCGAGGATGCTTCATAAGCATCCTTGATGACACCGGCCCTTGCGCTGGTGATGGCCGAGGTGATCCCTGCGCTCGGGTCAGAGGAGTCTTTAAGGAAGCTGCGTCCTCTCTCCTTAGGCGGTGGAGTCTCCAAAGAAACTGCTGACACGCCGAGGAGGACTCCAGGCGGCAGAGTCTCCAAGGAAACTGCTGGAGCGGCGGAGGGGGCTTCAGAAGCATCCTTGATGACACCGGCCCCTGCGCTGGTGATGGCCGAGGTAATCCCTGCACTCGGGTCACGGTGCGGGAGAACGCCGCCAGGGCTGAAGTGGGGACGTGGCCGTTCTTGCAGCTTCTAGGTTCTGGACGCGCCACGGGAACCCTAGGGCTTGTTTCTTTCTTTTTTATCGAGTCTGTAGTCCAGATCATGGAGCCATGAATACATAGACTCTTATGACCCTTTGTGTCTGTTATGCCCATATCTTCTTCTTGGTTTCGCCTGGCCGAGCCCTTAGCTCCGCAAGTTACTCAGAGGCCTTCACCAATCTCGAAGCTCTGCACAGACAGCTTCCCCGGGTCCTTACTGTATTAAGGGCCCCGGGGGCCTCCGGAGCTCGCCCCATGAGCACGGGGAGGTCGGATCTGCCGGCCACGTGGCGGGCCCGGAGCTCCCCTCTAAGGAGAGGGAGGTCCAGCCCCGTGGGACACGTGGAGCCTTCTGAGCTCCCCCCCCCCGGAGGGGGAGTCCCGGCTTCTGCCGGCCACGCGGCGGGTCCAGAGCTCCTCCTGAGGAGGCGGGAGCTCCAGCCCCGCTGGACACGTGGGGCCTCCGGGGCCCGCCCCTGCAGAGGGGGCGGGGTTCGGATCTCTCGGTTTTGCACGGTCCGTAGCGGCCCCCGGGTAGGCGTGGCCAACTGTTTGGGTACTCCTACCATCCTCCTGCGGGAAGCCAAAACTGGAGGGTCCTGCACACAAACAAGGGAAACGTAATTCTCCTTGGGGCTCCCCCCTTTCTGATCTCATAGTCTTATTTGGCTTACGATCCCGATCCGGTGCACGGTGCTTGGGAATTTCGGTGCGCGACGCGCCAGGGGCTCGGGGCCCTCTGGCCATCGGCAGGTCTCTCAAGCGCGACCGCCCCAGGCAGGATAGCAAATGCCGACTAGAGGTGAGAATGGGAAAAAGGGGACTGGGTGTATAGTGAACATACCCAGGAAGTGCGGTCATAAAAATTAATACACAATTTGAATGAGCATAAGGTAAGAACAAAGTAGGACAGGTTCTTTCCCTATAAATTTCCATAGGAGGAAAATAGGCTAAACATGGAGGCCACGACCCATCCCATTAAAAAGGGAAGCAAGACTCTACGCGCTTGTAGTCGGAACCAGGCAAAGCTGAACGTAGTCCTGGACCGTCCCCTGAGACTTAGCTGCTCCGAGCGCTGTTCCTGGACTCTATGGGATCTATTAGAAAGAAGAAACTATCCTACTACTGTTCTAAGGGTAGAACTTACGGAGGTGTTCGATGTTCCAGGGGTTCGGGAGCGGATCCCCATCCTCGGTTGAAAGGCGTACGCACCAAGGGCGGCATACTTTCGTGACTCGGAAGGGACCTTCCCAACTAGGGGAGAGTTTGTGGGTCCCTTCGCGAGAAAGTATGCGCCGCAGCACCAGGTCGCCTTTCTGCAGCTCCCGGACACGCACATACCTCTGGTGGTAGCGGCGGAGCGCTTGTCTGTACCGTGCGTTACGGAGTGCTGCATGCAATCGGACCTCGTCGACGATGTCGATGTCTCCACGCCAGAGGTTGTCCTACGCGGCTTCGTCGTAAGCTCGGACGTGGTGAGACTTCATGGTGATCTCTGGGGGAAGCACAGCTTCAGCCCCATACACCATGAAGAAGGGTGTCTCTCCGGTGGCCCGGCTCTGGGATGTCCGGTTAGCCCATAGTGTGCTCGGAAGCTCATCCACCCAATTGGCACCATGTTTCTTCAGGCTGGCATAGGTGCGGGTCTTGAGGCCCGGAAGAATCTCGGCGTTGGCCCTCTCGACTTGCCCATTGCTCTTTGGGTGAGCAACAGAGGCATAGCACACCTGGATGACGAGGTCTTCGCAGTAGTTTTGGAAGGCTGCGCTGGTGAACTGGGTCCCGTTGTCGGTGATGATTCTGTTCGGAACCCCAAACCGGCATACAATCGACTTGATGAACTTCACTGCGGATTGCTTGTTGATGGTGACGACTGGTGTGACTTCTGGCCACTTGGTGAACTTGTCGATGGCGACATAGAGGTACCGGAATCCCCCGACGGCTCTGGGGAATGGTCCCAGGATGTCCAACCCCCATACGGCAAACGACCATGAGGGCGGGATCATCTGTACCACCTGAGCCGGTGTATGGATCTGCTTGGCATGGAACTGGCACGCCTTGCAGCTCTCGACCAGCTTGATGGCATCCTGCAGTGCTGTCGGCCAGTAGAAGCCATGCCGGAAGGCTTTACTGACAAACGTGCGTGAGGAAGAGTGACTTCCACATTCGCCTCCATGGATCTCAGCGAGCAAGTCGCAGCCTTCCCCCGGCGTTATGCACCGCAATAGGACGTGGTTGGCGCCACGCCGGTAGAGATCCCTTTCTACCAGCGCGTATCTCTTAGCCATGCGCACGATCCGTTCAGCGGATACACGTTCATCAGGGAGGATGTTGTCTTTCAAGTAGTCCCGGATCTCCGTGATCCATGCATCGGGTCTGACTTGAGCTTCTGGATCTTGAACGCTGGGTTGCACGGAGTCCCCAGTGACGCTTACGATCCTTGGCGGCGTCCATGGCTGCAGGGCCGCCAGGACCGCCAGCTTCGAGGTGCTGGTCCAGCCCCTTCGCCCGGCTCGGCGGGCCGGGCTGTGGGCCGCAGCAACGTCCTCTCGAAGACTCCTTCGGGCACAGGAGCTCCGGTGGAGGCCTTCGTTGAAAGGTCGTCAGCTGCGGCATTGCCAGGGCGCGGTACGTGGCGCAGGTCCAAGGCGAGGAAGTCTTTCTCCAACATCTGCACGTGGAGCAGATAAGCAGCTAGCTGTGGGTCATTGCAGGAGCATTCGCCCTTAACTTGCTTAATAACCAGCTGGGAGTCACCCTGTGCCAACAACTGGCGAGCGCCCAGAGACAGGGCTGTCTGTAGGCCAAAGATGAGTGCTTCATACTCTGCCATGTTGTTGGTTGCCTTAAAATTGAGACGCGCCATGTACCCAAACTGCTCCCCTGATGGCATGAGAAGCAGTACGCCGGCACTGGCCCCCTTCTTTTGCGAGGAACCGTCAAAGAAGAGTGTCCAGTGGGGCTCGGTGAAGACCGGAGCTCGGTGCTTTGGTTCACCGTCTTCGTGGCCCCCTGGGTCAGCCTTCGTTGGTGTCCACTCTGCCACGAAGTCAGCCAACGCTTGGCTTTTGACTGCATGGCGTGGAAGGATGTCCAGCTCGAACTCCGCCAGCTCCGCTGCCCATTTAGTGACGTTGCCAGTCGCATGGGGGCTGTGAAGGATCGTCTTCAGCGGATAGGAGGTGACTACCGAGACCCGGTGGGCCTGAAAGTAGTGGCGGAGCTTCCTGGATGCCACGAGCACTGCATACAGCAGCTTGTGGACCTCCAAGTACCTTGTCTTGGCGTCGTGAAGGACTTCGCTGATGTAGTAGACAGGCCTCTGGATGGTTCGGACCCTCTCCCTTAGGTCTGAGAGGTCTTCATCCATTGGCTCTGACCCGTCGGAGGTGAGTGGGTCCAGGGGGGCTTCTGGGAGTTGGAACTCGAAGGCTCCTAAGCCACCTTGGCCCTCTGGGAGGTCCCGCTGGTTCTCCGGGAGCTCTAGGAGGTCCCGCTGGATCTCCGGGAGGTCCCGTTGGGCCCCCGGGGGGTCCCGTTGGATCCCCGGGAGGTTGTCTTGGGGGTCCGGGAGGCCGCCCTGGACCTCCGGGAGGTTGTCTTGGAGGTCCGGGAGGCCGTCTTGGACCACCGGGGTTTCCTGGCGTCTGTCTTCTGCAGCCGGAGCAAGCTGTGAAGACGAGAGGTCCGGCCGCTCTGCGACGAGGACCATACTCACCACTTCAGTTGTCGCCGCGATGTAGAGCAACAGATGCTCTCCGGGCTCGGGGGCTACCATGATAGGTAGGGTCGTCAGGAGTCGCTTCAACTCCTGGAAAGCTTCTTCTGCTTCGTCAATCCAGGCAAATGGACCGGATCTGCGCAGGAGCTTAAAGAAGGGGAGCGCCCGCTCTGCTAGTCTCGGTATAAACTGACTCAGCGCGGCTAGGCATCCCGTGAGTTTCTGGACTTCTTTGATGCGGGCAGGAGGCCGCATCAAGTCGATGGCCTTTATCTTCTCTGGGTTGTCCTCAATTCCCCGGTGCGAGACCAGGAATCCTAAGAGTTTCCCAGAGGATACACCGAACACACATTTGTCGGGGTTCAGCTTGGTGCACGTGGAGCGCAATTTTTCAAAAACTAATGCTAGGTTATCTAACAAGGATGAACTTTGCATGACCTTGACAACGATGTCATCGACATACACCTCAACTAAGTCTCTTATTAACTCTCCAAAGGTTTTGTGCATTGCACGTACAAAGGTGGGGAGAGCATTCTTTAGGCCATAAGGCATAGAGACATAACAATACAGGCCATCTACTGTGATGAAGGAGGTGTGCTCTTCATCTTCTCTAGACATGGGGATCTGATGGAAACCCGAGTAGGCGTCTAGGAAGCACAGCATATCGCAGCCTGATGTCGAGTCTACAATTTGATCTATTCTAGGGAGAGGGAATGGATCTTTGGGACATGCCTTATTGAGACTGGTGTAGTCGATGCACATCCGGAGCTTCCCACCCGCCTTCGGGACAACGACGGGGTTCGCCACCCACCGGGGGTGGTGGACTTCCCGTATGAAGCCAGCGTCCAGCAGCTTCTTGATTTCTTCGCGGATGAAGTTTTGCCGCTCGATGGACTGCTTGGGGGGCTTCTGTTGAACTGGCCGGGCGTCGGGAAGACCTTTAAGTGGTGCTCGATCACCTCCCTAGGGATCCCCGGCATCTGCGACGGCTGCCATGCAAACACGTCGACGTTGTGTCGGAGGAAGGTGCTGAGCGCGCCTTCCTATTTGCTATCCAGGCCCCCGGCTACCTGGGTGGTCTGGGTGGCATCGACGCCGATTTGGACGAGCTTTAAGGGGACGTCGCCCTCATCGAGGGGTTGCACACGGGGTGCTGCGGTAGAGGCACGGTGGCGTGCACTCGGGTGGAGCCGGTCTGGTTCTGTACTGCCAGGGGCTGATGCTCTAGCTGTTGCAAGCGCTTGGAGCTTTTCCAAGGCCGACACTGCAGCAGTGCGGTCTCCACGAATCCTGAGGACGCCTGTTGGTGTAGGCATCTTCAAGACGAGGTAGCCGTAGTGGGCTACTGCCATGAATCAGTACAGGGCTGGCCTGCCAATTATGGCGTTGAAGGGGAGGTCGATCTCCGCCACGTCGAACAGAATGTACTCTGTCCGATAGCTGTCCGGTGCCCCAAGGTCACCGGGAGGCTGATGTTGCCGTAGGGGACGACCTGTACCGGCCCTACCCCTGAGAACGGGCTCGACGGGGTGAGCTTGGCCATCGGGATCTGCAGCTTCTGGAAAGCTGCACGGCTGATGAGGTTCAGCCCAGCTCCGCCATCTACCAAAACGTGGTACATCCTCACGTTGGCGATGGTGGGCGCTACCAAGAGCGGTAGTTGGCCGGCCCCAGCCATGTTCCTGGGGCAGTCGGTGGCATCAAAGCTGATGGGGGTTCCCATCCACTTGAGGTGCGGTGCGGCACCTGGGAGTGGAGCCACCGACGCTACCGCTCGGCGCAGAGTCTTGACCGCGCTTCGGGACGAGGGGTCGGCGGACCCGCCGTATATGACGTAGAGCTTCTTTCGACGCTCATCATCGCTGGAGCTGGATTCCTCATGGTTGCGCACCGCCTTCACGGCGCGCTGAGGCTCCGGGAACTCCACTTGTTGGTCGACGCTGTCTGGGGCGTCGACCTTCTGCTTGCCCTCCCTTTGGCGGAAGGGTGGGGCATCATTCCGTTGCTGCTTCCCTTTGCGGAAGTGCTCCGCGAGCTTCTGAATCTCCCGGCACTCGGCAGTAGTATGGCGACAGCTGCCGTGCACGGGGCATAGCTTGTCTTGGTCACCTTCTGGGGCTGGTGACTGTCGCTGCATTTTGTCAGGGCGCGGCCCCCGAGCCCCTCCGGGTGCTGTTGCTGTGGCAACGGGAACCGTGGCCGATGGCTTCACCTTGACACTGCCCCGGTTCTTGGCCTTCTTGCCACCTCCATAGGAAGCAGCGCCAGATCCGGGCTGTCCTCCCGACTCGGAGGCTGGCAGCGAGTGCCAGTTCCGCCCTTCTGCTGCTCTGGCACACTTGTCCACCAGGCTGAAGAGCTCGGAGATGTCGCGGACCACTCTGGTCGCGAGCTTCTCGAGCATCTTCTTGTCTCGAACGCCTTGCCAGAACGCCACCACCACAGAAGCATTTTGGATGTGTGGGATGCTGTTCCGTACCTGGGAGAACCGCTGGATGAAGGAGCGCAGCGACTCCCAAGGTTGTTGCTGGATGGCGTGGAGGTCGAGCTCCGTGCCAGGCCGGGTGTAGGAACTGCCAAAGTTGGCGGTGAACTGCCGGCAGATCTCTCCCCAGGAAGTTATGAAACCCTGGGGGAGGTTCATGAGCCAAGACCGGGCTGGGCCGGTCAAGGCGACGGGGAAGTAGTTGGCCATGACGGCCTCATCCCCTCCTGCGGCAAGTACGGCGGTGGAGTAGATCTGGAGGAACTCCGCCAGGTTGACGCTGCCGTCGTACTTCTCGGGCAGGTGCGGCCGAAACTTGTGCGGCCACCTCATGAAGGGGAGGTGGGGCGCCAGGGCCGCACATCCTACTCCTGTTGCCGCAGGCGTTGGTGCCGCGAACGCTTGGTTCGCTGCAGGCACTGTGTACCCCGGTATGGGCAAGGCTGCGCCATAGACCGGGGGCGCCGTTTGCAGGGCATATGGCTGTGGCATATGCTGCGTGGCGTAGGCCTGGGGCAGAGATCGTGTAGCGATGGCCTGCGCCTCAGGCAGGGTCGAGGCTGACGTCATGCTGTCGCCGGCCTCTTGGTTGCGACGCCTTTCTCGTCGTCCCTCGAGGAATACTCGGGCATCTTGGCCCAAGTGACATCGTTCCAGCTCTGTCCTCAGGTCCATCGATAGGGGCCCGGTGGAGCTGGAGTCCGCCGTCTGCTCGTCAACCGTTGGCGTGCGCGTCAGCGACACAGCCGGTTGGCCAGGGCGTCATCCCCGCCGAAATCGAGGGTTTGAGGCGGCGACGACAAGACGGTCTACTTCGCGAATCCACTGCCGGGTCGCTGCCTGAGGCGCGTCCCCAGCAGGTGGATTGTGCAGTAGCGCTCTTGCTGCAGCTAGCGCACCCCCGTGGGAAACGCTCAGCGCTGCAGAAGATCTCACGCTGGCTGGAGCCTGCATTGCCGGAGTCGGCATTGCTGGAGCCGGCTGCTGGCTTCCAGCTTGCGCCGACACACTCCGTCCTGAGTGTGTCGACATGTATTCCCCACTAGTCACGGTCCACCGTGAACGTGGGGGAGGAGAGCTTGCCGCTGAAGGAAGCTTCGTCATCTTCGTCGGCGGAAACTCGTTGCGCAAGGGAAAAGCCCCTACCTGGCGCGCCAAATGTCGAAGTGTGTGGTCAACACTTCCCCCGGACCTGCTCTGGGCAGCCCGCGGAGGTTATTTTTCGGAGGGGCTAGTCGCTTGCGGAGAGCTTAAGCGTAAGGGATGAGTGAGGGAGGAGCTTGACACGTCGAGTTTTACGTGGTTCGGGCCGCCGGAGTGTAAAACCCTACATCCACGGTGAGCAGAGGTGCTCGCTGTATTGCTTGTTGCTCAGAACCGGAGTCCTGAACTTGAGGATGAGTTACGCCTAGGGTGTGAGTTGCTGGAGTGCGAACCCTTGCTAATGTTGCCTACCCGAGCCTTTTATAGTCCAAGACTCGTGTGGCTTACAAGGGGGGCCCGGGGCCCGACAGGTGGTCCCGGGGAGATTTCCTGCCGACTATAGTATCCGCAGTTATGTAGGTGGTTGTCTCTGGGGAAGGCTTCCGAGTCTTCGTTCTGCTGCTCTGCCCATGCCGCAAGCTAGCCGTAGTGGTTGATGACGGCAGGGGCGGCAGGGGATGTCTTGTCGCTGTGTTTATTGGCTGGCAGGTTCTGACACTGCGCACCAGTCTGTGATGCGATTGGGCGCAACGGCACCTGACAGAGGCGTGCCCCGCGTCTCCGCGTCTTGGGAAGGCGCGGGCCTTGAATACCTTGTACGGGCAAGGTATGGTGCGCCTTTACGCCTGCTGCCTACCGCGCGGGGGCAGGCAGCGCCGTCCCGCTGGACACGTGGTGGGCCCGGAGCTCCCCTCTGAGGAGGGGGAGATCCGGCCCCGCGGGACACGTGGAGTCTTCAGACCTCTCCTCACGGAGGGGGGGAGGTCCGGCTTCTGTCGGCCATGTGGCGGGCCCGGAGCTCTCCTCTGTGGAGGGGGAGGTCCGGCCCCGCGGGACACGTGGCGCCTCCGGAGCTCTCACCACAGATGGGGGAGGTCCGGCTGCCGCTGGCCACATGGTGGGCCCGGAGCTCTCCTCTGAGGAGAGGGAGGTCCGGCCCCGCTGGACACATGGCGCCTTCGGAGCTCTCCCTGCGGAGAAGGGCGAGATCCTTAGGCATTTTCTCCTGTGCGCGGGGGTACCCCATATCGCGGGTACCAACAGCTTGGTTGTAGTCTTCTTCCCAGCCTTGCCCTTCCTCAATAGCGTCATCCCGCTCTTGAGTGAGGACCTCATTCTGCTGGGTCAGAGCCTGCACCTGTTGTTGCAAAGCCGTGATGTCGACGCAGCTTTTCCTTTTCGCCTTCTTCAGACGATGCAACTGATTGTGTTGCTCATTCTGTCGCTTTATCGTCGGAAAGAGCACATTGCAGAGTGCGCTGTGAGCACTCTCGAAATGGTCTCCACGGCTTGTGCTCTCCTTGAGCTTTGCAGCAAGACAATCCGTGTGAACAGCTTAGCTGTCCATCACGGCTTTTCCTGCCCTCAATTGGAGACTGAGGTTTGCCTCCGCGGGACTGTACCTTGGGCAACCCGGATCTGTTGCCTCTACGTACCTCCCTTCCCACACATGATTAGCCCGTCCCTCCACCGGAACAAGCGCGTATGGAGTGCCCTCCATAGCTCTCATGTGTAGTTGGCAGAAACGCGACATGGTGTCGCTGGCTGCCACTTGCCACATTTCTTCCGGCTGTCTACCTCTCACCATAACGGTGAACGGCGCCCAACTGGGTGGCGTAGGTCCTGCAGGAACTTCGACATGGATCGCCCATGTCTTGTTCCCCTCCTCCCTTCTTCCTTGTCAAAGTACTGCAGCATCTTGCTGTACCCGAAATATTGAAGCATTTGCCTCAATGCTTCCGGATAGCCGCTGTGGTGAGAACAGTGGGACACCACCCACCCGTTCTCCAACTGTCTATCCGCTGTGATCTATAAAAACATATTTGAGAAATGTCAAATATTTATTTGAACAGTAAACCATTGATTTGTAACATAAAACATGTCATTGAACTCATAAGACTTGGAAACATAGTTCAAACTTAAACAAATTTGACTGCTGATCTGCTGTCCACTATGATAGCCCTGACCAGTTTCAATTTCAACCTGATTTAGACCACGCTAAAAGCAAAACCAATTCTGGAACTCAACATCAAAGTTAAAGTTAACTTCAAAATCTTTCCATAAAGTATTTGCTTGGCCTAAGATCTGTCCTGGTTCAAAAGTTATGAGATGTCGAAGTTGATAGAATTTCTGGAGGAAATTGGACAGCACCTCCCTGCTTGAGGTACTGATTAGATCCAAGAATTCCAGTTAATTCTACACCAAATTTGACAAAACTTTCTGTTGCAAAGTTGTAACCCATTTCTTAAAATTTTCAGAACTACCTCATTTTCTATTTTTGGATTTTTATGCTGGAAGTTATGCTCAATTTACAGAGAGTTACAGAGAGTATTCGCTCTGCCTGTTTTCTGGACAGTTTCAACTCTACTGCATTTTTCGATTGGTTAAGGGATGAAACACCTCTGGACCTCAACATAAAAGTTGTAAAGCTATTCAAAATATTTCCAGAAACATATCATATGACCCCAACCTCGAAAGAACTAGACCTCTAACCTCTGATTAACTTCAGCCTTAATTCAGCTGAAAACAGGGGACTCTGTCCTTAGTATCCTATAAGTTGAAAACTTGTTAACTTTTAATATCCTGATTAAGGGAAGGAGTTACATCAAGTTTTAGTGCTATGGATTAAAACTTTCAAGTTTTACAATGCAGTTGCTCATTTAGTGGGGTGTGACGTCGATGCGTCACCAGATCATGTCGGTACTACGTCCCCACAAAGAAAAACCTATACCAGACTTAGCCGGCTTCGTTAGTTCAGTGGCACTAAACGTCATTCGCACACGAATACTACACGTCTACTGTTTCGTGGTTAGACTACCTGCAATTAACTCATACAATCGTCAGATCGGCTGCACACCAAGCCTGGTATCCATACAGTTCATACACCCGGCCGTCATCACTCGCCCGGATGTTCTCAAGCCAAACACGCCTTGAGCTACGTGTTCACGTTACAGACCATGTGACGGGGTCTCCCAAATTGCCAAAAGCACGCCAGGGACAGACGTTGCTCGAATACCCCAAACGACATGAAGAGTCGTAGAGGATATTAAAGCGGGTCGGGTTACCTGCCACCTGTGGGGCTCCACCCTTCAGCTTGTGCGCACTGGTGGACAGCGCTTGCGTGCACCTCCCCAAGACATAAAGCATCCCGAGATGCACGATTTTCCGACATAAGCAAATAGGTTAGTATGCCACTTTCTATACACTAATAACATCCTTATATGCGCTACTAACTCGTTCCTCACTGGATTATTGAAAAAGATGACCTTTGTAGTGCGTTATATCTCAAGCGAGCCCTGATACCACGCTGACGGGGCCACATGGCCTTGTCGAGCTAGGATCACGCTGAGGGGTACTGCGTTGCACAGCACCGGATAACGCACATCAAAGATACAAAGCGGAAGCAAAGTTTTATTACATAAACCAGTTTATGAACATTTTTACAACAAAATAGTTCAGTCTACACTCGCGGGCGTAGACTATGCATCGATTTCAGGTTCAGCCCGTGAACGTGTCCTCGCTAGCACGCACACACACTAACACGGCGGCGTGCACGACTCCCCATCGATGGGGTTCCCCTCCTGGGGTTCCATCTCCTCCTCGGGAGTCCCTTCCTCATAGACCCCTACATAAGCTTCAAACACAAGCAGTGAGCACGATGGCTCAGCAAGACTGACCCGTCTCTCCTATATATGAAACTTCTACATTGATGGTTTTAGGGTACATGAGGTAAAATAAGTTGCAAAGGACTCGCCTAATTATTTGAACCTTACTTTCAAGTTTTAGCAGTAGGTTGTGGAGAACCTTACGCTAAGGCACATGAGAGAGCCGCAATCAAACAAGAAACACATTTCTCTCATGTACTTTGCCCAAAGTTGAAAAGAACTTTAATTAGCTCTAAGCTACAACAAGACATTAACAAGCAAAGTATAACTTTCAAATCAGCAAACTTTTAACATGTATCTAGCCTGTTCTTTCTATGTCACGGTACAGTGAACAAGTGGTACTCACTGACCGTGAGGGACGGCGATTATAATCGATTTACACCTGCAGGGTTACCCGAATAATGACACGACCCCTTTGGGTCCTGTCGAGCCAGGATCACGCTGAGGGGTGCTGCGTTGCACAGCACCGCATAACACACGTCAAAGGTACAAAGCGGAAGCGGAAGCTTTATTACATAAACAAGTTTATCAACATGTTTACATCAAAATAAGTTTAGTCCACACTCGCGGGCGTAGACTAAGCATCAAGTGCACGTTCAGCCCTCGAACGTGTCCTTGCTAGCACACACGCACACTAACTCTGCGGCGTGCACGACTCCCACTCGACGGGGTTCCCCTCCTGGGGTTCCGTCTCCTCTTCGGGAGTCCCTTCCTCATAGAACCCTGCAAAAGCTTCAAACACAAGCAGTGAGCACGAAGGCTCAGCAAGTCTGACCCGTCTCACCTAAACATGAAACTTCTACATGAGGGTGATGGGTTGCATGAGGTAAAAATCATTTGCAAGGACTCGCCTAATTAGTAGAACCTTACTTTCAAGTTTTAGCAGCAGGTTGTGGAGAACCTTACGCTAAGGCACATGAGAGAGCCGCAATCAAACAAGAAACGCATTTCTCTCATGTACTTTGCCCAAAGTTGAAAAGAACTTTAGTTAGCACTAAGCTACAACATATCATTAACAATCAATATCCAACTTTTAATCAGCAACATTTTAACATGTAACTAGCCTGTTCTTTCTACGTCACGGTACAGTGAACAAGTGGTACTCACTGACCGCGAGGGACGGCGATTATAATCGATTTACACCTGCAGGGTTACCCGAACAACCCGTCACGTACGCCCGTACTCGATGTTGCCTACAACAACCATCACGGACGCCGTACGCGACTACCTTTCACCCGTTAGCCAAATATTGAACCGGTCCCATCGTCCCGAGCAAGAGGTCCCTGCACGCGCATCTCTGTGCCGCCAGCTGATTTACACCTCGAGCTCTCAACCTACCCTCTGAACGACGGGCAATGCCTCAACACCCAGCTACCCGAGTTACATCAGTTTCCCGGTTCCCATATAGCCGGTAGGTCTTCGGTACTGTTCTAGCTTGTTCAACAGGCCCGCACACGGCTCGGTCCTCAATCGACACAAGCGGAGCTACAGCACACAGGCCCCAAAGTCCTGCTGCCCTTACTCTCCGCTCGGTCTCATTTTCTTGCCATGTGTTTCATGTGCTATCTCTACCCGAGCAATGTGCCTCTAGCCTATTCTCGCGAGTAGTTCCAACTACTCGACTTGTACCGAATCCTACTCTATCCTAGCAATGCAGTGGCTAACGAGGTTTTCAATCCTAAACCCAACCCATGGTTTTCTTGGCTATGCAGTTGGATTTCCAAACAAGACTCTAATGCACAGAACAAAGGAAACAAGTATGTGCTCAAAACAATAAAAATTTGTAAAAAGGTTAATGCAAACCGGGGCTCGCCTTGCTGCTCTTGGTCGTAGGCTAGCTGTTCCTCCGGAGTAACGAAGTCTAGGACTTCGGGTTCCTCCTCGACCTTAGCGACTACATGATGGAAACAATATATGTATTAATTTAGTGCACTTGTATTAAGTTTGAAGTTGTGAAGTCTATAACCTTTGCTAGATAGACCTAATGACTGTGAAACTTTTACTGTGGCTTGGTTACAACCTAAACAAAGACTTGGTCAAGTTTTAGTTGCAGCAAAGCTCATTTGAGCCCTCCACAAATAATTATGTCCTTGACCTTAATTGGAACTCTTAGGGTGTTCTAGGAATTTTCATGAGACAAACTATGACTTTCTGAAAACTAGATTTTCAGAGGGTTCTAATGGAGTTGGTCTCACTTAATTTGGAAGTTTCTAACTAAAGATATAAGCTAAACAATTTCAGAGAAAATCCTGAAAATGTTTCTGAACATTTTCTATTTTCTCTGGAACAGTTTTACTAATCACACCATTAGGTGGACTAAATGAGCTCAAATGGATCTGAAATTTTTATGGTAGCTCAATGATATTTTGGTGAACATCTCAGCAAAATTTCAGGATTTTCCGCCAAAGGATTCTCCAGTTAAAATTCCTAACAGTTTAAACATTAAGGAATTAATTCTGGAGAATTAGGGAATTTCATGAAGTGAAACTTGATTTTCTGGAAAGTACTCAGAGAGCTGAATCCAGCAAAATTTGGTTCACTCAATTTGGAGCTTTCTAGCCAAAGTTATAAGGATTTGAAGTTTGAAGGAAATCTGAAAATCGGGGAAAAGTTTAAACTCGCGCGTGGGCCCAGGGGACACGCGTCGCACGCCGAAGCGACAGCACACCGCGGCCCACAAGGCTTTTGCGCGCCAGCACACCCGATCCCGGCCGCAGCCGGATCTCGATTCAAAATATCGGCCGCTGACAGCTGGGGTCCACCCCCTTCTTCAACCTCGCGACACCCGCGCTCCGCCGCCGAGGGACCTCGCCGGAGAGCTCGCCGCTGGCTGCTGTACCGCTCCAAACTTCTTGATTCTGGCCGCCCCTGCCTACTTTTACTTGGGGAACATGATCCGAGGGTCAGCTGCTCATGACAACGGCCGGAGCATGGTTGGCGACGAGCCGCCATATCGGAACGACTTCGGCCATGTCGGCTGATGCTCCTAGTGCCTCAGCTACTTGGGAAACCGGTCGGGGAGCATCAGTGGACCTCAGAGAAGGTCGACATGAACTCGGGGCAGCTCGGGGAAGGCCCGAAATAGGTCCTCACCGTGCGCCCGATACCCCCCGTGCGTTCCGCCATTAGTAGACCTTGAATTACGCCGGGCACAGAAGTTCTCCGGCCCAGAGTTGTGAAGGCAACTTGTGCGTCACCGTGTCTAGTTCGTGTGGGAGTGGCCTGAGGCCCTCTAATCCTTTCTAGAGCACGAATTAAACAGAATCGTACCCGAGGGTCGTTCTGCACACAGAAAGGGGAAAAGTGGAAATTCGCCGCCGGTGAGCAACCACTCGAGCTGTGGCTCGGGGATGAGCAGCACCGATCACTTGCGCGTCCAAGGGTGCCTTGGCTCGGGTGTGACAACGCCCAGGTTGGGCTGTCCACGAGAGCCCGAGGTGCGGCGGTTTCCAGTTCCGAGTTTGATCTTTCGGCACAGCCGATATCACTCGGTTTCAATCGATTTCTATCAATGGGAAGGATGGAGGATGGTTGCTAGTACCTTGCTGGGACCTTGGAATGGAAAGAGGGGGCTGCGATCGGCTTGATCAAGCAGGAACTCGAGCGGCGGCGATGGCAGTGGAAAAACAAGTCGTGTGCGTCGGCAGCTCGAGGAAATGGTGACTGAAGCACGCCGGGGAGGGAATAAATAGCCCGGCCGGCTGGTCTCCGGCTTGGGGCACGCAGCAGGAGCTGGCGCCGGCTGCCCCCTTCGGTGGCGCGCGCGCACAGCTGCCGGGAACCGACTGAACTGTGGTTCAGTCGGTTTGCTTTGAGGCAGAGGCTGACATGTGGGTCCCACTTCTCTTTTAACCTCTGAAATTTATTCCTAACAGCTGTGGTAAACAGTGAACCCTATTCTACCCTTGGCAATTCAAATTATTCACCCAAGAGCCATTTGAATTGATCAAAGTTCAAATGAGGTTTGGTTTGAATGAATTTCAGCACAAGTGCAGTTTGAAATTCAAATAAAGTTTGAATTTCTCCCCCTTAGCTCATGTCAAGATCAACTCCAAATGGAGTGAAAATTGGTGTGTGAGCTCACAAAAATGTGCTGAGCAAGAATATGCCTTCCACTTTTAAATTCAGTGGGTGAAAACAGTTTGAATTTGAATATGGTTTCAAACTGCCCTCTTCCTAACTATACCCAAAATGACCTCAAAAAGGTTTTGAATTTGGGTGGAACTTGGCATGGACATCCTTAGCAAAGTGTAGGAGTTTTCATATGTCCAGCCCATCTATATCACATGTGGGAAGTACCACTTTTGCAATGTGTGAGTTTGTTCCCTAATGAGCATGTTGATAATTGTTACTTGCTCTTTATTTGTGTTCATCATTCTTCCTCAAATGAGGTGTGTGGTGTGGTGATGAACACTGCAAATGAGTGTCAAAAACTGAGGCCCTTACATTCCTCCCCCCTTAAAAGAATCTCGTCCCGAGATTATAAGGTGAAATGAGAGAGAGGACGGTGGAAAATTACCGAATATGCGACGTGAAAAAGTCGGGGTAGTTAGTGCGAAGGAATTCTTCGCTCTCCCATGTCGCTTCGTCCATGGAGTGATTACTCCATAGAACCTTGTAGAACCACAACGTACGGTTGCGTGTGGTTCGGGCCTTTTCATCAATAATCTGCACCGGTTCCTCCCGATAGGTGAGATCCGGTTGCAGTTCTTCAATGTCTTCCAGCTGAACGGTAGTTGATAGCTTGAGACACTTCCTCAGCTGGGAAATGTGAAAGACGTCGTGCACACCGGAAAGTGCTTCTGGTAATCTTAGCCGGTATGCCACCGATCCACATCTTTCGGTAATCTGGAATGGACCGATGAATCGGGGTGCTAACTTTCCTCTCACCCCAAATCTGTTTACGCCCTTCATTGGAGACACTCGTAGGTATACGTGATCTCCAACTTCGAATTGTAATGGGCGCCTCCTCCGGTCCGCATACTGTTTCTGTCGGGATTGAGCGGCTTTTAGGTTCGCTTGAATTAATCGAACCTTTTCTTCCGCGTTGTTGACAAGATCAATCCCGAAGGTAACCCTCTCGCCAGATTCACACCAGTTCAGTGGTGTGCGGCATTTCCTGCCGTATAGCGCCTCGTAGGGCGCCATCTTGATGCTGGCTTGGTACCCATTGTTGTACGAGAACTCGGCTAATGGCAAGTGATCATCCCAATTCTTGCCGTGGTCGATAGCGCAAGCTCGTAGCATGTCTTCTAGGATTTGATTTACCCGCTCCGTTTGCCCATCCGTCTGCGGGTGGTAGGCTGAACTACGGATCAGCTTCGTCCCCAGGGCAGCGTGTAGCTGCTCCCAAAAACGGGACACAAATAAAGTGCCCCGGTCCGATACGATGGTACGGGGTACGCCGTATAAGCATAGGATCCGTGAGATGTACAGTTCAGCGTACTTCTTGGCGTTATAGTTGGTGTTGACCGGGATGAAATGGGCAACTTTGGTGAGCCGATCGACGATCACCCACACAGAATCATGTTTCTGTAAGGTGGTGGGTAAACCGACGACGAAATCCATGCTCACGTCCTCCCACTTCCAGGCAGGAATGCCCAGTGGTCGCAGCAGTCCCGGTTTCCGCATGTGGTCTGCCTTCACCCGTCGACATGTATCACACTCGGACACGTATTTTGCCGTCTCTCGCTTCATCCGTGTCCACCAAAACTTGCTTCTGAGTTCTTGATACATCTTGTTGCTGCCGGGGTGAATAGAAAACTTAGATAAGTGAGCTTCATCAAAGATTCTCTTCCTTAACTCCGGGTTTCGGGGTACGACGATCCGGTCCTTGAACCATAAGACGCCGTCTCCGTCCTTCCGGAAACATTTCAACTCCCCACTGTCTACACGTCTCCGCAAATGTGACATGCCCTTGTCATTCTTCTGGGCTGCCGCTATCTCTTCACGGATGGTGGGGATCAAAGCTAGGTTGTAGAGAGCTCCATGTGGAATCACATGTAGTGGTGGTTCGCTCTCTTCCAACGGTGTGATGGTCAGATTATTGACGTGTGACTTGCGGCTTAGCGCGTCTGCCACAACGTTTGCCTTGCCCGGATGATAATGGATCTCTATCTCGTAATCCTTTATCAGTTCCAACCATCTTCGTTGCCTCATGTTCAGCTCCTTCTGAGTGAAGATGTACTTGAGGCTTTTGTGGTCGGTATATAAATGTATGAGGTTACCGAGTAGGTAGTGCCTCCACATTTTCAGTGCAAGTACCACGGCAGCGAGCTCCAAATCGTGAGTTGGATAATTTTGCTCATGGTTCCTAAGCTGTCGTGATCCATACGCGACCACTCTTCGGTCTTGCATCAGCACACATCCGAGCCCAATGCCGGATGCATCGCAGTACACATCGAACGGTTTTGTTGTGTCTGGCTGCGCCAAAACCGGTGCTGATGTTAGGTGCTTGACTAAAGCCTTGAATGCTTCTTCACATGCTGGACTCCAAACATATTTGGTAGCCTTCTTCAGCAGCTCTGTCATTGGCCTGGCAATCTTCGAGAAGTTCGGAATGAACCTCCGATAATATCACGCGAGTCCGAGGAAACTCCGTACCTCATGAACAGTTCTCGGGGATTTCCAATTCAGCACTTGCGTGATTTTGCTCGGGTCCACAGCGATACCCTCCGCTGAGATGATATGCCCGAGGAAAGGCACTTGCGATATCCAAAACTCGCATTTGCTGAACTTTGCGTATAACTTGTGATCCCGCAGCCGTTGCAAGACTATACGCAGATGTTTCTTGTGATCTTCCTCCGACTTGGAGTATACCAGGATGTCGTCGATGAAGACCACGACAAACTTGTCCAGCTCCGGCATGAACACCGAGTTCATTAAATACATGAAGTGAGCTGGAGCATTGGTGAGGCCAAAGGACATGACCAGGTACTCATAAAGTCCGTACCTTGTCGAAAAAGCTGTCTTTGGAATGTCCTCAGCCCTGATCTTAATCTGATGGTACCCGGATCTTAAATCCATCTTGGAAAAGACCTTTGCTTCGACCAACTGATCAAACAACATGTCGATCCGTGGCAACGGGTACTTGTTCTTGATGGTTACGGCATTTAATGGACGGTAGTCCACGCAAAGCCGCAACGTTTCATCCTTCTTTTTGACAAATAATGCCGAACAGCCCCATGGCGAGGAGCTCGGCCTAATAAAACCCTTCTCCAGAAGGTCCGTGAGCTGAGTCTTCAGTTCCGCCAACTCCTTGGGCGCCATCTTGTACGGCCTTCGGGATATTGGCATGGTTCCCGGTGCAAGTTCAATCTTGAACTCCACCTCTCTATCGGGTGGCATCCCCGGCAAATCATCCGGGAATACATCAGGGAATTCTCGGACCACTGGAATGTCTTCCAATCTGATGGTTGTGGCTTGATAGACACTTGGAAGTTTTATTTCTGGACTGTCCAGAAATAATGAGTGAGAACCGTGCACTCCTGAGTTTAAGTGCACGACTCGGAGGACGGTGTCTAAAACAGCGCCGTGGCGGGTTAACCACGACATCCCTAGGATGACATCGACCTTCTGTCCCTCTAAGATAATGAGAGACGTGGGGTACACTCTACCCGCTAAGCATAATGGTGCTTTGGAGACCATTACGCTTGCTGAAATCTTCCCACCCGGTGAACAAATTAAATATGGACTATCGGTGGGTAGTATTGGCAAGCTGTGTTTAGCAATGAAAGCTTGGCTAATAAAATTATGCGTGGCGCCTGAATCAAATAGTACTATAGCGGGATGCTGGTGGAGTTGGAACATACCCGCAAGGATTGGCTCGCCCTCCGGCACGTCCTCAATGGCAAGCTGGTGGACAGTGCCGGGCCTAGGGTTTGCCCGCCGCGCATTAGTAGGGTTCCGGGGTTGATTCCTCCCCGGAAACTGTGGTACCACTCCGCCGCCTTGCCTCTCCGGGCAACTGCTCGCGAAGTGTCCTGGACGACCACACTTGTAACATGTGGCCGCTGCTGGTGGAGTACTCGGGGGACGAAAGCCCGGCATGCGTTGCGGAGGTGCAAACGCACGCGGCATCGCCCGCTGCTGCTGTTGTTGTTGCGGTGGTGCTGGCAGTACCGGCCGGAATGCCGGTGAAGAGTACGGCCGACCGCGGAACGGCATCGACCGCTGTGGTGGTTGCCAGCGCGGACCTGATGATAGGCGATTCACCATCCGAAACTTCTGAGAAGGACCGCCTCCTTCTCCGCTGCTCTGCGGCGCGCTTCGCTTTTGCTCTGCCGCCGCCAACTCCTTGCCGGAGTCTTCCTGAACAATCGCAGCATCAATTATGTCGTTGAGACTGCCGCGATTGAACATCGCCAGCTTGTCCTTCAGGAGCGGGTTAAGCCCCTGGTAAAAGTGGTCCCGCCGCTTCTCGTCCGTATCTGCGTGATACGACGCGTAGAGTGCGAGATCGTTGAACGCTCTGGAGTACTCCAGCGCGTTCCGGCTCCCTTGTTGCAGGTGTAGGAATTCCTGCGTCTTCCTCTTCATCAAACCGGGCGGTATATGATAGGCCCGGAAGGCCGTCCGAAACTCCGCCCAGGTCATCACTCGGTCGGTGGGTTGTGAAGCACAAAAGTTGGCCCACCACGCGCTCGCGGATCCTTGGAGCTGCTGGACCGCGAACTGAGTCTTGCGCTGCTCGCTGATTTGGAGCAGCCCGAACTTCATCTCTATGGCGCGGAGCCAGTTGTCCGCGTCAAGTGGTTCATCCGCCCTTGAGAATACAGGGGGATGAGTCGCCAGGAAGTCGGAGTAGGAGCTCTGTTGGCGCTCCTCACGATCTTGACGTCTCTCTGGGCGAGACGTATTCGCAATTAACGTTTGCAGCAGCTCTGTATGCTGCTGATGTGAACCCGCCATTGCCGCGACAATGTCGGCCAATGTAACCGTTGGCAGTGGCGGTGGCGGTGTTTGCTGTTGCTGTTGCTGCTGCTGTCCCGAGGAGTCCTCGGGAGGCGGTTGGGAGGTCTCTCCC
Source organism: Neostapfia colusana (assembly GCA_030760725.1). Lineage (NCBI taxonomy): Eukaryota > Viridiplantae > Streptophyta > Magnoliopsida > Poales > Poaceae > Neostapfia > Neostapfia colusana. The sequence goes on along the minus strand of JASWHV010000001.1, from coordinate 131,057,415 downwards.
CCTTGGCTAGTACCTCCAACATCAGGGTTGGCACGAGTACGCGTCATTCTGAAATTCAACACAGCAGCAATTAGCACATGTCTTACTCAAAATTCCATAAACAGCAGTAAGTATTGAAGCGACGCATGACTAACTTGCACAACATTCACATATATTGATAAAGCATAAACTTTATACAAGATACATTATTCTCGGACCTCCGAGAAGTCGTGCTCATGCCGTCACTACCTATACATACGCTACTGTCTACACGACATGTCACCGATTACAAAAGTTGGGTTACGCTACCCTAGCTGCCCTACTTGGCAACCGTAACCCCCTACTCGGAGTAGAACTCGACCTCCTGTGGGTCGTCCTCCTCCGGTACCTCTGCTGGTGGCTCGGGGTCTACCACCTCTTCTCCCATTCCAGGTTCTCCCATGGCTGGAAGACCCAAGACTACCGGTACGCCCAATACCGGGGGCACGAGGTCCTGCAAAGCATGCACCTCGTCCATAGCCTGGTTGTAGTCCTCTTCCCAGCCTTGTCCTTCCTCAATAGCGTCGTCCCGCTCTTGAGCAAGGTCCTCATTCTGCTGGGTTAGGGTCTGCACCAGCTCTTGCAACGCCGCAATGTCAACACGGCTCTTCTTCTTTGCCTTCTTCAGACGACGCAACTGATTGTGTTGTTCATTCAGTCGCTTGATCGTCGGAAGGAGCACATTGCGGAGTGCACTGTGAGCACTCTCAAAATGATCTCCACGGCTTGTGCTCTCCTTGAGCTTGGTGGCGAGATGCTCCGTATGAACAGCTTGGCTGTCCATCACAGCGTTTCCCGCCCTCATTTGGAGGCTGAGATTTGCCTCCGCGGGGTTGTACCTTGGGCAACTCGGGTTTGTTGCCTCTAGGTACCTCTCTTCCCACACATGCTGAGCTCGTCCCTCCACCGGAACGAGTGCGTATGGAGTTCCCTCCATAGCCTGCACGTGTAGTTGGCAGAAACGTGACATAGTGTCACGGGCTGCCACTTGCCACATCCCTTCCGGTTGTCTTCCTCTCACCGTGACGGTGAATGGCACCCAACCGGGTGGCGTAGGCCCTGCAGGAACCTCGACATGGATCGTCCACGTCTTGTTCCCCTCTTCGCCTTCTTCCTTGGCGAAGTATTGCGGCATCTGGTTGTACCCGAAATATTGGAGCATTAGCCACAATGCTCCCGGGTAGCCGCTACGGTCAGAGCAGTGGGAAACTACCCACCCGTTCTCCAACCGTTTATCTGCTGCCATCTGTAAAAATATATTTGAAAAATGTCAAATATTTATTTAAACAGTAGACCATTGAGTTATAACATAAGATATGTCATTGAACCCTTAACACTTGGAAACATAGTTCAAATTTTTAAACAAATTTGACTGCTGATCTGCTGTTCCCATGACAGCCCTGACCAGTTTCCATATTAATCTGATTTAGGCCAGGTTAAAAGCAAAACCAGTCCTGGAGCTCAACATCAAAGTTAAAGTTAACTTCAATAGCTTTCCAGAAAGTATTTGGTTGGCCTAAGATCTGCTCTGGTTCAACAGTTATGAGATGTCAAAGTTAACAGAATTTCTGGAAACAATTGGACAGCACCTCCCTGCCTTAGGTACTGATTTGATCCAAGAATCCCAGTTAATTCTGTTCCTAATCTGACAAAACTTTCTGTTACAAAGTTGTAACCCATCTCATAATCTTTCCAGAACTACCTCATTTTCTATTTTTGGATTTTTATGCAGGAAGTTATGCTTAATTTACAGAGAGTCTTTGCTCCGTCCTGTTTTCTGGACAGTTTCAACTCTGCTGCATTTTTCGAGTGGTTAAGGGACGAAACACCTCTGGAACTCAACAGAAAAGTTGTAAAGCTCCTCCAAAGCTTTCCAGAGATGTATCATACGACATCAACCTCGAAAGAACTCAACCTCTAACCTCTGATTAACTTCAGCCTTAATTTAGCTGGAAACGGAGTGCTCTGTCCTTAACATCCTATAAGTTGAAAGCTTGTTAACTTTGAATATCCTGTTCAAGGGAAGGAGTTACATCAAGTTTTACTACTTTGGATCAAAACCATCAAATTTTAAATGAAGTTGTTCATTTTGTTGGGTGTGACGTCGAGGCGTCACCAGATTATGTCGGTACTACGTCCTCACAAAGGAAAAACCTATACCGGACTTAGCCGGCGTCGTTACTTCAGTGGCACTACTCGTCACTCGCACACGGATACTACACGTCTACCGTTTCGTGGTAAGTCTACCTGCAGAAATTCAACCAATCATCAGACTCGGCTGCACACCGAGCCCGGAATCCATACAGTTGGTACATCCGGCCGTCATCACTCGCCCGGATGTTCTCAAGCCAAACACGCCATAGTTACGTGTTCACGTTTCAGACCACGTGACGGGGTCTCCCATGTTGCACCACGCACGCCAGGGACAGACGTTGCTCGAATACCCCAAACGACATGAAGAGTCGTAGAGGATATCAAAGCGGGTCGGGTTACCTGCCACCCGTGGGGCTCCACCCTTCAGCTTGTGCGCACTGGTGGACAGCGCTTACGTGCACCCCCCAAGACATGAACGTCCCGAGATGCACGATTTTCCGACATAACAAATAGGTTACTAAGCCACTTTCTATATACTAATAACATCCTTATACGGGCTACTAACTCGTTCCTCACTGGATTTTTGAAAAGGGAGACCTTTGTACTGTGTTAAACCTCAAGCGAGCTCTGATACCACGCTGACACGACCCCTTTGGGTCCTGTCGAGCCAGGATCACGCTGAGGGGTGCTGCGTTGCACAGCACCGCATAACACACGTCAAAGGTACAAAGCGGAAGCGGAAGCTTTATTACATAAACAAGTTTATCAACATGTTTACATCAAAATAAGTTTAGTCCACACTCGCGGGCGTAGACTAAGCATCAAGTGCACGTTCAGCCCTCGAACGTGTCCTTGCTAGCACACACGCACACTAACTCTGCGGCGTGCACGACTCCCACTCGACGGGGTTCCCCTCCTGGGGTTCCGTCTCCTCTTCGGGAGTCCCTTCCTCATAGAACCCTGCAAAAGCTTCAAACACAAGCAGTGAGCACGAAGGCTCAGCAAGTCTGACCCGTCTCACCTAAACATGAAACTTCTACATGAGGGTGATGGGTTGCATGAGGTAAAAATCATTTGCAAGGACTCGCCTAATTAGTAGAACCTTACTTTCAAGTTTTAGCAGCAGGTTGTGGAGAACCTTACGCTAAGGCACATGAGAGAGCCGCAATCAAACAAGAAACGCATTTCTCTCATGTACTTTGCCCAAAGTTGAAAAGAACTTTAGTTAGCACTAAGCTACAACATATCATTAACAATCAATATCCAACTTTCAATCAGCAACATTTTAACATGTAACTAGCCTGTTCTTTCTACGTCACGGTACAGTGAACAAGTGGTACTCACTGACCGCGAGGGACGGCGATTATAATCGATTTACACCTGCAGGGTTACCCGAACAACCCGTCACGTACGCCCGTACTCGATGTTGCCTACAACAACCATCACGGACGCCGTACGCGACTACCTTTCACCCGTTAGCCAAATATTGAACCGGTCCCATCGTCCCGAGCAAGAGGTCCCTGCACGCGCATCTCTGTGCCGCCAGCTGATTTACACCTCGAGCTCTCAACCTACCCTCTGAACGACGGGCAATGCCTCAACACCCAGCTACCCGAGTTACATCAGTTTCCCGGTTCCCATATAGCCGGTAGGTCTTCGGTACTGTTCTAGCTTGTTCAACAGGCCCGCACACGGCTCGGTCCTCAATCGACACAAGCGGAGCTACAGCACACAGGCCCCAAAGTCCTGCTGCCCTTACTCTCCGCTCGGTCTCATTTTCTTGCCATGTGTTTCATGTGCTATCTCTACCCGAGCAATGTGCCTCTAGCCTATTCTCGCGAGTAGTTCCAACTACTCGACTTGTACCGAATCCTACTCTATCCTAGCAATGCAGTGGCTAACGAGGTTTTCAATCCTAAACCCAACCCATGGTTTTCTTGGCTATGCAGTTGGATTTCCAAACAAGACTCTAATGCACAGAACAAAGGAAACAAGTATGTGCTCAAAACAATAAAAATTTGTAAAAAGGTTAATGCAAACCGGGGCTTGCCTTGCTGCTCTTGGTCGTAGGCTAGCTGTTCCTCCGGAGTAACGAAGTCTAGGACTTCGGGTTCCTCCTCGACCTTAGCGACTACATGATGGAAACAATATATGTATTAATTTAGTGCACTTGTATTAAGTTTGAAGTTGTGAAGTCTATAACCTTTGCTAGATAGACCTAATGACTGTGAAAATTTTACTGTGGCTTGGTTACAACCTAAACAAAGACTTGGTCAAGTTTTAGTTGCAGCAAAGCTCATTTGAGCCCTCCACAAATAATTATGTCCTTGACCTTAATTGGAACTCTTAGGGTGTTCTAGGAATTTTCATGAGACAAACTATGACTTTCTGAAAACTAGATTTTCAGAGGGTTCTAATGGAGTTGGTCTCACTTAATTTGGAAGTTTCTAACTAAAGATATAAGCTAAACAATTTCAGAGAAAATCCTGAAAATGTTTCTGAACATTTTCTATTTTCTCTGGAACAGTTTTACTAATCACACCATTAGGTGGACTAAATGAGCTCAAATGGATCTGAAATTTTTATGGTAGCTCAATGATATTTTGGTGAACATCTCAGCAAAATTTCAGGATTTTCCGCCAAAGGATTCTCCAGTTAAAATTCCTAACAGTTTAAACATTAAGGAATTAATTCTGGAGAATTAGGGAATTTCATGAAGTGAAACTTGATTTTCTGGAAAGTACTCAGAGAGCTGAATCCAGCAAAATTTGGTTCACTCAATTTGGAGCTTTCTAGCCAAAGTTATAAGGATTTGAAGTTTGAAGGAAATCTGAAAATCGGGGAAAAGTTTAAACTCGCGCGTGGGCCCAGGGGACACGCGTCGCACGCCGAAGCGACAGCACACCGCGGCCCACAAGGCTTTTGCGCGCCAGCACACCCGATCCCGGCCGCAGCCGGATCTCGATTCAAAATATCGGCCGCTGACAGCTGGGGTCCACCCCCTTCTTCAACCTCGCGACACCCGCGCTCCGCCGCCGAGGGACCTCGCCGGAGAGCTCGCCGCTGGCTGCTGTACCGCTCCAAACTTCTTGATTCTGGCCGCCCCTGCCTACTTTTACTTGGGGAACATGATCCGAGGGTCAGCTGCTCATGACAACGGCCGGAGCATGGTTGGCGACGAGCCGCCATATCGGAACGACTTCGGCCATGTCGGCTGATGCTCCTAGTGCCTCAGCTACTTGGGAAACCGGTCGGGGAGCATCAGTGGACCTCAGAGAAGGTCGACATGAACTCGGGGCAGCTCGGGGAAGGCCCGAAATAGGTCCTCACCGTGCGCCCGATACCCCCCGTGCGTTCCGCCATTAGTAGACCTTGAATTACGCCGGGCACAGAAGTTCTCCGGCCCAGAGTTGTGAAGGCAACTTGTGCGTCACCGTGTCTAGTTCGTGTGGGAGTGGCCTGAGGCCCTCTAATCCTTTCTAGAGCACGAATTAAACAGAATCGTACCCGAGGGTCGTTCTGCACACAGAAAGGGGAAAAGTGGAAATTCGCCGCCGGTGAGCAACCACTCGAGCTGTGGCTCGGGGATGAGCAGCACCGATCACTTGCGCGTCCAAGGGTGCCTTGGCTCGGGTGTGACAACGCCCAGGTTGGGCTGTCCACGAGAGCCCGAGGTGCGGCGGTTTCCAGTTCCGAGTTTGATCTTTCGGCACAGCCGATATCACTCGGTTTCAATCGATTTCTATCAATGGGAAGGATGGAGGATGGTTGCTAGTACCTTGCTGGGACCTTGGAATGGAAAGAGGGGGCTGCGATCGGCTTGATCAAGCAGGAACTCGAGCGGCGGCGATGGCAGTGGAAAAACAAGTCGTGTGCGTCGGCAGCTCGAGGAAATGGTGACTGAAGCACGCCGGGGAGGGAATAAATAGCCCGGCCGGCTGGTCTCCGGCTTGGGGCACGCAGCAGGAGCTGGCGCCGGCTGCCCCCTTCGGTGGCGCGCGCGCACAGCTGCCGGGAACCGACTGAACTGTGGTTCAGTCGGTTTGCTTTGAGGCAGAGGCTGACATGTGGGTCCCACTTCTCTTTTAACCTCTGAAATTTATTCCTAACAGCTGTGGTAAACAGTGAACCCTATTCTACCCTTGGCAATTCAAATTATTCACCCAAGAGCCATTTGAATTGATCAAAGTTCAAATGAGGTTTGGTTTGAATGAATTTCAGCACAAGTGCAGTTTGAAATTCAAATAAAGTTTGAATTTCTCCCCCTTAGCTCATGTCAAGATCAACTCCAAATGGAGTGAAAATTGGTGTGTGAGCTCACAAAAATGTGCTGAGCAAGAATATGCCTTCCACTTTTAAATTCAGTGGGTGAAAACAGTTTGAATTTGAATATGGTTTCAAACTGCCCTCTTCCTAACTATACCCAAAATGACCTCAAAAAGGTTTTGAATTTGGGTGGAACTTGGCATGGACATCCTTAGCAAAGTGTAGGAGTTTTCATATGTCCAGCCCATCTATATCACATGTGGGAAGTACCACTTTTGCAATGTGTGAGTTTGTTCCCTAATGAGCATGTTGATAATTGTTACTTGCTCTTTATTTGTGTTCATCATTCTTCCTCAAATGAGGTGTGTGGTGTGGTGATGAACACTGCAAATGAGTGTCAAAAACTGAGGCCCTTACATTCCTCCCCCCTTAAAAGAATCTCGTCCCGAGATTATAAGGTGAAATGAGAGAGAGGACGGTGGAAAATTACCGAATATGCGACGTGAAAAAGTCGGGGTAGTTAGTGCGAAGGAATTCTTCGCTCTCCCATGTCGCTTCGTCCATGGAGTGATTACTCCATAGAACCTTGTAGAACCACAACGTACGGTTGCGTGTGGTTCGGGCCTTTTCATCAATAATCTGCACCGGTTCCTCCCGATAGGTGAGATCCGGTTGCAGTTCTTCAATGTCTTCCAGCTGAACGGTAGTTGATAGCTTGAGACACTTCCTCAGCTGGGAAATGTGAAAGACGTCGTGCACACCGGAAAGTGCTTCTGGTAATCTTAGCCGGTATGCCACCGATCCACATCTTTCGGTAATCTGGAATGGACCGATGAATCGGGGTGCTAACTTTCCTCTCACCCCAAATCTGTTTACGCCCTTCATTGGAGACACTCGTAGGTATACGTGATCTCCAACTTCGAATTGTAATGGGCGCCTCCTCCGGTCCGCATACTGTTTCTGTCGGGATTGAGCGGCTTTTAGGTTCGCTTGAATTAATCGAACCTTTTCTTCCGCGTTGTTGACAAGATCAATCCCGAAGGTAACCCTCTCGCCAGATTCACACCAGTTCAGTGGTGTGCGGCATTTCCTGCCGTATAGCGCCTCGTAGGGCGCCATCTTGATGCTGGCTTGGTACCCATTGTTGTACGAGAACTCGGCTAATGGCAAGTGATCATCCCAATTCTTGCCGTGGTCGATAGCGCAAGCTCGTAGCATGTCTTCTAGGATTTGATTTACCCGCTCCGTTTGCCCATCCGTCTGCGGGTGGTAGGCTGAACTACGGATCAGCTTCGTCCCCAGGGCAGCGTGTAGCTGCTCCCAAAAACGGGACACAAATAAAGTGCCCCGGTCCGATACGATGGTACGGGGTACGCCGTATAAGCATAGGATCCGTGAGATGTACAGTTCAGCGTACTTCTTGGCGTTATAGTTGGTGTTGACCGGGATGAAATGGGCAACTTTGGTGAGCCGATCGACGATCACCCACACAGAATCATGTTTCTGTAAGGTGGTGGGTAAACCGACGACGAAATCCATGCTCACGTCCTCCCACTTCCAGGCAGGAATGCCCAGTGGTCGCAGCAGTCCCGGTTTCCGCATGTGGTCTGCCTTCACCCGTCGACATGTATCACACTCGGACACGTATTTTGCCGTCTCTCGCTTCATCCGTGTCCACCAAAACTTGCTTCTGAGTTCTTGATACATCTTGTTGCTGCCGGGGTGAATAGAAAACTTAGATAAGTGAGCTTCATCAAAGATTCTCTTCCTTAACTCCGGGTTTCGGGGTACGACGATCCGGTCCTTGAACCATAAGACGCCGTCTCCGTCCTTCCGGAAACATTTCAACTCCCCACTGTCTACACGTCTCCGCAAATGTGACATGCCCTTGTCATTCTTCTGGGCTGCCGCTATCTCTTCACGGATGGTGGGGATCAAAGCTAGGTTGTAGAGAGCTCCATGTGGAATCACATGTAGTGGTGGTTCGCTCTCTTCCAACGGTGTGATGGTCAGATTATTGACGTGTGACTTGCGGCTTAGCGCGTCTGCCACAACGTTTGCCTTGCCCGGATGATAATGGATCTCTATCTCGTAATCCTTTATCAGTTCCAACCATCTTCGTTGCCTCATGTTCAGCTCCTTCTGAGTGAAGATGTACTTGAGGCTTTTGTGGTCGGTATATAAATGTACGAGGTTACCGAGTAGGTAGTGCCTCCACATTTTCAGTGCAAGTACCACGGCAGCGAGCTCCAAATCGTGAGTTGGATAATTTTGCTCATGGTTCCTAAGCTGTCGTGATCCATACGCGACCACTCTTCGGTCTTGCATCAGCACACATCCGAGCCCAATGCCGGATGCATCGCAGTACACATCGAACGGTTTTGTTGTGTCTGGCTGCGCCAAAACCGGTGCTGATGTTAGGTGCTTGACTAAAGCCTTGAATGCTGCTTCACATGCTGGACTCCAAACATATTTGGTAGCCTTCTTCAGCAGCTCTGTCATTGGCCTGGCAATCTTCGAGAAGTTCGGAATGAACCTCCGATAATATCCCGCGAGTCCGAGGAAACTCCGTACCTCATGAACAGTTCTCGGGGATTTCCAATTCAGCACTTGCGTGATTTTGCTCGGGTCCACAGCGATACCCTCCGCTGAGATGATATGCCCGAGGAAAGGCACTTGCGATATCCAAAACTCGCATTTGCTGAACTTTGCGTATAACTTGTGATCCCGCAGCCGTTGCAAGACTATACGCAGATGTTTCTTGTGATCTTCCTCCGACTTGGAGTATACCAGGATGTCGTCGATGAAGACCACGACAAACTTGTCCAGCTCCGGCATGAACACCGAGTTCATTAAATACATGAAGTGAGCTGGAGCATTGGTGAGGCCAAAGGACATGACCAGGTACTCATAAAGTCCGTACCTTGTCGAAAAAGCTGTCTTTGGAATGTCCTCAGCCCTGATCTTAATCTGATGGTACCCGGATCTTAAATCCATCTTGGAAAAGACCTTTGCTTCGACCAACTGATCAAACAACATGTCGATCCGTGGCAACGGGTACTTGTTCTTGATGGTTACGGCATTTAATGGACGGTAGTCCACGCAAAGCCGCAACGTTTCATCCTTCTTTTTGACAAATAATGCCGAACAGCCCCATGGCGAGGAGCTCGGCCTAATAAAACCCTTCTCCAGAAGGTCCGTGAGCTGAGTCTTCAGTTCCGCCAACTCCTTGGGCGCCATCTTGTACGGCCTTCGGGATATTGGCATGGTTCCCGGTGCAAGTTCAATCTTGAACTCCACCTCTCTATCGGGTGGCATCCCCGGCAAATCATCCGGGAATACATCAGGGAATTCTCGGACCACTGGAATGTCTTCCAATCTGATGGTTGTGGCTTGATAGACACTTGGAAGTTTTATTTCTGGACTGTCCAGAAATAATGAGTGAGAACCGTGCACTCCTGAGTTTAAGTGCACGACTCGGAGGACGGTGTCTAAAACAGCGCCGTGGCGGGTTAACCACGACATCCCTAGGATGACATCGACCTTCTGTCCCTCTAAGATAATGAGAGACGTGGGGTACACTCTACCCGCTAAGCATAATGGTGCTTTGGAGACCATTACGCTTGCTGAAATCTTCCCACCCGGTGAACAAATTAAATATGGACTATCGGTGGGTAGTATTGGCAAGCTGTGTTTAGCAATGAAAGCTTGGCTAATAAAATTATGCAAGAAGTTAGTGGTGCTCAAAGTAAGTTCTCAAAACAATAAAAATTTATAAAAAGGGTTAATGCAAACCGGAGCATGCCTTGCTGCTCTTGATTATAGGCTAGCTGCTCTTCCGGAGTGTCGAAGTCTAAGACTTCGGGTTCCTCCTCAACCTTTGCGACTACATGAGATAACATAAATATGTATCAATTTAAATGCATTTGAACTGAATTTAACTTGTGAAGACTATAAGTCTTACTAGAAAGACCCAATAACTCTGAAATTTTTACTGTGGTTTGGACACAACCTAAACAGAGACTTGGCCAAGTTTTATTTGCGGCAAAGCTTATTTGAGCTGTCCACAAATAATTATGTACTTGACCTTAATTAGAGCTCCTAGGGTGTTCTAGGGATTTTCTTGGAGCAAGCCATGACTTTATGAAAACTAGATTTTCAGAGGGTTCTAATGGAGTTTGTTTCACTTAATTTGAAGGTTCCTAGCTAAATATATGAGCTAAACAATTTCAGAGAAATTCTGAAAATGTTTCTGGACATTTTCTATTTTCTCTGGAACAGTTTTATTAGTCACACCATTAGGTGCATAAAATCAGCACAAATGGATCTAAAATTTTTATGGTAGCTCTGGGATATTTTTGTGAACATCCTGGCAAAATTTCAGCATTTTCCTCCAAAGGGTTCTCCAGTTAAAATTCTAACCAGTTTGAATTTTGAAGAATTAATTCTGGAGAAATGAGGATTTTCATGAAGTGAAACTTGATTTGTTGGAAAGTACTCAGAGAGCTGAATCCAACAAAATTTGGTTCACTCGATTTGGAGTTTCCTAGCCAAAGTTATGTTGGTTTGAAGTTTGAACTAAATCTGAAAATCGGGAAATGTTTAAATTGCTGCGCGTGGGACCGGGGCTACGTGTCAACTTCTCAGCGGTCGACACATGGGGCTACGGAATCCTTCGCGTGCAGCCGCACCCGATCCGGTGCCACAGCAAATCCTGGGGTTTAAAATATTGGCCGCTGACACGTGGGACCAGGGGCTTCGTCTACCTCCGGCCTCCCGCGCTCGGCCGCCGCAACCCCTCGCCAGAGAGCTTGCCAGTGGCCTCTGTCATGCGCCAAACTCCAAGATCTTGGCCGCCTCTGCCTAAATCCATCCGGGGAACACGATGCTGGGCTCAGCTCGTCACGACAATCGCCGGAACACGGCCGGTGACGAGCGGTGGCTTCGGAAGAACTTCGGCCGTGTCGGCTGGATTTCCTAGCACCCCAAACGATCGAGAAAAATGCCGTAGAGTATCAGTGGACCCTAGGAAAGACCGACATGAGCTCGAAGCAGCTCGGAGGAGGTCCTAGGTAGGCTCTCACTGTGCGCCCGACGCTTCCCGAGCCATCCGCCGTTGGCAAGCTCGGAAATACGCCATGTATAGGGGTTCTGATGCTAGAGGTTGTGAAGGCAACTTGTGCGCCACTAAGTCTAGTTCGTGTAGGAAAAGTTTGAGACTCTCTAAACATTTCTGGAGTGTAAATTTGGCGGATCCGCACCCGAAGGTCGGTCTGCGCCAAGTGAAAGGGGAAACTTAAATTTGTCGCCGGTGATCAAACACTCGGGCTGTGGTTCGGAGGTGAGCAGCACCAGCCTCTAACGCGTCCAAGGACGCCTTAGCTTGGGCATGACATGCTCCCGTTTGGGCTGTCCACAGGAGCCCGAGGTGCGGCGAACTTAGGTCACCAAAAATAACTCTCGGTATGGTCGAGATCATCCGAGTTCAGATAGTTTCCAACAACGGGGAAGGAGAAGGAGATCCTCTAGTACCGTTTTGCAGCTTGGAGGGGGTGGAGAGGCTGTGATCACGGGCTTTTCTGATCAACCGAGAGGGCAGCGGCGAGAGCGGTGTTTCTTGCGCGAGGGAGCAACGGAGCGATTGGTTCTGCCTTCAATCGGGTCAGCTGCGGATATAAGAAGGCAGCGAGGTGGTTCAGTGGTCGGGGCGGCAACCAGCTGCTGTCCCGATCGATCTTTCACCATGGCGGCTGCTGGATCAAGCGCAAGAAACCGAGCTCGGCTTCAGTCAGTTAAATTTGCTGCTGAGGCTGACATGTGGGTCCCACCCGAGGTTTAACCTCTGAAATTAAATTTTCCCCACTGCCCCAAACAGTAGAGACCTAAGTACCCTCTCATTTTTGAATTATCAACCACAAGCCCATTTGAAGTTGACAGAATTCAAATTCTGAAGTGTTTGAATAAATTTCAGCACATATGCAGTTTGAAATTCAAATAAAGTTTGAATTTGTTAAACTTAGCTCATGTCAAGATCAACTCCAAATGGAGTGAAAATTGGTGTGTGAGCTCACAAAAATGTGCTCGGTAAGAATATGCCTCCCACTTTTGAATTCATGGGATAGAAGTAGATTGAATTTGAATTTGAGTTCAAACTACCCTCTTTTTTGTTATTCCCAAAAAGACTTCAAAAAGGTTTGACTTTGGGTGAAATTTGGCATGAGCATTCCTAGCAAGGTGTTGGAGTTTTTCACCAGCTCAGCCCCTAGATGATGCATGTGGGAAATGCCACTTTTGCATTTTGTGAGTTTATTCTCTAATGAGCATGTTGATGGTGTTTACTTGCTCTTCAAAGGTATTCATAAAGTTCCTTTAAATGAGGTGTGTGTGTGGTGATGAACACTTTGAATATATGCCAAAAACTTAGGCCCTTACATTCCTCCCCCTTAAAAGAATATCATCCCGAGATTATAAGGTGAAAAGAAGAGAGAGGACGGTGGGAAAAATTACCATATATGCGACGTGTAAAAGTTGGGGTATTTCGCGCGAAGAAATCCTTCGCTCTCCCATGTCGCTTCGTCCACAGAGTGATTACTCCATAGAACTTTGTAGAACTACAACGTACGGTTGCGTGTGGTTCAGGCCTTTTCATCAATAATATGAACCGGTTCCTCCTGATACGTGAGATCCGGTTTCAATTCTTCTATATCCTCCAGCTGAATGGTAGTTGATAGCTTGAGACACTTCCTCAGCTGGGAGATGTGAAAGAGGTTGTGCACACCGGAGAGTGCTTCTGGTAAATTCAGCCGGTATGCTACTGATCCACATCTTTCAGTAATCTGAAATGGACCGATGAATCGGGGTGCTAACTTTCCCCTCACCCAAAATCTGTTCATGCCCTTCATTGGAGATACACGTAAGTATACGTGATCCCCGACTTCGAACTGTAATGGGCGTCTTCTCTGGTCCGTATATTGTTTCTCTCGGGATTGAGCGTCTTTTAGGTTCGCTTGAATCAGTCGAACCTTTTCCTCCGCGTTGTTGACAATATCAATCCTGAAGGTAACCCTTTCGCCAGACTCATACCAATTCAGTGGTGTGCGGCATTTTCTCCCGTATAGTGCCTCGTAAGGCGCCATCTTGATGCTGGCTTGGTACCCATTGTTGTACGAGAACTCGGCCAACGGCAAGTGATCATCCCAATTCTTACCGTGGTTGATAGCGCAAGCTCGTAGCATATCTTCTAAAATTTGATTTACCCGCTCGGTTTGCCCTGAGACGGCCCCACGGGACCTCGTTGGGTGGTGCCGTGTTATGCGGCACCCAACAGCGGAAGACTATCACTCTCACGACTTATATCTAAACTAGCAACAAAGAAACGGTCCAGCCCACGGACGTTCCTTACTAGCAACATGAAGACAATCTGCAGCGGCGAGGATGCTCTTTGAGTAAGAACTCGGAGGTTCCCGAGTCTCATCGGCACCCTTCTCATAAGCATCGAGTCAATTACCTGCAAAACAACTTGGATAGCATCCGTGAGCATAACGCTCAGCAAGGCTTAACCGTCACCCTAAACATGAAACTCTAAGTGAGGTTATGAACCTAACATACGATGGCATAAACATAATTAAACTCGCCTAAAAGTGCATCCTTACTTTCAGGTATTAATTGCAGCATTTTAAGTAACCCTGGGCACGCCACATCGGGAGTCCACAATCAGACAAGAAACGCTTTCCCCCGATGTAAATTGCTCATGGCATAAAAGAATCAAGTTTGCACTAGCCTATTCATCAAGCTTCAATACAAGGTAGAATAATACTTCACTTCAAGATGATTAGTTCCTTTCTCATACAAGTTCTTACTATGTTACGACTGTGAGAACAAGTATCGGTCCATTCCGCGAGCGACGGTGATTCGAATCAATAACACCCGGACTACACGACACGTACGCCCATACTCGACGTTGCCTACAACAACCATCACTGACGTTGTACGTGGCAGCCTTTCCCCCGTTTCACACCCGCTGAATCGATCAAGTCGCCCCGTACAGTAGCTACTCTCATGGTGCACCTTCCGACGTGAGATGTCATGAGAATATTCCCCACATACTGCACACCGTCCGTCCGCCTGAGGCGACCCGAAAAGTCCCAACGACAGCTTCCCGAGGTACATCGGTTTACTGGGTCCCATATAGCCAGCATGAGTCCGGTACACAACTCAAACTTGTTCAACAGGGCCGCATACGGATCGGTCCTTGACCGACACGGACAGGTCTACAGCACCCAGGCCCCTATGTCCTGCTGCCCCTACAACCTTCCAGTTTCAACTTTAACTTGCTAATTCAATTATGAACCAATCCCGTATGCCCCTGTTGTTCCTGAAACTGCGAGTAGCATCTCACCACTCGACTTCTACCGAACCGTACTTAAGCATGGCAGTTCTACACGGTGATAGACACCTACCCAATACTCCATGGGTCATTTGGCTATGCAAGTGGAGTATCAAACACTAGACCTAATGCATAATTTATATCCTGACCGAAAGTGAATACAAAACAAAAACTTAACAGCTGTTAAATGCAAACCGGAGCTTGCCTGTTTTGCAGAGTAGTCGTATATAACCAGTTAGTGTCCTTGCAGATCCACCCTTGACTCTCCGGAGCTTGATCCACTTCGATGAATCACTCCTTTGAGTCCCCTTCGTTGTGGTTCCTATTGAGATGCATATGCACATATTTTATAGAATGTAATGGAAAGAAGTTATGGAATTAATTCCTTAGGACAGAGGTTGTGTGGAAAATCCAAGCATGGCTTGGTTTGCCTCTGTTGTGCAAAGAACAGAAATAAACTAAATTGACCTTAAGGCCTTAGCTATACACTAATCATGTTCCCTAATGAACATAATAGATAAGCTGAAAGGATTTGAATGCAACTGAAGAACAAGAACTCCAATGGCCTCAAAACTTTTACAGCAGGTTCTATATTACCTAAGGATTTAGCTTGCCAAATTGCAGCTAATGTGGAGTCATGTTGTGTCCTCCCTAATTCTCACAATATCTCTTATGTATTCCCACATATACACAAGTATGGAGAATAAGAACAGGGAGTTCAAGGACTCATATTGGGCTGATAATTTTCATATGAGTTCTTGATCACATGAGAGTAACCTGGTCTAAAATTCAGCCCTTTTACTTGAGTAGTTCTTCCAGAACAATTCTTTAAGCATTTGTACTCAAAAGAATTAATTCTGTAGTAATATGCATTTTCATGCCCAATTAAGTGAACTACAATTCCAAGTATGTCTCAGAGAGCTTGCCTAAATTTTCCTATGATTTTTGGAGCTATGGATTGCTCAAAACAGATTTTTGAAGTGGGAAACATTTTCTGAAAATGTTTCTGGACTCTTTTGTACACAGTAGTTTGCATTTAGCAAATTCCTACGCAAATGATCTTCAAATGAGTTGGAAATTTGCTAGTAGGTCAATACTATGCTAAAGAGTATTCTGGCAAAATTTGGGGATTTTTGGATAAGCCAAATTCCCTCAATAATTCTTTTTCAGAAAACCTTCCAAGAATTACCCAGAATAAACTATTGACTTTCATACAAATCTGAGTTCATATTTGGATAGAACTCAGAGAGATGAATCCAACCCAAGTGGAATCACTCAAATTGGAGTTTTCTACAGGAAGTTATGATTTTCCAAAGGTTGAGCTAAGTCTGGAATTATTTTCCTACAGCAAATTCGGCTGGACCCACAGTTTTGAATTCCAGCCAATAGAAACGAAGCCACACCGGGCCACAGCACCTCTGCGCGCCAACACACGGGATCCCGGCCACACCCGATCCTGGGTTTAAAATTTGAGCTGCTGACAGGCGGGGCCCACGCTCCGTCTTCTTCCTCCGGCTCCCTCCCCGCGCCCGCGCTGCCCCTCGCCGGCCCGACGCCGGGGCTCGCCGTTTCCGGCCACCGCCGGAGCTACAACTCGTCGCCAGGGGGTTTAGGGCCTCGAGGAACATGGCTGTGGGGTTTGCTTGGGCTGCCGGCGGCCGGAAACTGGCCGGCGACGTGCGGCAGCCACTGTGGAGGTTCGGTAGCGTTGACTAGGGTTTCCAGCCCCCCAAAACCTGCGCCGACGCGCCCTACAGCACCAGCGCAGCTCTAGGAAGACCGACACGACTTCAAAATGGCTCGGGAGTGGCTGTAAATAGGTTGTCGCCGTGCGACAATGGGTTCGCCATGAACACCTCTAGTCGAGCTTGAATTCCGTCGTGCTGAGGCATTTTCATGCGCTGGATCCTAAAGGAGAAATGACCGCCGGCTAATCCAGCGTCTATGTGCCAAATTTGATGACTTAAGGAGGATCAAAGGGCAAGAATTTCAAAGAATCATACTGGAAGCTCGGAATGGGGTCGCCGGAGCAAAACTTCAAAATTCGCCGGCGATGCTTCACGGTATGGCCTGAACTTGGGCTGAGAGCAGCACCGCACCCGTGCGCGTCCGTAGCTGCGATCGATCGGCCGTGAAACCCCCTATGGAGGGCTGTCCATGAGCGCCCGATCACGCTTTTGAGCTAGGTCGCCGCGGCGGCGGTTGTTTTCGGGCACTGGAGGCCGCAGCTCACTTGCTCGTGGGTCAGGGAGGTGGAGGTTGAGCTCGTCGGCGTGTTTAGCAGCTCGGGGGAGGAGGAGGCGCGATGATACCTTCGGTTTCCCGATCGACCGAGAGGGCGGAGGGGGAAGAGCTCGGGTTGCTCGGTGTTCTCGCGAGAGAGGAAGGCAAATGCGCTTTTGTTCGGTCTGAGACCCTGTGATCACGATGAGGACGCGGTCAGGACCGACCCCGGGGCGCCAGCGCGTGGAGACCGGCAGCAGGAGCTGTCGCCGACAAGCTGCTCAGTGGCGCTCGCGAGCTGCTCGGGAAAAGTTCCCACCGAGAGTAAAACTTAGTGAGTAAGGCTCCTCCTTTAGCTCTATGACATGTGGGTCCCACCCCACATTTCTTCCCCAATTATCTTCTCAAGCTGATCTTTTCAATCCCCAGAATGCTAAGTTTAAAAAGGTGGGCTAGAATTTGAATTCTTCAAATTCATTTTGAATTTGCAAGACTAAATCTGAATTTGGTTTAGAATTTGCAATTTCTTCTCTTTAGCTCTTCTTTGAGCCCACCCTACAATTGAAAAGTTTGTGAGCAAACGTTTCCCTATTATTCCAACTATAGGGCTGCATGTTTATTCAAAGTTTTTGGTCACTACATGTGTGAACTTTGAATTTCAAATCTGATTTTTAAACTTACATGCAAAGAGGTATTTAACTCCTTATTGGTTCAACACTTTTAAATAGAAAGGTGAACCTCATGTTGGATGTTCATCCATGTATTACCTTGCATGAAGAAAAGTTTTAGCAAGTCCCATTTTTCATGTCTTTGCCATACATATGAACTCAAACCTAGGTTTTTATTCATACACATTTTTGGGACTTTTACATTCCTCCCCCCTTAAAAGAATCTCGTCCCGAGAATACAAAAGAGGAACAAGACGGGAGAGGTAATTACAAACTGTACAAAGATAAAAGTTCCGGGTAGTTGGTGCGGAGATAATCTTCACTTTCCCACGTCGCCTCTTCCGTGGTGTGATTACTCCACAGCACCTTGTAAAATTTGATCGTCCGGTTCCGGGTTACCCGGGCCTTTTCATCCAAAATCTGAACCGGTCGCTCGGTGTAGGTCAGGTCCGGTTTCAATTCGTCGATGTCCTCAGTGCGAACTGCAGCGGTGAATTTGAGGCACTTCCGCAGCTGTGATACATGAAATACATCATGAACACCCGCTAAACTTGCCGGTAAATCTAGCCGGTAGGCTACGGGTCCGCACTTCTTCGTGATAGCGAAAGGACCAATAAAACGGGGAGCGAGTTTCCCCTTTACACCAAACCGGTGAATTCCCTTCATCGGAGATACACGAAGATATACGTGCTCTCCGACGTCGAAATGTAACGGCCTACGCCTTTGATCGGCGTAGCTCTTCTGTCGGGATTGGGCAGCCTTTAAGTCCTCTTGTATCAACTGAACTCGGTCTTCGGCTTCATTGACAAGATCAATCCCAAACAGAACTCTTTCGCCGGACTCACACCAATTCAGTGGTGTGCGACACTTCCGACCATAGAGAGCTTCATACGGTTCCATTTTAATACTTGCTTGATAACCGTTGTTGTATGAAAACTCCGCCAGCGGTAGGTGATCGTCCCATTCCTACCGTGGTGGATGGCACACGCTCTCAACATATCCTCAAGTACTTGATTCACCCTCTCAGTTTGTCCATCGGTTTGAGGGTGATATGTGGAGCTCCTAATCAGCTTGGTGCCGAACGAGGCGTGCAGCTGCTCCCAAAAACGAGCAACAAACAGCGCACCTCGATCTGAAATGATGGTCTTCGGGACACCATGTGAGCATATAATTCTGGAGATGAATAACTCCGCATATTGCCTTGCTCGATAATGAGTGTTCACTGGTATGAAATGAGCTGATTTCGTCAACCGGTCGACGATCACCCATATCGAGTCATGCTTCTTGGATGTGAGCGGTAATCCGACGATGAAGTCCATACTCACATCCTCCCATTTCCACACCGGTATCTTCAAAGGTTGTAGCGGTCCGGCTTTCCGCATATTTATCATCCTTGACCCGTCTACACGTATCACACTCGGATACGTATTTAGCAATCTCCCTCTTCATCCTCGTCCACCAAAATTTCTGTTTCAAATCTTGGTACATCTTGTTACTTCCGGGATGAATGGAAAACTTAGACAGGTGGGCTTCATCCAAGATCTTCTTCCGGAGTTTCATATTGCGCGGTACCACTAAACGGTTGTTAAACCATATCGTACCGTTCTCATCCCTCCGGAAACATTTCACCTCTCCGTTGTCTAGTCTTCTCCGTATGTGAGACATACCTCTGTCTCTTCTTTGAGCCTCAACAATCTCTTCACGGATTGTTAGAATGAGCGCGAGATTATAAAGCGCGCCATACGGAATGACACGGAGGCTTGGCTCTTCATCTTCCAACTCAGCAGCTGCTAAGTTGTGAACGTGGGCTTTCCGACTAAGCGCGTCGGCAACCACGTTTGCTTTTCCCGGATGATAGTGGATCTCAATTTCATAATCTGGCTCTTATGGTCGGTGTAGAGGTGAACAAGATTACCCAGTAGGTAATGCCTCCACATCTTCAATGCCAACACCACTGCAGCAAGCTCAAGATCGTGAGTTGGATAATGCTGCTCGTGGTTTCGCAGTTGACGGGACCCATAGGCGACTACACGCCCTTCTTGCATCAGAATGCAGCCGAGACCAATGCCGGATGCATCACAGTATACATCAAATGGCTTCGTTGTGTCCGGCTGAGCAAGAACTTTGGTTTAGCAATCATTGAGAAGCTCGGAATAAACCTCCAATAATACCCCGCTAAACCTAGGAAAGTTTGGACCTCGTGGACTGATTTGGGAGATTCCCACATCAGCACTTGTTCAATCTTGCTGGGGTCCACGGCAATCCCTTCTGCTGAAATAATATGGCCAAGGAAAGGCACTTGATCAATCCAGAACTTGCACTTTCTGAACTTGGCATTTAACTGGTGCTCCTGCAACCGTTGTAGCACAATACGCAGATGTTCAGCGTGCTCTTCTTTAGATTTGGAGTAAACCAATATGTCGTCGATGAATACCACGACGAACTTGTCTAACTCTGGCATGAACACTGAATTCATCAAGTACATGAAGTGTGCCGGAGTGTTGGTTAACCCAAATGACATGACGAGGTACTCATAGAGTCCGTATCTCGTCGAGAAAGCTGTCCTCGGTATGTCCTCCGGTCGGATTTTGATTTGATGATATCCTGACCGAATATCCATCTTCGAAAATACCTTTGCACCCACAAGTTGATCGAACAGGATGTCGATGCGGGGCAAAGGATACTTGTTCTTGATCGTGACAGCATTTAGAGGACGGTAATCAACACATAGCCGTAGTGTTTCATCCTTCTTCTTAACGAACAGGGCAGAGCAACCCCAAGGTGAAGAACTTGGTCGTATGAAACTCTTGCTCATGAGTTCATTCAGTTGCTCTTTCAACTCCGCTAGCTCGTTAGGTGCCATCTTGTAAGGCCTTCGTGAGATAGGCGTCGTTCCCGGCGCCAGTTCAATCTTAAACTCGACGTCTCGTTCGGGCGGCATGCCCGGTAAGTCATCGGGAAATACGTCGGGATAATCACGTACCACCGGAATATTTTCAAGCTTCAGCGCTTCCGTGTGGTAGGCCTCTACCCTATCTGGATCTTCGCTGTCTAAAAACAGTGTGTGCTGTCCGTGAATCGGCGAGTCAATCTGTGACAGTCCAGTTACCGATATTGAGAACGGCACCATGACGATTTAACCAAGACATCCACAATATAATGTCTATCTTCTGCCTATCCAACATAATCAGCGATGTTGGGTATATTTTTCCGCCCAAACACAAAGCTGCTTGGGACACAATCTGATTGGCAGAGATGTTCCCTCCCGGTGAACGTATAAGAAAACTCGTTGTGGGAGTATTGGTGGATAATTTGTGCTGATCCACGCATGTTTTGCTGATAAAATTGTGGGTTGCACCTGAATCAAAAAGTACCAACACGGGCACGTCCTTGAGAGTAAACATGCCCGCTAACACCGGTGCTCCCTCTGGGACATCCTCAATAGCAAGATGTTGCACGCTCCCAGATTGCAATGCTGTTATATTGACTTGAGCAGGTGGCGGCATACCACCTGATGTGAAGGCTGTCTGGTGTTCAACAACTTCTCCCGGCATTCTTGCCTAAAATGCCCAGAACGGTGGCAATAAGAACATGGGGGTTTCCCCGGTTCTTCGTTGACTTGTGGTTGAGAAGTTGACGTACTTGGTTGCAGCAATGATGTGACAGGTGTCCTTCATTTCTGCGGCAAAGGTGTTGCTTCAAGATATGATTCTTGAGCAGGAAATCTGTACGGAGTTGATCTCACTGGCGTTTGCCATCTTTCATCGGATGGTGTGTGATACACCACGCGGTATTTACGAGGAACGACTGGTGTGTCTTCTTGCACATCCTCTCGGTCCCTCTTCTCTGCTTGACACTCAAGTGTCGCTTGTTCTTGCAGCAGAGCAGCACTGATCAACTCGGTGTAACTGCCTTGATTGAACAAAGCTAACTCCTCTTTTAGTATGGCACTCAAGCCATAGAAAAAGTAGTCACACCTTGCAGCTTCGCTCGTCGCATAAGCAGGAGCATATTGTGCCAGAAGGTTGAATCGTCTGACATAATCGAGGACACTCATGTCCCCCTGCTTCAGGTTCCTGAATTCTTGCTGTTGGGCCTTAATAAAACCCATAGGAATGTGACGAGCACGGAATGCTTCATGAAATTCCGTCCATTCCACTTGATGGCCTTCCGGAACGGTGGCGAGATAAGCAAACCACCAATTTCCGGTGGCTCCATGGAGCTGTTGAGCTGCAAATGATGTCTTCTGATATTCGTCGCACTCAAACACTCCAAACTTGGACTCCATAACTCGAAGCCACTGATCAGCTTCCACTGGTTCATTGGCTTCGGTGAAGATTGGCGGTTGTGTCGCCAAGAAATCCAAATAGGCGTTCCGAGGTGGAACGTCCTGTTGTGCACGCTGGAGTAAGCCCTGTTGTACCAAGGCTTGGAGTAGTCTTGTGTTCTCTTGACTTGACTCGACCATATGAGCCATGACATCCGCCCATACCGTTGATGGCGGTGCCCGTGGTGGAGTCGAGTCATCACCGTCTTGGCGAGAACTATCAACCCTACTCGGAGAATGAGTACGCACCATACTGCACAAAGATAATTTTTGAGGGGAGTCAAAACATGATGTCAGCAGTATGTGAAAGTATGTAAAACATGAACATGCTAAAACTTTATGAAAGCATAACAAAATTTCATGTTTACACATCTTTCTAAAGCCAACATATTCAGTCCCTCATTTGGTACAAAACAGACCTTTCAGTACTTAACCCAGAATTTAATCCAGTTACTAGCATTTTCATAACTCAAGTTGAATACCAAAGTTAAAGTTAACTTCAGTATCTTTCCGACAAGTACTCATATGCCTCTGGATCATTCCTTAACCAGAAGTTATGATCGTTCAAATTTGACAGAATTTCTGGATAAATTTTGCCAGCACCCCCTTTGTATGTGGCTGTTTTCATCACAGTGTTACATACAAACGGTGTTCAATTCTGAACAAACTATGAACTACAAAATTGTTGCAAGTTTCATAACCTTTCCAACGGTGTATCATATGACCCTTAGAAATTTTTCTACAGAATGTTATGGCTAATTTACAGAGACCTCCAGAGAAGTTTGTAGCTGCTCTGTTTTCTGGACAGTTTGCCTACATCTGGAGATTCAACCAAGTTGGCGTCTGATTTTGCTCTGGAGTTCTAGAGAAAAATTGTAGAGCACTTAAAAACCTTTCCATAACTGTATCAAAAACCTCCATTGGGTTATTCTAAACAGAGTTACGTTCTGTTTAAGTTAAGCAATATTTCTGCCACAACAGAGCACTCTGTCTTTGAGATCAAAAGAAGCCTAACAAGTCTCTTCTTTGAAACTTAGTTCAAATGAAGAGCTCAGTACTAATATGTGCTTTATCACATCCATTTTTTTGTTTTGAAGTTAGTCATGAATGATTTCTTCATAGGAAAGAATACTATCCAGTGTAGTACAGTGGCGATGCACCGTAAGACATATGACGGTACTACGTTGCCTCACCAAAGAAAAACCTAACCGGAATACACCGGCATGTACGTATCCTTAGGTGGCACTAAAACGGTCACTCGCAAACGTGTTCTACACGCACTAAGGTTTTCATGGTTAGCACCTACATAAGCCACACTCAATCATCAGGTTCGGCTGCACACCGAACCCGGTATCCATAACAGTTTGTACACCCGGCCGTCATCACTCGCCCAGGTGTTCTCAAGCCAAACACGCCTTGAGCTACGTGTTCACGTTACTGACCACGTGACGGGGTCTCCCAAATTGCACCACGCACGTCTGGGAATGGCGTTGCTCAAATACCCCAAACGACATGAAGAGTCGTAGAGGATACTAAAGCGAGTCGGATTACCTGCCACCCGTGAGGCTCCACCCTTAAGCTTGTGCGCACTGGTGGACAGCACATACGTGCACCCCCCAAGACATAAACCATCCCGAGATGCACGATTTTCCGACATAACAAATAAGTTAGCTTGCCACCTTCATAATATGCTAATAGTAGTCCTTATGTGGGCCTAGTACCGTTATCTCACCATATCCTAAGTTTTTGACATAATATGATGCTCAATCCGTGCTCTGTTCCCAACGCAGCTCTGATACCACGCTGAGACGGCCCCACGGGACCTCGTCGGGTGGTGCCGTGTTAGGCGGCACCCAACAGCACACGGGTTGCAGAAACACATCATATTACATAAATAGTTTAGCGGAAGCGTACAAGAATGTTTTACAAATAGTTATATCAGAGTAAACTACAGCGGAAGACTATCACTCTCACGACTTATATCTAAACTAGCAACAAAGAAACGGTCCAGCCCGCGGATGTTCTTACTAGCAACACGAAGACAATCTGCAGCGGTGAGGATGCTCTTTGAGTAAGCACTCGGAGGTTCCCGAGTCTCATCGGCACCCCTTCTCATAAGCATCGAGTCAATTACCTGCAAAACAACTCGGATAGCATCCGTGAGCATAACGCTCAGCAAGGCTTAACCGTCACCCTAAACATGAAACTCTAAGTGAGGTTATGAACCTAACATAGGATGGCATAAGCATAATTAAACTCGCCTAAAAGTGCATCCTTACTTTCAGGTATTAATTGCAGCATTTTAAGTAACCCTGGGCACGCCACATCGGGAGTCCACAATCAGACAATAAACGCTTTCCCCGGATGTAAATTGCTCATGGCATAAAAGAATCGAGTTTGCACTAGCCTATTCATCAAGCTTCAATACAAGGTTGTCGAAGTGTTCGGTCGACACATCCCTCGGGCCTGCACTGGGCAGCCCGCGGAGGTTCTTTTTTCGGTGGGGCTAGTCACTTATGGAGAGCTTGAGCGTATGGACGAATTAGGAAGAGCTTGACACGGCGAGTTTAACGTGGTTCAGGCCGCCGGAGCGTAAAACCCTACGTCCACGGCGAGCTATGGAGCTCGCTGTATTGCTTGCTGCTCAGAACCGGAGTCCTGAGCTTGGGGATGACTGATGTCTAGCGTATGAGTTGCGAGAGTGTGAACCCCTGCTAACATCGCCTACCCGAGCCTTTTATAACCCAAGACTCAGGTGGCTTACAAGGGGGGCCCAGGACCCGACAGGTGGTCCCGGGGAGATTGACTGTTATCTACCGTATCTGCAGTTATGCCGGTAGTTGTCTCTGGCAAAGGCTTCTGAGTCTTCGTCTTGCAGCCCTGCCCATGCCGCATGCTAGTCGTAGTGGTTGATGACGGCGGGGGCGGCATGGGATGTCTTGTCGCTGCTTTTATTGGCTGGCAGACTCTGACACTGCGCGCCAGTCTGTGATGCGACTGGGCGCAACGGCACCTGACAGAGGCGTACTCCGCGTCTCCGCGTCTTGGGAATACGTGGGCCTTGAATACCTTGTACGGGCAAGGTATGGGGCGTCTTTACGCCCGCTGCCTACCGCTCGGGGGCGGGCAGCGCCGTTCCGCTGGCCACGTGGCGGGCCCGGAGCCTTCCTCAGAGGAGAGGGGGGGTCCGGCCCCGCAGGACACGTGGAGCCTTCGGACCTCTCCCCTCGGAGGGGGAGGTCCGGCTTCTGTCGGCCACGTGGCGAGCCCGGAGCTCCTCTCTGAGGAAAGGGAGGTCCGGCCCCGCTGGACACGTGGCACCTTCGGACCTCCCTCCCGCGGAAGGGGAGGTCCGGCTTCTGCAGGCCACGTGGCGAGCCCGGAGCTCTCCTCTGAGGAGAGGGAGGTCCGGCCCCGCCGGACGTGTGGCGCCTTCGGAGCTCTCCCTGCGGAGAAGGGCGAGATCCTTAGGCATTTTCGCCTGTGCGCGGGGGTACCCCATATCGCAGGTACCGACAGTGGCCCCCGGGCCCATCTCGGGGGAGATAGCGAGCCCGAGGTGGGACCTCCGTCTCTTCTGATCCGCGCACTTTTTCTAAGTCCCGCATTGACCGCTGCCGGAGCACGAACAGTCGCGGGATCGTGGGAGCATGCGCCCACTTGATGGTTGCCTTTACTGCGGCGGTTCCCAAGGCTGCCATTCCTGTATGTCGCGGCGCTCTCTTCCGGAACCGCCGAAGCGCCTTGCCGGCTTGTCTTCTGGGGCGACTGACTCCTCGACCCACCGCTTCAGTTGGGCGGCTTGGGTCCACCTGTCATTGGCGCCCGGTCTTGGAGCCAACGCGGTCGCCGATGCGATGTACTCAAAGATTTTCGAATCACCTCGAATCGTTCCTGGAAAGTTTTAAAAGGGGATCTCACCCGCATCGCGGCTTCCCTTCGCATTTCCTAGCGCTCGTTCTTCCCTTGAACCCTTGCGCCTCGGCTTCCCTGTCCTTGTGCTCTCTTTCTCCATGGCTTCCAACTTGCTCCTGATGCGCCTCGTTCGTTCCTCCGAGCTTGGGCCAGTGCGCAGGCTGCTGGGCTGGCGCACAGAAGAACAGAAACACCGGCTTCGCCGGGGATCTCTCCCCCTGATCCTGGAAAAGGGGGAGATGGTCTTCTTCACTGCTTATGCTCTGGCGGGGTTCGTTCCGCCGATTTCTTCCTTCTTTGTCACACTGCTGGAGACATATGGGCTCCAGCTCCACCATCTTTCTCCCAACTCCTTCGCAATGGCTGCTGTCTTTGTCCACTTCTGCAAGATGTTTGTTGGGGTGCACGCTTCTGTGACGCTCTTCCGCTACTTCTTTGTGTTACGGACGACTGGGCGCGGCTCGAAGACTCAGATGGGGGCATACTACTTCCAGCATCGCTGCAAGGACCCAAAGGTCTCTGTGTACATTCTGCCCTTCACCGCATCAAGGTGGGAAAACTGGAGGGAGAGCTGGGTGGTAGTGCGGACCGACGAGCACGATCGCCTACAACTCCCGACCGCCAGTCCAACCACTGATCGTCGCTTCTGGGAGGAGATCCCTGAGCTGGAGCAGGAGTACGCCCCGGTCTTGGAGCGGATCCGGTTCTTGGCCAACGAGGGGCTGACGTCTCTGATGGTGCTGATGGACTTCATGTCGCGTCGTATTGCACCCTTGCAGCAGCGCAGTCGCCCAGCGTGGTACTATACTGGCGAGCAGGACTGTACCAGGCTGGAGAGGGGCCCCGGCTCTGACCCTTCCAACGAGGAGCTGAACGAGATGGTGGGCAAGGTGAGCGGCGACTACATTCCCAGTGGCGACCCCGCCCTTCCGCCCTCTGCCACCCCCCTCTTCTTGGAGCCACAGAAGGGGTCAGAGCTCCTGCGGAAGATGTCGAACCTTGACGACATCGGGATCACCGTCCGGCAGGTCGGGGATGCCTTCCGGGGTATTACAATTCCAGGAACCGAGCGCCCGGGAACCGAGCGCTCCGGATCAGGGCATGAGGCGTCTGCTGCTGTCAAACCCTTCCCAAGAGCCGACGGAACTCATGCCGCCGACAGAGGGAAGGGGAAGGAGCTGGCCCCCGGGCATCCAGAGAAGAAACGCGCCCGGTCTCCTCCGAGGGCGCCGCCTGCGCCCAGTCAGGGTGCTGGAGCAACCTTGCACCCATCTCCCGGGGGTGCTGGTCCATCGGATGGCGACCCGAAGAGGCCCCCGGTACAGTTACAGCCCAGAGGCCGGTGCTGCAAGCCCGTTGGAGCGCTCATGCCGCCCAGTAAGTGTTGCTCCTTCTGGCTTGTGGGGGCAGTGTTCTCGTCTCCTCTCTTAGCCTGAGAGCTTTCTCTTCTTGCAGGGACCGGCCAGCTGCCGGGGGCGGGCCTCTTACCCGGCCGCCTTCAACCGACGGAGGCTCCGCGCCTCAGCGTCTGGGAACCGTGGTGGCTCCCATGGTCCCCAAATCGGCGGGGGCTTCCTCTGTGCCGGCGAGTTCACCCTCCGTGGTGGCCGCATCCGCTCCTATCCGCCCTCCTTCACCAGCCCAGAAGTCCGGTCCTGAGACTGGGAGGGCCGCTGTAGGTGAGCCTGCTGGCCCCCTGGCATCCTTAGGACAGCGCCCCACTCTGGTTGCTGAGGCACCGGCGTCTCCGCCGGTATTAGACTCGACAGGGGGGGCAGGGGCGTGACTCCTGTCCCCTCTGTCCCGGCGCCCGTGTGGGATGCCCTAGGGCGTGTCCAGACCAGCGCCCGGCAGCTCCAATCTGCCTTTGAGCAGGAGCGGGGGCGCTGGCCGGCGAGAGGGAACGCCTTCTCAGCTGGCAGCAGCGGGCCCAGGAGGCTAAGGCGGACCTTGACTCGAGGCAGTCAAGGCTTGAGGCCATGAGTGCTCTGCTTGACACTCAGAAGAAGGCCATTAGCCACTTGGAGTCAGAGACCCGGCGGCTCCGTGCCTCCTACCGCGAGGCTCTGGCCCACGTCGAAGCCAAAGCCGAGGAGCGTTCCGCCGCCGCGGAGGAGTTGCGGCTGCAGGTAGCTCGTCGAGAGTGCGCCGTCGCTGATCGGGAACGCGCTGCAGCGGCCGAGGAGGAGAAGACCACCGCCCGGCTGAGAGCCAAAGTGGGGGAGCTAAGGGCTCGGACCGAGGAGCTGGAGCTCCGTGAGTCGGCTGTTGCCGCGAGGGAGGAGCAGTTCTCCCAGGATCGCCAGGCGGTGATGGATCGCGAGCTGGCGGCTCGCCAAGAGGTAGAGAAGCTCCAGTCCTTGCGGTCTGCCGAGGCCCAGGAAGTCTGGGGCTTTATTGCCAAGGCGGGGTCCTCCTTGGCTCCTCTTTGTTTCAGCCCTTTGCAGATGGAGGCTCCGGCGCGGCCGATGTCCGAAGCGATCCCGGCACTTGAGTCCATCGGCGACGAGCTGGGTCAGCTCGAAGCGGTGATCGCCGACGAGCTTGAAGTGGAAGGTCGGGGCCTTGCGAAGGAGGTCGCTATGCACGTACTGGCGTGCTTCCGGAGCCAAGACCCTTTCTTTTCTATGGGGCCAGTCCGTCTAGGACCCGTTGCCAATCGGGAGGAAGCTGCCAGGGCCGAGGTCGAGGACGTGGCTGCCCTCGTGGCCTCTACGTTTCATCGGGAGTCTGCGGACTCTTAGGCATCTGCCCCCGTGGCCACAAGACCCTGTACTTCCTTTTTTATTTTTGTTGAGTCTGTAGCCCAGCTCGTGGAGCCTTTGTATGAACAGACTCCTGTTTCTTCCTGTGTCTGCATGTCCTAGTCTTCTTCCTGGTTTTTCCTGGCCGAGTCCTTAGCTCCGCAAGGTACTCGGAGGCCTTGACCAATCTCGAAGCTCTGCATAGACACCTTCTCCGGGTCCTCACTGTATACTAAGGGCCCTGGAGGTCTCCAGGACCCGCCTCACGAGAATGGAGGGGGGGGGGGTCCGGGTCTATTGGCCACGTGGCGGGCCTGGAGCTCCCCTCTGAGGGGAGGTCCGGACTTGCGGGGCACGTGGAGTCCTCGGACCTCTCCCCGCGGAGGGGGGAGGTCCGGCTTCCGTAGGCCACATGGCGGGCCCGGAGCTCCCCCTCAAGGAGGTGGATGGTCTGGCCCCGCTGGACACGTGGGACCTTCGGGCCTTGCCCCTGCGGAAGCGGTGAGGTCTAGTTCTTTGATCTTACCTTGGGGTTTCGTACTTGCGTGATCCCGTAGCGGCCCCCTGGTAGGTGCCTACCATATTCCTGCGGGGAGCTGAGGCCGAGAGGTCCGGCACACAAGTAAGGGAAACGTAATTCTCCTTGGGGGCTCCCCCTCCTCTATCTCATAGTCTTATTTGGCTTACGGTCCCCGTCCACTTATACGGTGCTTGGGAACTACCGTGCGCGAAGTGCCGGGGGCTCGGGGCCCCCCTGGCCATCGGACGGTACCCCCAACGCAACCGCCTTTGGTAGGGCAGCAAATGCCGACTAAAGGTGAGAATGAGAAGAGGGAGCACGCGCTAGTAGTGCAGTCATAAAAATTTAATAAGTAAATTAAATGAGCACCAAAGAAGAGCAACGTAGGACAGGTTTCTTTTCATATAAATTTCCATAGGAGGAAGGCAGGCTGAGTATGGAGGCCACGACCCGCCTCAAGGGAAGCAAGACTCTACGCGCTTGGGGTCGGAACCAGGCGAAGCTGAACGTAGTCCTGGACCGTCCCCTGAGGCTTAGCTGCTCCGAGCACTGTTCCTGGACTTTATGGAATTTATTATAAAAAGAAGAGTCTGTCCTATTGTTGCTCTAGGGGTAGAACTTACGGAGGTGTTCTGTGTTCCGAGGGCTCGGGAGCGGGTCCCCATCCTCGGTTCTGGGGAATGGTCCCAGGTCCCAGGATGTCCAGCCCCCGTACGGCAAATGGCCATGTGGGCTGGATCATCTGTACCGTCCAAGCCGGTGTATGGATCTGCTTGGCGTGGAACAGGCACGCCTTGCAGTTCTCGACTAGCTTGACGGCATCCTGTAGTGTTGTCGGCTAGTAGAAGCCATGCCGAAAGGCTTTACCGACAAGCGTGCGTGAGGAAGAGTGACTCCCACATTCGCCTCCATGGATCTCAGCGAGCAAGTCGCAGCCATCCCCCTGGGTTATGCACCGCAATAGGACGCGGTTGGCGCCGCGTCGGTAGAGATCCCCTTCTACCATCACGTGTCTCTTAGCCATACGCACGATCCGTTCAGCGGATACACGTTCATCAGGGAGGATATTGTCTTTCAAGTAGTCCCGGATCTCCGTGATCCATGCATCGGGTCTGACTTGAGCATCTGGATCTTGAGCGCGGGGTTGCATGGAGTCCCCAGTGACGCTTATGATCCTTGGCGGCGTCCATGGCCGCCGGGACCGCCAGCTTTGAGGTGCTGGTCTAGCCCCCTTCGCCCGGCTTGGCGGGCCGGGCTAAGGGTCGCGGCAACGTCCTCTCGAAGCCCCCTTCGGGCACAGGGGCTCCGGTGGGGGTCTTCGTTGAGAGGTCGTCAGCTGCGGCCTTGCTAGCGCGCGGTACGTGGCGCAGGTCCAAGGCAAGGAAGTCTGTCTCCACCATCTTGCTTGATAACTAGCTGGGAGTCGCCCTGTGCCAACGACTGGCGAGTGCCTAGAGACAGGGCTGTCTTTAGGCCAAGGATGAGTGCTTCATACTCTGCCATGTTGTTGGTTTCCTTGGAATTGAGACGCACCATATACCCAGACTGCTCCCCCGATGGCATGAGGAACAGTACGCTAGCACCGGCCCCCTGCTTTCACAAGGAGCCGTCGAAGAAGAGCGTCCAGTAAGGCCCGGTGAAGGCCAGAGCTCAGGGTCCTGGTTCACCGTCTTCATGGCCCCCTGGATCAGCCTGCGTTGGCGTCCACTTCAGCCACAAAGTCAGCTAGTGCTTGGCTGTTGCCTGCGTGAAGAGGAAGGAAGCCTAGCTCAAACTCCAGTAGCTCCGCTGCCCATTTGGCGGCATCGTCCGTCGCGTGGGGGCTGTGGAGGATAGCCTTCAGCCCGGGGAGGCCGCCGGGAGCTGATACTCAGAGGTCCCCAGGCTGTCTTGGACCTCCGGGAGGTCCCGCTGATTTCCTGGGAGCTCCGTGGGGTCCCGTTGGACGTCCGGGAGGTTCTGTTGGGCCTCCGAGGGGGGGGGGGGTCCCGTTGCACCTCCGGGAGATCCTGCTGGTCCTCCGGGAGGTTGTGTCGGGGGTCCGGGGTCCGTTTTGGACCTCCGGGGGGTTGCCTCGGAGACCCGGGGGGTCGTCTCGGACCTCCGGGGTTTCCTGGCGCTTGTTTCCCGATACCGAAGCAGGTTGCGGTGATGAGGGGTCCGGCCGCTCTGCGGCGAGGACCATACTCACCACTGCAGCCGTCGCCGCGATGTAGAGCAATAGATGCTCTTCGGACTCGGGGGCTACCATTACGGGTAGGGTCATCAGGAGCTGGTTCAGCTCCTGGGGAGCTTCCTCCGCTTCGTCGGTCCAAGCGAATGGGCCGGATTTGCGTAGGAGCTTAGAGAAGTGGAGCGTTCGCTTTGATAACCTCGGTATAAACCGACTCAGCGCAGCTAGGCATCCCGCGAATTTCTGGACTTTTTTGATGCGGGCGGGGGGCCGCCTCGAGCCGATGGCTTTGACCTTCTCTGGGTTAGCCTCAGTTCCTCGGCGTGAGGCCAGGAATTCTAAGGGTTTTCCAGAGGATACACCGATCTCACACTTGTCGAAAGGACGAAGACTAAGGCCAGGTTATCTAGTAGGGATGAACTCTGCCTGACCTTAACAACAATGTCTTCGACACACACCTCAACTGAGTCCCTCATTAGCTCTCCTAAGGTCTTGTGCATTGCACGTACGAAGGTAGGGAGAGCATTCCTTAGGCCATAAGGCATAGAGGCATAACAGTACAGACCGACTACTGTGGTGTGTCGAAGTGTTCAGTCGACACTTCCCCCGGGCCTGCACTGGGCAGCCCGCTGAGGTTCTTTTTTCGGTGGGGCTAGTCTCTAGCGGAGAGCTTGCGCAGATGGACGAGTTAGTAAGAGCTTGACACGACGAGTTTTACGTGGTTCAGGCCGCCGGAGCGTAAAACCCTACGTCCACGGCGAGCTATGGAGCTCGCTGTATTGCTTGCTGCTCAGGCTCGGAGGCCTGAGCTTGGGGGTGAGTTACAGCTTGAGAGTGTATGGCTAGCGTATGAGTTGCAAAGTGCGAACCCTTGCTATCGACGCCTACCCGAGCCTTTTATAGTCCAAGACTCGGGCGGCTTACAAGGGGAGCCGGGACCCGACAGGTGGTCCCGGGAAGATTGTCTATTATCTACCGTATCTGCAGTTATGCCGGTTGTTGTCTCTGGTCGAAGGCTTCTGAGTCTTCGTCTTGCCGCCCTGCCCATGCCGCATGCTAGTCGTAGTGGTTGATGACGGCGCATGCGGCATGGGATGTCTTGTCGTGGTGTTTATTGGCTGGTAGGTTCTGACACCGCGCGCCAGTCTGTGATGCGACTGGGCGCAACGGCACCTGACAGAAGCGTGCTCCGCGTCTCCGCGTCTTCGGAAGACGCGGGC
Source organism: Neostapfia colusana (assembly GCA_030760725.1). Lineage (NCBI taxonomy): Eukaryota > Viridiplantae > Streptophyta > Magnoliopsida > Poales > Poaceae > Neostapfia > Neostapfia colusana. The sequence goes on along the minus strand of JASWHV010000001.1, from coordinate 131,024,861 downwards.
CTTGAATACCTTGTACGGGGAAGGTATGGGGCGCCTTTACGCCCGCTGCCTACCGCTCGGGGGCAGGCAACACCGTTCTTCTGGCCACGTGACGGGTCCGGAGCCCTTCTCTGAGGAGAGAAGGTTCCAGCTTGCGGGGCACGTGGAGCCTCCGGACCTCTCCCCGCGGAGGGGGAAGGCCTGGCTTCTGTCGGCTACGTGGCGGGCCCGGAGCTCTCCTCTGAGGAGAGGGAGGTCCGGCCCCGCTGGACACGTGGCGCCTTCGGACCTCTCTCCCGCGGAGGGGGAGGTCAGGCTCCTGTATGCCACGTGGCGGGCCCGGAGCTCTCCTCTGAGGAGAGGGAGGTCCGGCCCCGCCGGACGTGTGGCGCCTTCGGAGCTCTCTCCCGCGGAGGGGGAGGTCCGGCTTCTGCATGCCACGTGGCGGGCCCGGAGCTCTCCTCTGGGGAGAGGGAGGTCCGGCCCCGCCGGACGCGTGGCGCCTTCGGAGCTCTCCCTGCGGAGAAGGGCGAGTTCCTTAGGCATTTTACCCTGTGCGCGGGGGTACCCCATATCTCAGGTACCGACAGTGGCCCCCGGGCCCATCTCGGGGGAGGTAGCGAGCCCGAGGTGGGACCTCCGTCTCTTTCAACCCGCGCACTTTCTCTAAGTCCCGAATTGACCGCTGCCGGAGCACGAACGGCCACGGGATCGTGGGAGCGTGCGCTCAATTGATGGTTGCTTTTACTGCGGCGGTTCCCAAGACTGCCACTTCTGTACGTTGCGGCACTTTCTTCGGGAACTGCCGAAGTGCCTTGCCAGTTCGCCTTCCGGGGCGTCTGACTCCTTGACCCACCGCTTCAGTTGGGTGGCTCAGGTCCACCTTTCATCGGCACCCGGTCTCGGAGCCAACGAGGTCGCCGACACGATGTTTCCGGAGGTTTTCGAATTACCTCGAACCATCCCCGGAAAGTTTTAAAAGGGGATCTCACCCACATCGCGGCTTCCCTTCGCATTGCGCTCGTACTTCCCTTGAACTCTTGCGCCCCGGCTCTCCTGCCCTTGCGCCCTCTTTCGCCATGGCTTCCAACTTGCTCCCGACGCGCCTCGTCCGCTCTTCCGAGCTCGGGCCAGTGCGCAGGCTGCTGGGCTGGCGCTCAGAAGAGCAGAAACATCGGCTTCGCCGAGGATCTCTCCCCCTGGTCCTGGAAAAGGGGGAGATAGTCTTCTTCACCGCTTATGCTCTGGCGGGGTTCGTTCCGCCGATTTCTTCCTTCTTTGTCACCCGGCTGGAGACATATGGTCTCCAGCTCCACCATCTTTCCCCCAATTCCTTCGCAATGGCTGCTGTTTTTGTCCACTTCTGTGAGATGTTCGTGGGGGTGCACGCCTCCGTGACGCTCTTCCGCCACTTCTTTGTGCTGCGGACGACTGGGCGCGGCTCAAAGACTCAGATGGGGGCATACTACTTCCAGCATCGCTGCAAAGACCCCAAGGTCTCCGGATACCTCCTTCCCTTCAGCGCATCAAGGTGGGAAAACTGGAGGGAGAGCTGGGTGGTAGTGCAGACCGACGAGCACGATCGCCTACAACTCCCAACCGCCAGCCCAACCACCGATCGCCGCTTCTGGGAGGAGATCCCTGAGCTGGAGCAGGAGTACACCCCGGTCTTGGAGCGGATCCGGTTCTTGGCCAACGAGGGGCTGACGTCTCTAATGGTGCTGATGGACTTTGTGTCGCGCCGTATTGCTCCCTTGCAGCAGCGTAGCCGCCCAGCGTGGTACTACACCGGCGAGCAGGACTGTACCAGGCTGGAGAGAGGCCCCGGCTCTGACCCTTCCGACGAGGAGCTGAACGAGATGGTGAGCAAGGTGAGCGGTGACTACATTCCCTGTGGCGACCCCGCTCTTCCGCCCTCTGCCACCCCCCTCTTCTTGGAGCCTCAGAGGAGGTCAGAGCTCCTGCGGAAGATGCCGAACCTTGATGATATCGGGATCGCCGTCCGGCAGGTCGGGGATGCCTTCCGGGGTATCACCATTCCAGGAACCGAGCACCCCGGGTCAGGGCATGAGGCATCCGCTGCTGTCAAACCCTCCCCCAGAGCCGGCGGAGCCCAAGCCGCCGACAAAGGGAAAGGAAAAGAGCCGGCCCCCGGGCATCTAGAGAAGAAACGCGCCCGGTCTCCTCCGAGGGTGCCGTCTGTGCCGAGTCAGGGTGCCAGAGCTACTTTGCTCCCATCTCCCAGAGGTGCTGGTCCATCGGGTGGCGACCCGAAGAAGTCCCGAGTGTCCCTCCCCGGCGGGTCTCTCCCCAGACAGCAGCCGTCCGAATCAGCCCAAGTACCTCGCCATCCTTCCTCAAGCGGAGGGGCTCCCAGGACGGATGTCGGTGAGGCGACGCCGGCGAGTGCGCCGGAGATCCAGGCATCGCATTCCGCGACCGTTCCAGCCGCTGGTCCCGGCGGTTCAGCTATAGCCCAGAGGCCAGTGCTGCAAGCTTGCTGGAGCGCTCATGCCGCTCAGTAAGTGTTATTCTTTCTGGCTTATAGGAGTAGAGCTCTTGCCTCTTCTCTTATTCTGAGGGCTTCTTCTTCTTGCAGGGACCGACCGGCTGCCAGGGGCGGGCCTCTTATCCGGCCGCCTTCAACCAGCGGAAGCTCCGCGCCTCCACACCTGGGGACCGTGGCGGCTCCCATGGCTCCCAAATCGACGGGGGCACCCTCTGCACCAGCGGGTTCATCTTCCGCGGTGGCCGCATCTGCTCCTACCCGCCCTCCTTCACCAGTCCAGAAGCCAGGTCTTGAGACCGGGAGGGCTGCTGTAGGTGCGCCTGCTGGCCCCGTGGCCTGCTTAGGACAGCACCCCACCGTGGCTGCTGAGGCGCCGGCGCCCCCGCCGGTCTTAGACTCGTCAGGGGGGTCCAGCGGCGCAACTCCTATCCCCCCTGCTCCGGCGCCCGTGTTGGACGCCCTGGGGCGTGTCCAGAATAGCGCCCGGCAGCTCCAATCTGCCTTTGAGCAGGAGCGGAAGGCATTGGCCGGCGAGAAGGAACGCCTTCTCAGCTGGCAGCAGCGGGCCCAGGCAGACCTTGACTCAAGGCAGTCAAGGCTTGAGGCCATGAGTGCGCTGCTTGGCACTCAGAAGAAAGCCATTAGCCGCTTGGAGTCAGAGGCCCAGCGGGTTCGTGCCACCTACCGCGAGGCTCTGGCCCAAGCTGAAGCCAAAGCCAAGGAGTGTTCCGCCGCTGCGGAGGAGTTGCAGCTGCAGGTAGCCCGTCGGGAGCACGCCGTCGCTGATCGAGAACGCGCCGCTGCGGCCGAGGAGGAGAAGACCACCGCCCGGCTGAGGGCCAAGGTGGAGGAGCTAAGGGCTCGGTCCGAGGAGCTGGAGCTCCGTGAGTCGGCTGTCGCCGCGAGGGAGGAGCAGTTATCCAAGGAGCGTCAGGCGGCGATGGACCGCGAGCTAGCGGCTCGCCAAGAGCTAGAGAGGCTCCAGTCCTTGCGGACTGCCGAGGCCCAGGCGGTCTGGTGCTTCATTGCCAAGGCGGGATCCGCCTTGGCCCCTCTTGCTTTCAGCCCTGTGCAGGTGGAGACCCCAGCGCGGCCGATGTCCGAAGCGGCCCCGGCCCTTGAGTCTCTCGGCGACGAGCTAGGTCGGCTCGAATCAGTGATCTCCGACGAGCTGGAAGCGGAAGGTCAGGGCCTCGCGAAGGAGGTTGCTATGCACGTTCTGTCGTGCTTCGTTAGCCGAGACCCTTCCTTTTCTCTGGGGCCGGTTCGTCTAGGACCTGTCGCCGATCGGGAGGAAGCTGCCAGGGCCGAAGTCGAGGACTTAGCTGCCCTCGTGGCCTCTAGGTTTCATCGGGAGTCCGGGGACCCCTAGGCATCTGCCCTCGTGTCCACAAGGCCCTGTACTTCCTCTTTTATTTTTGTTGAATCTGTAGCCCAGCTCGTGGAGCCTTCGTATGAACAGACTCCTGTTTCTTTCTGTGTCTGCATGTCCTAGTCTTCTTCTTGGCTTTTCCTGACCGAGTCCTTAGCTCCGCAAGGACTCGGAGGCCTTGACCAATCTCGAAGCTCTGCATAGACACCTTCTCCGGGTCCTCACTGTATACTAAGGGTTCCGGAGGTCTCCAGGACCCGTCTCACGAGATCGGAGGGGGGTCCGGGCCTGTTGGTCACGTGGCGGGCCCGGAGCTCCCGGCTGAGGGGAGGTCCGGGCTTGCAGGGCACGTGGAGTCCTCGGGCCTCTCCCCGCAGAGGGGGGAGGTCCGGCTTCTGTAGACCACGCGGCGGTCCCGGGGCTCCCCTCAAGGAGGTGGGAGGTCTGGCCCTGCTGGACACGTGGGGCCTTCGGGCCCCGCCCCTGTGAGGTCTAGCTCTTTGATCTTACCTTGGGGTTTTTGGCTTTGCGCGATCCCGTAGCGGCCCCCTGGTAGGTGCGTCCTATTGGATGGATGCGCCTACCATACTCCTGCGGGGAGCTGAGGCTGAGAGGTCCTGCACACAAGTAAGGAAAAAGTAATTCTCCTTGGGGGCTCCCCCCTCTATCTCTTAGTCTTATCTGGCTTACGGTCCCCGTCCACTTATATGGTGCTTGTGAACTACCGTGCGCGAAGTGCCGGGGGCTTGGGGCCCCCTGGCTTTCGGCCGATACCTCCCGCGCAACCGCCTTTGGCAGGGCAGCAAATTCCGACTAAAGATGAGAATGAGAAGAGGGAGTTGAACGCATAGTGAGCACGCGTTAGTAGGGTAATCATAAAAATTTAATAAGCAAATTAAATGAGTACCAAAGAAGAGCAACGTAGGACAGGTTTCTTTTCATATAAATTTCCATATGGGGGAAGGCAGGCCGAATAGGTAGGCCACGACCCACCTCAAGGGAAGCAAGACTCTACGCGCTTGGGGTCGGAACCAGGCAAAGCTGAACGTAGTCCTGGACCGTCCCCTGAGGCTTAGCTGCTCCAAGCCCTGTTCTTGGACTTTTATGGAATTTATTATAAAAAGAAGGGTCTGTCCTATTGTTGCTCTAGGGGTAGAACTTACAGCGGTGTTCCGTGTTCCGAAGGTTCGGGAGCGGGTCCCCGTCCTCGGTTCTGGGGAATGGTCCCAGGCCCGGGATGTCCAGTCCCAGTATGGCAAATGGCCATATGGGCTGGATCATCTGTACCGTCCAAGCCGGTGTATGGATCTGCTTGGCGCGGAACAGGCACGCCTAGCAGCTCTCGACCAGCTCGACGGCATCCTGGAGTGTTGCCGGCTAGTAGAAGCCATGCCGAAAGGCTTTACCGACAAGCGTGCGTGAGGAAGAGTGACTCCCACATTCGCCTCCATGGATCTCAGCGAACAAGTCGCAGCTTTCCCCCTGGGTTATGCACCGCAATAGGATGTGGTTGGCGCCACGTCGGTAGAGATCCCCCTCCACCGCCATGTGTCTCTTAGCCATACGCACAATCCGTTCAGCGGATACACGTTCATCAGGGAGGATATTGTCTTTCAAGTAGTCCCGGACCTCCGTGATCCATGCATCGGGTCTGACTTGAGCATCTGGATCTTGAGCGCTGGGTTGCACGGAGTCCCCAGTGACGCTTATGATCCTTGGCAGCGTCCATGGCCGCCGGGACCGCCAGCTTCGAGGTGCTGGTCTAGCCCCCTTCGCCCGGCTCGGCGGGCCGGGCTGTGGGCCGCGGCAACGTCCTCTCGAGGCCCCCTTCAGGCACAGTGGCTCCGGTGGGGGTCTTCGTTGAAAGGTCGTCAGCTGCGGCCTTGCTAGCGCGCGGTACGTGGTGCAGGTCCAAGGCGAGGAGGTCTGTCTCCACCATCTTGGTTGATAACCAGACTGGGAGTTGCCCTGAGCCAACGACTAGCAAGGAGGATGAGCACTTCATACTTTGCTATGTTGTTGGCTGCCTTGGAATTGAAACGCACCACATACCCAGACTGCCCCCCCCCCCCCCCCCCCCCCCGATGGCGTGAGGAACAGTACGCTAGCACCGGCCCCCCTGCTTTCGCAAGGAGCCATCGACGAGCAGCACTTGGCAAGGCCTGGTGAAGGCCAGGGCTCAGGGTCCTGGTCCCCCGTCTTCGTGGCCCCCTGAGCATGCGTCTACTTCAGCCACAAGTCAGCTAGTGCTCGGCTGATGTCTGCATGATGGGAAAGGGAGCCTAGGTCAAACTTCAGTAGCTCCCCCGATGTGTCGAAGTGTTCAGTCGACACTTCCCCCGGGCCTGCACTGGGCAACCCGCGGATGTTCTTTTTTCGGTGGGGCTAGTCTCTAGCGGAGAGCTTGCGCAGATGGACGAGTTAGTAAGAGCTTGACACGGCGAGTTTTACGTGGTTCAGGCCTCCGGAGCGTAAAACCCTACGTCCACGGCGAGCTATGGAGCTCGCTGTATTGCTTGCTGCTCAGGCTCGGAGGCCTGAGCTTGGGGGTGAGTTACAGCTTGAGAGTGTATGGCTAGCGTATGAGTTGCAAAGTGCGAACCCTTGCTATCGACGCCTACCCGAGCCTTTTATAGTCCAAGACTCGGGCGACTTACAAGGGGAGCCAGGACCCGACAGGTGGTCCCAGGAAGATTGTCTATTATCTACCGTATCTGCAGTTATGCCGGTAGTTGTCTCTGGTCGAAGGCTTCTGAGTCTTCGTCTTGCCGCCCTGCCCATGCCGCATTCTAGTCGTAGTGGTTGATGACGGCGCAGGCGGCATGGGATGTCTTGTCGCGGTGTTTATTGGCTGGCAGGTTCTGACACCGCACGCCAGTCTGTGATGCGACTGGGCGCAACGGCACCTGACAGAAGCGTGCTCCGCGTCTCCGCGTCTTGGGAAGACGCGGGCCTTGAATACCTTGTACGGGCAAGGTATGGGGCGCCTTTACGCCCGCTGCCTACCGCTCGGGGGCAGGCAGCACAGTTCTTCTGGCCACGTGACGGGTCCGGAGCCCTTCTCTGAGGAGAGAAGGGTCCGGCTTGTGGGGCACGTGGAGCCTCAGGACCTCTCCCCGCGGAGGGGGAAGGCCTGGCTTCTGTCGGCTACGTGGCGGGCCTGGAGCTCTCCTCTGAGGAGAGGGAGGTCCGGCCCCGCTGGACACGTGGCGCCTTCGGACCTCTCTCCCGCGGAGGGGGAGGTCCGGCTCCTGTATGCCACGTGGCGGGCCCGGAGCTCTCCTCTGAGGAGAGGGAGGTCCGGCCCCGCCGGACGTGTGGCGCCTTCGGAGCTCTCTCCCGCGGGGGGGGGGGGGGGGGGGGGGAGGTCCGGCTTCTGCATGCCACGTGGCGGGCCCGGAGCTCTCCTCTGGGGAGAGGGAGGTCCGGCTCCGCCGGACGCGTGGCGCCTTCGGAGCTCTCCCTGCGGAGAAGGGCGAGTTCCTTAGGCATTTTACCCTATGCGCGGGGGTACCCCATATCTCAGGTACTGACAGTGGTGAAGGAGGTGTGCTCTTCATCTTCTCTAGTCATAGGGGTCTGGTGGAAACCCGAGTAAGCATCTAGGAAGCACAGTATATCGCAGCCTGACGTCGAGTCTACTATTTGATCTATCATAGGGAGAGAAAATAGATCTTTAGGACATGCCTTATTGAGACTGGTGTCGTCGATGCACTTCCGGAGCTTCCCGCCGACCTTTGGGACAACAACAGGGTTCGCCAAGCACCGGGGGTGGCGGACTTTCCGTATGGAGCCAGCGCCCAGCAGCTTCTTGGTTTCTTCTCGGATGGGGCTTTACTGCCCGGTGGACTGCTTGAGGGGCTTCTGTTGGACTGGCCGGGCGTCTGGGAAGACCTTTAGATAGTGCCCAATCACCTCCCTAGGGATCTCTGGCATCTGCGACGGCTGTCATGCAACACATCAGCATTGTGCCGGAGGGAGGTAACGGGCGCGCATTCCTATTTGCTATCCAGGCCCCCGGCTACCCGGGTGGTCTGGGTGGCATCGACGCTGATTCGGACGAGCTTCAAGGGGACGTCATCCTCGTCTAGGGGTTGCACATGGGGTGCTTTGGTAGAGGCACGGTGGCGCGCACTTGGGTGGAGCCGGTTTGGTTCTGCACTGCCTGGGGTTGGTGCTTTAGCTGCTGTAAGCGCCTGGAGCTTTTCCAAGGCTAACACTGTGGCAGTACGGTCTCCACAAACCTTGAGGACGCCTGTTGGTGTAGGCATCTTCAAGACAAGGTAGCCGTAGTGGGCTACTGCCATGAATCGGTACAGGGCTGGCCTGCCAATTATGGCATTGAACGGGAGGTCGATCTCGGCCACGTCGAACAGAATGTACTCTGTCCGATAGCTGTCCGGTGCCCCAAAAGTCACCGGGAGGCTGATGTGGCTGTAGGGAACAACCTGTCCCGGCCCTACCCCTGAGAACAGGCTCGATGGGGTGAGCTTGGCCATCGGGATCTGCAGCTTCTGGAAGGCTGCGCGACTGATGAGGTTCAGTCCAGCCCCGCCATCCACCAAAACATGGTACATCTTCACGTTGGCGATGGTGGGGGCCACCACGAGCGGTAGTTGGCCGGCCCCAGCCATGTTCCTGGGGCAGTCGGTGGCATCGATGCTGATGGGGGTTCCCATCCACCTGAGGTGCGGTGCTGCACTCGGGAGGGGAGCCACCGACGCTACCGCTCGGCGCAAGGCCTTAGCCGCGCTTCGGGACGGGGGGTCAGCGGACCCGCCGAAGATGACGTAGAGCATCTTCCGGTGCTCGTCATCACTGGAGCTGGAGCTCTCATGATTGCGCACTGCCTTCACGGCGCGCTGAAGCTCCTGGGACTCCACCTGGCGGTCGATGCCGTCTGTGGCATCGACCTTCTGCTTGCCCTCCCTTTGACGGTAGGGTGGGGCATCAGTTAGGAGCTGCGTCCCTTTCCGGAAGCGCTCCGCGAGCTTCTGGATTTCCGTGGCTGGCGGCTTTATCTTGCCTCTGCCCCTGTTCTTGATCTTGCTGCCGCTTCCATAGGAAGCGGCGCCAGATCCCGGCTGACCCTCTGGCTCGGAGGCTGGCAGTGAGTGCCAACTCCGCCCTTCGGCTGCTCTGGCACACTTGTCCGCCAGGCTGAAGAGCTCCGAGACGTCGCGGACCTCCCTAGTCGCGAGCTTCTCGAGCATCTTCTTGTCCCGAACGCCTTGTCGGAACGCCACTACCACAGAAGCGTTCTGGATGTGTGGGATGGTGTTCCGCACCTGGGAGAACCACTGGATGAAGGAGCGCAGCGACTCCCCTGGTTGTTGCTGGATGGCGTGGAGGTCGAGCTCCGTGCCAGGCCGGGTGTAGGAACTGCCGAAGTTGGCGACGAACTGCCGGCAGAGCTCTCCCCAGGAGGTTATGGAATCCTGGGGTAGGTTCATGAGCCAAGACCGGGCTGGGCCGGTCAAGGCGACGGGGAAATAGTTGGCCATGACAGCCTCATCCCCTCATGCGGCAAGTACGGCGGTGGAGTAGATCTGGAGGAACTCCGCCGGGTTAATGCTGCCGTCGTACTTTTCGGGCAGGTGCGGGCGAAACTTGCGCGGCCACCTCGCGAAGCGAAGGTGGGGTGCAAGGGCCGCACATCCTGCTTCTGTTGCCGCAGGTATTGGTGCCGCGAACGCTTGGTTCACACCTGGCACTGTGTACCCCGGTATGGGCAAGGCTGCGCCATAGACCGGGGACGCCGTTTGCAGGGCATATGGTTGTGGCATATGCTGTGCGGCGTACGCCTGGGGCAGAGCTCGCGTGGCGAAGATCTGCCCTTCAGGCTGGGTTGAGGCTGACGTCATGCTGTCGCCCGCCTCTTGGATGCGACGCCTCTCTCGACGTCGCTCGAGGAACACTCGAGCATCTTGGCCCAAGTGGCATCGCTCCAGCTCTGCCCTCAGGTCCGTCGTCGGAGGCCTGGTGGAGCTGGAGTCCGCTGTCTGAACGTCAACCGTGGGCGTGCGCATCAGCGACACTGCCGGTTGACCTGAGTGTCGTCCCTGCCGAAGTCGAGGGTTTGCGGCGGCGACGACGAGACGGTCTACCTCGCGTATCCACTGCTGGGTTGCTGAATGGGGTGCGTCCCCAGCAGGTGGGTTGCGCAGTAGCGCTCTTGCTGCAGCTAGCGCACCCCTGTGGGGTTCGCTTATCGCTGCAGAGGATCTCACGCTGGTCGGAGCCTGCATTGCCGGGGTCGGTGCTGCCAGAGCCGGCTGCTGGCTCCCAGCTTGCGCCGACACACTCCGTCCTGAGTGTGTCGACATGTACTCCCCCCTGGTCACGGTTCGCCGCAAACGCGGGGGAGGAGAGTTTGCCGCTGAAGAAAGATTGGTCATCTTCGTCGGCGGGAACTCGTCGCGCAAGGGAAAGGCCCCCTACCTGGCACGCCAAATGTCGAAGTGTTCGGTCGACACTTTCCCCGGGCCTGCACTGGGCAGCCCGCGGAGGTTCTTTTTTCGGTGGGGCTAGTCACTTGCGGAGATCTTGAGCGTATGGACGAATTAGGAAGAGCTAGACACGGCGAGTTTAACGTGGTTCAGGCCGGCGGAGCGTAAAACCCTACGTCCACGGCGAGCTATGGAGCTCGCTGTATTGCTTGCTGCTCAGAACTGGAGTCCTGAGCTTGGGGATGACTGATGTCTAGCGTATGAGTTGCGAGAGTGCGAACCCCTGCTAACGTCGCCTACCCGAGCCTTTTATAACCCAAGACTCGTGTGGCTTACAAGGGGGGCCCGGGACCCGACAGGTGGTCCCGGGGAGATTGACTGTTATTTACCGTATCTGCAGTTATGCCGGTAGTTGTCTCTGGCGAAGGCTTCTGAGTCTTCGTCTTGCAGCCCTGCCCATGCCGCATGCTAGTCGTAGTGGTTGATGACGGCGAGGGCGGCATGGGATGTCTTGTCGCTGCTTTTATTGGCTGGCAGGCTCTGACACTGCGCGCCAGTCTGTGATGCGACTGGGCGCAACGGCACCTGACAGAGGCGTACTCCGCGTCTCCGCGTCTTGGGAATACGCGGGCCTTGAATACCTTGTACGGGCAAGGTATGGGGCGTCTTTACGCCTGCTGCCTACCGCTCGGGGGCGGACAGCGCCGTTCCGCTGGCCACGTGGCGGGCCCGGAGCCTTCCTCAGAGGAGAGGGGGGTCTGGCCCCGCAGGACACGTGGAGCCTTCGGACCTCTCCCCTCGGAGGGGGAGGTCCAGCTTCTGTCGGCCACGTGGCGAGCCCGGAGCTCCTCTCTGAGGAAAGGGAGGTCCGGCCCCGCTGGATACGTGGCACCTTCGGACCTCCCTCCCGCGGAAGGGGAGGTCCGGCTTCTGCAGGCCACGTGGCGAGCCGGGAGCTCTCCTCTGAGGAGAGGGAGGTCCGGCCCCGCCGGCGCATGGCGTCTTCGGAGCTCTCCCTGCGGAGAAGGGCTAGATCCTTAGGCATTTTCCCCTATGCGCGGGGGTACCCCATATCGCGGGTACCGACAAAGGTAGAATAATACTTCACTTCAAGATGATTAGTTCCTTTCTCATGCAAGTTCTTACTACGTTACGACTGTGAGAACAAGTATGCTCGGTCCATTCCGCGAGCGACGGTGATTCGAATCAATAACACCCGGACTACACGACACGTACGCCCGTACTCGACATTGCCTACAACAACCATCACTGACGTCGTACGTGGCAGCCTTTCCCCCGTTTCTCCCCGCTGAATCGATCAAGTCGCCCCATACAGTAGCTACTCTCATGGTGCACCTTCCGACGTGAGATGTCATGAGAATATTGCCCACATACTGCACACCGGCCATCCGCCTGAGGCGACCCGAAAAGTCCCAATGACAGCTTCTCGAGGTATATCGGTTTACTGGGTCCCATATAGCCAGCAGAGTCCGGTACACAACTCAAACTTGTTCAACAGGGCCGCATACGGATCGGTCCTTGACCGACACGGACAGGTCTACAGCACCCAGGCCCCTATGTCCTGCTGCTCCTACAACCTTCCGGTCTCAACTTTAACTTGCTAATTCAATTATGAACCAATCCCTTATGCCCCTGTTGTTCCTGAAACTGCGAGTAGCATCTCACCACTCGACTTCTACCGAACCGTACTTAAGCATGGCAGTTCTACACGGTGATAGACACCTACCCAATACTCCATGGGTCATTTGGCTATGCAAGTGGAGTATCAAACACTAGACCTAATGCATAATTTATATCCTGACCGAAAGTGAATACAAAACAAAAACTTAACAGCTGTTAAATGCAAACCGGAGCTTGCCTGTTTTGCAGGGTAGTCTTATATAACCAGTTAGTGTCCTTGCAGATCCACCCTTGACTCTCCGGAGCTTGATCCACTTCGATGAATCACTCCTTTGAGTCCCCTTCGTTGTGGTTCCTATTGAGATGCATATGCACATATTTTATAGAATGTAATGGAAAGAAGTTATGGAATTAATTCCTTAGGACAGAGGTCGTGTGGAAAAGCCAAGCATGGCTTGGTTTGCCTCTATTGTGCAAAGAACAGAAATAAACTAAATTGACCTTAAGGCCTTAGCTATACACTAATCATGTTCCCTAATGAACATAATAGATAAGCTGAAAGGATTTGAATGCAACTGAAGAACAAGAACTCCAATGGCCTCAAAACTTTTACAGCAGGTTCTATACTACCTAAGGATTTAGCTTGCCAAATTGCAGCTAATGTGGAGTCATGTTGTGTCCTCCCTAATTCTCACAATATCTCTTATGTATTCCCACATATACACAAGTATGGAGAATAAGAACAGGGAGTTCAAGGACTCATATTGGGCTGATAATTTTCATATGAGTTCTTGATCACATGAGAGTAACCTGGTCCAAAATTCAGCCCTTTTACTTGAGTAGTTCTTCCAGAACAATTCTTTAAGCATTTGTACTCAAAAGAATTAATTCTATAGTAATGTGCATTTTCATGCCCAATTAAGTGAACTACAATTCCAAGTATGTCTCAGAGAGCTTGCCTAAATTTTCCTATGATTTTTGGAGCTATGGATTGCTCAAAACAGATTTTTGAAGTGGGAAACATTTTCTGAAAATGTTTCTGGACTCTTTCGTACACAGTAGTTTGCATTTAGCAAATTCCTACTCATATGATCTTCAAATGAGCTGAAAATTTGCTAGTAGGTCAATACTATGCTAAAGAGTATTCTGGCAAAATTTTGGGATTTTTGGATAAGCCAAATTCCCTCAATAATTCTTTTTCAGAAAACCTTCCAAGAATTACCCAGAATAAACTATTGACTTTCTTACAAATCTGAGTTCATATTTGGATAGAACTCAGAGAGATGAATCCAACCCAAGTGGAATCACTCAAATTGGAGTTTTCTACAGGAAGCTATGATTTTCCAAAGGTTGAGCTAAGTCTGGAATTATTTTCCTACAGCAAATTCGGCTGGACCCACAGTTTTGAATTCCAGCCAATAGAAACGAAGCCACACTGGGCTACAGCACCTCTGCGCGCCAACACACGGGATCCCGGCCACACCCGATCCCGGGTTTAAAATTTGAGCTGCTGACAGGCGGGGCCCACGCTCCGTCTTCTTCCTCCGGCTCCCTCCCCGCGCCCACGCTGCCCCTCGCCGGCCCGACGCCGGGGCTCGCCGGCTCGCCGTTTCCGGCCACCGCCGGATCTACAACTCGCCGCCAGGGGGTTTAGGGCCTCGAGGAACATGGCTGTGGGGTTTGCTTGGGCTGCCGGCGGCCGGAAACTGGCCGGTGACGTGCGACAGCCACTGTGGAGGTTCGGTAGCGTTGACTAGGGTTTCCAGCCCACCAAAACCTGCGCCGACGCGCCCTACAGCACCAGCGCAGCTCTAGGAAGATCGGCACGACCTCAAAATGGCTCGGGAGTGGCTGTAAATAGGTTGTCGCCGTGCGACCGAATGGGTCCGCCATGAACACCTCTAGTCGAGCTCGAATTCCGTCGTGCTGAGGCGTTTTCATGCGCTGGATCCTAAAGGAGAAATGACCGCCGGCTAATCCAGCGTCTATGTGCCAAATTTGATGACTTAAGGAGGATCAAAGGGCAAGAATTTGAAAGAATCATACTGGAAGCTCGGAATGGGGTCGCCGGAGCAAAACATCAAAATTCGCCGGCGATGCTTCACGGTATGGCCTGAGTTTGGGCTGAGAGCAGCACCGCACCCGTGCGCGTCCGTAGCTGCGATCGCTCGGCCGTGAAACCCCCTGTGGAGGGCTGTCCACGAGCGCCCGATCACGCTTTTGAGCTAGGTCGCCGCGGCGGCGGTTGTTTTCGGGCACTGGAGGCCGTAGCTCACTTGCTCGTGGGTCAGGGAGGTGGAGGTTGAGCTCATGGGCGTGTTTAGCAGCTCGGGGGAGGAGGAGGCGCGATGATTACTTCGGTTTCCCGATCGACCGAGAGGGCAGAGGGGGAAGAGCTCGGGTTGCTCGGTGTTCTCGCGAGAGAGGAAGGCAAATGCGCTTTTGTTCGGTCTGAGGCCCTGTGATCACGATGAGGACGCGGTCAGGACCGACCCCTGGGCGCCAGCGCGTGGAGACCGGCAGCAGGACCTGTCGCCGGCAAGCTGCTCGGTGGCGCTCGCGAGCTGCTCGGGAAAAGTTCCCACCGAGAGTAAAACTTAGTGAGTAAGGCTCCTCCTTTAGCTCTATGACATGTGGGTCCCACCCCACATTTCTTCCCCAATTATCTTCTCAAGCTGATCTTTTCAATCCCCAGAATGCTAAGTTTAAAAAGGTGGGCTAGAATTTGAATTCTTCAAATTCTTTTTGAATTTGCAAGACTAAATCTGAATTTGGTTTAGAATTTGCAATTTCTTCTCTTTAGCTCTTCTTTGAGCCCACCCTACAATTGAAAAGTTTGTGAGCAAACTTTTCCCTATAATTCCAACTATAGGGCTGCATGTTTATTCAAAGTTTTTGGTCACTACATGTGTGAACTTTGAATTTCAAATCTGATTTTTAAACTTACATGCAAAGAGGTATTTAACTCCTTATTGGTTCAACACTTTTAAATAGAAAGGTGAACCTCATGTTGGATGTTCATCCATGTATTACCTTGCATGAAGAAAAGTTTTAGCAAGTCCCATTTTTCATGTCTTTGCCACACATATGAACTCAAACCTAGGTTTTTATTCATACACATTTTTGGGACTTTTACATGCCCATCCGTCTGCCGGTGGTACGCTGAACTACGGATCAGCTTTGTCCCCAACGCAGCATGTAGCTGCTCCCAGAGACGGGACACGAATAAAGTGTCCCGATCCGATATGATGGTACGGGGTACGCCATACAAGCATAGGATCTGTGAGATGTACAATTCAGCGTACTTCTTGGCATTGTAGTTGGTATTGACCGGGATAAAATGGGCAACTTTGGTGAGCCGGTCGACGATCACCCACACACAATCATGCTTCTGAAAAGTGGTGGGTAAACCGATGATGAAGTCCATGCTCACATCTTCCCACTTCCAGGCAGGAACGCCCAGTGGTTGTAGCAGTCCCGGTTTCCGCATATGATCTGCCTTCACCCTTCGACATGTATCACACTCGGACACATACTTTGCGATCTCCCGCTTCATCCGTGTCCACCAAAACTTGCTTCTGAGTTCTTGATACATTTTGTTGCTGCCGGGGTGAATAGAAAACTTTGACAAGTGAGCCTCATCAAAAAAATTTCTTCCGTAACTCCGGGTTACGGGGTACGACGATCCGGCCCTTGAACCATAGGACGCTGTCTCCGTCTTTTGGAAACATTTCAGCTCCCCACTGTCTACACGTCTCCGCAAATGCGACATGCCCTTGTCATTTTTCTAAGCTGCCGCTATCTCTTCACGGATGGTGGGGATCAAAGCTAAGTTGTAGAAAGCTCCATGTGGAATCACATGCAATGGTGGCTCGCTCTCTTCCAACGGTGTGATGATCAGATTATTGACGTGTGACTTGCTACTCAGCGCATCCGCCACAACGTTTGCCTTGCCGGGGTGATAATGGATCTCTATTTCGTAATCCTTTATCAACTCTACCATCTTTGCTGCCTCATGTTCAGCTCTTTCTGAGTGAATATATACTTGAGGCTTTTGTCGTCGGTATACAAAAGTTAGCGCTGTTACATTCCCTCCCACTTAAAAGAATCTCGTCTCGAGAGTATAAAAAGAAAGAGGAAGGGAGAAAAACTACTGGACATATGGTACAAACAAGTATGGAAAATTTAAACAGAGAAAATCCTCGCTTTCCCACGTGGCCTCATCAGCGGTGTGGTTGCTCCACAAGACTTTGTAAAATCGCAATGTCCGATTTCTTGTGGCGCGAGTCTTCTCATCGATAATCTGTATCGGGTACTCAGAATAAGTGAGATCCGGTTGAGGATCCTCAATGCTCTCCATATGATCTGCAGTTGGGTACTTAAGACATTTCCGCAGCCGAGAGACGTGGAAAACATTGTGAATACCCGAAAGTGACGTCGGTAACACCAGCCGATAAGCTACGGGTCCGCATATTTCAACAAAGGCAAACGGCCTGATGAATCGCGGAGCAAGTTTTCCCTTCACTCCAAAACGATGAAACCCTTTCATCGGAGAGACACGGAGGTACACGTGGTCCCCAATGTTAAAGTGAAGAGGTCGACGTCGTTTATCTGCATAACTCTTCTGCTGAGATTGAGCAGCCTTTAAGTTGGCTTGGATCACTCGCACTCATTCCTCGGCTTCATTCAAAAGATCAATCCCGTAGACTACCTGCTCACCGGACTCACACCAATTCAGTGGTGTGTGGCACTTCCGGCCATAAAGAGCTTCATACGGGGCCATCTGGATGCTGGATTGATAACCGTTATTATATGAGAATTCTGCTAACGGTAGATGGTCATCCCAATTCTTCCCATGATTGATGACACATGCCCATAGCATATCCTCCAGAATCTGATTTACCCTCTCCGTTTGACCATCAGTTTGCGGATGATACGCTGAAGTCCAAATTAGTTTGGTTCCCAAGGAAGCATGCAGGTGCTCCCAAAATTTGGATACGAATAACGCACCTCGATCAGAAACGATGGTGCGGGGAACCCCGTGTGAACACACGATTCTTGAGATGAACAGCTCCGCATATTCTTTGCCACATATTTAGTTTCTGCCTGGATGATTGGAAAATTTTGATAAATGAGCTTCGTCTAATACTTTTTCTGAAGCTTCATGTCACGGGGTACGACTATACAGTTTTTGAACCATAGCGTACCATTCTCATCTTTCCGGAAGCACTTAGCTTCTCCTTTGTCTATTATCTTCTGGATATGGGTCATGCCCTTATCTTTCTTTTGAGCCTCTACAATTTCATCTTGAATTGTAGGAATGAGGGCAAGATTAAATAGCGACCCATAAGGAACCAAGCGCAGGCTCGGTTCTTCTTCTTCCATTGCAGCCATGGTTAGGTTATGAACATGTGATTTCCGACTAAGTGCGTCGGCAACCACATTCGCTTTTCCAGGATGGTAATGAATCCCCAGTTCATAATCCTTGATTAACTCTAACCATCTTCACTGCCTCATATTTAATTCCTTTTGTGTGAAGATGTACTTTAAACTCTTGTGGTCGGTGTAGAGGTGGACTAAGTTTCCAAGTAAATAGTGCCTCCCCATTTTTAGAGCAAGAACCATAGCAGTTAGCTCGAGATCATGTGTTGGATAATTCTGCTCATGATTCCGAAGCTGCCTGGATCCATATGCGACCACTTGCCCTTCTTGCATACGCACGCAGTCAAGGCCGATGCCGGATGCATCGCAATAAACATCAAAAGCCTTAGTTGTATCGGGCTGCGCCAACACGGGGGCTGTTGTGAGGTGCTTTACCAATGCTTTCAACGCCTCCTCACATGCTTCACATTCAGAAGTTACGTCATCGGTTTAGAGACCTTGGAGAAATTCAGAATAAATCTTCGGTAGTAACCCGCTAAACCGAGAAAACTACGGACTTCATGGACTGACTTTGGTGAACTCCAATTCAGCACTTGGACGATCTTGCTCGGATCAACTGCGATGCCCTCCGCAGAAATAATGTTCCAAAGAAATGGCACTTGGTTGATCCAAAACAAGCACTTGCTGAATTTTGCATATAGTTTTTGATCCTGTAGCCGTTGGAGCACAATATGCAGATGTTCGGCATGTTCTTCCTCCGACTTAGAATATACCAAGATATCATCAATGAAGACCACGACGAACTTGTACAGCTCCGACGTGAAGACTGAATTCATCAAGTACATAAAATGAGCCGAAGCATTAGTGAGTCTGAATGACATGACGAGATACTCATATAACCCGTATCTTGTCGAGAATGCCGTCTTGGGTATGTCTTCCACTCGTATTTTTATCTGATGATATCCGGACCGAAGATCCATCTTCGAGAAAACCTTAGCACCCACTAGTTGATCAAAAAGCATATTGATACGTGGTAGTGGATACTTGTTCTTGATTGTTACAGCATTTAGCGGACGATAGTCCACACATAGCCTTAAAGTCTCATCCTTTTTCTTGACGAACAGCGCGGAGCATCCCCGTGGTGATGAACTGGGTCGAATGAAGCCTTTGCTTAACAAATTATTCAGCTGCTCCTTCAGCTCCGCGAGTTCCTTCGGTGCCATTTTTTACGGCCTCCGAGAGATGGGTGTGGTTCCAGGTGCTAGTTCAATTTTCAACTCCACCTCACGTTCGGGCGGCATGCCCGGTAGATCATCAGGAAACACATCCGGATATTCCCGGACCACTGGAATGTCCTCCAGTTTCTTAGCTTCAACGGTGTAGACAGCAGTGACTTCCGGTGCAACATTTCTCAGAATCAACGTGTGTTGCCCGTGCTTGTTTTAATTCAACTGCACCGTTTGTGAACTAATGTAAAAGCCCAAGAAAAGGGACTTGCAAAAAAATTTTCATCACCTCACAACACCACAGCTTTTGTTGTGGGTATCTTGTGAATAGTTGTGAAGAGCAAGTAACCTCCATCAAAAGGGTGATTAGAGGGGAAAGCCCTAACTTTCACAAAGTAAGGTTTCTACACATGAACATGAGAGGTTGATATCACCCCTAGAACTTAAATAGTCTTGGGAAGGTTCAGGCCAAATTTCATGCAAATCCGACATTTTGAGGCACTTTTAGAGGAATTTGAAAAAGAGGCCAATTTGAATGTAAATCCAAATTGCAGCAACTTTCATCACTTGGATTCAAAAGTTGGCTTCATATTCAAACTCAGCACATTTTTCTGAGTTAGTCCACAAATTTTCATCCCTATTGGAGTTCATCTTGTCGGGAGCTAAATTTGCAATAATTCAAAACTGAATTTGAATTTCAGTTCAAATGTGAAGCAAATTTAGCCAAACAAATTTCAAATTTTGGAAACCAAATTCAAACTGTGACTTTATGATTAAGTCTCACATTCAATTGTGAGTAGCTGGGGATATTTTCAGCAAAAACAGAGGGAAAAATCCAGAGAGGATTAGAGGGGAGGGGCCCACAGGTCAGAAGCCTTCACACTGAAGTTTTCCTCGGGTGATCTTTTCATCGGCCGAAGTACCGCATGGTGTATCGGACACCATCCGGACAGCAGTGGCATCCACCAGCGCGACCTCAACCGTTCAGGGGTCGTTCTTTTCAGTCACCCCCGTTCCGACCGCCGATGCCACCACCGCGACCGCAACAGCAGCAGCAGCAGATGGCACCCCGGGCGTTACCACCGCCACAACACGCCCTGGGTTTCCGTCCGCCGATCAGCGGGGGACCGCCTCGCTACACCTGTTTTACGTGTGGCCAGGCGGGCCATTTCTCGAAGGACTGTCCCCAGGGGCAGCAGAGCAGCGGGCAAGCCCAGTTCCAGGGCGGTGCTTGAGGCCAACCTCCAGTCAAGAAGGTTGGTCAGCGGACTGGGGGCGTTCGCAACCTCGACAATGAGGACACCCCAGAGGGAGACAACGTGCTGGCGGGCACGTTCACTCTCAACGATCAAGCCATCATCATATTATTTGATTCTGGTGCAACCCACAACTTTATAAGTGCACCATATGTGGTTAAGCATCAACTGGAAGCCTTTCCAACCGAGTGTTCTTATATGATCTTCTCACCGGGAGGAAAGATTTCAGCAACTATGATGGTTCCGAAAGCACCACTGTGCTTAGGTGGGGAAATATATCCCACCACTATGATTATTCTTGAGGGACAGAAGATTGATGCAATCTTAGGGATGTCATGGCTAAGCTACCATGGCGCTGTCCTGGAAACTTTATCAAGGACGGTTCATCTCAACTCCCCACTACACCGTCCGCAGTCCCTCATATTAGATAATCCAGTCCGGGAAGTTTCAGCAATTAATAATACTGAAGCTCTCAAGTTAGAGGACATCCCCGTAGTCCGGGAATACCCCGACACGTTTCCGGATGATCTTCCGGGCATGCCACCTGAGCGGGATGTCGAGTTCAAGATCGAGCTTGCACCCGGGACTACTCCTATCTCCCGGAGGCCATACAAAATGGCTCCGAATGAGCTGGCTGAACTGATAGAGCAGATCAATGATCTGTTAAGCAAAGGTTTCATTAGGCCAAGTTCCTCGCCTTGGGGATGCTCGGCGCTGTTCGTGAAGAAGAAGGATGAAACCTTGAGGCTGAGTGTGGACTACCGGCTGCTCAACACCGTCACCATCAAGAATAAGTACCCACTGCCCCGCATTGACATTTTGTTTGATCAACTTGTGAGTGCAAGTGTGTTCTCCAAGATGGACCTTCGCTCTGGATATCATCAGATAAAGATCCGGGCGTAGGATATCCCGAAGACGGCCTTCTCGACGAGATATGGCTTATATGAATATCTCGTCATGTCTTTTGGTCTCACTAATGCTCCAGCACATTTCATGTACCTCATGAACTCGGTGTTCATGCCGTAGCTGGCCAAGTTTGTGGTGGTGTTCATTGATGATATCTTGGTTTACTCCAAGACGGAAGCAGAACACCCCGAACACTTGAGGATCGTTCTTCGACCATTGCGAGACCACAAACTCTACGCCAAGTTCAGAAAATGTGAGTTTTGGATCAGCCAAGTGCCATTTCTGGGACATATCATCTCAGCGGAAGGTATTGCGGTTGACCCAAGCAAAATAGAGCAAGTGCTGAAATGGAAGGCTCCCACTTCGGTCCATGAAGTCAGAAGCTTCCTCGGCATAGCGGGATACTATCGGAGATTCATTCCAAGCTTCTCCAAGCTTGCTAAGCCGATGACAGAGTTGCTGAAGAAGGGGACAAAATATGTTTGGAACGCGGCGTGTGAAGGAGTGTTCCAAGCATTAGTGAAGCATCTCACAACAGCCCCGGTCTTAGCTCAACCGGATACAACTAAGCCCTTTGACGTGTATTGTGATGCGTCCGGCATCGGGCTCGGCTGCGTGTTGATGCAGGAAGGACGTGTGGTCGCATATGGCTCACGCCAACTTTGAAACCAGGAGCAGCATAACCCAACTCCTGATCTTGAGATTGCTGCTGTGGTTTTGGCGTTGAAAATGTGGAGGCACTATCTCCTGGGGAACTTGGTGCATCTCTGCACCGACCACAAGAGTCTGAAGTATATTTTCACCCAGAAGGAGCTGAATATGATGCAAACGAGGTGGGTAGAACTAATCAAAGACTATGAGATTGAGATTCATTACCACCCCGGCAAGGCGAATGTGGTTGCCAACGCGCTGAGTCGGAAATCACATGTCCATAACCTCACCATTACACCGGTGGAGGAGGAAGAACCGAGTTTGTACTTGGTTCCTTATGGATCGCTCTACAACCTTGCCCTCATCCCTACCATTAGCAAGGACATTATTGCAGCTCAGAAGGTTGATAAGGGTATGTCACATCTCCGGAGATCGATAGACAACAGGGAAATCAAATGTTTCCGGAAGGATGATGAGGGGACGTTGTGGTTTAGTGACCGCATAGTTGTACCCCGGAACATGGAGCTGAGGAAGAAAATTCTTGATGAAGCTCACTTGTCTAAATACTCCATTCATCCGGGCAGCAACAAAATGTACCAAGATTTGAAAAAGAAATTTTGGTGGACACGGATGAAGCGGGAAGTGGCTAAGTACGTATCCGAGTGTGATACGTGTAGACGAGTGAAAGCTGATCATATGAAAAAATCAGGGCTGCTGCAACCCCTGAAAATCCCGGCATGGAAATGGGAAGATGTGAGCATGGATTTGATTGTGGGATAACCACTGACTTCCAACAAGCATGATTCCATTTGGGTAATCGTGGATCGATTAACCAAGACGGCTCACTTCATCCCTGTGCATACATGTTACAATGCCGGCAAATATGCGGAGCTGTACATAGCGAAAATTCTATGCTTATATGGGGTACTCAAGACCATAGTCTCAGATTGAGGTGCGTTATTCGTGTCTCGCTTTTGGGAGCAGTTGCACGCTGCATTGGGTACCAAGCTGATTAGGAGCTCCGCCTATCACCCTCAGACAGATGGGCAAACAGAGAGGGTGAATCAAGTACTAGAAGACATGTTGAGACCATGTGCCATCCACCACAGTAGGAACCGGGATGATCACCTACCGTTGGCGGAATTCTCGTACAATAACGGCTATCAGGCGAGTATCAAGATGGCACCCTACGAAGCTCTCTACGGTCACAAATGCCGCACCCCATTAAACTGGTGCGAGTCCGGTGAAAGGGTCACATGGGGGGTTGATGTGGTGAACGACGCCGAAGAGCGCGTTCGGATGATTCAAGCCAACCTGAAGGCCGCTCAATCCCGGCAGAAAATCTAAGCTGATAAGAGGCGTAGACCGCTGCACTTTGACGTCGGAGAGCACGTGTACCTCCGTGTATCTCCGATGAAGGGCGTGCACTGGTTCGGTGTGAAGGAGAAACTCGCTCCCCGATTCATTGGACCCTATGCTATCACCGAGAAGTGTGGACCAGCAGCGTATATACTGGAGCTACCGGCATCTCTTGCTGGTGTTCATGACGTTTTCCATGTTTCACAACTGTGAAAATGTCTGAAACATACGGCTGCTGTTCCCATGGAAGACATCGGCGAGTTGCTTCCGGATTTGACATATGATGAATATCCGGTGGCAATTATTAATGAGAAAGCTCAGACCACGCGTAGCCGAACGTTGTGGTTCTACAAGACACTCTGGAGTAACCACACCGCCAAAGAAGCGACATGGGAAAGCGAGAAATTCCTTCGCTCAAATTACCCTGAGTTCATGGCGTCTCAGCACGGGTGAGTTCCTATTACATCGCTGTCTCTTCTTTTGTAATCTCGGGACGAGATTCTATTAAGGGGGGAGGGATGTAAAAGCCCAAGAAAAGGGACTTGCAAAAAAAATTTCATCACCTCACAACACCACAGCTTTTGTTGTGGGTATCTTGTGAATACTTGAGAAGAGCAAGTAACCTCCATCAAAAGGGTGATTAGAGGGGAAAGCCCTAACTTTCACAAAGTAAGATTTCTACACATGAACATGAGAGTTTGAGCTCACCCCTAGAACTTAAATAGTCTTGGGAAAATTCAGGCCAAATTTCATGCAAATCCAACATTTTTGAGGCACTTTTGGAGGCATTTGAAAAAGAGGCCAATTTGAATGTAAATCCAAATTGCAGCAACTTTCATCACTTGGATTCAAAAGTTGGCTTCATATTCAAACTCAGCAAATTTTTCTGAGTTAGTCCACAAATTTTCATCCTCATTGGAGTTCATCTTGTCGGGAGCTAAATTTGCAATAATTCAAAACTGAATTTGAATTTCAGTTCAAATGTGAAGCAAATTTAGCCAAACAAATTTCAAATTTGGGAAACCAAATTCAAACTGTGACTTGATGATTAAGTCTCACATTCAATTGTGAGTAGCTGGGGATATTTTCAGCAAAAAGAGGGAAAAATCAAGAGAGGATTAGAGGGGAGGGGCCCACAGGTCAGAAGCCTTCACACTGAAGTTTTCCTCGGGTGATCTTTTCATCGGCCAAAGCCGCGCGTGCGCCAGCGCGACCGCGCCCGACCACCAGTAGCGCTCGGACTTCCACCTCACGGTGAAAAATCTCGGCTCAAAGGCCAGCACACGAGTTGATTCACCCCTCCTTCTGTTTCCCGAGCAAAAACGAGCACAACCCGAGCTACTCTCCCGTTTCCGCGCAAGAACTCGGCGCCGCCTCCTCTGACCACCGGTGACCGGCCAATCCCAACGGTTTCACGCGCCGTCAACAGAGAGGAGAAGGTACGCTTACTTGTGCTGAAGCTGTGGGAGGAGACTGTGTGCCAGTTCCCGCGGTGTAGCGCAAGAAATTCTGGTTTTCTTCCTCGAACCGTATTAGGGTTAGAGTCTGGTCTACGGCTAAATTTGTTGCACAGAAGCAACCGCCGGTTAAGCTATAGATCACACACGCTCTAGAACACCTAGCAGACCTCCTCGATCAAGTAGCAACCGGTTCCATGCGCTAGGGCCTTAGTTCTGTCAAAATTTTGGCCCGGCGGCTGGAAACAGGGCACCTCGCCGGTGAGGTCGTAGTGGCGGCCGTTTTCACGGGGATCGGTGCTCATGTCCGTGATAAGCAAGTGTCAGCGGAGCTCCCCGAGCAAACCGCGTCGAAAAAGGTGCAGAGGACACCGAGTTCGACGTCGCCGATGAGCTCCCGGCCGCTGTTACCGTCGGGAGCACTATTCCGGCCGTTGCCGAGCTCCGTTGAGGGCACCACCGTGTTACCCAGGCCGAAATATGCACAGGCGGTGAGTTTCGTCAGAGGTCGGGCAGCAGGACGCCCGGCGGCGAGCTCTCCAGCGAAGAGGGCGACGGGGAGCCGCGGGAGCGCGAGGTTGAAGAAGCCCCACGGGCCCCGCGTGTCGGTCTCTGCTGAAAGCGCCCCGGATCTGCTGTGGCACCGGGATCCTGTGCGACTGCACGGATGACTCTGCGAACCCCCGTGTGGGTTAGCTGAGATGCGGACACGTAGCCGGGTGTAGGATCGAAGTACACATGTAAAGCTACCAGAGGGGGGTGAATGGTAGATAAAAACTTTTCAGCGGAAGCAACAAAACACCCCTCAGTAGAAAACCGATCTGTTAAAGAAACCGTGTGTACGACCAATCTAAACGCGTTCAACTGTGACAAAACTAGTATATATTGCAGAGAATTAAGTCACGAAGACTTCACAACAAGAATCATGAAAATCCGTTGAGAGAAACTCAAGTTACGATCGAAAGATCGAACAAAGGTCAATCTGTCCTACGCGAGAAAAACAGTTCTGGAATACTGCAAAGAAACTCGTGTAGATCAGAAACCACAAATTCAATGACCCTGCGATTTTCACAGATGGTATATAATCAAGTTGTGAAGACAACCCAAAAAGAATCACATCAATTGGATCTGTAAAACTCGAGTTATGATAAAACCACCGAAGGAAGGTACTGCTGAACAGAAACTCGACGAGAAAAACTTGTCTGAAACAAGTCGGACGAACAAGTTACAAAAGTTCCTTTAGAATACGAATTTTATTTATCAAAACACGAGAAACAGCCCCAAAGTCGTTCTCCACGAGCTCTGGCCCCCCTTGCTTATATAACCAGCCCTACAGAGAGTCTTTGCTCTGCCTGTTTTCGGGACAGTTTCAACTCTACTGCATTTTTTGATTGGTTAAGGGATGAAACACCTCTGGACCTCAACAGAAGAGTTGTAAAGCTCTTCCAAAGCTTTCCAGAAATGTATCATATGACCCCAATATCGAAATATCTCAATCTCTAACCTCTGATAAACTTCAGCCTTAATTCAGCTGAAAACAGAGTGCTCTGTCCTTAGCAACCTATAAGTTGAAAACTTGTTAACTTTGAATATCCTGATTAAGGGAAGAGGTTAAAGCAAAGTTTTAATGCTCTAGATTAAAACTTTCAAGTTTTACAATGAAGTTGTTCATTTAGTGGGGTGTGACGTCGATGCGTCACCAGATCATGTCGGTACGTATGACACGACCCCATTGGTCCTGTCGAGCCAGGATCACGCTGAGGGGTGCTGCGTTGCACAACACCGTATAACACACGTCAAAGATACAAAGCGGAAGCGGAAATTTCATTACATAAACAAGTTTATGAACATGTTTACATCAAAATAAGTTTAGTCCACACTCGCGGCCGTAGACTAAGCATCAAGTGCACGTTCAGCCCTTGAACGTGTCCTTGCTAGCACACACGCACACTAACTCTGCGGCGTGCACGACTCCCACTCGACGGGGTTCCCCTCCTGGGGTTCCGTCTCCTATTCGGGAGTCCCTTCCTCATAGAACCCTGCAAAAGCTTCAAACACAAGCAGTGAGCACGAAGGCTCAGCAAGTCTGACCCGTCTCACCTAAACATGGAACTTCTACATGAAGTAGTGGGTTGTATGAGGTAAAAAATCATTTGCAAGGACTCGCCTAATTAGTAGAACCTTACTTTCAAGTTTTAGCAGCAGGTTGTGGAGAACCTTACGCTAAGGCACATGAGAGAGCCGCAATCAAACAAGAAACGCATTTCTCTCATGTACTTTGCCCAAAGTTGAAAAGAACTTTAATTAGCTCTAAGCTACAGCATATCATTAACAATCAATGTCCAGCTTTCAATCAGCAACATTTTAACATGTAACTAACCTGTTCTTTCTACGTCATGGTACAGTGAACAAGTGGTACTCACTGACCGCGCGGGACGGCGATTATAATCGATTTACACCTGCAGGGTTACCCGAACAATTTGAATGTAAATCCAAATTGCAGCAACTTTCATCACTTGGATTCAAAAGTTGGCTTCATATTCAAACTCAGCACATTTTTCTGAGTTAGTCCACAAATTTTCATCCCTATTGGAGTTCATCTTGTCGGGAGCTAAATTTGCAATAATTCAAAACTGAATTTGAATTTCAGTTCAAATGTGAAGCAAATTTAGCCAAACAAATTTCAAATTTGGGAAACCAAATTCAAACTGTGACTTTATGATTAAGTCTCACATTCAATTGTGAGTAGCTGGGGATATTTTCAGCAAAAACAGAGGGAAAAATCCAGAGAGGATTAGAGGGGAGGGGCCCACAGGTCAGAAGCCTTCACACTGAAGTTTTCCTCGGGTGATCTTTTCATCGGCCGAAGTACCGCATGGTGTATCGGACACCATCCGGACAGCAGTGGCATCCACCAGCGCGACCTCAACCGTTCAGGGGTCGTTCTTTTCAGTCACCCCCGTTCCGACCGCCGATGCCACCACTGCGACCGCAACAGCAGCAGCAGCAGATGGCACCCCGGGCGTTACCACCGCCACAACGCGCCCTGGGTTTCCGTCCGCCGATCAGCGGGGGACCGCCTCGCTACACCTGTTTTACGTGTGGCCAGGCGGGCCATTTCTCGAAGGACTGTCCCCAGGGGCAGCAGAGCAGCGGGCAAGCCCAGTTCCAGGGCGGTGCTTGAGGCCAACCTCCAGTCAAGAAGGTTGGTCAGCGGACTGGGGGCGTTCGCAACCTCGACAATGAGGACACCCCAGAGGGAGACAACGTGCTGGCGGGCACGTTCACTCTCAACGATCAAGCCATCATCATATTATTTGATTCTGGTGCAACCCACAACTTTATAAGTGCATCATATGTGGTTAAGCATCAACTGGAAGCCTTTCCAACCGAGAGTTCTTATATGATCTTCTCACCGGGAGGAAAGATTTCAGCAACTATGATGGTTCCGAAAGCACCACTGTGCTTAGGTGGGGAAATATATCCCACCACTATGATTATTCTTGAGGGACAGAAGATTGATGCAATCTTAGGGATGTCATGGCTAAGCTACCATGGCGCTGTCCTGGAAACTTTATCAAGGACGGTTCATCTCAACTCCCCACTACACCGTCCGCAGTCCCTCATATTAGATAATCCAGTCCGGGAAGTTTCAGCAATTAATAATACTGAAGCTCTCAAGTTAGAGGACATCCCCGTAGTCCGGGAATACCCCGACACGTTCCCGGATGATCTTCCGGGCATGCCACCTGAGCGGGATGTCGAGTTCAAGATCGAGCTTGCACCCGGGACTACTCCTATCTCCCGGAGGCCATACAAAATGGCTCCGAATGAGCTGGCTGAACTGATAGAGCAGATCAATGATCTGTTAAGCAAAGGTTACATTAGGCCAAGTTCCTCGCCTTGGGGATGCTCGGCGCTGTTCGTGAAGAAGAAGGATGAAACCTTGAGGCTGAGTGTGGACTACCGGCTGCTCAACACCGTCACCATCAAGAATAAGTACCCACTGCCCCGCATTGACATTTTGTTTGATCAACTTGTGAGTGCAAGTGTGTTCTCCAAGATGGACCTTCGCTCTGGATATCATCAGATAAAGATCCGGGCGTAGGATATCCTGAAGACGGCCTTCTCGACGAGATATGGCTTATATGAATATCTCGTCATGTCTTTTGGTCTCACTAATGCTCCAGCACATTTCATGTACCTCATGAACTCGGTGTTCATGCCGTAGCTGGCCAAGTTTGTGGTGGTGTTCATTGATGATATCTTGGTTTACTCCAAGACAGAAGCAGAACACCCCGAACACTTGAGGATCGTTCTTCGACCATTGCGAGACCACAAACTCTACGCCAAGTTCAGAAAATGTGGGTTTTGGATCAGCCAAGTGCCATTTCTGGGACATATCATCTCAGCGGAAGGTATTGCGGTTGACCCAAGCAAAATAGAGCAAGTGCTGAAATGGAAGGCTCCCACTTCGGTCCATGAAGTCAGAAGCTTCCTCGGCTTAGCGGGATACTATCGGAGATTCATTCCAAGCTTCTCCAAGCTTGCTAAGCCGATGACAGAGTTGCTGAAGAAGGGGACAAAATATGTTTGGAACGCGGCGTGTGAAGGAGTGTTCCAAGCATTAGTGAAGCATCTCACAACAGCCCCGGTCTTAGCTCAACCGGATACAACTAAGCCCTTTGACGTGTATTGTGATGCGTCCGGCATCGGGCTCGGCTGCGTGTTGATGCAGGAAGGACGTGTGGTCGCATATGGCTCACGCCAACTTTGAAACCAGGAGCAGCATAACCCAACTCCTGATCTTGAGCTTGCTGCTGTGGTTTTGGCGTTGAAAATGTGGAGGCACTATCTCCTGGGGAACTTGGTGCATCTCTGCACCGACCACAAGAGTCTGAAGTATATTTTCACCCAGAAGGAGCTGAATATGAGGCAAACGAGGTGGGTAGAACTAATCAAAGACTATGAGATTGAGATTCATTACCACCCCGGCAAGGCGAATGTGGTTGCCAACGCGCTGAGTCGGAAATCACATGTCCATAACCTCACCATTACACCGGTGGAGGAGGAAGAACCGAGTTTGTACTTGGTTCCTTATGGATCGCTCTACAACCTTGCCCTCATCCCTACCATTAGCGAGGACATTATTGCAGCTCAGAAGGTTGATAAGGGTATGGCACATCTCCGGAGATGGATAGACAACAGGGAAATCAAATGTTTCCGGAAGGATGATGAGGGGACGTTGTGGTTTAGTGACCGCATAGTTGTACCCCGGAACATGGAGCTGAGGAAGAAAATTCTTGATGAAGCTCACTTGTCTAAATACTCCATTCATCCGGGCAGCAACAAAATGTACCAAGATTTGAAAAAGAAATTTTGGTGGACACGGATGAAGCGGGAAGTGGCTAAGTACGTATCCGAGTGTGATACGTGTAGACGAGTGAAAGCTGATCATATGAAAAAATCAGGGCTGCTGCAACCCCTGAAAATCCCGGCATGGAAATGGGAAGATGTGAGCATGGATTTGATTGTGGGATAACCACTGACTTCCAACAAGCATGATTCCATTTGGGTAATCGTGGATCGATTAACCAAGACGGCTCACTTCATCCCTGTGCATACATGTTACAATGCCGGCAAATATGCGGAGCTGTACATAGCGAAAATTCTATGCTTATATGGGGTACTCAAGACCATAGTCTCAGATTGAGGTGCGTTATTCGTGTCTCGCTTTTGGGAGCAGTTGCACGCTGCATTGGGTACCAAGCTGATTAGGAGCTCCGCCTATCACCCTCAGACAGATGGGCAAACAGAGAGGGTGAATCAAGTACTAGAAGACATGTTGAGACCATGTGCCATCCACCACAGTAGGAACCGGGATGATCACCTACCATTGGCGGAATTCTCGTACAATAACGGCTATCAGGCGAGTATCAAGATGGCACCCTACGAAGCTCTCTACGGTCACAAATGCCGCACCCCATTAAACTGGTGCGAGTCCGGTGAAAGGGTCACATGGGGGGTTGATGTGGTGAACGACGCCGAAGAGCGCGTTCGGATGATTCAAGCCAACCTGAAGGCCGCTCAATCCCGGCAGAAAATCTAAGCTGATAAGAGGCGTAGACCGCTGCACTTTGACGTCGGAGAGCACGTGTACCTCCGTGTATCTCCGATGAAGGGCGTGCACTGGTTCGGTGTGAAGGAGAAACTCGCTCCCCGATTCATTGGACCCTATGCTATCACCGAGAAGTGTGGACCAGCAGCGTATATACTGGAGCTACCGGCATCTCTTGCTGGTGTTCATGACGTTTTCCATGTTTCACAACTGTGAAAATGTCTGAAACATACGGCTGCTGTTCCCATGGAAGACATCGGCGAGTTGCTTCCGGATTTGACATATGATGAATATCCGGTGGCAATTATTAATGAGAAAGCTCAGACCACGCGTAGCCGAACGTTGTGGTTCTACAAGACACTCTGGAGTAACCACACCGCCAAAGAAGCGACATGGGAAAGCGAGAAATTCCTTCGCTCAAATTACCCTGAGTTCATGGCGTCTCAGCACGGGTGAGTTCCTATTACATCGCTGTCTCTTCTTTTGTAATCTCGGGACGAGATTCTATTAAGGGGGGAGGGATGTAAAAGCCCAAGAAAAGGGACTTGCAAAAAAAATTTCATCACCTCACAACACCACAGCTTTTGTTGTGGGTATCTTGTGAATACTTGAGAAGAGCAAGTAACCTCCATCAAAAGGGTGATTAGAGGGGAAAGCCCTAACTTTCACAAAGTAAGATTTCTACACATGAACATGAGAGTTTGAGCTCACCCCTAGAACTTAAATAGTATTGGGAAAATTCAGGCCAAATTTCATGCAAATCCAACATTTTTGAGGCACTTTTGGAGGCATTTGAAAAAGAGGCCAATTTGAATGTAAATCCAAATTGCAGCAACTTTCATCACTTGGATTCAAAAGTTGGCTTCATATTCAAACTCAGCAAATTTTTCTGAGTTAGTCCACAAATTTTCATCCTCATTGGAGTTCATCTTGTCGGGAGCTAAATTTGCAATAATTCAAAACTGAATTTGAATTTCAGTTCAAATGTGAAGCAAATTTAGCCAAACAAATTTCAAATTTGGGAAACCAAATTCAAACTGTGACTTGATGATTAAGTCTCACATTCAATTGTGAGTAGCTGGGGATATTTTCAGCAAAAAGAGGGAAAAATCAAGAGAGGATTAGAGGGGAGGGGCCCACAGGTCAGAAGCCTTCACACTGAAGTTTTCCTCGGGTGATCTTTTCATCGGCCAAAGCCGCGCGTGCGCCAGCGCGACCGCGCCCGACCACCAGTAGCGCTCGGACTTCCACCTCACGGTGAAAAATCTCGGCTCAAAGGCCAGCACACGAGTTGATTCACCCCTCCTTCTGTTTCCCGAGCAAAAACGAGCACAACCCGAGCTACTCTCCCGTTTCCGCGCAAGAACTCGGCGCCGCCTCCTCTGACCACCGGTGACCGGCCAATCCCAACGGTTTCACGCGCCGTCAACAGAGAGGAGAAGGTACGCTTACTTGTGCTGAAGCTGTGGGAGGAGACTGTGTGCCAGTTCCCGCGGTGTAGCGCAAGAAATTCTGGTTTTCTTCCTCGAACCGTATTAGGGTTAGAGTCTGGTCTACGGCTAAATTTGTTGCACAGAAGCAACCGCCGGTTAAGCTATAGATCACACACGCTCTAGAACACCTAGCAGACCTCCTCGATCAAGTAGCAACCGGTTCCATGCGCTAGGGCCTTAGTTCTGTCAAAATTTTGGCCCGGCGGCTGGAAACAGGGCACCTCGCCGGTGAGGTCGTAGTGGCGGCCGTTTTCACGGGGATCGGTGCTCATGTCCGTGATAAGCAAGTGTCAGCGGAGCTCCCCGAGCAAACCGCGTCGAAAAAGGTGCAGAGGACACCGAGTTCGACGTCGCCGATGAGCTCCCGGCCGCTGTTACCGTCGGGAGCACTATTCCGGCCGTTGCCGAGCACCGTTGAGGGCACCACCGTGTTACCCAGGCCGAAATATGCACAGGCGGTGAGTTTCGTCAGAGGTCGGGCAGCAGGACGCCCGGCGGCGAGCTCTCCGGCGAAGAGGGCGACGGGGAGCCGCGGGAGCGCGAGGTTGAAGAAGCCCCACGGGCCCCGCGTGTCGGTCTCTGCTGTGGCACCGGGATCCTGTGCGACTGCACGGATGACTCTGCGAACCCCCGTGTGGGTTAGCTGAGATGCGGACACGTAGCCGGGTGTAGGATCGAAGTACACATGTAAAGCTACCAGAGGGGGGTGAATGGTAGATAAAAACTTTTCAGCGGAAGCAACAAAACACCCCTCAGTAGAAAACCAATCTGTTAAAGAAACCGTGTGTACGACCAATCTAAACGCGTTCAACTGTGACAAAACTAGTATATATTGCAGAGAATCAAGTCACGAAGACTTCACAACAAGAATCATGAAAATCCGTTGAGAGAAACTCAAGTTACGATCGAAAGATCGAACAAAGGTCAATCTGTCCTACGCGAGAAAAACAGTTCTGGAATACTGCAAAGAAACTCATGTAGATCAGAAACCACAAATTCAATGACCCTGAAATTTTCACAGATGGTATATAATCAAGTTGTGAAGACAACCCAAAAAGAATCACATCAATTGGATCTGTAAAACTCGAGTTATGATAAAACCACCGAAGGAAGGTACTGCTGAACAGAAACTCGACGAGAAAAACTTGTCTGAAACAAGTCGGACGAACAAGTTACAAAAGTTCCTTTAGAATACGAATTTTATTTATCAAAACACGAGGAACAGCCCCAAAGTCGTTCTCCACGAGCTCTGGCCCCCCTTGCTTATATAACCAGCCCTACAGAGAATCTTTGCTCTGCCTGTTTTCGGGACAGTTTCAACTCTACTGCATTTTTTGATTGGTTAAGGGATGAAACACCTCTGGACCTCAACAGAAGAGTTGTAAAGCTCTTCCAAAGCTTTCCAGAAATGTATCATATGACCCCAATATCGAAATATCTCAATCTCTAACCTCTGATAAACTTCAGCCTTAATTCAGCTGAAAACAGAGTGCTCTGTCCTTAGCAACCTATAAGTTGAAAACTTGTTAACTTTGAATATCCTGATTAAGGGAAGAGGTTAAAGCAAAGTTTTAATGCTCTAGATTAAAACTTTCAAGTTTTACAATGAAGTTGTTCATTTAGTGGGGTGTGACGTCGATGCGTCACCAGATCATGTCGGTACGTATGACACGACCCCATTGGTCCTGTCGAGCCAGGATCACGCTGAGGGGTGCTGCGTTGCACAGCACCGTATAACACACGTCAAAGATACAAAGCGGAAGCGGAAATTTCATTACATAAACAAGTTTATGAACATGTTTACATCAAAATAAGTTTAGTCCACACTCGCGGCCGTAGACTAAGCATCAAGTGCACGTTCAGCCCTTGAACGTGTCCTTGCTAGCACACACGCACACTAACTCTGCGGCGTGCACGACTCCCACTCGACGGGGTTCCCCTCCTGGGGTTCCGTCTCCTCTTCGGGAGTCCCTTCCTCATAGAACCCTGCAAAAGCTTCAAACACAAGCAGTGAGCACGAAGGCTCAGCAAGTCTGACCCGTCTCACCTAAACATGGAACTTCTACATGAAGTAGTGGGTTGTATGAGGTAAAAAATCATTTGCAAGGACTCGCCTAATTAGTAGAACCTTACTTTCAAGTTTTAGCAGCAGGTTGTGGAGAACCTTACGCTAAGGCACATGAGAGAGCCACAATCAAACAAGAAACGCATTTCTCTCATGTACTTTGCCCAAAGTTGAAAAGAACTTTAATTAGCTCTAAGCTACAGCATATCATTAACAATCAATGTCCAGCTTTCAATCAGCAACATTTTAACATGCAACTAACCTGTTCTTTCTACGTCACGGTACAGTGAACAAGTGGTACTCACTGACCGCGAGGGACGGCGATTATAATCGATTTACACCTGCAGGGTTACCCGAACAACCCGTCACGTACGCCCGTACTCGATGTTGCCTACAACAACCATCACGGACGCCGTATGTGACTACCTTTCACCCGTTAGCCAAATATTGAACCGGTCCCATCGTCCCGAGCAAGAGGTCTCTGCACGCGCATCTCTGTGCCGCCAGCCGATTTACACCTCGAGCTCTCAACCTACCCTCTGAACGACGGGCAATGCCTCAATACCCAGCTACCCGAGTTACATCAGTTTCCCGGTTCCCATATAGCCGGTAGGTCTTCGGTACTGTTCTAGCTTGTTCAACAGGCCCGCACACGGCTCGGTCCTCAATCGACACGAGCGGAGCTACAGCACACAGGCCCCAAAGTCTTGCTGCCCTTACTCTCCGCTCGGTCTCATTTTCTTGCCATGTGTATCATGTGCTATCTCTACCCGAGCAATGTGCCTCTAGCCTATTCTCGCGAGTAGTTCCAACTACTCGACTTGTACCGAATCCTACTCTATCCTAGCAATGCAGTAGCTAACGGGGTTTGCACTCCTAAACCCCAACCCATGGTTTTCTTGGCTATGCAGTGAGGTTTCCAAACAAGACTCTAATGCACAGAATAAAGGAAAACAAGTATGTGCTCAAAACAATAAAAATTTGAAAAATGGTTAATGCAAACCGGAGCTTGCCTTGCTGCTCTTGGTCGTAGGCTAGCTGTTCCTCCGGAGTAACAAAGTCTAGGACTTCGGGTTCCTCCTCGACCTTAGCGACTACATGATAGAAACAATACATGTATTAATTTAATGCATTTGTATTAAGCTTGAAGTTGTTAAGTCTATAACCCTTGCTAGACAGACCTAATGACTGTGAAACTTTTACTGTGGCTTGGTTACAACATAAACAAAGACTTGGTCAAGTTTTAGTTGCAGCAAAGCTCATTTGAGCCCTCCACAATTAATTATGTCCTTGACCTTAATTGGAACTCTTAGGGTGTTCTAGGAATTTTTATGAAACAAACTATGCCTTCCTGAAAACTAGATTTTCAGAGGGTTCTAATGGAGTTGGTCTCACTTAATTTGGAAGTCTCTAACTAAAGATATGAGCTAAACAATTTCAGAGAAAATTCTGAAAATGTTTCTGAACATTTTCTATTTTCTTTGGAACAGTTTCACTAATCACACCATTAGGTGGATTAAATGAGCTCAAATGGATCTGAAATTTTTTATGGTAGTTCAAGGATATTTTGGTGAACATCTCAGCAAAATTTCAGGATTTTCCTCCAAAGGATTCTCCAGTTAAAATTCCTAACAGTTTAAACTTTGAGGAATTAATTCTGGAGAAATAAGGAATTTCATGGAGTGAAACTTGATTTTCTGGAAAGTACTCAGAGAGCTGAATCCAGCAAAATTTGGTTCACTCAATTTGGAGCTTTCTAGCCAAAGTTATAAGGATTTGAAGTTTGAACTAAAACTGAAATTCGGGGAAAAGTTTAAACTCTGGCTTGTGGGCCCCGCACACAGTGCGTCGTCTCCCTCCTCGCGCCAACTGCGCGGCGGCGGCGTTCTCCGGCGACCCTCGCCGGAACTGAGTTCCCGGCCACCCCCCGGCCCGAAACTTGCCGCCTGCCCCTTTTCCGACCCCCTGGACTCGATGGTGGGGTTGCCGGCCGCCGGCGATGACCGGAAACCCGTGCGCACCGGTGACAGCACCTGCTAGGGTTCCGGTGAGGTCGGTCCCGCTCTCCCGTGCACCAAATCGACCGGAAATCGGTCGGAGAGCATCAGTAGGGCATGGGAATAACGAACCAGGGCTGGGTGGAAGCTAGAAATACCGGCAACTAGGCTCTCGACGGTGAGCCGAGGTGTTCAGCCATGGCGGCGGGGAAAACAGCCATATCATGGCCGATTCTCGATGGTTTTCTCTAATTCCAGTTCGAGCGTGGGCGCTATGGTGCGTATAAGCTACTAGGTAACGAGCTCATCCAACCTTCGTGCATAGAGCACGAATTTCACCCGAAGGTGAGCTCGGTTCTTATGAACTGATCAAGGTAAATTTGGAAATTCTCGGCCGAGGGTTGATCAATCGCCAAACGGCTTTCGGCTACTCCATCTACATACAATCACGGACCTTTCTTGTGTAGAGAAGAGGACGTGACAACGGCTGTGCCGTGCTGTCCACGGGAGCCCGATCGGCGGCGATGTTTGGCTCGCCGGAGAATTGGCTCGTACAGCTTGAGAACGCTTGCTCACTGGGCAACACGGGGTCTAGGAGGTTTCTCACGACCTATTGGCGCCGTTTTGCTGTGGAGGAGAGGCTGTGCTCGCGGGTGACCGGTCTGATCAAGCGTGAGCTCGAGCGGCGGTGATGGCAGTGGAAAAACGGCCGAGTATGCCGGCAGCTCGGGGAATGAGTGATCGGAGCACGCCGGGGAGGAGATAAGTAGCCCGGCGACTGGTCTCCGGCTTGGGACGCGCAGCAGGAGCTGGCGCCGGCTGCCCCCCTCGGTGGCGCGCGCACACTACACCCGGGAACCGACTGAACTGTGTTTCAGTCGGTTTGTGTTGAAGCAGAGGCTGACATGTGGGTCCCACCCCTCCTTTTAACCTCTGAAATTTACTCCTAACAACTGTGGTAAACAGTGAATCCTATACTACCCTTGGCCATTCAAATTATTCACCCATGAGCCATTTGAATTGATCAAAGTTCAAATGAGGTTTGGTTTGAATGAATTCAGCACAAGTTCAGTTTGAAATTCAAATAAAGTTTGAATTTCTCCCCCTTAGCTCATGTCAAGATCAACCCCAAATGGAGTGAAAATTGGTGTGTGAGCTCACAAAAATGTGCTGAGTAAGAATATGCCTTCCACTTTTAAATTCATGGGATAAACACAGTTTGAATTTGAATATGTTTTCAAACTGCCCTCTTCCTATCTATACCCAAGATGACCTCAAAAAGGTTTTGAATTTGGGTGAAACTTGGCAGGGACATCCTTAGTAAAGTGTAGGAGTTTTCATATGTCCAGCCCATCTATATCACATGTGGGAAATACCACTTTTGCAATGTGTAAGTTTGTTCTCTAATGAGCATGTTGATAATTGTTACTTGCTCTTCATTTGTGTTCATCATCTTTCCTCAAATGAGGTGTGTGTGTGTGTGGTGATGAACACTTCAATTTTGTGTCAAAAACTGAGGCCCTTACACTACGCCCTCACAAAGAAAAACCTATACCGGACTTAGCCGGCTTCATTAGTTCAGTGGCACTAGACGTCACTCGCACACGGATGCTACATTTCTACCATTTCGTGGTTAGACTACCTGCAGAAACTCAAACAATCGTCAGACTCGGCTGCACACCGAGCCCGGTATCCATACAGTCCGTACACCTGGCCGTCATCACTCGCCCGGATGTTCTCAAGCCAAACACGCCTTGAGCTACGTGTTCACGTCATTGACCACGTGACGGGGTCTCCCAAATTGCACCACGCACGCCAGGGACAGACGTTGCTCGAATACCCCAAACGACATGAAGAGTCGTAGAGGATATTAAAGCGGGTCGGGTTACCTGCCACCCGTGGGGCTCCACCCTTCAGCTTGTGCACACTGGTAGACAGCGCTTACGTGCACCCCCCAAGACATAAACATCCCGAGATGCACGATTTTCCGACATAGACAAATAGGTTAGTATGCCACTTTCTATACACTAATAACATCCTTATACGGGCTACTAACTCGTTCCTCACTGGATTTTTGAAAAAAGATGACCTTTTTAGTGCGTTAAACCTCAAGCGAGCTCTGATACCAACGCTGACACGAACCCACGGTCTTGTCGAGCCAGGATCACGCTGAGGGGTGCTGCGTTGCACAGCACCGGATAACACACATCAAAGGTACAAAGTGGAAGCAAAGTTTATTACATAAAGAGGTTTATGAACATTTTTACAACAAATATGTTCAGTCTACACTCACGGGCGTAGACTACGCATCAAGTTCACGTTCAGCCCGGGAACGTGTCCTTGCTAGCACACACGCACACTAACACGGCGGCGTGCACGACTCCCACTCGACGGGGTTCCCGTCCTGGGGTTCCGTCTCCTCCTCGGGAGTCCCTTCCTCATAGAACCCTACAAAAGCTTCAAACACAAGCAGTGAGTACGCAGGCTCAGCAAGACTGACCCATCTCTCCTAAACATGAAACTGCTACATGGAGGGTGATGGGTTACATGAGGCAAAATAAGTTGCAAGGACTCGCCTAATTAGTGGAACCTTACTTTCAAGTTTTAGCAGCAGGTTGTGGAGAACCTTACGCTAAGGCACATGAGAGAGCCGCAATCAAACAAGAAACACATTTCTCTCATGTACTTTGCCCACAGTTGAAAAGAATTTTAGTTAGCTCTAAACTACAACAAATCATTAACAATCAAAGTCCATCTTTCAATCAGCAACATTTTAACATGTAACTAGCCTGTTCTTTCTACGTCACGGTACAGTGAATAAGTGGTACTCACTGACCGTGAGGGACGGCGATTATAATCGATTTACACCTGCAGGGTTACCCGAATAACCCGTCACGTACGCCCGTACTCGATGTTTCCTACAGCAACCATCACGGACGCCGTACGCAACCACCTTTCACCCGTTAGCCAAATGTTGAACCGGTCCAATCGTCCCGAGCAAGAGGTCTCTGCACGCGCATCTCAGTGCCGCCAGCCGATTTACACCTCGAGCTCTCAACCTACCCTCTGAACGACCAGCTATGCCTCAACACCCCACTACCCGAGTTACATCGGTTTCCCAGTTCCCATATAGCCGGTAGGTCTTCGGTACTGTTCTAGCTTGTTCAACAGGCCCGCACACGGCTAGGTCCTCAATCGACACAAGCGGAGCTATAGCACACCGGCCCCAAAGTCCTGCTGCCCTTACTCTCCGCTCGGTCTCATCTTTCTTGCCATGTGTATCATGTGCTATCTCTACCCGAGTTGAGTGCCTCTAGCCTATGCTCGCGAGTAGTTCCAACTACTCGACTTGTACCGAATCCTACACTATCTTAGCATTGCAGTAGCTAACGGGGTTTTCAATCCTAATCCCAACCCATGGTTCTCTTGGCTATGCAATTGGGTTTCCAAACAAGACTCAAATACAAGAAATAGTCATACTCAAGTAAGTGCTCAAAACAATAAAAATTTGTAAGAAGGTTAATGCAAACCGGAGCTTGCCTTGCTGCTCTTGGTCGTAGGCTAGCTGCTCCTCCGGAGCAACGAACTCTAGGACTTCGGGTTCCTCCTCGACCTTAGCGACTACATGATATAAGAAGTACATGTATTAATTTAATGCATTTGAATTGAGTTTTAAACTTGTGAACCTTCTAAGTCTTACTAGATAGACCCAAAGACTGTGAAACTTTTACTGTGGCTTGTTTACAACCTAAACAGAGACTTGGTCAAGTTTTAGTTGCAGCAAAGCTCATTTGAGCCCTCCACAATTAATTATGTTCTTGACCTTAATTGGAACTCTTAGGGTGCTCTAGGGATTTTCATGGAACAAGCCATGACTTTATGAAAACTATATTTTCAGAGGTTTCTAATGGAGTTGGTCTCACTTAATTTGAAGGTTCCTAGCTAATGATATGAGCTAAACAATTTCAGAGAAAATTCTGAAAATGTTTCTGAACATTTTCTATTTTCTCTGGAACAGTTTCATTAATCACCCCATTAGGTGGATCAAATGAGCTCAAATGGATCTGAAATTTTTAGGTAGTTTAGGGATATTTTGATGAACGTCCCAGCAAAATTTCAGAATTTTCCTCCAAGGGGTTCTCTAGTTAAAATTCCAAACAGTTTAAACTTTGAGGAATTAATTCTGGAGAATTAAGGATTTTCATGAAGTGAAACTTGATTTACTGGAAATTTCTCAGAGAGATGAATCCAACAAAATTTGGTTCACTCGATTTGGAGCTTCCTAGCCAAAGTTATGAGGATTTGAAGTTTAAACTAAAACTGAAAATCGGGGAAAAGTTTAAATCTGCTGGTGGGCCACGGGGACACGTGTTGTGTGCTGAGGCGTCGGCACACCGGGGTCTACGGAGTCTTTTGCGCGCCAGCACACTGGATCCGAGCCGCAGCCCGATCCCGATTTAAATTATGAGCCGCTGACAGCCGGGCCCCCCGTCTTCTTCTTCCTCCCGCCCTCTTTCTCGCGCCCGCGCCCCCCCCTTCGCCGGAGCAGACGGCTGCTCGCCGGACCGACGTTTCTGGCCGCCGCCCAGCTAGAGACTCGCCACCAGAGGGTTTAGAGCACCGAGGAACACGATGGTGGGTTCTGCTTGGGCTGCCGGTGGCTGGAACTAGCTCGGCGACGTGCAGCTGCTACTGCTATGGTTCGGCTCCGTCGCCCGAGGTCTCTAGCCCGCCAATACTTGCACCGATGGGCTCTACACCACCAGCGCAGCTCTAGGAAGCTCGGCACAACCTCAGAGTAGCTCGGGAGTGGCCGCAAATATGGTTTCACCGTGTGACCGAATGGGTCCACGGCGAACACCCCTAGTAGAGCTTGAATTCCGTCGCTCCTAGGCGTTTTCATGCGATGGATGCTAAAGGATAATTGATCGCCGGCTAATCCAGAATACACGTGCAAAGTTTGATGACTTAAGGCTGAGTAGAGAAGGAGAATTTTAAGGAACCGTACCGGAAGCTCGGGTTGAGGCCGCCGGAGCAAAATCTCGGAATTCGCCGGCGAGAGCTCACGGCGTGGCTTGAGCTTCAGGTGGAAGCAGCGTGGAGCCCGTGCGCTCCTTTTGCCGCCCTTGCTCGGCCGTGGAAGTGGCTGTGGTGTGCTGCCCACGTGAGACCGATCGCCGTTCTTGAACTAAGTTGCGGTGGTCGTCGTTGATCACGGGAACAGAGGCCGAAACTCTTTGGTCTAGGCATCGGGCGAGTGGTGCTTGAGCTCAGGGCGTTGCCTAGCAGCTCGGGGGGGGGGGGCGAGGGCACGATTGTTTGCTCTGTTTTTCCGATCGACCGAGAGCTCGGGGGAAAAAGAATGGCGCTGCTCGATGTCGCCTCCGAGGATAAGAAGGCATCCGGTCTTCGCTCGGCTGAGGCGGTGAGGGTCGTGCGGGGGCACGAGAAGGCCGCCCTGGGCGCCAGCGCGCGAGGCAGGAGCAGCTGGTGGCGCCGGCTTCCTCTCGGTGGCACACCCGGCAGCTGCTCGGTGGAATTTCCCCCCGAGGCTGTGACTTTGTGTGCAAGTCACCCCTCTTAGCTCTATGACATGTGGGTCCCACTCTCCATTTTAACCCCTGAACTTAACTCCAATTCACTGTTGTAAACAGTAGTTCCCATAAAGCCCATGGTGATTTGAATTATCTACCCTTGAGCCATTTGAATTGGTTAGAACTCAAATTGGGTTTGGTTTGAAAAAATTTCAGCACATGTTCAGTTTTGAAATTCAAATGAAGTTTGAATTTGCTCCACTTAGCTCATGTCAAGCTCAACTCAAAATGGAGTGAAATTTGGTGTGTGAGCTCACAAAAATGTGCTGAGTAAGAATATGCCTCTCACTTTTGAATTCATGGGATAAAAACAGTTTGAATTTGAATTTGAGTTCAAACTACCCTCTTTCTAGCTATACCCAAAATGACCTCAACAAGGTTTTGAATTTGGGTGAAACTTGGCATGGGCATTCCTAGCAATGTGTAGGAGTTTTCCCAATGCCCAGCCCCTATATGATGTATGTTGGAAATGCCACTTTTACCCTTTGTGAGTTTGTTTTCTAATGCGCATGTTGATGGTGGTTACTTGCTCTTCAAATGTGTTCATCAACTTGCTTCAAATGAGGTGTGTGTGCATGGTGATGAACACTTCAAACATGTGTCAAAAACTGAGGCCCTTACATTCCTTCCCCCTTAAAAGTTTCTCGTCCCGAGATTATAAGATGAAAATGAGAGAGAGGACGGTGGAAAATTACCGAATGTGCGACTTGAAAAAGTCGGGGTAGTTAGCGCGAAGAAATCCTTCGCTCTCCCACGTCGCTTCGTCCATG
Source organism: Neostapfia colusana (assembly GCA_030760725.1). Classification (NCBI taxonomy): domain Eukaryota; kingdom Viridiplantae; phylum Streptophyta; class Magnoliopsida; order Poales; family Poaceae; genus Neostapfia; species Neostapfia colusana. The sequence goes on along the minus strand of JASWHV010000001.1, from coordinate 130,982,637 downwards.
GAGTGATTACTCCATAGAACTTTGTAGAACCACAATGTGCGGTTGCGTGTGGTTCGGGCCTTCTCGTCAATGATCTGAACCGGTTCCTCCCCATAGGTGAGATCCAGTTTCAGTTCTTCAATGTCCTCCAGCTGAACGGTAGTTGATAGCTTGAGACACTTCCTCAGCTGGGAAATGTGAAAGACGTCGTGCACACCGGAAAGTGCTTCTGGTAATTTCAGCCGGTATGCTACTGATCCACATCTTTCTGTAATCTGGAATGGACCAATGAATCGGGGTGCCAACTTTCCTCTCACCCCAAATCTGTTTACACCCTTCATTGGAGACACACGTAGGTATACGTGATCCCCAACTTTGAACTGCAATGGGCGTCTTCTCCGGTCCGCATACTGTTTCTGTCGGTATTGGGCGGCTTTTAGGTTCGCTTGAATCAGTCGAACCTTCTCCTCCGCGTTGTTGACAAGATCAATCCCGAAGGTAACCCTTTCGCCAGACTCACACCAGTTCAATGGTGTGCGGCATTTTCTTCCGTATAGCGCCTCGTAGGGCGCCATCTTTATGCTGGCTTGGTACCCATTGTTGTACGAGAACTCGGCTAACGGCAAGTGATCATCCCAATTGCCGTGGTTGATAGCGCAAGCTCGTAGCATGTCTTCTAAGATCTGATTTACCCGCTCGGTTCGCCCATCCGTCTGCGGATGGTAGGCTGAACTACGGATCAGCTTCGTCCCCAATGCAGCGTGTAGCTGCTCCCAAAAACGGGACACAAATAAAGTGCCCCGATCCGATATGATGGTAGGGGTACGCCGTACAAGCATAGGATCCGTGAGATGTACAGTTCAGCGTACTTCTTGCCGTTGTAGTTGGTGTTGACCGGGATGAAATGGGCAACTTTGGTGAGCCGGTCGACAATCACACACACAGAATCATGCTTCTGAAAAGTGGTGGGTAAACCAACGATGAAGTCCATGCTCACATCCTCCCACTTCCAGGCAGGAACGCCCAGTGGTTGTAGCAGTCCTGGTTTCCGCATATGATCTGCCTTCACCCTTCGATATGTATCACACTTGGACACGTACTTTGCGATCTCCCGCTTCATCCGTGTCCACCAAAACTTGCTTCTGAGTCTGTGAAATCCCAAAACTCAAGCAAGTGGAGCTACAAGTCACATCGAGAAAACGAGAGGGAATTTAAACTTTTGAATTTAATGGTGTGAGCTCCAAGTCGAAACTTGAACTTGCAAAAATTCCCAAACACGGAGATCTAAAGCTATCATTTGGTTCTCCACACATCCAATAATAGCCCGGCAAATTTTTAGAGCATTTGAAAAGGATTTCCTAATTGTTGGAATCTAAATGGGAGAAAATTCGAATTTGAATTTAAATCTCAGTTTCAAATTCCAACTTCACCGAAATTCAAATTTGAGTGCACCATTGTGTTCCTCATATTTCATTTGGCCTGTCCTCCAAATTTTATCAAATTTGGAGCTCGTTTGCTATGTTAAAAAGGAATTGGGGATAAGAGGGAGAGGTGGACCCCACATGTCATACACACACTGAAATGAACCGACTCTGTTTTTTCCCTTCCCCGCTCCAGCTCCCGACAGCACACCGGCAGGGGACTTCGGGGGCAAGTTTTGGGTGCCACCTCCTGCTTTGCCTGATCTTTTGGCTGTCCTGATCAACGTCACAAGTGCCACAGCCCTCTTTTGCTTCCTCTCGCTGGTGCACGTTCGTTGTTTCTTTCCGAGAAGAACAGCCGGCCGCTGTGTTTATCCCCATCGCCAGCCACAAACTGAAGTGCTTTTGCCCGAGCTCCGAACAGAGAAAGGCTGCGCCCAAGGGTGCTCTAGCCGGCCAGCAACTTTCCCCCATGGCCCCGAGCTCCTTAGCACCGGAAATCAGCAAGAGTTCTGCAGCTCTCGGGTAAAAGCTGAAAAACCGAACTGGTCGTCGTGGCCAGCCCAAACCAGGGGTGATCACGCCCAAGCAAGCCACCCCATAGGTGCACCTACAAGCCTAGTTGCTCACCTCCAAAACTCAGCCCAAGACATTGATCACAGAGGGAGAATTTCAAGTTTTTCTCCCGGGCGGCCGAAACTGACCTTTTGGTAAGAAATTGCAAAATTCGTCCTCAATTCGTGTTGGTTGTGTTTCAAACTCCGCACACAAGTTCTTAACTGCCTAGCACACATCCTCCATCAAGTTTAGACCAAGAAATTGAGTGTGGAGCGAGGAATTTGAGTTCTTTTCGAGGGTATACCACTGAACCATGTCGGGTGCACGGTGCCAATAGGTTTGGAGCTCTCCCTGGCCTGTTTAGACCTCATGTAGGTCTTCTCCATGATTCCCTGGTGCTTTAGAGCTCAAGAACCCACCATTTGGTGGAGAAATCACCGTGCAAGACCTCGCCGGAGCACTAGGGTTAGCTGTTGCCGGTGCGCCCCGTTTTCCGGCGAGTTTCAGCCGCCGGCGACCTCACCAATGAGTTCAGCATGGAGGAAAATGGGGGGGGCAGCAGGGGGTCCGGAGGTGGCCGGGAAGGTCATTTCCGGCGACCTCGCCTGAGGGAGCCGCCCCTGGTATGTTTGACGCGTGGCTGGAGGTTAGGGATGACGAGTGGGACCCACTGTCAGCATTTAAACATTTTCCAGATTTTCCCATTTCAGTTCAAACTTTGGAGAGCCATAACTTTGTGTGGGAGTGTCCAAAAATTGTGAAACAAATTTTGTTGGATTCCTCTCAAAGATTACTATCCAGGGGTGCAGCTCAATATTTATGAAAATTCCTGGATTTGGCTCATTAATTCATTTAAAGAAAATCTTGTATGAATTTTTACAGGAGTTCTGTTAATTGGAAAATTCCCAAATTTGGGCAGGACATTCTTCCAATAATCCTTGAACTCCAGTAAAATGGTCAGAGGCATTGTACTCAATTTGCTTGGTCAAATTTTGTTTGAATCCTCTATGTCTCTGAAAAATGGGAAAATGAACAAAGACATTTTCCGACTTTTAACCAAGTTTGGAAAAGTCATATCTCGGTGTAGGAAGCTCCAAAAATGGTGAAACCAAGTTCTATGGACTCATGAGACTATTAAGTTTCTGAAAAGCCACATTTGGAGCATGCCAAGACACTATAATTGTCATAGGAATTCAGAGAAGCCAAATAGTAAGAAAATTCCCTAGCCCACATATTCCATCAACTATGTCTGAAATTTTGCAAGCCATACCTATGTATGATCTATGGACCACTGTAAAAATTTCAGAGCAAGTTGAGATCATCTTCTCCAGTTTTCTGCTGGTTCTTTCCACTACCTTTCTTATGTCCATTATAAATGGATCTTTGAATTTTACTCCAACAAACATCCACTGCCCACCTAAAGTTCTTCACTGTTTCTGTCCATAACAGAGCCCATCTCTCACTTTAGAGTTTGTCTAAACCATTCTTAATTCCTAAAACACATTTGTTTTATAATTCAGATATGTGTATTAAAAACTGTGCATATTCATATTGGTAGGAAACACGACAAAGGAGGTCGACGAGCAACTTGACTCAGAGCAGCAAGTTGAGGCTTAACTCATCGCCAAGCTACTGATTTAAAAGTAGAAATAAACCTGCAGCAACATAAGGCAAGCCCCGATTTGCATTTAACAGCTTTTAGTTATATTTTGCTTTGTATCACTTCTATTGGTCTAGCATGTATTGTGCATTAGGTCAAGGTGATTGATACTCCGAATGCATGACCCACAAACCCTTGGAGTACAGGGTAGAACAGGTTACCTTCGTGTAGATTCTGCTAGGCTAAAGTTGTATAGGATCCGGTACAAGTCGGGTAGTTGGAAGCTACTCACGAGTTTAGGATGTGAATTCAGCGGGGTAGGATTCTAGAGAATGAAAGTCCTGGAATAGAAAATGAGACCGAGCAGAGAGTAGGAGCAGCAGGACGTTGGGCCTGTGTGGCTGTAGCTCTGTTTGTGTCGGTTAAGGACCGATGCGTATGCCGCCCTGCTGAGCACGTTTGAACAGTACCGGATGCATATCGGATATATGGGACCCGATAAACCGATGTAACTCGGGTACTCTCGTGTCGAAATTTATACGGCCGTCCTTTGGGGGTTGGTGTCAGAGGTGTAAACCCGCTAGCGGAGCAACTTTGACGTGTTCCGTGTAGTGGCCCTTCTGATGGGTCGGCGGACCTGGTTCGGCATTGGAGTGATGGGTGAAAGGTTGCTGCATACAACGTAAGAAAGAGCTCGCGTGAGTCTTTCGAGGCGGGTGTATGTGTCATGTATTCCGGGTGTGTCCTGATTGCAATCACCGTCCCTCGCGGTTATATGAGTACCACTTGTTCACTGAGTGGTGACGTAGTAATAAATTCCAGATGAAGTGAGATGAATCATTTCTGATGTGAAGTTCTTAAATTCATTGTATTGCCAACCATGTATGCTGTAGTTGTAGAGCTCACTAAGTTTATTTTCCTCTTTGGGCATCACCACATCAGGGGAAAGCGTTTCTTGTTTGATTGTGGACTTCCGATGTGAGGGCTGCCTAAGGCATAATAATCTGCTGCTATAAACCTGAAAGTAAGGATCAACATTTAGACGTGTCGTTATTGCATCATACCCGCCTATGTTAGTAACCCCGACACATAGAGTTCCATGTTTAGGAGTGTCGGTTAAGTCTTGCTGAGCCATCGTGCTCACGGTTGCATTATTAGTGTTTTGCAGGTTATAAAATTTGCTATGAAGATGGTTGTTCGGTGAGCCATCAACGACTCACCGGAAACCCTGTCGCTGCACTCATCTTTGTGGAAGCTAGTAAGAAGCGTCTGCGGGTTGGACGCCTTCTCTTTTGCATAGTTTGGACCGAGAGTAAGTGTGTATGTATATTCCGCTGCGTGTACCTTCATGGTACATTATTTTGTAAATGACACTATCTTGAGAAATAAAATACTTTGTATTTTATGGTTCCTTTCGTGTATGCTGTTGGATGCCGCATCGCACGGCACCACCCAATGTGTATCCTGGAGTGTGGATCCCAGAAGGGGTTCCTCACAGGCATGGTATCAGAGCCGCATTGGGAATAGCACGCTTGAAAAGAGCTTATTTTCGAAAACTTCGAAGTACACGAGTGAGGAACGTGTAGTATGCCCACATAAGGACTATTAGTAGCATAGTTACTTAAGGTGCCAAGCTAACAGTGTGTTACCTTCAGTATTTCAATTCAGTAACAACGCACCTACGTGGAGGTAAGAGGTAAGGTACGCCACCGTAGGCGGATCAATTGCGGTAACTCGCCATACGAGTAATAGTATGGAATGATATACCGTGGCTTGGCACAGTAGTTAATATGAGTCTCTGAACCTCTCTATGGTTCTGAGAGCATATGAAAACACTGATCTCCAGCGTGCTTTAGGCAAAAGTGAGAATACCCCATCGTGTGGTAAGCAACACGATAGTATGCAACTCTTGAACGTTCAATGTTCAAAGGGCCATACGCAGCGCTCGCCATCGGCGTGCCTCAACGGTCATGAGGCAGTAGGTGGTATCTGTTGGGTTGATAAAATTCCCAACCGTGATTACCCGTTCGCGCTCTACTCAGGTTCCCCGTCGTGTGGTGTTAAAACACGACCATGTACCTTGAGAAGTGACTTGACTCAAGGACGGCCCATATGGCAATGATACGGGTCGTATGTTTTTACTATGATATGGATCTGCCTGGAATGGAAAACCTTTGTGTGCATCACTATTGATTTTTTTTCTGCAGGTACCTTAACCACGTTAGAACATTGCATATAGAAAACGTTTGTGAGTGATCGTTTTAGTGCCACCACTTGAGACGTATATGCCGGTGTAACGCCGGTTAGGATTTTTGATTTGGTGAGGAAACGTAGTATCGTGAAATGTTCTTAACTGCATGAAAAATGGATTTTTCAAAGAAAAGAGTAATTTTGGAGTCTAGGATTCCATTAGGGGTTAATGAACTCCTATATTGAACTAAGAGTCAATTGGGAGTATAGTTTTCATCTCAAATCTTTAGTAACAACCTCCCCTGTTTTCAGCAGAATTTTTGCTGATATTGAACAAGTCATAACTTTTGATTGGTTGAACCAATGGAGGTGAAGGATACATTTCTGGAAAGTTTTTGAAGTCTTCTACAACTTTTCTATAGAACTCCAGAACAGAATCTCCCTTCAAATGGATGAGAACCTCAGATGAGTGTTAACTGTCCAAAAACAGGGCAGACCAAAAATACTCTCTGGAATTTTCTGTATTTCGACCATAACTTCTTGTAGAAAAATATCTATGCGTCATGTGAGACGCAGTTGGAAAGTTTGTGATATGTGCTACGACTTTGTAGTTCAAAGATTCTACAGATTTGGGGTAGAACTTTAGGAAATCTTGCGGACAAAACAGACACTTTCAGAGGAGGTGCTGTCAAAATTGTTCCAGATTTCTGTCAACTTTGAAATATCACAACTCCTGATCCACAATTGATATGAAGGCAACTAAATACTCGTTGGAAAGATATTGAAGTTACATATAACTTTGATATTAACCTTGAGACATGAAACTGCCATTTTCATAATCAAATTCTGGGAATTAGGTCAAATGGTCATTCGGAACAGAGCATTGTTCATTGCCCCTGTAACTTGAGACTTGTTATGGACATGAAGATTTTTATACTTCTCTAAGTTCCATGACATAGTCATTAGTTATCTTTCATCATTCCTTGCTGTTGATTCAAGTGTTTGACAAACTTCAACAATCATTGGTCACATTTCAGAATTGTCAAAAACCTTGTTTCCTTTATATATGCTGCACAGTGGATGTGATGCTTTTGCGGTTAATAATTTCGAGTTAAAGCTGAGTACACTCTTGGATATTAACCGTAAATTGCTCACTCTTGCAGTATGTATCATACTCATTCTGGGTATGCAGTTGGTGGTTCCAGTCGGGATGGAAATGATTCATCACAGCGACGATCACCGCCATCAGCAACCGGACTGGCGGAGGTGTTGGGGAGAATGGCTGAGTCTCTTGAGTTTTTGGTGCAGCAAGGCATCCGACAGGAGACCTCCCAGCAAAACCCCACACTGAATACGTATCTGGATTTTCTAGCAACACAACCACCGGTATTCTCTGAAGCTAAAGAAGCCTTGGAGGCAGATCATTGGCTCCGAGTGATTGAATCTAAATTGGGAATGCTCCAGTGTGATGAATATGAGAAGGCTTCATTTGCCGCTCAGCAACTTCATGGATCCGCTGGGGCTTGGTGGCCTGAATATCTTGCTAAGATCGCTGAAGGTCATCGTGTGATGTGGACGGAGTTTTGTGAGGCTTTCCGTGCACGTCATATTTGTGAGGGCATTGTCAAAACAAGAATTGAAGAGTTCTATGAACTCAAACAAGAAGGCATGAGTGTCATGAAGTACTTTACGGAATTTAACCGTTTAGTACAATATGCATCCTCTTATTTGCATAACGAGACGATGAAGTGTCATTACTTCTTCCGAGGCCTCGATGTGAAGCTTCGGACAAAAGTGGCACAATGCAATAAAGGAAATTATAGCGAGTTAGTCAATGCCGCTATGATTCAAGAAATAGCTGAACTCGAGCACAAGGAAAGTAAGAGGAAGAGAAAATTATCACTGGCAAGTACGGATGATTATCATCAAGAACAACCGGTGATATATTGCTTACCATCCGGGGTGGAAATTCAGTCCTTTGACGGATCACCTCAGATGCAATACTGTCCATATTCACCCATGGAGGTTCAGCCACTGCTGCAACAGCAGCAAATGAGTATTTGTGCACCCTCACCTCAGCAAAGTGCACAAGACTATCAACCACTTCCATATGGTGAAGATCCTGAGCTCGCATTGTATAACACTTGTCGCGATGTAGAGCATATTCCTCAGGAGGGTCAAGTGACCAAGCAGAGCAGCAGTCATATGTCATCTCAAGCTGCAAAAAAATTCCATGGTCGGTCAAGGAGAACAGCACTGAAAGTGGGAAATATAAACTATATGGCAGTTGAAGACGTTCCCGTAGGAGAACCCGTGTTGGCGGGCATGTTCAGCCTACGTAATCAGCCCACGCTCGTGTTGTTCGACTCGGGTGCTACACATGATTTTATCAGGAAATATTATGTGGTTAAGCACCAAGTACCCTCAACCACCTTGGCCGCATCTTATCAGATTAATTCACCGGGAGGTAGTAGGACAGCGGGCAGAATCGTTGCTCGAGCGCCTATATGTTTGGATGGGCGGATATATCCTCCTACACTCATCATTATAGAAGGCTTGCGGATTGACATCATCTTGGGAATGTCTTGGTTGACACATCACCAAGCTATCTTTGATATTAGTTCACGAACGGTGCAGCTGAATTCAAAGAAGCACGGGCAACACACCTTGATTCTGAGAAATGTTGCACCGGAAGTCACTGCTGTCCACACCGTTGAAGCTAAGAAACTGGAGGACATTCCAGTGGTCCGGGAATATCCAGACGTGTTTCCCGATGATCTACCGCATGCTGCCCGATCGTGAAGTGGAGTTCAAAATCGAACTAGCACCGAGAACCACACCCATCTCTCGGAGGCCGTATAAAATGGCACCGAAGGAACTCGCGGAGCTGAAGGAGCAGCTGAATGATTTGTTAAGCAAAGGCTTCATTCGACCCAGTTCATCACCATGGGGATGCTCCGCGCTGTTCGTCAAGAAAAAGGAAGAGACTTTGAGGTTATGTGTGGACTATCGTCCGCTCAATGCCGTAACTATCAAGAACAAGTATCCACTACCACGTATCGATATGATTTCCGATCAACTAGAGGGTGCTAAGGTTTTCTCGAAGATGGATCTTCGGTCTGGATATCACCAGATAAAAATCCGGGCGGAAGGCATGCCCAAGACGGCATTCTCAACGAGATACGGATTATATGAGTATCTCGTCATGTCATTCGGACTCACTAATGCTCCGGCTCATTTTATGTACTTAATGAATTCAGTTTTCATGCCGGAGTTGGACAAGTTCGTCGTGGTCTTCATCGACGATATTCTAGTATATTCTAAGTCGGAGGAAGAACACGCCGAACATCTGCGTATTGTGCTCCAACGCCTACGGGATCACAAACTGTATGCGAAATTCAGCAAGTGTGAGTTCTGGATCAACCAAGTGCCATTTCTTGGGCACATTATTTCTGCGGAGGGCATCGCAGTTGATCCGAGCAAGATCGTCCAAGTGCTGAATTGGAGTTCACTGAAATCAGTTCACCAAGTCCGTAGTTTTCTCGGTTTAGCGGGTTACTACCGGAGATTCATTCCGAATTTCTCCAAGGTCTCTAAACCGATGACGGAACTTCTAAAGAAAGGCAAGAAATATGTGTGGAGTGAAGTATGTGAGGAGGCGTTCAAAGCATTGGTAAAGCACCTCACAACAGCCCCAGTCTTGGCGCAGCCCGATACAACTAAGGATTTTGATGTATATTGCGATGCATCCGGCATCGGCCTTGGCTGCGTGCTTATGCAAGAAGGGCGAGTGGTCGCATATGGACCCAGGCAGCTTCGGAATCATGAGCAGAATTATCCAACACATGATCTCGAGCTAGCTTCTGTGGTTCTTGCTCTAAAGATGTGGAGGCACTATTTACTTGGAAACTTAGTCCACCTCTACACCGACCACAAGAGTTTAAAGTACATCTTTACACAGAAGGAATTAAATATGAGGCAGCGAAGATGGTTAGAGCTAATCAAGGATTATGAACTGGAGATTCATTACCATCCTGGTAAAGAGAATGTGGTGGCCAACGCACTTAGTCGGAAATCACATGTGCATAATCTAACCATGGCTGCAATGGAAGAAGGAGAACCGAGCCTGCGCTTGGTTCCCTATGGGTCATTGTTTAACCTTGCCCTCATTCCTACAATTCGTGATGAAATTGTAGCGGCTCAAAAGAAATATAATGGCATGGCCCATATCCGGAAGAGAATAGACAAAGGAGAAGCTAAGTGCTTCCGGAAAGATGAGAACGGTACGTTATGGTTCAAAAACCGTATAGTCGTACCGAGGGACATGGAGCTTCGTAAGAAGATATTAGATGAAGCTCATTTATCAAAATTTTCCATTCATCCGGGCAGCAACAAAATGTACCAAGATTTGAGAAACAAGTTTTGGTGGACACGGATGAAGCGGGAAATAGCTAAATACGTATCCGATTGTGATACGTGTCGAAGGGTGAAAGCAGATCACATGAAGAAACCTGGTTTGCTGCAGCCCCTTCATATTCCGGCATGGAAGTGGGAAGATGTGAGTATGGATTTCATTGTCGGACTGCCGCTCACATCTCGAAAGCATGATTCGGTTTGGGTAATCGTTGACCGATTAACCAAGTCAGCACACTTCATACCGGTAAATGTGGGATTCAATGCCAAGAAATATGTGGAGTTATACATTGAACGGATATTATGCCAGCATGGGGTTCCAAGAACAATAGTTTCAGATCGTGGTGCACTGTTTGTTTCTCGTTTCTGGAACAGCTGCAAGCATCTTTGGGAACCAAGTTGCTTAGAAGCTCCGCATATCACCCTCAAACTGATGGACAGACCGAGAGGGTGAATCAAGTCTTGGAAGATATGTTGAGAGCGTGTGCCATCCACCACGGTAAGAACCGGGATGCTTATCTACCGTTGGCGGAATTCTCGTACAACAACAGCTATCAAACGAGTATCAAGATGGCACCGTATGAGGCTCTCTATGGCCGAAGATGTCGCACACCGCTGAATTGGTGCGAATCCGGTGAAAGAGTGATATTCGGGATTGACCTTGTCAATGACGCCGAAGAACGAGTTCGGGTCATACAAGCAAATTTAAAGGCTGCTCAATCTCGACAGAAGAGTTATGCAGATCAGCGACGTCGACCGCTGAACTTCAACGTCGGAGAGTACGTATATCTCCGCGTATCTCCAATGAAGGGAGTTCACCGATTCGGTGTAAAAGGGAAGCTCGCTTCCCGGTTTATTGGTCCATTTGCTATCACGGAGAAATGTGGACCCGTAGCTTACCAAGTTGAGCTACCGACGAATCTCGCTTGGGTGCATAATATATTTCACGTCTCTCAGCTTCGGAAATGTCTCAAGAATACCACTGCTATCCGCAATGAAGATCTCGAGACATTGCAACCGGATCTCTCTTATGCCGAGCATCCAATCCGAATTATTGATGAAAAGTCTCGGTCGACAAGGAATCGGACGCTCCAATTCTATAATGTATTATGGAGAAATCATACCGCGGAGGAAGCAACATGGGAGAGTGAAGAATACCTCCGTTCGAACTACCCGGACTTGCTGTCCGCTCATGTAAGGTAATTCCTTCTCTATCGCTTGTCTCTTCTTTATGAATCTCGGGACGAGATTCTTTTTAAGGGGGGAGGGATGTGAAATCCCAAAACTCAAGCAAGTGGAGCTACAAGTCACACCGAGAAAACGAGAGGGAATTTAAACTTTTGAATTTAATGGTGTGAGCTCCAAGTCGAAACTTGAACTTGCAAAAATTCCCAAACACGGAGATCTAAAGCTATCATTTGGTTCTCCACACATCCAATAATAGCCCGGCAAATTTTTAGAGCATTTGAAATGGATTTCCTAATTGTTGGAATCTAAATGGGAGAAAATTCGAATTTGAATTTAAATCTCAGTTTCAAATTCCAACTTCACCAAAATTCAAATTTGAGTGCACCATTGTGTTCCTCATATTTCATTTGGCCTGTCCTCCAAATTTTATCAAATTTGGAGCTTGTTTGCTATGTTAAAAAGGAATTGGGGATAAGAGGGAGAGGTGGACCCCACATGTCATACACACACTGAAATGAACCGACTCTGTTTTTTTTCTTCCCCGCTCCAGCTCCCGACAGCACACCGGCAGGGGACTTCGGGGGCAAGTTTTGGGTGCCACCTGCTGCTTTGCCTGATCTTTTGGCTGTCCTGATCAACGTCACAAGTGCCACAGCCCTCTTTTGCTTCCTCTCACTGGTGCACGTTCGTTGTTTCTTTCCGAGAAGAACAGCCGGCCGCTGTGTTTATCCCCATCGCCAGCCACAAACTGAAGTGCTTTTGCCCGAGCTCCCAACAGAGAAAGGCTGCGCCCAAGGGTGCTCTAGCCGGCCAGCAACTTTCCCCCATGGCCCCGAGCTCCTTAGCACCGGAAATCGGCTAGAGTTCTGCAGCTCTCGGATAAAAGCTGAAAAACCGAACTGGTCGTCGTGGCCAGCCCAAACCAGGGGTGATCACGCCCAAGCAAGCCACCCCATAGGTGCACCTACAAGCCTAGTTGCTCACCTCCAAAACTGTAACACCCCAAAATTTTGATTCAAAACCCTAAATCATGTTAAGAGGGGGATTTAAAAATTTTTGGACGTGTTGCATGTTTTGCAAAAATTCAAATTCAAACTGGAATTCAAATTAAACTCAAATCAGAAAAGAAATAGAAAAAATAAAAAGGAAAACAGAAAAAAACCGGCCAGTGGGCCGAAACCCACCAGCCAGCCCACCCTGCCCCACGCCAGCCCGCAGCCGCGCGCCCGCGCTCTCTCTCTCTCTCAGACAAGTGGGAACCACCTGTCATCCCTAACCCCCGATCGTCCGAAACTCGGACTGTTCACCCGCGCACGAGCGATCGCAACCGACCGGATTTCCGGCCGAATTCTGGTTCCGGAGGACTCCCACTCGATCTAAACAAACCCGCCGCCCTCCCCCGTCTATAAAAACCCCGGCCTCGTTCTGTTTTTCTCACGCGATCGACTGTTTTTACTCCGGTGAGAACCGAGACTTCTCCGGCGAATTCTGGCCGATCTAAGCTCGGAAATTCCGATCTAACTCGCTGGTCTTGATCCACCGCCTCCGGGGAACCTTGCAGTTGCAGAAAACTCGGTGACTTGCGGTGTAAACACAGCGCTGACGAGCTTCGCCGTGGTTTCACCTCGGACCTCGTCGCCGATCACTTTCCAGGACTTCCGAGCTAAGGAAAACCCCCGAGGTGAGATCCCCGATCTCCCCTCTACCGATCTATGCCATAAAATCACAGTTCTAGGAAGAATTCTCGAAGATCCGAAAGTCTCCGGCGAGATCGCCGCTTCCCGCCGCCGTGCGCCGCCGGCAGCGCCACCCGCGCTCGATCAGAGCGACGTGGCCGCTTGTGCGCCGTTTATTTTAAATCGCACGGTAGGGTTTAAACCCCCGCGTACCGGTTCGGCGTTATAATCTCAGCCGTCGGTTTAAAATCGGACGGTCCACGTCAGCCCGGCGTTATAAAGACTGGAAATCTTACGTGCTACCCCCTGGGGTTCTCGGGAAATAAGAGCTAGCCCCGGAAACTTCTGATCTAGCCCCTGGAACTCCAGAAAATCATGTAAATTCATTTAAAAAGCAGTTTTAGCCCCTGGACTTAATAAAAATTTGGAAAAACACCTCTGATAAGTGTAGCTAGACCCCTAGAAATTCTGAAAATAATATTATAGACCCTGTAGTGGGGTAAGTTTAACTTTTTAGCCCTGTTTAGTATTTAAATTAGGAAATTGAATATGTGGCTAGTGTTTAAAAATTAAAAAGTGGGACAAACATATTGTCCTAATTAAATTAAAAACTTTCTCAGTATTTAGAAAACTTTGGAGTAAGATAAAAACATATTTTGGGCTGAATTGAATCTGTTTAATTTATTATTCACATTTAGGGACACATTTTTAAGTAATGAATAGTTTTAGAAAATAGGGAAAATAATTGTGAAATAGTTTATATCTGAGGCAAAGGTCAAGATATGTTATTAAATTATTTAGGACCAGAACCTATTCTGTTTAGATGATGTGTATTACTATTTTCATAATAAAGTACACATTTATGCATAGGAAAAATAAATCTGAAAATATAGCAACTAGTAAATGATAAATGGAGTTTCTAAAATCTAAAGAATTCAGTTTAGGGTTGGTGGAAATTCTGAAGGCACATAGGGAGAAGAAAAATACCTTTCATACATATGTGGTAGTAAAAAGGTGTAGTAGTTGAATCTAAGGAATTTATTTAAATTGGAAACTCACATATATATAGTAGGTAAGTATAAATGTGAACACAAAAGTAGGAATCATATACACATGATTAAAAGTGCATGCAAGCCACAAATCAACACACATAGAGTAACCACAACACATATAATGGTGAATTACTTTCATGAATGTGAATGTGTGGTTTGTATGAAGTGGAAGTGTGAACTATGTCTTATGGATTGTTGTTTTTCTTTTGCTATGTGTGATGGTATGATGTAGAACCTGCTCAAGAGCAAGTTATTCCTTTCCAAGATCAGGACTACCCATTTCAAGAGCAGCAGGAAGGAGGCAAGTGTCCTTGACCACTTTGATCCTATGCTAGGATGTGTAGATAGAATTATTTGCATTGTCAAGTTAAATATGAAACCCATGCTAGGAAGTTTCCCTAGAATTGCATCACCTTGTTTCCTTGTAGCTTGGGTTGGGATTTATTTTATCATGTCATTTATTATTATGCATATGCTTAGCCATGCTTAGAATGGGATGTTTGGGGTATGAGACCATCAGTTTATTTTTCCATACTCTTGAATGAGATATTGTGAGTTATGTAGAGGTAGGGATCAAGGCAAGTTGGATGTTTTGGTTGTGTGCTGGGTGCACGAGACTCGGGTTTGCGTTTAGTACTTGCCTGGATCCTAAGGACCGGTTCATGGAGCATGTAACCTGGCTTTACCGTGCCAACCACATGCTGAGATGGGGCAGCTTGGCCAATTAATTAGGTGTATCCCCGGCGTAGTATGGGTGTGTTGGATGGTGCGGGGAATAGGTGTCAGCTGAACTACCATATGAACCGCAAGGCTCAAGAGGGAGCCACTGCAGCGGGGTTGGAGCCTCTTGTATGCTGTTAGGGGTGAAACCTCAGTGGGCCCACGCTCGTCGGGAATCCCTTTGTAAAGGCTTCGTAGTGATCTCCTGGCTACACACCTGGGAAGTGTGAATGTGGTTCGTAGCCACTGGCATAATGGAGGTTCTTTTAGTCCACCCGGCAACGGGGGATGAAATCACTACATGTGGGTACAGTGGTACAAACTCTGCAGAGTCAAAACTGTCATGACAGCCGTGCTCACGGTCAAGAGCGGCTTGGACTTATTCATGATTAGAGGATTGATGGTTTTGGAAGTTAAGCGGGGAGCTTAACATTGGAAATGATGTTATGGTTATTGGATTATGATGATGGGATGGGAGATTGGGACCATTTCACTTGTGTAGTAATGTAGGTGCTTAATAAGCTAAGGTGATAGGTATTGATTGCGTAGTGCTTTAACCATGAGTTCAACCTCTCCTTGTTCTAGCCATGCATGATATAATTTTCCCACACTTGCTGAGTACCATTGGTACTCAACCTTGCATATTTTGTTGGTTTATATTGCTGCTCAGGTCAAGATAATGAGGTGGTGTATAATGACCAAGACTTTGGACCCGAAGAGGGTTTCTAGGTTCATGGAGACCCCCGGGCAACACCTGTGAAGGAGCCCTCAAGAATAATATTCGGCTGCTAGTTTATTTACTTGTGATGAACTTATTATTGTCCATCGAGACATTTGCGATGTAAGACTTATTTATATTCAACACCTGGCTTGTAATAAATGATGCTTCACTATTTGTCATCACATGTATGAGAAAATGATCCTGGCATACATGTGATATTCACTTGGTTGTTTCTTCGGAAAAACCGGGTGTGACAGAGGTGGTATCAGAGCCAAGGTTGCCCGTAGGAACGTGGACCTAGGTAGAAATGGACGTATTTAAGGGCCCTATTTTCTTAAAAACTATTTTACAAAGGTGTGGATTGAAAAGTGTTATTTAAATGAGTCACTTTCTTCATCTTACCCCAACTTTCATTCAAAATAGGATTTTTGTTTGAGAGTTTATCTAACCTAATTTTAAATTCTTTTTGTTTTAGATGGTTCGCATGATTCGTACCGCTCGCAAGTCCACAGGAGGGAGAGTTCCCGTAGTTGCCCTTGCCGAGAGAGAGGAGAGCCGTCCGGTGACGTACCTTTCCTACGGATTGGCAGTAGGAGGCTTATTGCGCCGACTTCGGCGTATGCTCGAAGCCGCCGGCAATACGGGCAAGCTAATCATGCACTATAACTCCACCAGGACCATCCGTGAGAAGAGGGAAGAATGGAGTTCGGAGATGAGGATTATACACGAAAATCAGCTGCTTAAGATCCACCACTCTCCAGCTTGTCGAGCAACACAGGTCGATGCGGAGAAAGATGTCACCTGGGAGGCCATCACCTGCCAGAGTCACATCTATCGTTGCCACTTGGACAAAACTGAGTACATGTATGTCCTCCAGCGTGAGAGTGGTACCACGGAGTACAAGTACCCGCCGGTGCAGCAAGGGACTTCCCATGAGCACATGGACTTGTGCTTGGAAGATGCTTCTATGCTCAGCACTTGACTGCAGGAGTGTCAACAAGAGCTTCAGGATGTCCGGGACACCCTGAACGAAACGGAGGCGTTGCTGCGAGCCTGTTTGAGGGCGAGAGAAAGAGGAGATGGGAATGAACTGTGTGTCACCGTGAATGATACATGGACTCCTGACTCCCCAGATCGCCGAGCAATCAGGCGTCGTCGCACTTCTCCACCAGCAGCCTCCCCACCCAAAGCAGAGTCAGAAGGCAGCAGAAATGATGAGGAAGATCCCGAGGAGCCAGCTCAAGAAAACAAGTAGCGTAGAGCCTTTCCCTTAAATTAGAAGGATGTCGAGTAGTCGAGTTGTTACGTAGGTAATGGTGTGTTAATGCTTGGTGTGTGACGTGAGTTGTGGAAGCCATGAGCAATTGTCCACAGCCTCATCTTTAGATTGTTTTGCTTTGGTGTGTGAACCCACATGAAATAATAGTGCATCCATTTGGTGTGAGATATGAACCCTTGTAAAAGTATAACAAAGCCTCAACACTTCAAAGTACAAACAAATGAAAGTAGTAAGATGATACTAAATGCTTTCAAATTAACATTGGTTGATTCTACCAGATGGCCGGAA
The DNA here is from genome assembly GCA_030760725.1 of Neostapfia colusana. Lineage (NCBI taxonomy): Eukaryota > Viridiplantae > Streptophyta > Magnoliopsida > Poales > Poaceae > Neostapfia > Neostapfia colusana. The sequence goes on along the minus strand of JASWHV010000001.1, from coordinate 130,965,552 downwards.
TAGGAAAAGGACGTGCTGCCAACCCCGCCAACAACAACGATGAGGCATGCAACCCTCATCTTTCTGGAGGCCAGGACTGGGGTGGTCGCCGTGAAGGAGTTGATCCCCTCCACCAAATGCTGGAGAATCAGAATCAGCTCATCCAGAACTTGACTCAAGTGGTGGCCAACTTGCATCAAGTTCCACCTCCATAAGCTGCACCACGCCAACCAAGGTTGAGTGAGTTTCTAGGAACTCAACCTCCAAAGTTTGCAAGTGCTGCTGAACCTCTGGAGGCAGATGATTGGCTGAAGACCATTGAAAGTAAGATGAGGATCATACAGTGCCAAGGGTATGAGAGGGTGCTGTTTGCTTCTCATCAATTGCATGGACCTGCTGCTGATTGGTGGACCGCCTACGTGGCCGCCCATCATGACCCTGAGAACATCACTTGGGAAGAGTTCAAGCGTAGCTTCCGCAACCATTACATCCCAAGAGGTGAACTCAAAAACAAGAGGAAGGAGTTTTTGGGACTGCAGCAGGGGAACATGACGGTGAGGGAATACCTCACTAAATTTACTCAACTATCCCATTATGCCCCACGAGACATAGAGACTGATGAGCAGAAACAAGATTGTTTCGTGGAAGGACTTACCGCAGAGATGCAGTGTGCAATGTCCTCAAATGAGTATGAAAGCTTCCAAAAGATGGTGGACAGAGCATTTGTGGTAGAAAGGAAGCTAAAGGCCTTGGAAACTGAGAATAAGAGGAAGGCCGGGTGGTCACATCAAGCCTCAGGGAGCAACACCCGCCCACGTCTGATGCAGCAACCTGCAGGGCAGACGAACCGTGCTGCGGTACCCTACTCAGCACCAAGAGGGTACAACCCGAACTACAGGCCTCCGGCAGCACCAGCACAGCCACAACGTCAGTTTGTACAGCAGCCTCGCCCCGCATATCCACCTCGACCAGCAGTGCAAGGACCTCCAAACCAACCCCAAGACACTAAAGGCCAAGCACCTAAGGTTGGGGTGCAATGTTTTAGCTGTAGTGAAGTGGGGCACTACGCCCATAAATGCCCAAAGAAGAAGCCCGCGCAGCCACAACAGCAGAATGTAATGAGAGGACGGGTGAACCACGTCACTATGGAGGAAGCACAAGATGCACTCGATGTGGTAGTTGGTAAGTTTCCTGCCAATTTACACCTTGCAACCCTGCTGTTTGATTCTGGTGCTACCCACTCGTTCATTGCTCAAGGGTTTGTTAAGAAGCATGATCTAGCAACAACACAAATGAACCATATGCTAGCCGTAAACTCTCCGGGTGGAGAAATAAGGACAAGACAAGTGTGTCCCAAAGTGAACCTAGACATTAATGGGGTGGTATTTACTGCTAAGCTCATAGTGATAGATTCCCAAGGGATCGATATTATTTTGGGCATGGATTGGTTGACCAAACATAAGAGAATCATTCATTGTTCGACCAGAACGGTGGAACTAACTCACCCTAGTGGCACAAGAGTAAAGTTCATAACAATACACGAGCCTAGGAGGGACATTAAATTAAATCAAGTTGAGGTGAAAGTTGAGGAAATCAGGACTATCAGGGAATATCCAGACGTTTTTCCGGAAGAATTGCCAGGTATGCCTCCCGATCGTGAAGTGGAATTTGCAATTGAGCTAGTGCCTGGAACAGCCCCGATATACAAGAGACCTTATCGGATGGACTCCAAGCAGCTAGAAGAACTCAAGGATCATTTGAGAGAATTGACGGAGAAGGGGTATATCCGCCCTAGTTCCTCACCATGGGGAGCTCCGGTGATATTTGTGCCCAAGAAAGACGGAACCCAAAGGTTATGCGTGGATTACCGTGCTTTGAATGAGGTAACCATCAAGAATAAGTACCCATTACCCCGCATTGAAGACTTGCTTGATCAGTTGAGGGGAGCTTGTGTGTTCTCGAAAATTGATCTCAGGTCGGGATACCACCAACTCAAGATAAGGCAATCTGATATTCCCAAGACAGCTTTCGTATCTCGGTACGGACTGTATGAATACACCGTCATGCCTTTCGGGCTAACTAATGCCCCGGCATACTTCATGTATCTCATGAACAAGGTATTCATGGAATATCTGGACAAATTTGTGGTGGTTTTCATAGATGACATTCTCGTCTTCTCCAAAGATGAAGAAGAACATGAGAAACATCTAAGGTTGGTGTTGCAAAGGCTGAGAGAACACCAACTATATGCTAAGTTGAGCAAGTGTGAGTTTTGGCTGAAGAGAGTCCCCTTCTTAGGACATATAATCTCAGAGGGAGGAATCTCCGTAGATCCCGCCAAAATCGAGGATATACAGAAGTGGAAGACCCCTGAAAATGTCGGGGAAGTTCGAAGCTTCTTGGGATTGGCTGGATACTATCGATGGTTTATTGAAGGATTCTCCAAGATCTCGAGACCTCTCACTAAACTGTTGGAGAAGGGAATCACATTCACGTGGACGCCGCAGTGCGAGAAGAGTTTTCAGGAGTTAAAGGAAAGATTGACAACAGCCCCAGTGTTGGTTATGCCAGATATGCAAAAGAGCTTTACGGTGTACTGCGATGCCTCTGGAAACGGGTTGGGATGTGTTCTCATGCAAGAAGGGCATGTCGTGGCATATGCATCCCGGCAGCTTCGGAAGCACGAGAAGAACTATCCTACACATGACCTAGAACTAGCCGCAGTGGTACACGCGTTGAAAATTTGGCGGCACTATTTGATGGGGAAGAGGACCGAGATATATACGGATCATAAGAGTTTGAAGTACATTTTCACACAGCCAGACCTCAACCTCAGACAAAGGAGATGGTTAGAGCTAATCAACGACTTTGATGTGGGCATCAACTATCATCCCGGGAAAGCAAACGTCGTGGCCGATGCTTTAAGTCGGAAAGTGCAGGTTAATAAGTTGAGCTTGAAGGACATGCCTGCAGAATTGAAGGACGAGGTTATAAGGCCCAATATATGCCTGGTAAATAGTGGTGAAGCCATCGCCATGGAAGTGGATTCCACACTCGAGCGAGACATACGCGAGGGTCAAAAGAATGACGAGAAGATACGAGAGATCAGACAACTCATCAAGGAAAATAAAGCTCCTGGTTTTAGAGAGGATGAACAAGGAACGGTGTGGCACGGGAAAAGAATCTGTGTGCCAGAAGTAAAGGAGATCCGTGAATTGATTCTAAAGGAGGCTCATGATTCTGACTATTCCATTCATCCTGGGAGTACGAAAATGTATCAGGACCTTAAGAGCAGGTATTGGTGGTATGGTATGAAGCGAGATGTCGCGGAACATGTTGCCCTATGTGACACATGTCAGTTGGTGAAAGCAGAACATCAATGACCCGCGGGATTATTGCAACCACTCAAAGTGCCTGAATGGAAATGGGAAGAAATCAGCATGGATTTCATCGTGGGATTGCCTAGGACCCAATCAGGATATGATTCAATATGGGTCATCATTGATAGGCTAACCAAGGTAGCTCACTTCATCCCCGTGAAGGAAAGCTACAGCGGATCCAAATTGGCAGAGTTGTACATGTCAAGGATCGTGTGTTACCATGGAGTGCCAAAGAAGATTGTGTCGGATCGAGGGACACAGTTCACCTCAAGGTTCTGGCAGAAGTTGCACGAAACCATGGGAACCCATTGAACTTAAGTTCTGCCTATCATCCCCAAACTGATGGGCAGACGGAAAGAACCAATCAGATCCTTGAAGATATGCTAAGGGCATGTGCACTCAAAAACAATAGGAGTTGGGACAAAAACTTACCGTATGCAGAGTTTTCCTATAACAACAGCTATCAAGCTAGTATGAAGATGTCACCGTTTGAAGCCTTGTACGGGAGAAAGTGCAGAACTCCCCTATTTTGGAACCAAACAGGGGAAAGTAAAGTGTTTGGTCCAGAAGTACTACAAGAAGCCGAGGCGAAGGTGAGGGAAATTCGCAATAACTTGAGGATAGCACAGACACGCCAAAAGAGCTATGCCGATGTACGAAGAAGAGAGCTCGTTTTCAACGTGGGAGACTATGTCTATCTCAAGGTGTCCCCTATCCGAGGACTTCGTCGGTTCAAGGTGAAAGGAAAGTTGTCACCTCGATACATCGGACCCTTTCAAGTTTTGGAAAGGAAAGGCGAAGTGGCGTATCAACTAGAGTTACCGGCTCGTCTATCGGATGTGCACGATGTATTCCATGTGTCACAACTCAAAAAATGCCTGAGGACGCCTGAGGAGGTGTTACCCATGAATGAAGTGAACGTAGCTAAGGATTTGTCTTATGCCGAGCAACCATACAAGATTTTGGAGACAATGGAACGCCTCACCAGAAATAAAAGAATCCGGATGTGCAAGGTGCAGTGGAAGCATCACTCAGAAGAGGAAGCCACCTGGGAGCGGGAAGATGAGCTCAAGGCACAATTTCCGGAATTGTTTTCTTAGAACTACCAATCTTGAGGACGAGATTTCTTTTAAGGGGGGTAGAGCTGTAACACCCCAAAATTTTGATTCAAAACCCTAAATCATGTTAAGAGGGGGATTTAAAAAATTTTGGACGTGTTGCATGTTTTGCAAAAATTCAAATTCAAACTGGAATTCAAATTAAACTCAAATCAGAAAAGAAATAGAAAAAAGAAAAAGGAAAACAGAAAAAAACCGGCCAGTGGGCCGAAACCCACCAGCCGGCCCACCCTGCCCCGCGCCAGCCCGCAGCCGCGCGCCCACGCTCTCTCTCAGATAGGTGGGACCCACTTGTCATCCCTAACCCCCGATCGTCCGAAACTCGGACTGTTCACCCGCGCGCGCGATCGCAACCGACCGGATTTCCAGCCGAATTCTGGTTCCGGAGGACTCCCACTCGATCTAAACAAACCCGCCGCCCTCCCCCGTCTATAAAAACCCCGGCCTCGTTCTGTTTTCTCACGCGATCGACTGTTTTTACTCCGGTGAGAACCGAGACTTCTCCGGCGAATTCTGGCCGATCTAAGCTCGGAAATTCTGTTCTAACTCGCTGGTCTTGATCCACCGCCTCCGGGGAACCTTGCAGGTGCAGAAAACTCGGTGACTTGCGGTGTAAACACAGCGCCGACGAGCTTCGCCGTGGTTTCGCCTCGGACCTCGTCGCCGATCACTTTCCAGGACCTCCGAGCTCAAGAAAACCCCCGAGGTGAGATCCCCGACCTCCCCTCTACCGATCTATGCCATAAAATCACAGTTCTAGGAAGAATTCTCGAAGATCCGAAAGTCTCCGGCGAGATCGCCGTTCCCCGCCGCCGTGCGCCGCCGGCAGCGCCACCCGCGCTCGATCAGAGCGACGTGGCCGCTTGTGCGCCGTTTATTTTAAATCGCACGGTAGGGTTTAAACCCCCGCGTACCGGTTCGGCGTTGTAATCTCAGCCGTCGGTTTAAAATCGGACGGTCCACGTCAGCCCCGCGTTATAAAGACTGGAAATCTTACGTGCTACCCCCTGGGGTTCTCGGGAAATAAGAGCTAGCCCCGGAAACTTCTGATCTAGCCCCTGGAACTCCAGAAAATCATGTAAATTCATTTAAAAATCAGTTTTAGCCCCTGGACTTAATAAAAATTTGGAAAAACACCTCTGATAAGTGTAGCTAGACCCCTAGAAATTCTGAAAATAATATTATAGACCCTGTAGTGGGGTAAGTTTAACTTTTTAGCCCTGTTTAGTATTTAAATTAGGAAATTGAATATGTGGCTAGTGTTTAAAAATTAAAAAGTGGGACAAACAAATTGTCATAATTAAATTAAAAACTTTCTCAGTATTTAGAAAACTTTGGAGTAAGATAAAAACATATTTTAGGCTGAATTGAATCTGTTTAATTTATTGTTCACATTTAGGGACACATTTTTAAGTAATGAATAGTTTTAGAAAATAGGGAAAATAATTGTGAAATAGTTTATATCTGAGGCAAAGGTCAAGATATGTTATTAAATTATTTAGGACCAGAACCTATTCTGTTGAGATGATGTGTATTACTATTTTCATAATAAAGTACACATTTATGCATAGGAAAAATAAATCTGAAAATATAGCAACTAGTAAATGATAAATGGAGTTTCTAAAATCTAAAGAATTCAGTTTAGGGTTGGTGGAAATTCTGAAGGCACATAGGGAGAAGAAAAATACCTTTCATACATATTTGGTAGTAAAAAGGTGTAGTAGTTGAATCTAAGGAATTTATTTAAATTGGAAACTCACATATATATAGTAGGTAAGTATAAATGTGAACACAAAAGTAGGAATCATATACACATGACTAAAAGTGCATGCAAGCCACAAATCAACACACATAGAGTAACCACAACACATATAATGGTGAATTACTTTCATGAATGTGAATGTGTGGTTTGTATGAAGTGGAAGTGTGAACTATGTCTTATGGATTGTTGTTTTTCTTTTGCTATGTGTGATGGTATGATGTAGAACCTGCTCAAGAGCAAGTTATTCCTTTCCAAGATCAGGACTACCCATTTCAAGAGCAGCAGGAAGGAGGCAAGTGTCCTTGACAACTTTGATCCTATGCTAGGATGTGTAGATAGAATTATTTGCATTGTCAAGTTAAATATGAAACCCATGCTAGGAAGTTTCCCTAGAATTGCATCACCTTGTTTCCTTGTAGCTTGGGTTGGGATTTATTTTATCATGTCATTTATTATTATGCATATGCTTAGCCATGCTTAGAATGGGATGTTTGGGGTATGAGATCATCAGTTTATTTTTCCATACTCTTGAATGAGATATTGTGAGTTATGTAGAGGTAGGGATCAAGGCAAGTTGGATGTTTTGGTTGTGTGCTGGCTGCACGAGACTCGGGTTTGCGTTTAGTACTTGCCTGGATCCTAAGGACCGGTTCATGGAGCATGTAACCTGGCTTTACCGTGCCAACCACATGCTGAGATGGGGCAGCTTGGCCAATTAATTAGGTGTATCCCCGGCGTAGTATGGGTGTGTTGGATGGTGCGGGGAATAGGTGTCAGCTGGACTACCATATGAACCGCAAGGCTCAAGAGGGGGCCACTGCAGCGGGGTTGGAGCCTCTTGTATGCTGTTAGGGGTGAAACCTCAGTGGGCCCATGCTCGTCGGGAATCCCTTTGTAAAGGCTTCGTAGTGATCTCCTGGCTACACACCTGGGAAGTGTGAATGTGGTTCGTAGCCACTGGCATAATGGAGGTTCTTTTAGTCCACCCGGCAACGGGGGATGAAATCACTACATGTGGGTACAGTGGTACAAACTCTGCAGAGTCAAAACTGTCATGACAGCCGTGCTCACGGTCAAGAGCGGCTTGGACTTATTCATGATTAGAGGATTGATGGTTTTGGAAGTTAAGCGGGGAGCTTAACATTGGAAATGATGTTATGGTTATTGGATTATGATGATGGGATGGGAGATTGGGACCATTTCACTTGTGTAGTAATGTAGGTGCTTAATAAGCTAAGGTGATAGGTATTGATTGCGTAGTGCTTTAACCATGAGTTCAACCTCTCCTTGTTCTAGCCATGCATGATATAATTTTCCCACACTTGCTGAGTACCATTGGTACTCAACCTTGCATATTTTGTTGGTTTATATTGCTGCTCAGGTCAAGATAATGAGGTGGTGTATAATGACCAAGACTTTGGACCCGAATAGGGTTTCTAGGTTCATGGAGACCCCCGGGCAACACCTGTGAAGGAGCCCTCAAGAATAATATTCGGCTGCTAGTTTATTTACTTGTGATGAACTTATTATTGTCCATCGAGACATTTGCGATGTAAGACTTATTTATATTCAACACCTGGCTTGTAATAAATGATGCTTCACTATTTGTCATCACATGTATGAGAAAATGATCCTGGCATACATGTGATATTCACTTGGTTGTTTCTTCGGAAAAACCGGGTGTGACAAAAACTCAGCCCAAGCCATTGATCACAGAGGGAGAATTTCAAGTTTTTCTCCCGGGCGGCCGAAACTGACCTTTTGGTAAGAAATTGCAAAATTCGTCCTCAATTCGTGTTGGTTGTGTTTCAAACTCCGCACACAAGTTCTTAACTGCCTAGAACACATCCTCCATCAATTTTAGACCAAGAAATTGAGTGTGGAGCGAGGAATTTGAGTTCTTTTCGAGGGTATACCACTGAACCATGTCGGGTGCACGGTCCGATAGGTTTGGAGCTCTCCCTGGCCTGTTTATACCTCATGTAGGTCTTCTCCATGATTCCATGTAGGTCTTCACCGTGCAAGACCTCGCCGGAGCACTAGGGTTAGCTGTTGCCGGTGCGCCCCGTTTTCCGGCGAGTTTCAGCTGCCGGCGACCTCACCAATGAGTTCAGCATGGAGGAAAATGGGGGGAGGGTGGCCAGCAGGGGGTCCGGAGGTGGCCGGGAAGGTCATTTCCGGCAACCTCGCCGGAGGGAGCCGCCCCTGGTCTGTTTGGCGCGTGGCTGGGGGTTAAGGATGACGAGTGGGACCCACTGTCAGCATTTAAACATATTCCAGATTTTCCCATTTCAGTTCAAACTTTGGAGAGCCATAACTTTGTGTAGGAGTGTCCAAAAATTGTGAAACAAATTTTGTTGGATTCCTCTCAAAGATTACTATCCAGGGGTGCAGCCCAATATTTATGAAAATTCCTGGATTTGGCTCATTAATTCATTTAAAAAAATCTTGTATGAATTTTTACAGGAGTTCTGTTAATTGGAAAATTCCCAAATTTGGGCAGGACATTCTTCCAATAATCCTTGAACTCCAGTAAAATTGTCAGAGGCATTGCACTCCATTTGCTTGGTCAAATGTTGTTTGAATCCTCTATGTCTCTGAAAAATGGGAAAATGAACAGAGACATTTTCAGACTTTTAACCAAGTTTGGAAAAGTCATATCTCGGTGTAGGAAGCTCCAAAAATGGTGAAACCAAGTCCTATGGACTCATGAGACTATTAAGTTTCTGAAAAGCCACATTTGGAGCATGCCAAGACACTATAATTGTCATAGGAATTCAGAGAAGCCAAATAGTAAGAAAATTCCCTAGCCCACATATTCCATCAACTATGTCTGAAATTTTGCAAGCCATACCTCTGTATGATCTATGGACCACTGTAAAAATTTCAGAGCAAGTTGACATCATCTTCTCCAGTTTTCTGCTGGTTCTTTCCACTACCTTTCTTATGTCCATTACAAATGGATCTTTGAATTTTACTCCAACAAACATCCACTGCCCACCTAAAGTTCTTCACTGTTTCTGTCCACAACAGAGCCCATCTCTCACTTTAGAGTTGGTCTAAACCATTCTTAATTCCTAAAACACATTTGTTTTATAATTCAGATATGTGTATTAAAAACTGTGCATATTCATATCGGTAGGAAACACGACAAAGGAGGTCGACGAGCAACTTGACTCAGAGCAGCAAGTTGAGGCTTAACTCATCGCCAAGCTACTGACTTAAAAGTAGAAATAAACCTGCAGCAACATAAGGCAAGCCCCGGTTTGCATTTAACAGCTTTTAGTTATATTTTGTTTTGTATCACTTCTATTGGTCTAGCATGTATTGTGCATTAGGTCAAGGTGATTGATACTCCGAATGCATGAACCACAAACCCTTGGAGTACAGGGTAGAACAGGTTACCTTCGTGTAGATTCTGCTACGCTAAAGTTGTATAGGATCCGGTACAAGTCGGGTAGTTGGAAGCTACTCGCGAGTTTAGGATGTGAATTCAGCGGGGTAGGATTCTAGGGAATGAATGTCCTGGAATAGAAAATGAGACCGAGCAGAGAGTAGGAGCAGCAGGACGTTGGGCCTGTGTGGCTGTAGCTCTGTTTGTGTCGGTTAAGGACCGATGCGTATGCCGTCCTTTGGGGGTTGGTGTCAGAGGTGTAAACCCGCTAGCGGAGCAACTTCGACGTGTTCCGTGTAGTGGCCCTTCTGATGGGTCGGCGGACCTGGTTCGGCATTGGAGTGATGGGTGAAAGGTTGCTGCATACAACGTAAGAAAGAGCTCGCGTGAGTCTTTCGAGGCGGGTGTATTTGTCGTGTATTCCGGGTGTGTCCTGATTGCAATCACCGTCCCTCGCGGTTATATGAGTACCACTTGTTCACTGAGTGGTTACGTAGTAATAAATTCCAGATGAAGTGAGATGAATCATTGCTGATGTGAAGTTCTTAAATTCATTGTATTGCCAACCATGTATGCTGTAGTTGTAGAGCTCACTAAGTTTATTTTCCTCTTTGGGCATCACCACATCAGGGGAAAGCATTTCTTGTTTGATTGTGGACTTCCGATGTGAGGGCTGCCTAAGGCATAATAATCTGCTGCTATAAACCTGAAAGTAAGGATCAACATTTAGACGTGTCGTTATTGCATCATATCTGCCTATGTTAGTAACCCCGACACATAGAGTTCCATGTTTAGGAGTGTCGGTTAAGTCTTGCTGAGCCATCGTGCTCACGGTTGCATTATTAGTGTTTTGCAGGTTATAAAATTTGCTACGAAGATGGTTGTTCGGTGAGCCATCAGCGACTCACCGGAAACCCTGCCGCTGCACTCATCTTTGTGGAAGCTAGTAAGAAGCGTCCGCGGGCTGGACGCCTTCTCTTTTGCATAGTTTGGACCGAGAGTAAGTGTGTATGTATATTCCGCTGCGTGTACCTTCATGGTACATTATTTTGTAAATGACACTATCTTGAGAAATAAAATACTTTGTATTTTATGGTTCCTTTCATGTATGCTGTTGGGCGCCGCATCACACGGCACCACCCAATGTGTATCCTGGAGTGTGGATCCCAGAAGGGGTTCCCCACAGAGTTCTTGATACATTTTGTTGCTGCCGGGGTGAATAGAAAATTTTGATAAGTGAGCCTCATCGAAAATTTTCTTCCGTAGCTCCGGGTTATGGGGTACGACGATCCGGTTCTTGAACCATAGGACGTCGTCTCCGTCTTTCCGAAAACATTTGAACTCCCTACTATCTACACGTCTCCGCAAATGCGACATGCCCTTGTCATGTTTCTGAGCTGCCACTATTTCTTCACGGATGGTGGGGATCAAAGCTAGGTTGTAGAGAGCTCCGTGTGGAATCACATGTAGTGGTCGTTCGCTCTCTTCCAACGGTGTGATGGTCAGATTGTTGACGTGTGACTTGCGGCTCAGCGCATCTGCCACTACGTTTGCCTTGCCCGGGTGATAATGGATCTCTATTTCGTAATCCTTTATCAATTCTAACCATCTTCCATGCCTCATGTTCAGCTTCTTCTGAGTGAATATGTACTTGAGGCTCTTGTGGTCAGTATATAAATGCACGAGGTTACCGAGTAGGTAGTGCCTCCACATTTTAAGTGCAAGTACCACGGCAGCGAGCTCCAAGTCGTGAGTTGGATAATTCTGCTCATGGTTTCTAAGCTGCCGTGACCCATACGCGACCACCCTTCGGTCTTGCATCAGCACACATCCGAGCCCGATGCCGGATGCATCGCAGTACACATCGAACGGTTTTGTTGTGTCTGGCTGCGCCAAAACCGGTGCTGATGTCAGGTGCTTAACTAATGCCTTAAACGCTGCTTCACATGCTGGACTCCAAACATATTTGGTAGCCTTCTTTAGCAGCTCCGTCATAGGCTTGGCAATCTTCGAGAAGTTCGGAATGAACCTCCGATAATATCCCGCGAGTCCGAGGAAACTCCGTACCTCGTGAACAGTTCTCGGGGATTTCCAATTTAGCACTTGAGTGATATTGCTCGGGTCTACAGCGATGCCCTCTGCTGATATGATATGCCCGAGAAAAGGCACTTGCGATATCCAGAATTCGCATTTGCTGAATTTTGCGTATAGCTTGTGATCCCGCAGCCGTTGCAAGACTATACGCAGATGCTTCTTGTGATCTTACTCCGACTTGGAATATACTAGGATGTCGTCGATGAAGACCACGACAAACTTGTCCAGCTCCGGCATGAATACCGAGTTCATCAAGTACATGAAGTGAGCTGGAGCATTGGTGAGGCTGAAGGACATGACCAGGTACTCATAAAGTCCGTACCTCATCGAGAAAGCCGTCTTCGGAATATCCTCAGCCCTAATCTTAATCTGATGGTACCCGGATCTTAAGTCCATCTTGGAAAAGATCTTTGCTTCGACCAATTGATCAAACAACATGTCGATCCGTGGCAACGGGTACTTGTTCTTGATGGTTACGGCGTTTAATGGACGATAGTCCACGCAAAGCCGCAACGTTTCATCCTTCTTCTTTATGAATAATGCTGAACAGCCCCATGGCGAGGAGCTCGGCCTAATAAAACCCTTCTCCAGGAGGTCCGTTAGCTGAGTCTTCAGCTCAGCCAATTCCTTGGACACCATCTTGTACGACCTTCGGGATATTGGCATGGTTCCCGGTGCAAGTTCAATCTTGAACTCCACCTCTCTATCGGGTGGCATCCCCAATAAATCATCCGGGAACACGTCAGGGAACTCTTGGACCGTGGAATATCTTCCAATCTGATGGTTGTGGATTGATAGACACTTGGAAGTTTTATTTCTGGACTGTCCAGAAATAAGATATGAGATTCGTGCACTTCTAAGTTTAAGTGCACAACTTGGAGGACGGTGTCTAAAACAGCGCCGTGGCGGGTTAACCACGACATCCCTAGGATGACATCGACCTTTTGTCCCACTAAAATTATGAGAGACGTAGGGTACACTCTACCCCCTAAGCATAATGGCGCTTTTGGAACCATCATGCTTGCTGAAATTTTCCCACCTGGTGAACAAATCACATAAGGACTATTGGTGGGTAGTATTTGCAAGCTATATTTATCAATGAAAGCTTGACTAATGAAGCTATGCGTGGCGCCTGAATCAAACAATACTATGGCGGGATTCTGGTAGAGTTGGAACATACCCGCAAGGATTGGCTCACCCTTTGGCACGTCCTCTATGGCAAGTTGGTAGACAGTGCCAGGCCTAGGGTTTGCCCGCCGCGCATTAGTAGGGTTCCGGGGTTGATTCCTCCCTGGAAGTTTTGGTGCAACTCCGCCGCCTTGTCTCTCCGGACAACTGCTGGCGAAGTGTCCTGGGCAACCACATTTGTAGCATGTGACCGCTGCTTGCCCGGTGCTTGGGGGACGAAAGCCCGGCATGTGCTGCTGAGGTGCATATGCACACGGCATCGCCCGCTGCTGCTGTTGTTGTTGCGGAGGTGGTGCTGGCAATGCCGGCCTGAATGCCGGTGAAGAATACGGTCGACTGCGGAATGACATTGGCCTCTGTGGTGGTTGCCAGCATGGACCTGATGGTGGGTGATTCACCATCCGAAATTTCTGAGAAGGACCGCCTCCTTCTCCGCTGCTTTGCGGCACGCTTCGCTTTCTCTCCGCCGCCGCTAACTCCTTGCCGGAGTCCTCCTGGACAATCGCAGCATCAATGATGTCGTTGAGGCTGCCACGATTGAACATCGCCAACTTGTCCTTCAGGAGCGGGTTAAGCCCTTGTTAAAAGTGGTCCTGCCGCTTCTCGTCAGTATCGGCGTGATATGACGCATAGAGCGTGAGATCGTTGAACGCCCTGGAGTATTCCAGCGCGTTCCGGCTCCCTTGCTGCAGGTGTAGGAACTCCTGCGTCTTCCTCTTCATCAGACCTGGCGGTATGTGATAGGCCCTGAAGGCCGTCCAGAACTCCGCCCAGGTCATAACTCGGTCGGTGGGCTGTGAAGCACAGAAGTTTGCCCACCACGTGCTCACGGATCCCTGGAGCTGTTGGACCGCGAACTGAGTCTTGCGCTGCTCACTTATTTGGAGCAGCCCAAACTTCATCTCTATCACGCGGAGCCAGTTGTCCGCGTCGAGAGGTTCATCCGCCCTTGAGAATACCGGGGGATGAGTTGCTAGGAAGTCGGAGTAGGAGCTTTGTTGACGCTCCTCACGGTCTTGACGTCTCTCTGGGCGAGACGTATTGGCGATGAGAGTTTGCAGCAACTCCGTGTGCTGCTGATGAGAACCCGCCATTGTCGCCACGATATCCACCAAAGTAACCGTTGGCGGTGGTGGTTGTTGTTGTGGTTGCTGCTGCTGTTGCTGTCCCGAGGAGTCCTCGGGAGGCTGTTGGGAGGTTTCTCCCCCTTGACTAGAACCCCCAACGTCCGGGTTGGCACAAGTACGAGTCATTCTGAAATTCAAAACAGCAGCGATCAGCACATGTCATACTTAAAAATTCCATATAAAACAGTAGGTATTGAAGTGACGCATGAATAATAAGCACAACATTCACATATATTGATAAAGCATAAACTTTATACAAGATACATTATTCTCGGTCTCCGAGAAGTCGTGCTCATGTCGTCACTACCTATACATACGCTACTGCCTACATGACATGTCACCGGTTATAAAAGTTTGGGTTACACTATCCTGGTTGCCCTACTTGGCAACGGTAACCCCCTACTCGGAGTAGAACTCGACCTCCTGTGGGTCGTCCTCCTCCGGTACCTCTGCTGATGGCTCCGGATCTACCACCTCTTCTCCCATCTCGGGCTCTCCCATTGCCAGAAGACCCAACACCACCGGTATGCCCAATACCGGAGGTACGAGGTCCTGCAACGCGTGAACCTCGTCCATGGCCTGGTTGTAGTCTTCTTCCCAGCCTTGCCCTTCCTCAATCGCGTCGTCTCGCTCTTCAGTAAGGTCCTCGTTCTGCTGGGTTAGAGTCTGCACCAGTTCTTGCAACGCCGCGATGTCGACACGGCCTTTCTTTTTCGCCTTCTTCAGACGATGCAACTGATTATGCTGTTCGTTCAGTCTTTTGATCGTCGGAAGGAGCACATTGCGGAGTGCGCTGTGAGCACTCTCAAAACGGTCTCCACGGCTTGTGCTCTCCTTGAGCTATGCGGCGAGATGCTCCGTCTGAACAGCTTGGCTGTCCATCACGGCCTTTCCCGCCCTCATCTGGAGGCTAAGGTTTGCCTCCGTGAGGTTGTACCTTGGGCAACCTGGATCGGTTGCCTCCCAGTACCTCCCTTCCCACACATGATGAGCCCGTCCCTCCACCAGAACGAGCGCGTATGGAGTGCCCTCCATCGCTCTCACGTGTATCTAGCAGAAATGTGACATGGTGTCACGGGCTGCCACTTGCCACATTCCCTCGGGTTGTCTACCTCTCACCGTGACGGTGAACGGCGCCCACCCAGATGGTGTAGGACCTGCAGGGACCTCGACATGGATTGTCCACGCCTTGTTCCCCTCCTCGCCTTCTTCCTTGGCGAAGTACTGCGGCATCTCGTTGTACCCGAAATATTGAAGCATCTGCCTCAATGCTTCCGGATAGCCGCTGTGGTGAGAACAGTGAGATTCCACCCACCCGTTCTCGAACTGTTTATCCGCTGTAATCTGTAAAAATATATTTGAGAAATGTCAAATATTTATTTGAACATTAAACCATTGAGTTATAACACAAAACATGTCATTGAACTCATAAGACTTGGAATCATAGTTCAAATTTAAACAAATTTGACTGCTGATCTGCTGCCCAACATGACAGTCCTGATCAGTTTCCATTTCACCCTGATTTAGACCATGCTAACCGCAAAACCAATTCTGAAGCTCAACATCAAAGTTAAATCTAACTTCAACAGTTTTACATAAAGTATTTGCTTTGCCTAAGACCTGTCCTGGTTCAAAAGTTATGAGATGTCAAAGTCAACAGAATTTCTGGAGAAAATTGGACAGCACCTCCTTGCTTTAGGTACTGATTTGATCAAAGAATTCCAGTTGATTCTACCCCCAATATGACAAAACTTTCTGTTACAAATTTGTAACCCCTCTCATAAACTTTCCATAACTACCTCGGTTTCTATTTTTAGATTTTTATACAGGAAGTTATGCTCAATTTACAGAGAGTCTTTGCTCTGCCTGTTTTCGGGACAGTTTCAACTCTACTGCATTTTTCGATTGGTTAAGGGATGAAACACATCTGGACCTCAACAGAAGAGTTGTAAAGCTCTTCCAAAGCTTTCCAGAAATGTATCATATGACCCCAACATCGAAATATCTCAATCTCTAACCTCTGATTAACTTCAGCCTTAATTCAGCTGAAAACAGAGTGCTCTGTCCTTAGCAACCTATAAGTTGAAAACTTGTTAACCTTGAATATCCTGATTAAGGGAAGAGGTTAAAGCAAATTTTTAATGCTCCAGATTAAAACTTTCAAGTTTTACAATGAAGTTGTTCATTTAGTGGGGTGTGACGTCGATGTGTCACCAGATCATGACGGTACTACGCCCTCACAAAGAAAACCTATACCGGACTTAGCCGGCTTCATTAGTTCAGTGGCACTAAACGTCACTCGCACACGGATGCTACACTTCTACCATTTCGTGGTTAGACTACCTGCAGAAACTCAAACAATCGTCAGACTCGGCTGCACACCGAGCCCGGTATCCATACAGTCCGTACACCCGGCCGTCATCACTCACCCGGATGTTCTCAAGCCAAACACGCCTTGAGCTACGTGTTCACGTCACTGACCACGTGACAGGGTCTCCCAAATTGCACCACGCACGCCAGGGACAGACGTTGCTCGAATACACCAAACGACATGAAGAGTCATAGAGGATATTAAAGCGGGTCGGGTTACCTGCCACCCGTGGGGCTCCACCCTTCAGCTTGTGCGCACTGGTGGACAGCGCTTACGTGCACCCCCCCAAGACATAAACGTCCCGAGATGCACGATTTTCCGACATAGACAAATAGGTTAGTATGCCACTTTCTATACACTAATAACATCCTTATACGGGCTACTAACTCGTTCCTCACTGGATTTTTGAAAAAGATGACCTTTTTAGTGCGTTAAACCTCAAGCGAGCCCTGATACCAACGCTGACACGAACCCACGGTCTTGTCGAGCCAGGATCACGCTGAGGGGTGTTGCGTTGCACAGCACTGGATAACACACATCAAAGGTACAAAGCAGAAGCAAAGTTTATTACATAAAGAGGTTTATGAACATTTTTACAATAAAATATGTTCAATCTACACTCACGGGCGTAGACTACGCATCAAGTTCACGTTCAGCCCGGGAACGTGTCGTTGCTAGCACACACGCACACTAACATGGCGGCGTGCACGACTCCCACTCGACGGGGTTCCCCTCCTGGGGTTCCGTCTCCTCCTCGGGAGTCCCTTCCTCATAGAACCCTGCAAAAGCTTCAAACACAAGCAGTGAGCACGCAGGCTCAGCAAGACTGACCCGTCTCTCCTAAACATGAAACTGCTACATGGAGGGTAATGGGTTACATGAGGCAAAATAAGTTGCAAGGACTCACCTAATTAGTGGAACCTTACTTTTAAGTTTTAACAGCAGGTTGTGGAGAACCTTACGCTAAGGCACATGAGAGAGCCGCAATCAAACAAGAAACACATTTCTCTCATGTACTTTGCCCAAAGTTGAAAAGAATTTTAGTTAGCTCTAAACTACAACAAATCATTAACAATCAAAGTCCATCTTTCAATCAGCAACATTTTAACATGTAACTAGCTTGTTCTTTCTACGTCAAGGTACAGTGAACAAGTGGTACTCACTGACCGCGAAGGACGGCGATTATAATCGATTTACACCTGCAGGGTTACTCGAATAACCCGTCACGTACGCCCGTACTCGATGTTGCCTACAGCAACCATCACGGACGCCGTACGCAACCACCTTTCACCCGTTAACCAAATGTTGAACCGGTCTAATCTTCCCGAGCAAGAGGTCTCTGCATGCGCATCTCAGTGCCGCCAGCCGATTTACACCTCGAGCTCTCAACCTACCCTCTGAAGGACCAGCTATGCCTCAACACCCAGCTACCCGAGTTACATCAGTTTCCCGGTTCCCATATAGCCGGTAGGTCTTTAGTACTGTTCTAGCTTGTTCAACAGGCCCACACACGGCTCGGTCCTCAATCGACACAAGCGGAGCTATAGCACACAGGCCCCAAAGTCCTGCTGCCCTTACTCTCCACTCGGTCTCATCTTTCTTGCCATGTGTATCATGTGCTATCTCTACCTGAGTTGAGTGCCTATAGCCTATGCTCGCGAGTAGTTCCAACTACTCGACTTGTACCGAATCCTACACTATCTTAGCATTGCAGTAGCTAATGGGGTTTTCAATCCTAATCCCAACCCATGGTTCTCTTGGCTATGCAATTGGGTTTCCAAACAAGACTCAAATACAAGAAATAGTCATACTCAAGTAAGTGCTCAAAACAATAAAAATTTGTAAGAAGGTTAATGCAAACTGGAGCTTGCCTTGCTGCTCTTGGTCGTAGGCTAGCTGCTCCTCTGGAGTAACAAAGTCTAGGACTTCGGGTTCCTCCTCGACCTTAGCGACTACATGATATAAGAAGTACATGTATTAATTTAATGCATTTCAATTGAGTTTTAAACTTGTGAACCTTCTAAGTCTTACTAGATAGACCCAAAGACTGTGAAACTTTTACTGTGGCTTGTTTACAACCTAAACAGAGACTTGGTCAAGTTTTAGTTGCAGCAAAGCTCATTTGAGCCCTCCACAATTAATTATGTTCTTGACCTTAATTGGAAATCTTAGGGTGCTCTAGGGATTTTCATGGAACAAGCCATGACTTTCTGAAAACTAGATTTTCAGAGGTTTCTAATGGAGTTGGTCTCACTTAATTTTAAGGTTCCTAGTTAAATATATGAGCTAAACAATTTCAGAGAAAATTCTGAAAATGTTTCTGAACATTTTCTATTTTCTCTGGAACAGTTTCATTAATCACCCCATTAGGTGGATCAAATGAGCTCAAATGGATCTGAAATTTTTATGGTAGTTTAGCGATATTTTGGTAAACATCCCAGCAAAATTTAAGAATTTTCCTCCAAGGGGTTCTCCAGTTAAAATTCCAAACAGTTTATATTTTGAGGACTTAATTCTGGAGAATTAAGGATTTTCATGAAGTGAAACTTGATTTGCTGGAAAGTTCTCAGAGAAATGAATCCAACAAAATTTGGTTCACTCGATTTGGAGCTTACTAGCCAAAGTTATGAGGATTTGAAGTTTGAACTAAAACTGGAAATCGGGGAAAAGTTTAAATCTGCTGGTGGGCCACGGGGACACGTGTTGTGTGCTGAGGCGTCGGCACACCGGGGTCTACGGAGTCTTTTGCGTGCCAGCACACTGGATCCGAGCCGCAGCATGATCCCGATTTAAATTATGAGCCGCTCACAGCCGGGCCCCGCGTCTTCTTCTTCCTCCCGCCCTCTTCTCGCGCCCGCGCGCTCCCCCTTCGCCGGAGCAGATGGCTGCTCGCCGGACCGGCGTTTCCGGCCGCCGCCCAGATAGAGACTCGCCGCCAGAGGGTTTAGGGAACCGAGGAACATGATGGTGGGCTCTGCTTGGGCTGCCGGTGGATGGAACTAGCTCGGCGACGTGCGGCGGCTACTGCTGTGGTTCGGCGCCGTCGCCCGAGGTCTCTAGCCCCCCAATACTTGCACCGATGGGCTCTACACCACCAGCGCAGCTCTAGGAAGCTCGGCAAAACCTCAGGGTAGCTCGGGAGTGGCCGCAAATACGGTTTCACCATGCGACCGAATGGGTCCGCGGCGAACACCCCTAGTAGAGCTGGAATTCCGTCGCTCCGAGGCGTTTTCATGCGATGGATGCTAAAGGATAATTGATCGCCGGCTAATACAGCATACACGTGCAAAGTTTGATGACTTTAGGAGGAGTAGAGAAGGAGAATTTCATGGAACCGTACCGGAAGCTCGGGTTGAGGCCGCCGGAGCAAAATCTCGGAATTCGCCGGCGAGAGCTCACGGCGTGGCTTGAGCTTCAGGTGGAAGCAGTGTGGAGCCCGTGCGCTCCTTTTGCCGCCCTTGCTCGGCCGTGGAAGTGGCTGTGGTGTGCTGCCCACGTGAGACCGATCGCCGTTCTTGAACTAAGTCGCGGCGGTCGTCGTTGATCACGGGAACAGAGGCCGAAACTCGGTGGTCTAGGCGTCGGGCGAGTGGTGCTTGAGCTCAGGGCGTTGCCTAGAAGCTCGGGGGGCGAGGGCACGATTGTTTGCTCTGTTTTCCCGATCGACCGAGAGCTCGGGGGAAAAAGAATGGCGCTGCTCGATGTCGCCCGCGAGGATAAGAAGGCATCCGGTCTTCGCTCGGCTGAGGCTTTGAGGGTCATGTGGGGGCACGAGAAGGCCGCCCTGGGCGCCAGCGCGCGAAGCAGGAAGCAGCTGGTGGCGCCGGCTTCCTCTCGGTGGCACACCCGGCAGCTGCTCGGTGGAATTTCCCCCCAAGGCTGTGACTTTGTGTGCAAGTCACCCCTCTTAGCTCTATGACATGTGGGTCCCACTCTCCATTTTAACCCCTGAACTTAACTCCAATTCACTGTTGTAAACAGTAGTTCCCACAAAGGCCATGGTGATTTGAATTATCTACCCTTGAGCCATTTGAATTGCTTAGAACTCAAATTGGGTTTGGTTTGAACAAATTTCAGCACATGTTCAGTTTTGAGATTCAAATGAAGTTTGAATTTGCTCCACTTAGCTCATGTCAAGCTCAACTCCAAATGGAGTGAAAATTGGTGTGTGAGCTCACAAAAATGTGCTGAGTAAGAATATGCCTCCCACTTTTGAATTCATGGGATAAAAACAGTTTGAATTTGAATTTGAGTTCAAACTACCCTCTTTCTAGCTATACCCAAAATGACCTCAACATGGTTTTGAATTTGGGTGAAACTTGGCATGGGCATTCCTAGCAATGTGTAGGAGTTTTCCCAATGCCCAGCCCCTATATGATGTATGTGGGAAATGCCACTTTTACACTTTGTGAGTTTGTTTTCTAATGCGCATGTTGATGGTGGTTACTTGCTCTTCAAATGTGTTCATCAATTTGCTTCAAATGAGGTGTGTGTGTGTGTGTGTGTGGTGATGAACACTTCAAACATGTGTCAAAAACTGAGGCCCTTACAATATCCTGCTAAGCCGAGGAAACTTCTGACTTCATGGACAGAAGTGGGAGCTTTCCATTTCAGCACTTGCTCAATTTTGCTTGGGTCAACCGCAATGCCTTCCGCTGAGATGATATGTCCCAAGAATGGCACTTGGCTGATCCAAAACTCACATTTGCTGAACTTTGTGTAAAGCTTGTGGTCCCACAATTGTTGAAGAACGATTCTCAAATGTTCGGCGTGTTCTGCTTCTGTCTTGGACTAAACCAAGATATCATTGATGAACACCACAACGAACTTGTCCAGCTCCGGCATGAACTCCGAGTTCATGAGATACATGAAATGTGCCGGAGCATTGGTGAGACCAAAAGACATGACGAGATATTCATATAAACCATATCTCGTCGAGAAGGCCGTCTTCTAGATATCCTCCAACCGGATTTCTATTTGATGATATCCAGAGCGAAGGTCCATCTTGGAGAACACACTTGCACCCACAAGATGATCAAACAGGATGTCAATGTGGGGTAGTGGGTATTTGTTCTTGATGGTGACGGCGTTTGGCGGCCGGTAATTGACACGACCCCACGGTCTTGTCGAGCCAGGATCACGCTAAGGGGTGCTGCGTTGCACAGCACCGGATAACACACATCAAAGATACAAAGCGGAAGCAAAATTTTATTACATAAACAGGTTTATGAACATTTTTACAACAAAATATTTTCAGTCTACACTCACAGGCGTAGACTACGCATCAAGTTCACATTCAGCCCGTGAACGTGTCCTTGCTAGCACGCACGCACACTAACACGGCGGCGTGCACGACTCCCACTCGACGGGGTTCCCCTCCTGGGGTTCCGTCTCCTCCTCGGGAGTCCCTTCCTCATAGAACCCTGCAAAAGCTTCAAACACAAGCTGTGAGCATGAAGGCTCAGCAAGGCTGACCCGTCTCTCCTAAACATGGAACTTCTACATGAGGGGCGATAGGTACATGCGATAAAACAATTTGCAAAGGACTCGCCTAATTATTGGAACCTTACTTTCAAGTTTTAGCAGCCGGTTGTGGAGAACCTTACGCTAAGGCACATGAGAGAGCCACAATCAAACAAGAAACGCATTTCTCTCATGTACTTTGCCCAAAGTTGAAAAGAACTTTAGTTAGCTCCAGACTACAGCCAATCATTAACAATCAAAGTTCATCTTTCAATCAGCAACATTTTAACATGTATCTAGCCTGTTCTTACTACGTCACGGTACAGTGAACAAGTGGTACTCACTGACCGCGAGGGACGGTGATTATAATCGATTTACACCTGCAGGGTTACTCGAACAACCCGTCACGTACGCCCGTACCCGATGTTGCCTACAGCAACCATCACGGACGACGTACGCAACCACCTTTCACCCGTTAGCCAAATATTGAACCGGTCCTATCGTCTCTGCACGCTCATCTCAGTGCCGCCAGCTGATTTACACCTCAAGCTCTCAACCTACCCTCTGAACGACAGGCAATGCCTCAATACCCAGCTACCCGAGTTACATCGGTTTCCTAGTTCCCATATAGCCGGTAGGTCTTCGGTACTGTTCTAGCTTGTTCAACAGGCCCGCACACGGCTCGGTCCTCAATCGACACAAGCGGAGCTATAGCACACAGGCCCCAAAGTCCTGCTGCCCTTACTCTCCGCTCGGTCTCATTTTTCTTGCCATGTGTATCATGTGCTATCTCTACCCGAGTCGAGTGCCTCTAGCCTATCCTCGCGAGTAGTTCCAACTACTCGACTTGTACCGAATCCTACACTATCTTAGCATTGCAGTAGATAACGAGGTTTTCAATCTTAATCCCAACCCATGGTTTTCTTGGCTATGCATTTGGGTTTCAAACAAGACTCTAATGCAAGAAATAAGTGAGGCTCAAAGAAAGTGCTCAAAACAATAAAAATTTGTAAAGAGGTTAATGCAAACCGGAGCTTGCCTTGCTGCTCTTGGTCGTAGGCTAGCTGCTCTTCCGGAGTAACGAAGTCTAAGACTTCAGGCTCCTCCTCAACCTTAGCGACTACATGAGAAATATGGATATGTATCAATTCATATGCATTTCCATTGAATTTAAACTTGTGAAGTTTATAAGTCTCACTAGACAGACCCACTGACTCTGAAATTTTTACTGTGGTTTGGTTACAACCTAGACAGAGACTTGGCCAAGTTTTAGTTGCAGCAAAGCTCATTTGAGCCCTCCACAAATAATTATGTACTTGACCTTAATTGGAGCTCTTAGGGTTTTCTAGGAATTTTCATGGAGCAAGCCATGAATTTCTGAAAACTAAATTTTCAGAGGGTTCTAATGGAGTTGGTCTTACTTAATGTGAAGTTTCCTAGCTAAGGATATGAGTTAAACAATTTCAGAGAAATTCTGAAAATGTTTCTGGACATTTTCTATTTTCTATGGAACTGTTTTATTAATCACACCATTAGGTGGATCAAATGAGCCCAAATAGATCTGAAATTTTAAAGGTAGTTCAGGGATATTTTGGTGAACATTCCAGCGAAATTTCAGAATTTTCCTCCAAAGGATTCTCCAGTTAAAATTCTAAACCGTTTAAACTTTGAAGAATTAATTCTGGAGAAATAAGGATTTTCATGAAGTGAAACTTGATTTGCTGGAAAGTACTCAGAGAGATGAATCCAACAAAATTTGGTTCACTCGATTTGGAGTTTCCTAGCCAAAGTTATATGGATTTGAAGTTTGAATGAAATCTGAAAATCAGGAAAAATTCAAATCACTGCGCGTGGGACCCGGGGCTACGGGTCGGCTCCTCATCGGACGACACACGCGGCTACTGAGTCCTTCACGTGCAGCCACACCAGATCCATGCCACAGAAGATCCCGGTTTTAAAATATCTGCCGCTGACAGCCGGGACCCACCCCCTTCATCTTCCACCCGCCTCCCGCGCTCTGCCGCCGCGACACCTCGTCGGAGAGCTCGCCGGCTGCCTCTGTGGCGCTCCAAACTTCATGATTCTGGCCGGCCCTGCCTAAATCCACTCGGGGAACATGATTCTGGGCTCAGCTTGTCATGAAAATGGACGGCACATGGTCGGCGACGAGCGGTAGCTTCGGAAGAACTTCGGCCGTGTCGGCCGGTCTTCCTAACACCTCAACCGATCGAACAAAAGGTCGTTGAGCACAAGTGGACCCTAGGAAAGGTCAACATGAGCTCCACGTAGCTCGGAAAGGGCTGTGTTGGGCTGTCACCGTGTGACCTAGGCCGGAAATCGGGAATTCTTCTAAAACTCGAAGAACAGCGGTTTCCCTTAACGGTTCTTCGTTGTTCCTGCTCCTACGGACTCGTACGGGCACCTAGAAGTGATTCCCTCCACGATAGGATGAGTGGTGTGGTGTGGACTACGAATTTCGCGAATCGGTTCGGGCTCCCCTTTTGCACACCGTCGCGAAATCATGAAATTCCGGCGTGATCATTGTATGTCATGCCGCCGGAGCTTGTGGTAATGAAAGAGGGACTGAAGGCGAACCTTTTTGCTGTTCACGGCTCAGTGAACGGCAGGCTGTGGTGGCCGGACGGATCGTTCCCGCGATGGCAGCTCGAGCTGAACCGGCAAAGGAAAGATCGTCCCGAGATTATAAGGTGAAAATGAGAGGGAGGACGGTGTAAAATTACTGTATATGCGACGTGAAAAAGTCGGGGTAGTTAGCGCGAAGAAATCCTTCACTCTCCCATGTCGCTTCGTCCACGGAGTGATTACTGCACAGAACTTTGTAGAACCACAATGTACGGTTGCGTGTGGTTCTGGCCTTTTCGTCAATGATCTGAACCGGTCCTCCCGATAGGTGAGATCCGGTTTCAGTTCTTCTATGTCCTCCAGCTGAATGGTAGTTGATAGCTTAAGACACTTCCTCAGCTGGGAAATATGAAAGACGTCGTGCACACCGGAGAGTACTTCTGGTAATTTCATCCGGTATGCTACTGATCCACATCTTTCTATAATCTGAAATGGACCGATAAATCGGGGTGCCAATTTTCCTCTCACCCCGAATCTGTTTACGCCCTTCATTGGAGACACACGTAGATATACGTGATCCCCTACGTCGAATTGTAATGGGCGTCTTCTCCGGTCCGCATACTGTTTCTGCCAGGATTGGGCGGCTTTTAGGTTCGCTTGAATCAGCACGAACCTTTTCCTCCGCGTTGTTGACAAGATCAATCCCGAAGGTGACCCTTTCGCCAGACTCACACCAATTCATTGGTGTGCGGCATTTTCTGCCGTATAGCGCCTCATAAGGCGCCATCTTGATGCTGGCTTGGTACCCATTGTTGTACGAGAACTCGGCTAACGGCAAGTGATCATCCCAATTCTTGTCGTGGTTGATAGCGCAAGCTCGTAGCATATCTTCTAGAATCTGATTTACCCGCTCGGTTTGCCCATCCATCTGCGGGTGGTATGCTGAACTATGGATCAGCTTCATCCCCAATGCAGCATGTAGCTGCTCCCAAAAACGGGACACAAATGAAGTGCCCCGATCCGATATGATGGTACGGGGTACGCCGTATAAGCATAGGATCCGTGAGATGTACAGTTCAGCGTACTTCTTGGCGTTGTAGTTGGTGTTGACCGGGATGAAATGGGCAACTTTGGTGAGCCGGTCGACGATTACCCACACAGAATTATGTTTCTGAAAAGTGGTGGGTAAACCGACGATGAAGTCCATGCTCACATCTTCCCACTTCCAGGCAGGAACGCCCAGTGGTTGTAGCAGTCCCGGTTTCTGCATATGATCTGCCTTCACCCTTTGACATGTATCACACTCGGACACGTACTTGGCGATCTCCCGCTTCATCCGTGTCCACCAAAACTTACTTCTGAGTTCTTGATACATTTTGTTGCTGCCGGGGTGAATAGAAAACTTTGATGAGTGAGCCTCATCAAAGATTTTCTTCCATAATTCCGGGTTACGGGGTACGACGATCCGGTCCTTGAACCATAGGACGCCGCCTTCGTCCTTCCGGAAACATTCCAGCTCCCCACTGTCTATACGTCTCCGCAAATGCGACATACCCTTGTCATGTTTCTGAGCTGCCGCTATCTCTTCACGGATGGTGGGGATAAAAGCTAAATTGTATAGAGCTTTACGTAGAACCACACGTAATGGTGGCTCGCTCTCTCCAAATGGCGTGATGGTCAGATTGTTGATGTGTGACTTGCGGCTCAGCGCATCCGCCACTACGTTTGCCTTGCCGGGGTGATAATGGATCTCTATTTCGTAATCCTTTATCAATTCTAACCATCTTCGCTGCCTCATGTTCAGCTCCTTCTGATTGAATATGTACTTGAGGCTCTTGTGGTCGGTATATAAATGTACGAGGTTACCGATGTAGGATCGAAGAGCACGTGAAAAGCTACCAGAGGGGGGTGAATGGTAGATTAAAACTTTTCGCAGCGGAAACAACAAAAACCCCTCAGCAAAAAATCAATCGGTTAAAGAAACCATGTGTGCAAGTGTTTTCAAACGTGTTCAACCGTGACAAATCAAGTAGAGAGGTAGAGAATCAAGTCATGGATATAATGCCACAAGAATCACTTGAAAACACGAAGTAAAACTTGAGATACAATCAAAACATTAAACGAAGATCAATCTGTTCTACCCGATATAAAACAGATTTGCAACGCTGCAAAGAAACTCGTGTATCTCAAAAACTACAGATCCGAAGCTCGTGAAAATTTCACAGATGGTAGATAATTGAGTTGTGAAGACAACCCAAAAAGAATCACGTCAATCGGATCTGTAAAACTCGAGTTATGAACGAAACACCGAAGCAACATCGGTCTGTCCAGAAACTCGGCGAGAAAGACTTGACGAAAAACAAGTCGGACGAACAAGGCACAAAAGCTCCTCGAAACTATGAACTTTATTCAATAGAAACACAAGAGGAACAGCCCAAAGTTCTCTACCCCCGAGAGCTCTGGCCTCCCTTGCTTTTATAGCCAGCCCTCAGGCTAATCAATCCAATCTTGGACTCCTACTCCTAATTGGACTCGTATCCTAACTTACCGTAACTGCTCAGGACTCTCATATTCGCAGATAGAAGCAATCGTGAGACTTCAAAACACCTTAGGAACGTCCTAAACATTCCTAAAACAACTCAACTTCGTGCCTAGCATTAAATCCTATCATAACCAACTCAAATCTTCCATATTTGAGCCATATCCGACTCAGCCTCAGCCTGAGTACGCAATCGAGCCGGTTGGACCTTTCCGACCAATTCTTTACGTCCACTTCTCTTCATCACGCCTTGGAACAATGTTGCCACGTCCATGCACTCCTTGCACACGTGCAAACACCTTCCAACGACGTACACGCAACCTTCATATGCACTGCCCTTGATCCAAACATGCTGCGCGACCTCCCGATCAACTCAACCACAGCTCTTCCCGAACTTGGTTGCTGGAACCTCATCTTCTCCCTGAGACTAGTCCAAGGATCCCGTCACCAGCCATGTCTTGAACTCAAGTAACACCTGCACATGAATAAACAACCAATTCTTCCGAGCACAAGTCCTCGACTTGACTCACGTTAGTTCGAAAACCACAACACCTTACATGAGCACGTCACATAAGCATGTTGCAAACCATATCAAATGATAACAGCCATAACCACCAAAACACACCAAAAACTTAGCAATTTAGTACTAAGCAAACCTTCCCATAAAGCAAGTTTGAAACATTGTGAGTTAAAAGCAAAAACAAGACGCTGCAGTTCTACGAGTTGAACTTCACGGGAGCTCCCTAAAAACAAGCTTCGGACCTCACAGAAGCTCTCCGGACCTTGCAGGAGCTCTCCGGACCTTGCGTCGGACCTTGCCAACACTTGGCGGACCTAACAAAGAACTTGTTGGACCTTGCCACAGAAGAATATTTTGGCAATATTCAAAACCTTGAATGTTAATGCTAACTTTTATCCTAATTGCCAATGTATTCAGCACACATAGGTCTCACAATCTCCCCCTTGATGAATGCATTGGCAACACCAATTAAAATCCGAACATTGGCTTATGAAAAGTTTTGAAAAGCTTTGAAAACTCATTTCTCCCCCTTTATTAATTTCTCCCCATTTTTTAAAATCAGAGAAGGAAGAAAGTGTATAACATATGCAAAGTGTAAAAAAAATCTCTCCTTATACATATTTCTCCCCCTTTGACAATGTATTCAACAAGGTTCAAAAGAGAAATTTTTAAATGTTATGAGCATATTATAACATATACATACAAAACAAAGCTCATCCAAGTCATATCTATCAGGTTACTTACACTATCACATCAATGAGATACATAAAGTAGTGTAAGCCATGCTAGAGATCAAATGTATTTTTCAGTTTAAGCAAGTCATGATCTCCCTTACTCAACTATTTCAAAACCTGAAAACAAGACACTTGTTGCTGCATTTTTATTATTCATAATCATTTAAGGCACAAAGTTGATCATATGATATTTGCAAGAGATTATATGTCGCATCAGCCTTATTCTAACCAACCAAGCCAAGCATATGTCATTTGACAATCAGAAGCTTAAGGACATGGTTTTAGTCATACACAATTCCTTCCAAGTTCATATCTTAGTGCAATGATAAGCAATCTCAAAAGAAGAAGTGCGATTCATGCATATTCTCTTGATCTTTTCTCAATTTTTTATTTGAAAATTCAACATGTGAGCTGATCACTTGATTAATTTTTTATGATTAAAAGCACTTGTGAGCACGCAACAAGTTCAAAACAGCAAGAAAGTTCGATCATGACCAGATTTAGTGTAAGTAATTATTCCAATTACTAGTCATGGCAAAAACTACAAAATGTATAACATGAGTAATGTAGTAAGAACTTTCAGCCTGTAAAAGGAATCACAAAGTCATATATGTATGAAATACTATGCTCATATTATTTTTGTTTCAGATTCACACATAGACTTTCAAAGTTTCAAAAACTCCCCCTCAATTTAAGCCATGAGGATGCATAACCACTATTTCACTACGAGTGAAACAAAAACGAGTGAAATCCAAAGGTTTTGTAAAAATATCAGCCAATTGTTGTTCGGTATAGACATGGTGAAGCACAATGTTTCCTTTTTCAACATTATCACGAAGAAAGTGATACCTAATGTCAATGTTCTTAGTTCTAGAGTGTTTCACGGGGTTTTTAGCATTACAAATTGCACTAGTGTTATCACAAAACAGTGGAACACTATCTAAATCAACCCCATAGTCCTTAAGTGTTTGAACAATCCAAAGAATTTGTGAGCAAGCGCTAGCCGCAGCTACATATTCAGATTCGGCCGTGGATTGTGCAACTGAACTTTGTTTTCTAGAGGACCAAGCAACAAGTGAATTACCAAGAAAATGACAAGCACACGATGTACTTTTCCTATTAATCCTACAACCCCCAAAATCAGCATCCGAAAATGCTTTCAAAGAAACGGTTGAGGAAGAAGGAAGAAAAATGCCAAATTCTTGAGTTCCATGTAGGTACCTGAGAATCCTTTTGATGGCTTGGCGATGTGAAGCACGTGGAGAAGCTTGAAAACGTGCACAAAGACATACGCTGAATTTTATGTCTGGTCTTGACGCCGTGAGATACAAAAGTGATCCAATCATACTTCTGTATTCTTTTTTATCGACCGGGTCACCATCTTCGTCAAGTTCAAGTGTTGTTGCTGTTCCCATTGGTGTCCGAAGAGGCTTGCATTTGTCCATGTTGAAGCGCTTAAGAAGGTCCTTTGTATACTTAGTTTGATGCACAAAAGTTCCTTCTTTTCTTTGCTTGATTTGCAGCCCCAAAAAGTATGTGAGTTCTCCCATCATACTCATCTCAAATTCTGAACTCATCATAGCTGAAAACTTGGACACGAGATCATGAGAAGCACAACCAAAGATAATATCATTCACATACACTTGAACGAATAATGAGTCATTGCCATGCTTAAGTACAAAAAGAGTTTTATCAACCTTGCCCATGGTAAACCCCTTTTCAAGTAAGAATGTTTTTAACCTATCATACCATGCTCTAGGGGCTTGTTTTAGACCGTACAAGGCTTTGGACAGTTTGTAAACATGATTAGGAAAATTTGGATTTTCAAAACCCGGTGGCTGCTTGTGACACCCTCATCTCGGGTGTCAGCATATGTTCATGAGATATGAAGAAGAAAACATTCTAAGAAAAGATGAAACAATGACAAGTACCAAAAAGATAGCCAATAAAGCTCTCAGAGAGCACCGAAGGCAACTACCGCGGCCAACCAGCCACGTGGCGTGTTCGGAGCTCGTCCCTGCGAGGTAAAGAGAGATCCGCTGCTGAAAGAGCTACGTGGCGGGTTCGGGGCTCGTCGCCACAAAGGAAAAAGGTTCGACCCTGTGGGACACGTGTTGCCCACGGAGCTAGCCTCTGCGGAAGAAGCAAAGGCATTTTTCGTAGGACACATGTCATCCTCGGAGCTAGTCCTCGCGGAAATCAGAGGACCCGTCACGCGGGATACGTGTCGATCTCGGGGCATGTTCCTGAAGACCGGCGCCAACACGTGGCGTGCGCTGAGCTCACCTCCAAAAGAGGGAGAGGTCTCGGTCGACTGACACGTGGCACAACCGGAGCTCGTCTCTGCGGAGGAGTAGATACCAGGCCCCGGGAGGACACGTGGAGCCTCCGGAGCTCATCACCGTGGAGGTAACAAGTCTGGAGCGGTTTTTACGCGTAAAGATACCGGTACGCAACAGAAACCGATCTAAACTCCGTGATGTTACCAAAAATAAGACGTCAGGATCCAACAAAGATCTGAATAAGACTCTTATTCGGGATCCAATCAGATTAGGACTCTTCTCTTCCCGATCATAAATAGAGCCCAAAACCTCTGGCCGAAACCATAAACTTCTCTTTCGACTCCTGAACCGACGACTTAGAGCCCTAGCCCTAACTCGCCGAGCAACCCATCGCTGAAGCGCAACAAGGGAGATCATCGGAGAAGAACCGAGCGGTCTAAGGAGGACCTCGAAGTCAAGAAGAACGTGAGGTAGGACTCCAATACCACCTTACAACATCATTGTGTTCATCTCTTTGCATCTGTTTTCAATTCCTTTCGAACAGAAGCCTTCTCATGGGCGGATCACTCGATGATCAGTTTGATCTAAAGACGAGATCATCGCCACGTCCACCTTTGATCCGAACACCCCTGTCCATACAAGGCCATGCAAGAACACGTACAAATCGACCTAATAAAACTAATCATGAGATACCATGCATATGCATCATCGCATCTAGTTTAAGGTTTGTGCATAAATATTGATTGCTGTGAATCCTGTATGCACGTGATCCTACCTAGCAGGACAAGCTCAGGGACCTGTCTACGACGAACTGCAGCAACCAGGTTTTGGGATTCAAGAACAACCGGAACCGCAAGAACAAGGCAAGTGCTCCTTGACCATGTTGATCCTATGTTTTGGGTAAAACTATTTTTTTTTGCGAAAAGGTGTGTGTGCTGAGTCAAACATGATGGGAAACCCTTTTTATAGGAGTTTACTAGTTTTGGTTGAACCACCCTTGTCGTCTGGGAAGTTTATGAGTCGGGTATGGTTTTTGCTTTATGCTTCGCTGAGTCCATGGGATTGGGAAGCGAGATAGATGTGTCTAGCTAACTGCACTCGTAATGATAATAAGTAACTGATGAGGACAATGAACATGGATCGGAGGGAGATCAAGGCAAGCCTGGATTTGTGATTGAGGTAGCATGAGATGGTGGTTTTACTTGCCGTAGATCTAAGGACCGGTTCATGCATGCACATGCCAGGATAACAGTGCCACCACAAGGCCAAGTATGGGTGCGGCTTAGCTGAGTAATTAGGTAAGTTGCTAGAGCGTTATGGACTGTGGAAGGCGCGGGGAATGGGAGTCGAGTGAGGACTGCCCTGGGAACTGCATGGCACGAGAGGGGGCCCGTGGGTGGGAGAATTGGAGATTCTAGCCTGCCGGTGAAACCTTAGTGAGTCCATACATCTAGTAACCCCTTTGTAAAGGCTATTTTGTGATCTCTTGACCATACACCGACGGTTGTGTACTGGTATAATGGAGGTTCTGCAGTCGCCGACGGGTGACGAAATCACAAACTTGTGGGTAAAGAGGTGCAAACTCTGCAGAGTCTAAAACTATCATGATAGCCGAGCTTACGGTCACGAGCACCTGGCTAAACTGCCATGATTAGTCGGGATGGTTATTGGGAAACTTCTTGGTTATGGATTTGGTTATGGATTTGGTTACGGTTAGTTGTTGGGACAGTTGAGTCCGGGTGATGAGATGGTTGCATGACTGTTGGGACATGACATCAGATTGGTCTCGGTGTGAGACAAGGTTGAATTAAGAGGTGAGATGGTAGCGAATACGAGGAGGTATTCGTGAGTATAAATAAAGGAATTGGTTAATGTTCGGATGGAACATGGAAAGCGATGGAGGTATGTTGGTAATTGAATACATGCTGGGATTACTCTCATCTAAAGTTAAGTTGTTGTTTTATCATGGTTTTATAAATCTACTTTTCTGCAAATAAGCCCTTTTATACCTACCTTGTTTATGAGCTGCATATCATGTGTTTTCCCGCACTTGCTTAGTACATCATTGTACTCAAACTTGCATTATTTCATCATCAACAATAAGAGAAGGCTATTATGAAGATCAAGTGGAGCATTATGGTGTGTGATCTATTCTCAACCTTGCCTGTGGAGGGAGTAGAGATGGAGCCACTTCTGCTTAGTTTTGTTTCCGCATTAGTTTTGCTTCCGCATTTAAGTAGAGATTTCCGCTGCATAGAAATAAGACTTCCGCTGTAAGCATGAGTCCAAGACTCATGAGGTATTGTAATAAACTCTGTTAATCGTGGTGATATATAATCTGAATTCAGTTTGTGGAACGTATGTGTATGTGTGAAGAACATCCTAGGCACACATATGTATTAGTTCTCGGTTCCGTGGTTTTTCCACAGAATTGAGGGCGTCACAGATTGGTATCAGAGCCACGGGTTGACAGTAGGTTACACGCCTAGATAGAAAGCCTTAGATAGATAATAGAGCCACGGGTTACACCCCTAAATAGGAGTCACAAGTGTCCTAGGGTGAATAGCTTAGATTGGCCTTTAAACCCACCTTGACATAGGAAACCATCCTTGAATAGGAGTTGTGTGGGCCCTTGTGATGATTATTTGTGATTGTATGCTTAGTGTGAGTGGTGGGACGTCTCAAAAACGTTGTCCATATCCACACGTAAGAAGAAAGAGGTGTGAGATGTCTCGGCACTTGCTCACATCCTCATATGGGCTAATATATACGTAGTCTAACTCACCTTGATGCATAGTTGGAGGGAATCTACCTAACCTTCTAACACCCTATTCTATTTCGATCTCTCTCACAGATGGTTAGAGGAAACGCCGGCCGAAGGAACATCCAGGAGGATGACCATGATGAAGTTCCTGCTAACCCAGGAGCTGGCGAAACCCATCTGGAAAGGTTGATGGCCATGCAAAACCGGCTTATGCAAACCATGATCCAAACTTTGGGTCAGTTGCAGGCCAACCAAAACCCCGTTCCGGCACTGCCTCCACCACCACCGCCGGCTCATAACAGGTTGGGAGAGTTCATGAGAACTCGACCACCAACCTTTGCTCAAGCTAGTGATCCCATGGAGGCCGATGATTGGTTAAAATCCGTGGAGAAAAAACTTGCCATTGTTTAGTGCAATGACCGAGAGAAAGTTCTCTTCGCGTCGCACCAACTTATGGGAGCCGCTGCTGACTGGTGGGATGCCTTGAGCAACACCCATGCCAACCCGGAGACAATCACTTGGACTGAGTTCAAGGAAAGTTTCTGCTCTCACTACATCCCTGCTGGTGTGATGATGCTCAAAAGGCAGGAGTTCGAAGGTCACCGCCAAGGACAGAAAAGTGTGAATGAATATCTCAACAAGTTCATACAACTGTCCCGGTATGCCCCCAAAGATGTCAACTCAGATCAGAGGAAGCAATACCTGTTCATGAGAGGGTTGAACAATGAGATCCAAGTTCAACTCCTCAACAATGACTACGTAAGCTTCCAGAAGCTGGTTGATAAGGCTATTGTGGTTGAAAACAAGATCCGGGAGATCGAGCGAGAATGCAAGAGGAAGATGCCATACCAGCCCCAAGGGAGCAACGTACGACCTAGATACGTGCCCCCTGCACCGCAGTATGGATCGACCACTCCTACGAACCGCCCTGGTCAGCCACCACAGCAACGGTTCGTTGCACCGGCACCTCGTGTGCCCATGCCTCCTGCGCCCCGGCATAACAATGGCGCTCCTGCTCAAAACCCCCGCCCCAACGTACCTGCTGCTATAGGCAACAGGGCATGCTTTGCATGCGGGGAAGTAGGCCACTTCGCTAACCAGTGCCCGAAGAGAGGCCCTGGACAGCAAGGTAACGTGCCCAAGCAGAACCAGCGACCAAACGGAGGGGACAACCAAGGGAACCGTGGACCGCAGAACTATGCTCATGGCCACGTTAACCATGTCACTGCTGAGGAAGCACAACAGGCTGAGGACATCGCAATTGGTATGTTCCTTGCCAACTCCAACCCAGCCACCATTTTATTTGATTTTGGAGCATCACGTTCCTTCATATCATCCGAATATGTTGCCAAGCATCATCTACCCGTATCCCACTTAGAATGTTCTATGTTAGTTAATTCTCCCGGAGGAGAAATGAGGACTAATATAGTATGTCCTAAAGTAAGCCTTAAAATAAGGGGGGTAGACTTCCTTGCCAACCTTATTGTTTTGGACTCCCACGGGATTGACATCATACTCGGAATGGACTGGTTAAGCAAGCACAATGGAGTAATCCAATGTGCTGAAAGGAGCGTGCAGTTGACAAACGAACACGGTATTCGTGTCGAGTTTGAGTCAGACCAGCAAACAACCGGACGGGCAAATTTGAACCGCGTCGAAGGAACAACATTGGACAGCATTCCAGTGGTTCAGGAATTTTCGGACGTGTTCCCGAAAGAGCTTCCAGGAATGCCCCCTGATCGGGACATCGAGTTTGCCATAGATTTGGTACCCGGAACTGCACCTATAGCTAAAAGACCATATAGGATACCCGTCAACGAGCTAGTTGAACTCAAGAAGCAAATTCAAGAACAGTTGGAGAAGGGTTTTATCCGTCCAAGCTCGTCACCATGGGGAGCTCCGGTACTCTTCGTGGACAAGAAGGATGGAACCCGAAGAATGTGCGTGGACTACAGGTCTCTCAACGAGGCTACAATCAAGAATAAATACCCTCTGCCCCGTATAGAGGACCTGTTCGATCAAATGAAAGGAGCCCGAGTATTCTCCAAGATTGATCTTCGGTCGGGATACTTCCAGCTGAAGATTAAGCACTCCGATATACCTAAGACAGCCTTTCGGACACGGTATGGTTCATATGAATATACCGTTATGTCTTTTGGATTGACGAATGCACCCGCATACTTCATGTACCTTATGAACAAGGTTTTCATGGCGTACTTGGACAAATTCGTCGTGGTTTTCATCGACGACATTACGGTGTATTCAAAAAGTAAGGAGGAGCATGAAGAACATCTGAGATTGACCTTGCAGAAGTTGCGCGAGCACCAGTTGTATGCCAAGCTCAACAAGTGTCAATTTTGGCTAAAGGAAATATCTTTCCTAGGCCACATCATCTCCAAGGAAGGGGTATCGGTTGATCCTGGAAAGGTGAGAGATATTCTAAAGTGGGACCAATCGAAGAGCGTGAGGGATATTCGGAGTTTCCTTGGGATGGCAGGATACTATCGGCGCTTCATTAAAGACTTCTCTAATATAGCAAAGCCTATGACGGAGTTGCTAATGAAGGGAAAAGTCTTTCAATGGACACAAGCCTGCCAAGAAAGTTTTGAGGAACTCAAGAAAAGGCTAACCACAGCACCAGTTCTGGTATTGCCAGACGTAAGCAAGAGATTTGACATATATTGTGACGCATCCAGACAAGGGCTCGGATGTGTGCTCATGCAGGAAGGACAAGTTGTAGCCTATGCCTCACGACAATTAAAGAAGCATGAGCTTAACTATCCTACGCATGATTTGGAGTTAGCAGCAGTGGTGCATGCATTGAAGATTTGGAGACATTATATCCTTGGTCATCGATGTGAGATCTATACGGATCATAAAAGCCTCAAGTACATATTTACACAAACGGACTTGAATTTAAGGCAACGTCGATGGTTAGAACTCATCAAGGATTATGATGTAGGAATCAACTACCACCCCGAGAAGGCCAATGTAGTAGCTGACGCATTGAGCAGAAAGGGAGCATGCCACCAACTCACGGTTCGGGAGCTACCACCCGAACTACGTAAGGAGTTCGAACGGTTACACCTCGGATTCTTGAATAACATGGAAATAATGGAGATCCACTCCTCATTGGAGCAAGAAATAAGAAAGGGCCAAGCAACGGACGAGGGGATCAAGGAGATCAAGGAAAGAATCCAACGAGGGATAGAGAAGGATTTTAGGGAGGATAAAAAGGGTACGCTTTGGCTAGGAAAAAGGATCTGTGTGCCAAACATAAGACACCTTCGCGACATGATATTGAAGGAGGCACATGATTCACCCTATTCAATACATCCAGGGAGCACCAAAATGTACAAGGATCTGAAAACTTGCTATTGGTGGGATGGTATGAAGAGGGATATAGCCGAATACGTTGCCCTATGCGACACATGCCAACGGGTAAAGGCCGAACATCACAAACCTGCTGGATTATTGCAACCTTTGAAGATACCCGAATGGAAATGGGAGGACATTAGTATGGACTTCATCGTCGGATTACCACGTACTCAGTCGGGATACGACTCCATCTGGGTCATTGTGGACCGATTGACGAAAACTGCCCATTTTCTTCCGGTAAAAACCAGTTATAACGTTGCACAATTGGCAGAGTTGTACATGGAGCAGATCGTGTGCCGGCACGGAGTTCCGAAGAGGATAGTCTCAGATCGAGGTTCTCAGTTTACCTCTAGATTCTGAAGGAAGCTGCAGAAAGCCATGGGGACACGACTGGATTTTAGCTCTACCTATCACCCACAAACAGATGGGCAAACCGAAAGGACGAACCAAATCTTGGAGGACATGTTGAGAGCTTGCGCCTTGAAACGTGGGCGTAGTTGGGATAGGAGTTTACCGTATGCCGAGTTCTCCTACAACAACAGCTATCAAGCTAGCTTGAAGATGTCGCCTTTTGAAGCCTTATATGGTAGACGGTGTAGAACGCCGCTGTTCTGGAACGAAACTGGAGAGAACCAGGTGTTTGGACCCAAAGTACTACAAGAAGCTGAAAAGCAGGTCCAAACAATACGGGAGAACTTAAAGGCTGCTCAGTCACGACAGAAAGGCTATGCGGACAATAGGCGTAGGAAGTTGACCTTTGAAGTAGGAGACTTCGTATACCTTAAGGTATCACCTATCCGAGGCCAACGATGTTTCAACGTCAAAGGCAAGCTAGCACCTCGCTACATCGGACCCTTTAAGATTTCGAACAAGCGAGGAGAAGTAGCCTATCAACTAGAGCTCCCAAACCACCTCTCCGACGTACATGACGTGTTTCATGTATCCCAGCTCAAGAAGTGCTTAAGAGTACCAGAGGAACAAGTGTCAGTGGGAGAACTTGAACTTCAAGAGGACCTGACTTACGCAGAACACCCTGTCCGAATCTTGGACGTAAAGGAAAGGGTCACCCGAAACAAGGTGATTCGATGGTGCAAGGTACAATGGAGCCATCACACTGAAGCTGAAGCCACATGGGAGCGAGAAGAGGATATCAAGGCAGAATTTCCCCATCTATTTTCTACTAACGAATCTCGAGGACGAGATTCAATTTAAGGGGGGTAGATTTGTGACACCCTCATCTCGGGTGTCAGCATATGTTCACGAGTTATGAAGAAGAAAACATTCTAAGAAAAGATGAAACAATGACAAGTACCAAAAAGATAGCCAATAAAGCTCTCAGAGAGCACCGAAGGCAACTACCGCGGCCAACCGGCCACGTGGCGTGTTCGGAGCTCGTCCCTGCGAGGTAAAGAGAGATCCGCTGCTGAAAGAGCTACGTGGCGGGTTCGGGGCTCGTCGCCACAAAGGAAAAAGGTTTGACCCTGTGGGACACGTGTTGCCCACGGAGCTAGCCTCTACGAAAGAAGCAAAGGCATTTTTCCTAGGACACATGTCATCCTCGGAGCTAGTCCTCGCAGAAATCAGAGGACCCGTCACGCGGGATACGTGTCGACCTCGGGGCATGTTCCTGAAGACCGGCGCCAACACGTGGCGTGCGCGGAGCTCACCTCCAAAAGAGGGAGAGGTCTCGGTCGACTGACACGTGGCACAACCGGAGCTCGTCTCTGCGGAGGAGTAGATACCAGGCCCCGGGAGGACACGTGGAGCCTCTGGAGCTCATCACCGCGGAGGTAACGAGTCTGGAGCGGTTTTTACGCGTAAAGATACCGGTACGCAACAGAAACCGATATAAACTCCGCGATGTTACCAAAAATAAGACATCAGGATCCAACAAAGATCTGAATAAGACTCTTATTCGGGATCCAATACGATTAGGACTCTTCTCTTCCCGATCATAAATAGAGCCCAAAACCTCTGGCCGAAACCACAAACTTCTCTTTCGACTCCTGAACCGACGACTTAGAGACCTAGCCCTAACTCGCCGAGCAACCCATCGCTGAAGCGCAACAAGGGAGATCATCGGAGAAGAACCGAGCAGTCTGAGGAGGACCTCGAAGTCAAGAAGAACGTGAGGTAGGACTCGAATACCACCTTACGACATCATTGTGTTCATCTCTTTGCATCTGTTCTTCAATTCCTTTCGAACAGAAGCCTTCTCATGGGCGGATCACTCGATGATCAGTTTGATCTAAAGACGAGATCATCGCCACGTCCACCTTTGATCCGAACACCCCTGTCCATACAAGGCCATGCAAGAACACGTACAAATCGACCTAATAAAACTAATCATGAGATACCATGCATATGCATCATCGCATCTAGTTTAAGGTTTGTGCATAAATATTGATTGCTGTGAATCCTGTATGCACGTGATCCTACCTAGCAGGACAAGCTCAGGGAGCTGTCTACGACGAACTGCAGCAACCAGGTTTTGGGATTCAAGAACAACCGGAACCGCAAGAACAAGGCAAGTGCTCCTTGACCATGTTGATTCTATGTTTTGGGTAAAACTATTTTGTTTTGCGAAAAGGTGTGTGTGCTGAGTCAAACATGATGGGAAACCCTTTTTATAGGAGTTTACTAGTTTTGGTTGAACCACCCTTGTCGTCTGGGAAGTTTATGAGTCGGGTATGGTTTTTGCTTTATGCTTCGCTGAGTCCATGGGATTGGGAAGCGAGATAGATGTGTCTAGCTAACTGCACTCGTAATGATAATAAGTAACTGATGAGGACAATGAACATGGATCAGAGGGAGATCTAGGCAAGCCTGGGTTTGTGATTGAGGTAGCATGAGATGGTGGTTTTACTTGCCGTAGATCTAAGGACCGGTTCATGCATGCACATGCCAGGATAACAGTGCCACCACAAGGCCAAGTATGGGTACGGCTTAGCTGAGTAATTAGGTAAGTTGCTAGAGCGTTATGGACTGTGGAAGGCGCGGGGAATGGGAGTCGAGTGAGGACTGCCCTGGGAACTGCATGGCACGAGAGGGGGCCCGTGGGTGGGAGAATTGGAGATTCTAGCCTGCCGGTGAAACCTTAGTGAGTCCATACATCTAGTAACCCCTTTGTAAAGGCTATTTTATGATCTCTTGACCATACACCGACGGTTGTGTACTGGTATAATGGAGGTTCTCAGTCGCCGACGGGTGACGAAATCACAAACTTGTGGGTAAAGAGGTGCAAACTCTGCAGAGTCTAAAACTATCATGATAGCCGAGCTTACGGTCACGAGCACCTGGCTAAACTGCCATGATTAGTCGGGATGATTATTGGGAAAGTTCTTGGTTATGGATTTGGATATGGATTTGGTTACGGTTAGTTGTTGGGACAGTTGAGTCCGGGTGATGAGATGGTTGCATGACTGTTGGGACATGACATCAGATTGGTCTCGGTGTGAGACAAGGTTGAATTACGAGGTGAGATGGTAGCGAATACGAGGAGGTATTCGTGAGTATAAATAAAGGAATTGGTTAATGTTCGGATGGAACATGGAAAGCGATGGAGGTATGTTGGTAATTGAATACATGCTGGGATTACTCTCATCTAAAGTTATGTTGCTGTTTTATCATGGTTTTATAAATCTACTTTTCTGCAAATAAGCCCTTTTATACCTACCTTGTTTATGAGCTGCATATCATGTGTTTTCCCTCACTTGCTGAGTACATCATTGTACTCAAACTTGCATTATTTCATCATCAACAGTAAGAGAAGGCTATTATGAAGATCAAGTGGAGCATTATGGCATGTGATCTATTCTCAACCTTGCCTGTGGAGGGAGTAGAGATGGAACCACTTCTGCTTAGTTTTGCTTCCGCATTAGTTTTGCTTCCGCATTTAAGTAGAGATTTCCGCTGCATAGAAATAAGACTTCCGCTGTAAGCATGAGTCCAAGACTCATGAGGTATTGTAATAAACTCTGTTAATCGTGGTGATATATAATCTGAATTCAGTTTGTGGAACGTATGTGTATGTGTGAAGAACATCCTGGGCACACATATGCATTAGTTCTCAGTTCCGTGGTTTTTCCACAGAATTGAGGGCGTCACACTTCTTAACATAAACCTCCTCCTCTATGTAGCCATTAAGAAAAGCACTTTTAACATCCATTTGATATAACTTGAAACCTTTAGATGCAGCAAATGCTAATAAAATTCTTATAGCTTCTAATCTAGCAACAGAAGCAAATGTTTCATCAAAATCTAGACCTTCAATTTGAGTGAAACCTTGAGCAACCAACCTAGCTTTATTCCTAACCACAACCCCATCCTCACTTTGCTTATTTTTAAATACCCATTTAGTTCCAATTAATGTGTGACCTTGAGGTGGAGGTACAAGTTTCCAAACATTATTTCTTTCAAAATTTTCTAACTCTTCTTGCATGGCATTAGTCCAAGATTCATTAGTGAGTGCGTGTGATATATCCTTGGGTTCAAAAGAAGCAACAAAAGCAGAATGAGCATGAGAGTTTGGATCGCAAAACCTGGACCGAGTGACTTGTTCATGCAAGCTTCCAATGATTTGTTGTGGAGGATGACTTTTGAGTACTCGGAGGGGAGTAGACACTTCACAAGCACCTTATTCTTCATGTTCGGACCTTTGATTAGAAGAGCTTGTTGATTGAGGAAGGTCCGGACCAGCAGTAGTGACTGTTGGTGCTGGTTGTGGTGCAAAATCAGCAGCTTGATCGTTATTTACTTCCGAGTTTTCGGGCAGCAGCACCACTTCTTCATCTTCTTCAATAAAAATACTCTCCCCCTGCGGATATGGATCCGGACCTGCAATATCGGAGCTAGTACTTGGGCTAGCTTCATCAAAAGAAACCTCGCAAGTCTCCACAATTTTGTTAGTGTCAAGTAAAAGCACACGGTAGCCTCTAGTATGAGATGGATAACCAAGAAACATGCCATCAACAGATCTAGCTTCAAATTTATCAAGATTACCATGTTTCTTAACAAAGCATTTGCAACCAAAAACCCTAAAGTGTGTAACACTAGGCCTATGTCCAAACCGGAGCTCATATGGGGTTTTTCCAAGCTTAGCACGCAAGAAAATACGATTTGAGACATAACAAGCGGTTGCAATTGCATCAGCCCAAAATTTCCTAGGAGTTTGATATTCATCAAGCATAGTCCTAGCCATCTCAACTAAGGTCCTGTTCTTTCTTTCTACGACACCATTTTGTTGTGGTACATAGGGTGAAGAGTATTGATGATCTATTCCATTTTCAGCACAAAAGTGATCAAAGGATTGGCTTTTAAATTCAGTTCCGTTATCACTTCTGTTTGCTTTTAATGATCCTGGGTGATCAATAGATAATCTAAGAAATAAAGTTCTAAAATGACTAAAAGCTTCATTCTTAGATGCCATAAAATAAACCCAAGAATATCTGGAATAATCATCAACAATCACAAGCACATACCATTTACCTCCGAAGGATTGAACACGTGTCGGACCTACTGTGTCAAGATGTAAAAGTTGTCCCGGTTCAGCTGTCATGGTCATTGTGAGAGGAGCATGTGAACCTGCAACAAACTTAGCATGTCTACAAGAAGAGCACACAATATCATTGTCCTTTTTAAGCTTCGGCATCCCACGTATGCGATCGAGAGCACTAACACGAGTGAGATGATCAAAGCCTATGTGACCAAGTCTACGATGCCAAAAATATAGATCCTTTGTATCATTAGCAACTAGACACCGATGCTTAGAAGTTGACAAATCAAAATCAGCTTTAAAAACTCTTCCAAACCTAGACATGTTAAACAAAAGCTCACCTTTTGAATCTACAACCTTGCAGCAATTTTTAGCAAAGCTAACCTCTAGATTTTCATCTAGCAATTGCGAAACCGAAAGCAAGTTGTATTTCAAATTTTTAACAAGTGCCACATCTTTCAAAGTGTAGAGATTGTTTACTCTAACCGAACCTTTAGCAATTATGGGAGTAGAAGAGTTATCGGCGAAAGTAACATTTTCTACACGTGACACAAAAGAGAGAGAGGAGAACCATTCTTTGTTACCGGTCATGTGGCGTGAGCAACCTGAATCCACAATCCAAATGTTCTCCTTCCTCAAACGTGAAACCTACACAGCAGCACAATACGTCGATGACTCAATACTGGGGTTAGGTAAAAGACTTTTAGGAATCCAGTACTGAGTCACACGACGTCCAGCAGGAATAACACGTGAAAGCTGAGAAGGTACAGCAGGTTTATGAGCCAAACATCGAAAATTTTTGTTCCCAACTACTGACTTAGAAGATGTGTTATATGTAGCACAAAAAACAGTAGGTCCGGGAGCAAGTTTTTGACTCATTACAGCAGGTTGCAAGCTCCGAACATTCGGTCTAGCAGATTTTGCTTGGTTGTTATGTGATCTAGCAAGTATTCTTTGTTTCTTATCGTGTTTAGCTAGTCTATAACAAAAATCCATGACATGACCATCTCTACCACAGTAGGTACAGTGAAAAATAACCTTATTATCATGTCTAGATGAGCAAGCAACACGTTTATTAGAACCCGAATGGGACAGTACTCCTGCAGATTTGAAAATCACCTCTTTTTTGTCTAGGAGCTGTTTGAATCAAACCGCTTCCTAATGACTT
Organism: Neostapfia colusana; assembly: GCA_030760725.1. Classification (NCBI taxonomy): domain Eukaryota; kingdom Viridiplantae; phylum Streptophyta; class Magnoliopsida; order Poales; family Poaceae; genus Neostapfia; species Neostapfia colusana. Next base: position 130,922,214 of record JASWHV010000001.1, on the reverse strand, counting down.
TACAACTTTAGGTGGGTGTGCCTTAGCATGAGCATGAGAATTAAAACCTAAACCAGTTTTATCATTACAAGACTTGGAAGAATTCAGCAGCAAGTTTAGGTTCTTATTTGCATTAGAAAACCGATCTAGTGTCCTATGCATGTCATCAAGTTTATTGGACAGGTCAAAGCAGTTTTCACATGAAGTTTTTCCTTTTAGTTTGCAATTTGAACAATATTTAACTTCATGCACACGTAAAGCATTGTTCAAAATAGAAATCTCATTCATAGCATCATTTAGTTTCTTATTCAGATCATCACATGAAGAACAATGCAAATCAATTGTAGAACAACAAGCATCTTTCAAATTTTTATCATTAAGTGCAGCAAGCTCTTTGTTCTTTTAAATTTCAAGTTCAAGTTTATCAAGTGTAGATGCGTGTGCACTTCTTAAAGAGGATAATTGTTCATAAATCATATCACATGAGGAACAAGAATCATCACTAGGAATCAAAGTTTTAAACGATTAATTTCATATTCTAGTGATTCAATTTTAACAGCATTGTTCCTAAGTTTTTTATCCTTTTTCTTTAATATAACAGTGGCACGAGAAATAGCATCACACATTTCTTCGCAAGTGGGACATACCTCTTCAACGTCGCTGTTGTGTTCTGCCTCCTCGGAGCTTGAACTTGACTTTCTCGCCATGCAGCACATATTTGCCATAGCTTCTTCATCTTCATCACTACCGGTGTCCACATCACTTGAGCCGAAATCTTGAAGTGCAGAGATCATACTATGCACTATGTTGCGCATTGATAAATCTTTCTTCTTCTTATTCTTTGCAAACTATTTCTTCGGCCTTGTTTTCTCTTCTTCACGTGAAGTCGGACCTGAAAGGTTAGGGCACTCCGTACGAAAATGTCCTGTCTTACCACATTCAAAACATCGTTGAGGTCCGGAGCTTCATCTCCTTCTAGTTCTCACATTTTGCAATGCTTTTGAGAACCGAGTAGAGATGAGTGCAAGCTCCTCCTCTGGAAACTCCTCAATCTGTTCAAGGGTTAGAGAGGACATCAAAGAGAGTGCACCACTAGATGATGATTGACTAGAACTAGACATGTCACGTTGTGAAACAAATGCAATAGACTTGTTGGGGTTTTTACGTGAGCTGATGTCAATTTCATGAGTTCTCAATTTAGAATAAAACACGTCTAAAGTAAGAGAACTCATGACAGTAGATTCACGAATAGATGTAACTTTCATCTCCCAAATTGACATATCTAATGCTCCTAACAATTGTCTAGCATTTTCAGCATCTGAAAAGTTAACATTGACACTACGCAAGTTGCTGAGAATTTTATTAAAGCGAGCAAAAAGGTCATCAATTGACTCACCGGGTTGCATCTCAAAACGCATGTATTCTTTCTTGAACATATCTTGCCTTACCTCCTTGATCATATTGGATCCTTCATGGTAGTCACAAATGTGGCGGACCGGAATCCGCTCATCCAGGATCGCAGAGGGTGGTGCCACGCGATGCGACACCCGACAGCACACGTCATAAGAACATAATATATTACATGGGAAAACAACTGAAACTGTACAAACAGGTACAAACTTCAGTTACAACTATTGTTTATGTTACACAGCGGAAGTCTACACTACACAACTCACGCCCGCCTATCTAGCAAAAGTCGGTTGCCCAGCCCTAGGGCAACCCACACTAGCTGCACGTCTCAGCTCAGCGCGGCGTGTACGGCTCCCACTCAGCCGTGGTCCCCGACGGAGGGTAACCCTCGCCGGTGGACTCGTACTCCGAGTCCGTGGGTGGCTCCTCACCTGAAAAACACTTAAGCAGCAACCGTGAGCACGAAGGCTCAGCAAGGCTTAACCGACTCACCTAAGCATGAAACTCTACATGAGGTATACCAAGACATAGGTTGGTAGCATTTCAGCAAAACGACACGCCTACAAGTTCATCCTTAGTTCATCTTTTAGCAACAAGTTAACAGTTCATGAAATCTGAAATTTAGTAAGCAGTATTTGGTGGCACACATGTAGCAATACAATTATATCAATCAGCATCATTGAATCAACATAATTCATCCATTAGTCTACGTTACGACGCAGTGAACAAGCAGTACTCGTCACCGCGAGGGACGGCGAATCGACTCGATATACACCTGCAGGGAAAACCCAAAGAGCACGTCACGTACGCCCACCCGTGGAGCTGCACAGCACGCTCCCTCGATGTCGTACGGGACAACCTTTCACCCAACAGCCCAAACGTCGAACCGGTCGCACCGAAACGAGCAGGAGGTTCTCCACACGGAGCATCTCTCTATGCCCGTTGGCAGATTTCCACCTTGCTGCCCTCAACCTACACCTATAAATCGGTGTGCTATGCCTCGACGCCCGGAGGTTTAGGCTACATCGGTTTATCGGGGCCCATATATCCGATATGCCTTCGGTACGTTCAATACTTGTTCAGCAGGGCCGCACACGGATCGGTCCTCAATCGACACGGACAGGGCTGCGCACACAAGACTCTCTCTTGCTGCGCCCTAGCCCCTGCCTAGTCTCATTTTCATTACTAAAGTGATCTCACATCACTCAACCGAACCCGTGTGTCCCCAGCCTATCTCGCGAGTAGATTCCAACTACTCGACTTGTACCGAAGTCCTATGACTCATTAAGCATAGCCTGTCTACTCGAGGTCCTTGACACTACCCTCACTCTTTTAGGAAACTTTGGTTATGCAAGTGGGGTTTCATTCATCCGATACCTAATGCACATACATACTTCATATGACACATGTATACAAAGTAAAACTTTTAAAAAGGGTTAATGCAAACCGGGGCTTGCCTTGTTGCTGCTGGTCAGGAGTTAGTTCTTCGTCCGGAAGGAGGAAGTCCAGCACTTCCGGAGTCTCTTCTTCAACGGCTACACGTTAATGAAATACTACATGTTAATTTAGATGCACATGTGAGTTCTAGAGTAAGACCTCTACTATTGGTTATAATAACCAGCCTCTAACCCTGGAACTTTGTTTAAGAATTTAAATATGAACTGGTGTTGGTGGTTTGGCTTGGACTTAGTCACATGGTTAAATGCTAAGTGGTTTTCCCCCTTTTCCATCTTAATCCCTTAAGTGGGTAAACAGGACAGGGGTGATCTAGAGCTCCAATGGAGCTGAGAATTTTTATGTGAGTTCCTTGTCACAAGAAAACCCTCTGGACCAAACATTAGCACTTTTCATGGAGTGGTTTGCTCAGAATAATTTTCTTAGCAGATAAGCAAGGAAGAATTTATTCTGATGTAATACCCCTGTTCATGCTCAACTTGATGATCTAGAATTTCAACTATAGCTCATAGAGTTTGCATGAATTTTCCTAGCATTTTTGGATTCAAGGTTTGCCCAGAATTGAATTTCCAAGTTTTGGAATTTCTCTGGAAATGTTTCTGTATTCAAATGAACACAGTACCTTCCAATTTGAATTGCTCTGACCAAATCAACTCCAAATGGTCTGAAACTTTTACAGGGGTTTACTAATGTCCTAAAGAACATTCTGGTAAAATTTGGGGATTTTTGGATGAACCAAACTCCCTCAAAAATTCTTTTGCTGAAAAGCTTTAAAGAATTTTCCAGAATTAATTAATGGGTTTCATACAAATTGGGTTGTATCTCTGGACAGAGCTAGGCAAGATGAATCCAACCCAATTTGAATCACTAAATTTGGAGCTTCCTAGCCAAGGTTATGGATTTCTAAAGTCTGAGCTAATCCCTGAATTATTTTCCTACCGAAAATCCCCTCCCGCGCTAAACCAGAGGCTGACAGCGGGGCCCGCCCATTTAAATTGAACTAACCGCGCGCTCGCGCGCGATTAACACAGGGGCTGACAGGTGGGGCCGCGCCCTTCGTCTACCTCCCGACGTCGCCGCCCCGAGCCGCCGGAGCTCCGGCGAGGTCAGCGTTCCCGGCGATCTAGCTCACCGGAGCCGACGAAACTCGCCGCCCCCACGTAATCTCGGGTGCTGAACCCGCTGGACACCATGTCGCCGCCGGCTAACCGCCATAGCTCGCCGGCGACGAGCCCTATGCCTCTGTGCTACCTCGGCAATGTGTTCCCGCCCTTCTGACCGTTTTCTTCGTGCGCTAATCGCGTCGCCACACTCAAGGAAACCTCGGGAAACTCGGCATGAGCTCTGTTGGGCCCTAAACGGCCGGCAACCCAGACCTCACCGGCGACCCCCTCCTCCGCCATACTGTCCTAGGGTGAACTTAGGGTTCCGGCGGTGATTTCCTTCCGGTTTTCGAACGAGAAGGGTCGCCAGAACCTCTAGATGCTCTCTCACAGCTCCGTTCGGCCTCCCACCCACTATGCTTCCCAAATTTCTGCTAAACCTAATCGGGTCCCGAAAGGAGCTACTCGCCCTAAACTGAGAAATTCTCCGCGCACAGAGGTCGAACCTTGGAACGGTTTGCGCGGTGGTCTTGAGGACGATCTAGCGCTCCACTTTCCTATGGAGGTCGAAGCCGGAAGATGATCACAGCTGGGGTGGCACACGATCGGAGCTCGGGCGACTAGGCTGCTGGTTACAGAACTTCGCGAGAATCAGTAACTCGCCGGCGGTCTCGGGCCTTTTATAGGCTCCTGAGGCCAGGGGAGAGCGCGACACCTGCTGTGCCACCTCCTCTGCCGAAGCAGGAGCTGGCCGGCCGAGGTGGTCGGTCGCCGCCGCTGGCTGCAGCTGGCGAGCGCGCTCGGTCGAGGAGTCGGCTGAAGAGACTTCGGTGCTAAGTCTACTGACCAGTGGGCCTCCCCTCTAACTCTTTTGTTTTTTCCAATTTTCTGAATTCTGTTGTGCCAAAATATCCTCAGCTACTCACAATTTAATGTGAGACTTAGTCACCAAGTCTTTGCTTGAATTTGAATTCTCAAATTCAAACTTTGTTTGGTTAAATTTGCTTCATATTTAAACTGAAATTCAAATTCAGTTTTGAATCCTTGCAAATTTAGCTCTTGACAAGATGAGCTCCAATGGAGATGAAATTTGGTGGGTTTACTCAGAAAAATGTGCTGAGTATAGATATGGAGCTAACTTTTGAATTTGGGTGATGAAAGTTGCTGCAATTTGAATTTACATTCAAATTGGCCTCTTTTTGAAATAACCCAAAAGTGCCTCAAAAATTGTTGAATTTGCATGAGCTTTGGACTGAACCTTCCCAAGACTTTTCAAATCCTAGGGTGAGCTCAACCTCTCATGTTCATGTGCAGAAACCCTACTTTGTGAAAGTGAAGGCTTTCCCTTCTACTCACTCCTTTGAGGGAGGTCACTTGCTCTTCACAATATTTCACAATCTACCCACAACAAAACTGTGGTGTTGTGAGGTGCATAAAATTTTTTTACAAGTCCCTTTTCTTGGGCTTTTACATCCCTCCCCCCTTAAAAGAATCTCGTCCCGAGATTACAAAAGAAGAGATAGCGATGTAATAGGGACTTACCCGTGTTGAGAAGCCATGAACTCCGGGTAGTTTGAGCGAAGGAACTCCTCGCTCTCCCACGTTGCTTCCTCGGCGGTGTGGTTACTCCAGAGTATTTTGTAGAACCATAACGTTCTGCTACGCGTGGTCCTGGCTTTCTCATCAAGAATTCCCACCGGATATTCATCATATGTTAAATCCGGCTTCAGCTCGCCGATGTCTTCGGTAGGAACAGCAGTTGTATGCTTCAAGCATTTTCGCAGTTGCGAAACATGGAAAATATCATGGACACCAGCCAGAGATGCCGGTAGCTCCAATCGATACGCTGCTGGTCCACACTTCTCGGTGATAGCGTAGGGTCCAATGAAACGGGGAGCGAGCTTCCCCTTCACACCGAATCGGTGCACGCCCTTCATTGGAGACACGCGGAGGTACACGTGTTCCCCAACGTCAAAGTGCAACGGCCTACGCCTCTTATCAGCGTAGCTCTTCTGTCGGGATTGAGCGGCCTTCAAATTGGCTTGAATTGTCCGAACGCGCTCCTCGGCGTCGTTCACCACATCAACCCCGAATGTGACCCTTTCACCGGACTCGCACCAATTTAATGGGGTGCGGCATTTACGACCATAGAGAGCTTCGTAAGGTGCCATTTTGATACTCGCCTGATAACCGTTGTTGTACGAGAATTCCGCCAAGGGTAGGTGATCATCCCAGTTCCTACCATGGTGGATGGCACATGCTCTCAACATGTCTTCCAGGACTTGATTCACCCTTTCTGTCTGACCATCGGTCTGAGGGTGATAGGCGGAGCTCCTGATCAACTTAGTACCCAATGCAGCGTGTAGCTGCTCCCAAAAGCGAGATACAAATAATGCACCTCGATCGGAGACAATGGTCTTGGGTACCCCGTATAGGCATAGAATCTTTGCTATGTATAGCTCCGCATATTTGCCGGCATTGTAACGTGTATTCACCGGAATGAAGTGAGCCGTCTTGGTTAACCGATCAACGATTACCCATATGGAATCATGCTTGTTGGCTGTTAGGGGTAATCCCACAATGAAATCCATGCTCACATCTTCCCATTTCCATGCCGGGATCTTCAGGGGTTGCAGCAGCCCTGATTTCTTCATATGATCAGCTTTCACTCGTCTACACGTATCGCACTCGGATACGTACTTAGCTACCTCCCGCTTCATCCGTGTCCACCAAAATTTCTTTTTCAAATCTTGGTACATTTTGTTGCTGCCCGGATGAATGGAGTATTTGGACAAGTGAGCTTCATCGAGGATCTTTTTCCTCAACTTCATATCTCGGGGTACGACTATGCGGTCATTGAACCACAGCGTCCCCTCATCATCTTTCCGGAAACATTTAATCTCTCCATTGTCTATCCGTCTCCGGAGATGTGCCATGCCTTTATCCGTTTTCTGAGCTGCAATGATGTCCTCCCTAATAGTAGGGATGAGGGCAAGGTTGTACAGCGATCCATAAGGAACCAAGTATAAACTTGGCTCTTCCTCCTCCACCGGTGTAATGGTGAGGTGATGGACATGTGATTTCCGACTCAGCGCGTCGGCAACCACATTCGCCTTGCCGGGGTGGTAATGGATCTCAATCTCATAATCTTTGATCAGTTCTAACCACCTCCTCTGCCTCATGTTCAGCTCCTTCTGGGTGAAAATGTATTTCAAGCTCTTGTGGTCGGTGTAGAGATGCACCAAGTTCCCCAGGAGATAGTGCCTCCACATTTTCAGCGCCAACACCACGGCAGCAAGTTCAAGATCGTGAGTCGGGTAGTGCTGCTCATGGTTCCGGAGTTGGCGTGAGCCATAAGCGACCACACGTCCTTCCTGCATCAACACGCAGCCAAGCCCAATACCGGACGCGTCACAATACACGTCGAAGGGCTTTGTTGTATCCGGCTGAGCTAACACCGGGGCTGTGGTGAGATGCTTCACCAATGTTCGGAACGCTCCTTCACACGCGGTGTTCCAAACATATTTTGTCCCTTTTTTCAGCAACTCTGTCATCGGCTTAGCGAGCTTGGAGAAGCTTGGAATGAATCTCCGGTAGTATCCCGCTAACCCGAGGAAGCTTCTGACTTCATGGACTGAAGTGGGAGCTTTCCATTTCAACACTTGCTCGATTTTACTTGGGTCAACCGCAATGCCTTCAGCTGAGATGATATGTCCCAAAAATGGCACTTGGCTGATCCAAAATTCGCATTTGCTGAACTTGGCGTAGAGCTTGTGGTCTCGCAATCGTTGAAGAACGATCCGCAAGTGTTCGGCATGTTCAGCTTCGGTCTTGGAGTAAACCAAGATGTCGTCGATGAACACTACCACGAACTTGTCCAGCTCCGGCATGAACACCGAGTTCATGAGATACATGAAATGGGCTGGAGCATTTGTGAGACCAAAGGACATGACGAGATATTCGTATAAGCCGTATCTCGTCGAGAATGCCGTCTTCGGGATATCCTCCGCCCGGATCTTGATCTGGTGATATCCAGAGCGAAGGTCCATCTTTGAGAATACACTTGCCCCCACAAGTTGATCAAACAAGATGTCAATACGGGGCAGTGGGTACTTATTCTTGATGGTGACAGCGTTGAGCGGCCGGTAATCCACACACAGCCTCAGGGTCTCATCCTTCTTCTTCACGAACAGCGCTGAGCATCCCCAAGGCGAGGAACTCGGCCTAATGAAACCCTTGCTCAACAAATCATTGAGCTGTTCTTTTAATTCAGCCAGCTCATTTGGAGCCATCTTGTATGGTCTCCGTGATATGGGCGTAGTCCCGGGTGCAAGTTCAATCTTGAACTCGACATCCCGCTCAGGTGGCATGCCCGGAAGATCATCCGGGAACACGTCGGGATACTCCCGGACTACGGGGATGTCTTCTAACTTGAGAACTTCAGCACTATTAATTGCTAAAACTTCCCGGACTGGCATGTCTAACACCATGGAATGCGGACGGTGGAATGGAGAATTTAAGTGAATCGTCCGTGTCCGAGTCTCTAGGACAGCGCCATGGTATTGCAGCCATGACATCCCTAAGATTACATCAATCTTCTGTCCCATAAGGATTATCAAGGTGGTGGGATATAGCTTCCCACCTAAGCACAGAGGTGCCTTTGGAATCATCATATTAGCTGAAATCTTCCCTCCCGGTGAGCATATCATATAAGTGCAGTCGGTTGGGAAGACTTGCAGTTGATGTTTAGCCACATAGGATGCACTTATAAAGCTGTGGGTTGCACCCGAATCAAATAATATGACTATGGCTTGATGGTTGAGAGTAAACGTACCCGCCAGCACGTTGTCTCCCTCTGGGGCGTCCTCACTGTCGAGGTTGCGGACGCCTCCAGTCCGCTGACCAACCTTCTTTGCCGGAGGTCGGCCTCGAGCACCGCCCTGAAACTGGGCTTTCCCGCTGCTCTGCTGCCCCTGGGGACAGTCCTTCGCAAAGTGGCCCGCCTGGCCACATGTGAAGCAGGTGAAACGGGGCGGTCCCCCGCTGATCGGTGGACGAAAACCTGGGGCGCGTTGTGGCGGTGGAAACGCCCGGGGTACCGTCTGCTGCTGCTGTTGTCTTGGTGGTGGCATCGGCGGACGGAACGGAGGTGCCTGAAAGGGACGTCCCCCGAACCGTTGCGGTCGCGCCGGTGGTTGCCACTGCTGCCCGGATGGTGTCCGATACACCATACGGTACTTCTGGGGAGCGCCACTCCCACCGCTGCTAGGTGGAGCGCTACGCTTCCTCTGCTCAGCTGCTAACTCCCGCTGAGCGTCCTCTTGCATGATGGCGGCATTGACTAGATCGTTGAATGTGCCGCGGTTCCATTGTACGAGGTGGGTCTTCATTTCGGGATGTAACCCCCGATAGAAGTGCTCCCTCTTCTTCTCCTCCGTGGAGATGTAGTCTGACGCATACTGCGCCAGATGGTTGAAGGCACGGGAGTAGTCGTGGGCACTCCTCCCGCCCTGCTTCAGTTCCAAAAATTCTTGGAACTTTCTCTTCATTATTCCGGGAGGAATGTGATAGGCGCGGAACGCCTCCCGGAACTCTTGCCATTCCACGGCATGGCCAGCCGGACGTGAGGCGACATAATTCGCCCACCACGCACCAGCGGCACCGTGGAGCTGCTGTGCTGCGAACAGCGCCTTCTGCCGCTCCGTACACTGGAGCAGCCCGAACTTGGACTCGATAGTCCGCAGCCAGTTGTCCGCCTCCAGTGGTTCTTCAGCTTCGGTGAACACTGGAGGGTGCGTACTCATGAAATCTGAGTACGACACTTCGCGGGGCTCACGAGGCCCTCGCTCTTGACGTCCTCCCGCCTGGGACGTATTCTGCACGATCGTTCGGAGCAGGTCGGTCTGCTCCTCACGACCTCCCACCAATGCCGCTATCACATCCGCTAGAGTAAGCGGAGGCGGCGGTGGTGGCTGCTGCTGCGGGGTGCTGTCGTAGGCCGGTGGCGGGGAGTCATCGCCTCCACCTTGGCTAGAGCCACCAACCTCGTGCGTGGTCCTAGTACGAACCATCTGCAACCATATGACATTAACCATCAGTCCCGCAACATTTTGCATGCAGTCCAATAGAACTGGGCGTAAAAACATTATGACAACCAAATATGCGAAATATCTCGTAAGTAGATAATGTAATAACTTTGCACAAGCTACACCATTACCAGACCAAACACAAGTTAGTTTAATCCAACTTGATGAACCCCTTCTCTGGAAGCTCACCATAACTGGGTTTGGTCTCTACGAGACATTATTATCGCCCTTAGGGTACAACACCCTCTCCAATGAGTTCAACTGTCATTCTTCCGTCAGAATGACCAGTTTCTACCTATTCCAAGTTTTGATCCGGTTATGGGCATTTTCATGACTCAAGTTGAATACCAAAGTTAAAGTTAACTTTAGTATCTTTCCAACGAGTACTCATTTGCCCCCAGATCAGCTTTGATTAAAAAGTTATGCTAATTCAAAGTTAGCAGAATTTCTGGAAGAATTTTAACAGCACCTCCCTTGGAAGTGGCTGTTTCCAACCCTGATTTCCACTAAATTCTGTGCTGGAATTTCAGAAACTTTGAATTGCAAAGGTGTCGCACATCTTCTACTCCTTCTAAGGATGTATTATATGACAATTTTAGATTTTTCTACTGGGAGTTATGTTTGAAAAACAGATCAGTTCAGAGGATGTTTTACTCTGCCCTGGTTCTGGACAGTTTACATTCCTCTTGGATTTCAGCCATCTTAAGGCGAGTTTCAGCTCTGGAAGTCTACAACAAAGTTGTAGAGTACTTGAATACCCTCCCAGAACTATGTAGCACACCGCCCTGGGCTAAAAGACCTGTGAGTTATGCCCTGTTGAGGATCAGCAAACGTGCTGCCCAAAACAGAGCACTCTGCTTTTCATACTTCTGGCTATACTGCTCCACTATCCCATTCTTATACCCAACCAGGGTCCTAAATGTTGAACCTATAGATTTTAATTCTTCGTTATCATTATACTCATGCATATGCCTACAATATCTCGGTACTACGTTCCTCACAAAAGAAAATCCTAACCAGATCATACTGGTATATACGTCTCAAGTGTGGCACTAAACGGTCTCTCGCACACGTTTTCTACACGGATACATACGTGGTTAGTACCTGCAGAAGACCACACAATGATGGTGCACTCAAAGTTTGTTCATTTCAGGCAGTTCCATATTTGAAAGTAAATACAAACGCCCGTATCATTTCCATACGGCCGTCCTTGAGCTAAGTCACGTCTCAAGGCACGTGATCGTGTTTCAACACCACACGACGGGGAACCCGAGTATGTCATGAACGGGTCGTCACGGTTGGGAATGTTATCAACCCAACAGATACCACCTACTGCCCTGCAGGGCACGCCGATGGCAAGCGCTGCGTATGTCCTCCTGGGCTATTTCCAGACGAACACACTCTCGCGTTACTGACCACGCGATGGGGTCTCCGCTTACTTGCCTAATGCCCGCTAGGGATCAGCGTTTCATATGAACTCAGGAACATGAAGAGTCCAAGAGTTTCATATTGACCTCTCACACCAAGCTGTGAGATCAATCCCTGAACCACGTTCCTCGTCAGGGAGAGCTAACCGAAATTGAACCGCTTTCGGTGGCGTTCCTTACCATACTTACCAGAGCGTAGGTGCGTCGTTACATAATTGAAATTGAGAATTATAACACATAAGTTAGTCTTTGCCACTTTAAGTAACTATGCTAATATAGTCCTTACTTGGGCAACTACCGAATCCTCACCGTATACCTAAGTTTTTCCCATAATGCAGTCCTTTAGTACTGTGCTATCCCCACTGCAGCTCTGATACCAGGCTGTGGCGGACCGGAATCCGCTCATCCAGGATCGCAGAGGGTGGTGCCACGCGATGCGACACCCGACAGCACACGTCATAAGAACATAATATATTACATGGGAAAACAACTGAAACTGTACAAACAGGTACAAACTTCAGTTACAACTATTGTTTATGTTACACAGCGGAAGTCTACACTACACAACTCACGCCCGCCTATCTAGCAAAAGTCGGTTGCCCAGCCCTAGGGCAACCCACACTAGCTGCACGTCTCAGCTCAGCGCGGCGTGTACGGCTCCCACTCAGCCGTGGTCCCCGACGGAGGGTAACCCTCGCCGGTGGACTCGTACTCCGAGTCCGTGGGTGGCTCCTCACCTGAAAAACACTTAAGCAGCAACCGTGAGCACGAAGGCTCAGCAAGGCTTAACCGACTCACCTAAGCATGAAACTCTACATGAGGTATACCAAGACATAGGTTGGTAGCATTTCAGCAAAACGACACGCCTACAAGTTCATCCTTAGTTCATCTTTTAGCAACAAGTTAACAGTTCATGAAATCTGAAATTTAGTAAGCAGTATTTGGTGGCACACATGTAGCAATACAATTATATCAATCAGCATCATTGAATCAACATAATTCATCCATTAGTCTACGTTACGACGCAGTGAACAAGCAGTACTCGTCACCGCGAGGGACGGCGAATCGACTCGATATACACCTGCAGGGAAAACCCAAAGAGCACGTCACGTACGCCCACCCGTGGAGCTGCACAGCACGCTCCCTCGATGTCGTACGGGACAACCTTTCACCCAACAGCCCAAACGTCGAACCGGTCGCACCGAAACGAGCAGGAGGTTCTCCACACGGAGCATCTCTCTATGCCCGTTGGCAGATTTCCACCTTGCTGCCCTCAACCTACACCTATAAATCGGTGTGCTATGCCTCGACGCCCGGAGGTTTAGGCTACATCGGTTTATCGGGGCCCATATATCCGATATGCCTTCGGTACGTTCAATACTTGTTCAGCAGGGCCGCACACGGATCGGTCCTCAATCGACACGGACAGGGCTGCGCACACAAGACTCTCTCTTGCTGCGCCCTAGCCCCTGCCTAGTCTCATTTTCATTACTAAAGTGATCTCACATCACTCAACCGAACCCGTGTGTCCCCAGCCTATCTCGCGAGTAGATTCCAACTACTCGACTTGTACCGAAGTCCTATGACTCATTAAGCATAGCCTGTCTACTCGAGGTCCTTGACACTACCCTCACTCTTTTAGGAAACTTTGGTTATGCAAGTGGGGTTTCATTCATCCGATACCTAATGCACATACATACTTCATATGACACATGTATACAAAGTAAAACTTTTAAAAAGGGTTAATGCAAACCGGGGCTTGCCTTGTTGCTGCTGGTCAGGAGTTAGTTCTTCGTCCGGAAGGAGGAAGTCCAGCACTTCCGGAGTCTCTTCTTCAACGGCTACACGTTAATGAAATACTACATGTTAATTTAGATGCACATGTGAGTTCTAGAGTAAGACCTCTACTATTGGTTATAATAACCAGCCTCTAACCCTGGAACTTTGTTTAAGAATTTAAATATGAACTGGTGTTGGTGGTTTGGCTTGGACTTAGTCACATGGTTAAATGCTAAGTGGTTTTCCCCCTTTTCCATCTTAATCCCTTAAGTGGGTAAACAGGACAGGGGTGATCTAGAGCTCCAATGGAGCTGAGAATTTTTATGTGAGTTCCTTGTCACAAGAAAACCCTCTGGACCAAACATTAGCACTTTTCATGGAGTGGTTTGCTCAGAATAATTTTCTTAGCAGATAAGCAAGGAAGAATTTATTCTGATGTAATACCCCTGTTCATGCTCAACTTGATGATCTAGAATTTCAACTATAGCTCATAGAGTTTGCATGAATTTTCCTAGCATTTTTGGATTCAAGGTTTGCCCAGAATTGAATTTCCAAGTTTTGGAATTTCTCTGGAAATGTTTCTGTATTCAAATGAACACAGTACCTTCCAATTTGAATTGCTCTGACCAAATCAACTCCAAATGGTCTGAAACTTTTACAGGGGTTTACTAATGTCCTAAAGAACATTCTGGTAAAATTTGGGGATTTTTGGATGAACCAAACTCCCTCAAAAATTCTTTTGCTGAAAAGCTTTAAAGAATTTTCCAGAATTAATTAATGGGTTTCATACAAATTGGGTTGTATCTCTGGACAGAGCTAGGCAAGATGAATCCAACCCAATTTGAATCACTAAATTTGGAGCTTCCTAGCCAAGGTTATGGATTTCTAAAGTCTGAGCTAATCCCTGAATTATTTTCCTACCGAAAATCCCCTCCCGCGCTAAACCAGAGGCTGACAGCGGGGCCCGCCCATTTAAATTGAACTAACCGCGCGCTCGCGCGCGATTAACACAGGGGCTGACAGGTGGGGCCGCGCCCTTCGTCTACCTCCCGACGTCGCCGCCCCGAGCCGCCGGAGCTCCGGCGAGGTCAGCGTTCCCGGCGATCTAGCTCACCGGAGCCGACGAAACTCGCCGCCCCCACGTAATCTCGGGTGCTGAACCCGCTGGACACCATGTCGCCGCCGGCTAACCGCCATAGCTCGCCGGCGACGAGCCCTATGCCTCTGTGCTACCTCGGCAATGTGTTCCCGCCCTTCTGACCGTTTTCTTCGTGCGCTAATCGCGTCGCCACACTCAAGGAAACCTCGGGAAACTCGGCATGAGCTCTGTTGGGCCCTAAACGGCCGGCAACCCAGACCTCACCGGCGACCCCCTCCTCCGCCATACTGTCCTAGGGTGAACTTAGGGTTCCGGCGGTGATTTCCTTCCGGTTTTCGAACGAGAAGGGTCGCCAGAACCTCTAGATGCTCTCTCACAGCTCCGTTCGGCCTCCCACCCACTATGCTTCCCAAATTTCTGCTAAACCTAATCGGGTCCCGAAAGGAGCTACTCGCCCTAAACTGAGAAATTCTCCGCGCACAGAGGTCGAACCTTGGAACGGTTTGCGCGGTGGTCTTGAGGACGATCTAGCGCTCCACTTTCCTATGGAGGTCGAAGCCGGAAGATGATCACAGCTGGGGTGGCACACGATCGGAGCTCGGGCGACTAGGCTGCTGGTTACAGAACTTCGCGAGAATCAGTAACTCGCCGGCGGTCTCGGGCCTTTTATAGGCTCCTGAGGCCAGGGGAGAGCGCGACACCTGCTGTGCCACCTCCTCTGCCGAAGCAGGAGCTGGCCGGCCGAGGTGGTCGGTCGCCGCCGCTGGCTGCAGCTGGCGAGCGCGCTCGGTCGAGGAGTCGGCTGAAGAGACTTCGGTGCTAAGTCTACTGACCAGTGGGCCTCCCCTCTAACTCTTTTGTTTTTTCCAATTTTCTGAATTCTGTTGTGCCAAAATATCCTCAGCTACTCACAATTTAATGTGAGACTTAGTCACCAAGTCTTTGCTTGAATTTGAATTCTCAAATTCAAACTTTGTTTGGTTAAATTTGCTTCATATTTAAACTGCAATTCAAATTCAGTTTTGAATCCTTGCAAATTTAGCTCTTGACAAGATGAGCTCCAATGGAGATGAAATTTGGTGGGTTTACTCAGAAAAATGTGCTGAGTATAGATATGGAGCTAACTTTTGAATTTGGGTGATGAAAGTTGCTGCAATTTGAATTTACATTCAAATTGGCCTCTTTTTGAAATAACCCAAAAGTGCCTCAAAAATTGTTGAATTTGCATGAGCTTTGGACTGAACCTTCCCAAGACTTTTCAAATCCTAGGGTGAGCTCAACCTCTCATGTTCATGTGCAGAAACCCTACTTTGTGAAAGTGAAGGCTTTCCCTTCTACTCACTCCTTTGAGGGAGGTCACTTGCTCTTCACAATATTTCACAATCTACCCACAACAAAACTGTGGTGTTGTGAGGTGCATAAAATTTTTTTACAAGTCCCTTTTCTTGGGCTTTTACAACAAAGAGCTTTCCAAACATCATATGCAGATCGGAGGTGTGCAACACGGTCGAAGTCGCTTTGAGTCAATCCTTGAATGATCAAGTTGCGAGCCTTGTTGTTGTTGTCAACATCTCTCATGTTCGCAGCCGTAACTTGATCGTTGGGTGGTACATCGAAGTTCCGGTAGACCTTTTCCCATATGGCGAAGCCTTGCGCCTGTATGTAGGCCTCCATCCACGCCTTCCAAACCTGAAAATCGATGCCATTGAACACACAAGGTTTTGCGGAGTACTTCTCCATGATGGTTAGTCAAAACACGTGCAAATCACAAAGATTAGAGCACCTTGGCTCTGATACCAATTGTAGGATCGAAGAGCATGTGAAAATCTACCAGAGGGGGGTGAATGGTAGATTAAAACTTTTCGCAGCGGTAACAACAAAAATCCCTCAGCAAAAAATCAATTGGTTAAAGAAACCATGTGTGCAAGTGTTTTCAAATGTGTTTAACCGTGACAAATCAAGTAGAGAAGTATAGAATCAATTCACGGATCTAATGCAACAAGAATCACTTGAAAACACGAAGTAAAACTTGAGATACGATCAAAACATTAAACGAAGATCAATTTGTTCTATCCGATATAAAACAGATCTGCAATGCTGCAAAGAAACTCGTGTATCTCAAAAACTACAGATCCGAAGCTCGTGAAAATTTCACAGATGGTAGATAATTGAGTTGTGAAGATAACACAAAAAGAATCACGTCAATCGGATCTGTAAAACTCGAGTTATGAACGAAACACCGAAGCAACGTCGGTCTGTCCAGAAACTCGGCGAGAAAGACTTGACGAAAAACAAGTCGGACGAAGAAGGCACAAAAGCTCCTCGAAATTATGAACTTTATTCAATAGAAACACAAGAGGAACAGCCCAAAATTCTCTACCCTTGAGAGCTCTGGCCTCCCTTGCTTTTATAGCCAGCCCTCAGGCTAATCAATCCAATCTAGGACTCCTACTCCTAATTGGACTCGTATCCTAACTTACCGTAACTGCTCAGGACTCTCCTATTCGCAGATAGAAGCAATCGTGAGACTTCCAAACACCTTAGGAACGTCCTAAACATTCCTAAAACAACTCAACTTCGTGCCTAGCATGAAATCCTATCATAACCAACTCAAATCTTCCATATTTGAGCCATATCCGACTCAGCCTCAGCCTGAGTACGCAATCCAGCCGGTTGGACCTTTCCGACCAATTCTTTACGTCCACTTCTCTTCATCACGCCTTGGAACAATGTTGCCACGTCCATGCACTCCTTGCACACGTGCAAACACCTTCCAACGACGTACACGCAACCTTCATATGCACTACCCTTGATCCAAACATGCTGTGCGACCTCCCGATCAACTCAACCACAGCTCCTCCCGAACTTGGTTGTTGGAACCTCATCTCCTCCCTGAGACTAGTCCAAGGATCCCGTCACCAGCCATGTCTTGAACTCAAGTAACACCTGCACATGAATAAACAACCAATTCTTCCGAGCACAAGTCCTCGACTTGACTCACGTTAGTTCGAAAACCACAACACCTTACATGAGCACGTCACATAAGCATGTTGCAAACCATATCAAATGATAACAGCCATAACCACCAAAACACACCAAAAACTTAGCAATTTAATACTAAGCAAACCTTCCCATAAAGCAAGTTTGAAACATTGTGAGTTAAAAGCAAAAACAAGACGCTGCAGTTCTACGAGTTGAACTTCACGGGAGCTCCCTAAAAACAAGCTCCGGACCTCACAGAAGCTCTCCGGACCTTGTAGGAGCTCTCCGGACCTTGCGTCGGACCTTGCCAACACTTGGCGGACCTAACAAAGAACTTGTCGGACCTTGCCACAGAAGAATGTTTTGACAATATTCAAAACTTTGAATGTTAATGCTAACTTTTATCCTAATTGCCAATGTATTCAGCACACATAGGTCTCACAACCCAGTAGGTAGTGCTTCCACATTTGAAGTGCAAGTACCACGGCAGTGAGCTCCAAGTCATGAGTTGGATGATTCTGCTCATGGTTTCTAAGCTGCCGTGACCCATACGCGACCACTCTTCGGTCTTGCATCAGCACACATCCGAGCCTGATGCCGGATGCATCGCAGTACACATCGAACGGTTTTGTTGTGTCTGGCTGCGCCAAAACCGGTGCTGATGTTAGGTGCTTGACTAAAGCCTTGAATGCTGCTTCACATGCGGGACTCCAAACATATTTGGTAGCCTTCTTCAGCAGCTCCGTCATAGGCTTGGCCATCTTCGAGAAGTTCGGAATGAACCTCCGATAATATCCTGGGAGTCCGAGGAAACTCCGTACCTCGTGAACAGTTCTTGCAGATTTCCAATTCAGCACTTGTGTGATCTTGCTCGGGTCTACAGCGATGCCCTCCGTTGAGATGATATGCCCGAGAAAAGGCACTTGCGATATCCAGAATTCGCACTTGCTGAATTTCGCGTATAGCTTGTGATCCCGCAGCCGTTGCAAGACTATACGCAGATGCTTCTTGTGATCTTCCTCCGACTTGAAATATACCAGTATGTCATTGATGAAGACCACGACAAACTTGTCCAGCTCCGGCATGAATACCGAGTTCATTAGATACATGAAGTGAGCTGGAGCGTTGGTGAGGCCAAAGGACATGACCAGGTACTCATAAAGTCCGTACCTCATCAAGAAAGCCGTCTTCGGAATATCCTCAGCCCGTATCTTAATCTGATGGTACCCGGATCTTAAGTCCATCTTGGAAAAGATCTTTGCTTCGACCAACTGATCAAACAACATGTCGATCCGTGGCAACGGGTACATGTTTTTGATGGTTACGGCGTTTAGTGGACGATAGTCCATGCAAAGCCACAACGTCTCATCCTTCTTCTTTACAAATAATGCCGAACAGCCCCATGGCAAGGAGCTCGGCCTAATAAAACCCTTTTCCAGATGGTCCGTTAGTTGGGTCTTCAGTTCAGCCAACTCCTTGGGCGCCATCTTGTACGGCCTTCGGGATATTGGCATGGTTCCTGGTGCAAGTTCAATCTTGAACTCCACCTCTCTATCGGGCGGCATCCCCGGTAATTCATCCGGGAACACGTCAGGGAACTCTCGGACCACTGGAATATCTTCCAATCTGATAGTTGTGGATTGATAGACACTTGGAAGTTTTATTTCTGGACTGTTCAGAAATAAAGAGTGAGATCCGTGCACTTATGAGTTCAAGTGCACGATTCGAAGAACGGTGTCTAAAACAGCGCCGTGGTGGGTTAACCACGACATCCCTAAGATGATATTGACCTTCTGTCCCTCTAGAATAATGAGAGACGTAGGGTACACTCTACCCGCTAAGCATAGTGGTGCTTTGGAAACCATTACACTTGCTGAAATCTTCCCACCCGGTGAACAAATCAAATATGGACTATAGGTGGGTAGTATTGGCAAGCTCTGTTTAGCAATGAAAGCTTGGCTAATAAAATTGTGCGTGGCGCCTGAATCAAACAACACTATGGCGGGATGCTGGTGGAGTTGAAACATACCCGCAAGGATTGCTCACCCTCCGGCACGTCCTCTATGGCAAGCTGGTGGACGGTGCCGGGCCTAGGGTTTGCCCGCCGCGCATTAGTAGGATTCCGGGGCTGATTCCTCCCCGGAAGTTGCGGTGCCACTCCCCCGCCTTGCCTCTCCGGACAACTGCTGGCGAAGTGTCCTGGCCGACCACATTTATAGCATGTGGCCGCTGCTTGTCCGGTGCTTGGAGGACGAAAGCCCGGCATGCGCTGCTGAGGTGCATACGCACGCGGCATCGCCCGCTGTTGCTGTTGTTGTTGCGGAGGTGGTGCTGGTAGTGCCAGCCTGAACGCCGGTGGGGAATAGGGCCGACAGCGGAATGGCATCGACCTTTGTGGTGGCTGCCAGCGTGGACCCGATGGTGGGCGATTCACCATCCGAAATTTCTGAGAAGGACCACCTCCTTCTCAGCTGCTCTGCGGCACGCTTCGCATTCTTTCCGCCGCCGCTAACTCCTTACCGGAGTCCTCCTGAACAATCGCAGCATCAATTATGTCGTTGAGGCTGCCGCGATTGAACATCGCTAGTTTGTCCTTCAGGAGCGGATTAAGCCCGTGGTAGAAAAGGTCCCACCGCTTTTCGTAGCGTGATACGACGCGTAGAGCGCGAGATCGTTGAACGCCCTGGAGTATTCCAGCACGTTCCGGCTCCCTTCCTGCAGGTGTAGAAACTCCTGCATCTTCCTCTTCATGAGACCCGGCGGTATATGATAGGCCCTGAAGGCTGTCCGGAACTCCGCCCAGGTCATAAATCGGTCGGTGGGCTGTGAAGCACAGAAGTTTGCCCACCACGCGCTCGCGGATCCCTGGAGCTGTTGGACCGTGAACTGAGTCTTGCGCTGCTCACTCACTTGGAGCAGCCCGAACTTCATCTCCATCATGCGGAGCCAGTTTTCCGCATTGAGGGGTTCATCCGCCCTTGAGAATACCGGGGGATGAGTCGCTAGGAAGTCGGAGTAGGAGCTCTGTTGACGCTCCTCCCGATCTTGACGTCTCTCTGGTCGAGACGTATTTGCAATAAGGGTCTGCAGCAAGTCCGTGTGCTTCTGATGAGAACCCGCCATTGCCGCAACGATGTCGGCCAATGTAACCATTGGCGGTGGCGGTGGTGGTGTTCGTTGTTGCTGTTGCTGCTGTTGTCCCGAGGAGTCCTCGGGAGGCTGTTGGGTGGTTTCTCCCCCCTGACTGGAACCCCCAACGTCCGGGTTGGCACGAGTACGAGTCATTCTGAAATTCAAAACAGCAGCGATCAGCACATGTCATACTTAAAATTCCATATGCAACAGTAGGTCTTGAAGTGATGCATGAATAATTTGCACAACATTCACATATATTGATAAAGCATAAACTTTATACAAGATACATTATTCTCTGGTCTCCGAGAAGTCGTGCTCATGTCGTCACTACCTATACATACGCTACTGCCTACACGACATGTCACTGGTTACAAAAAGTTGGGTTACACTACCCTGGTTGCCCTACTTGGCAACGGTAACCCCGTACTCGGAGTAGAACTCGACCTCTTGTGGGTCCTCCTCCTCCGGTACCTCTGCTGGTGGCTCCGGATTTACAGCCTCCTCTCCCATCTCGGGTTCTTCCAATGCCGGAAGACCCAAGACCACCGGTATGCCCAATACCGGAGGTACGAGGTCCTGCAACGCGTGAACCTCGTCCATGGCCCGGTTGTAGTCTTCTTCCCAGCCTTGCCCTTCCTCAATGGCGTCATCCCGCTCTTGAGTAAGGCCCTCATTCTGCTGGGTCAGAGCCTGCACCTGTTCTTGCAACGCTGCGATGTCAACACAGCTTTTCCTTTTTGCCTTCCTCAGACGATGCAACTGATTATGTTGTTCGTTCAGTCGCTTGATCGTCAGAAGGAGCACATTGCGGAGTGCGCTGTGAGCACTCTCGAAATGGTCTCCACAGCTTGTGCTCTCTTTGATCTTTGCGGCGAGATGCTCCGTATGAACAGCTTGTCTGTCCATCACGGCATTTCCCGCCCTCATTTGGAGGCTAAGGTTTGCCTCCGCGAGGTTGTACCTTGGGCAACCCGGATCGGCTGCCTCCCTGTACCTCCCTTCCCACACATGATGAGCCCGTCCCTCCACCGGAACGAGCGCGTATGGAGTGCCCTCCATAGCCCTCCATGTAGTTGGCAGAAACGCGACAAGGTGTCGCGGGCTGCCACTTGCCACATCCCCTCCGGTTGTCTACCTCTCATCGTAACGGTGAACGGCGCCCAACCAGGTGGTGTAGGTCCTGCAGGAACTTCGACATGGATCATCCACGTCTTGTTCCCCTCCTTGCCTTCTTCCTTGGTGAAGTACTGCGGCATCTGGTTGTACCCGAAATATTGAAGCATCTGCCTCAATGCTTCCGGATAGCCGCTGTGGTGAGAACAGTGAGATTCCACCAACCCGTTCTCGAACTGTTTATCCGCTGTCATCTGTAAAAACATATTTGAGAAATGTCAAATATTTATTTGAACAGTAAACCATTGAGTTATAACATAAAACTTGTCATTGAACTCATAAGACTTGGAATCCTAGTTAAAATTTAAACAAATTTGACTGCTGATCTGCTGTCCAACATGACAGCCCTGACCAGTTTCCATTTCAACCTGATTTAGGCCCTGCTAAAGGCAAAACCAATTCTGGAGCTCAACATCAAAGTTAAATATAACTTCAATAGCTTTCCATAAAGTATTTTCTTGGCCTAAGATCTGTCTTGGTTCAAAAGTCATGAGATGTCAAAGTTAACAGAATTTCTGGAGAAAATTGGACAGCACCTCCCTGCTTTAGGTACTGATTTGGTCCAAGAATTCCATTAATTCTGCTCCCAATCTGACAAAACTTTCTGTTACAAAGTTGTAACCCATCTCATGAGCTTTCCAGAACTACTTCATTTTATATTTTTATATTTTTATGCAGGAAGTTATGCTTAATTTACTTTTTGTTCTGCCCTGTTTTCTGAACAGTTTCAACTCTACTGCATTTTTCGGTTGGTTAAGGGATGAAACACCTCTGGACCTCAACAGAAAAGTTGTAAAGCTCTTCCAATGCTTTCCAGAAATGTATAATATGACCCCAAACTCTAAAGAACTCAACCTCTAACCTCTGATTAACTTCAGCTTTAATTCAGCTGAAAACAGGGGACTCTGTCCTTAGTATCCTATAAGTTGAAAACTTATTAACTTTGAATATCCTGATTAAGGGAAGAGGTTACAGCAAATTGTTAATGTTCTAGATTAAAACCTTCAAGTTTTACCATGAAGTTGATTCATTTAGTGGAGTGTGACGTCGATGCGTCACCAGAGCATGTCGGTACTACGTCCTCACAAAGAAAAACCTATACCGGACTTAGCCGGCTTCGTTAGTTCAGTGGCACTAAACGTCTCTCGCACACGGATGCTACACGTCTACCGTTTCGTGGTTAGACTACCTGCAGATAACTCACACAATCGTCAGACTTGGCTGCACACCGAGTCTGGTATCCATACAGTTCGTACACCCGGCCGTCATCACTTGCCCGAATGTTCTCAAGCCAAACACGCCTTGAGCTACGTGTTCACGTTACTGACCACGTGACGGGGTCTCCCAAATTGCACCACGCACGCCAGGGACAGACGTTGCTCGAATACCCCAAACGACATGAAGAGTCGTAGAGGATATTAAAGCGGGTCGGGTTACCTGCCACCCGTGGGCTCCACCCTTCACCTTGTGCGCACTGGTGGACAGCGCTTACGTGCACCCCCCAAGACATAAAGCGTCCCGAGATGCACGATTTTCTGACATAAGCAAATAGGTTAGTATGCCACTTTCTATACACTAATAACATCCTTATATGGGCTACTAACTCGTTCCTCACTGGATATTTGAAAAATATGACCTTTGTAGTGCGTTAAACCTCAAGCGAGCTCTGATACCAGCGCTGACATGACCCCACGGTCTTGTCGAGCCAGGATCACGCTGAGGGGTGCTGCGTTGCACAGAACCAGATAACACACATCAAAGGTACAAGTGGAAGCAAAATTTTATTACATAAACAGGTTTATGAATATTTTTACAAAAAAAATATGTTCAGTCTACACTCACGGGCGTAGACTACGCATCAAGTTCACGTTCAGCCCGTGAACGTGTCCTTGCTAGCACGCACGCACACTAACTCGGCAGCGTGCATGACTCCCACTCGACGGGGTTCCCCTCCTGGGGTTCCATCTCCTCCTCGGGAGTCCCTTCCTCATAGAACCCTGCAAAAGCTTCAAACACAAGCAGTGAGCACGAAGGCTCAGCAAGGTTGACCCGTCTCTCCTAAATATGGAACTTCTACATGAGGGGTGATAGGTACATGAGATAAAACAATTTGCGAAGGACTCGCCTAATTATTGGAACCTTACTTTCAAGTTTTAGCAGCCGGTTGTGGAGAAACTTACGCTAAGGCACATGAGAGAACCGCAATCAAACAAGAAACGCATTTCTCTCATGTACTTTGCCCAAAGTTGAAAACAACTTTAGTTAGCTCTAGACTACAGCCAATCATTAACAATCAAAGTTCATCTTTCAATCAGCAACATTTTAACATGTATCTAGCCTGTTCTTTCTACGTCACGGTACAGTGAACAAGTGGTACTCACTGACCGCGAGGGACGGCGATTATAATCGATTTACACCTGCAGGATTACCCGAACAACCCGTCACGTATGCCCGTACTCGATGTTGCCTACAGCAACCATCACGGACGCCGTACGCAACCACCTTTCACCCGTTAGCCAAATATTGAACCGGTCCTATCGTCCCGAGCAAGAGGTCTCTGCACGCGCATCTCAGTGCCGCCAGCCGATTTACACCTCAAGCTCTCAACCTACCCTCTGAAAGACAGGCAATGCCTCAATACCCAGCTACCCGAGTTACATCGGTTTCCCGGTTCCCATATAGTCGGTAGGTCTTCGGTACTGTTCTAGCTTGTTCAACAGGCCCGCACACGGCTCAGTCCTCAATCGACACAAGCGGAGCTATAGCACACAGGCCCCAAAGTCCTGCTGCCCTTAATGTCCGCTCGGTCTCATTTTTCTTGCCATGTGTATCATGTGCTATCTCTACCCGAGTCGAGTGCCTCTAGCCTATCCTCGCGAGTAGTTCCGACTACTCGACTTGTACCGAATCCTACACTATCTTAGCATTGCAGTAGCTAATGAGGCTTTCAGTCTTAATCCTAACCTATGGTTTTCTTGGCTATGCATTTGGGTTTCAAACAAGACTCTAATGCAAGAAATATGTGAGGCTCAAAGAAAGTGCTGAAAACAATAAAAATTTGTAAATAGGTTAATGCAAACCGGAGCTTTCCTTGCTGCTCTTGGTCATAGGCTAGCTGCTCTTCCAGAGTAACAAAGTCTAAGACTTCAGACTCCTCCTCAACCTTAGCGACTACATGAGAAATATGGATACGTATCAATTCATATGCATTTCCATTGAATTTAAACTTGTGAAGTTTATAAGTCTCACTAGACAGACCCACTGACTCTGAAATTTTTACTGTGTTTGGTTACAACCTAGACAGAGACTTGGCCAAGTTTTAGTTGCAGCAAGCTCATTTGAGCCCTCCACGAATAATTATGTACTTGACCTTAATTGGAGCTCTTAGGGTTTTCTAGGAATTTTCATGGAGCAAGCCATGACTTTCTGAAAACTAGATTTTCAGAGGGTTCTAATGGAGTTGGTCTTACTTAATGTGAAGTTTCCTAGCTAAAGATATGAGCTAAACAATTTCAGAGAAATTCTGAAAATGTTTCTGGACATTTTCTATTTTCTCTAGAACAGTTTTATTAATCACACCATTAGGTGGATCAAATGAGCCCAAATGGATCTGAAATTTTAAAGGTAGTTCAGAGATATTTTGGTGAACATCCCAGCAAAATTTCAGAATTTTCCTCCAAAGGATTCTCCAGTTAAAATTCTAAACCATTTAAATTTTAAGAATTAATTCTGGAGAAATAAGGATTTTCATGAAGTGAAACTTGATTTGCTGGAAATTACTCAGAGAGCTGAATCCAACAAAATTTGGTTCACTTGATTTGGAGTTTCCTAGCCAAAGTTATATGGATTTGAAGTTTGAATGAAATTTGAAAATCGGGAAAAATTCAAATCACTGCACGTGGGACCCGGGGCTACGGGTCGGCTCCTCATCGGACGACACACGTGGCTACTGAGTCCTTCGCGCGCAGCCACACCCGATTCGTGCCACAGCAGATCCCGGTTTTAAAATATCTGCCGCTGACAGCCGGGACCCACCCCCTTCGTCTTCCTCCCGCCTCCCGCGCTCTGCCGCCGTGACACCTCGCCGGAGAGCTCGCCGGCGGCCTCTGTGGCGCTCCAAACTTCATGATTCTGGCCACCCCTGCCTAAATCCACTCGGGGAACATGATTCTGGGCTCAGCTGTCTTGAAAATGGCCGGCACATGGTCGGCGACGAGCGGTAGCTTCGAAAGAACTTCGGCCGTGTCGGCCGGTCTTCCTAACACCTCAACCGATCGAACAAAAGGTCGTTGAGCACCAGTGGACCCTAGGAAAGGTCGACATGAGCTCCACGGAGCTCGTAAAGGGCTGTGTTGGGCTGTCACCATGCGACCTAGGCCACAAATCAAGAATTCTTCTAAAACTCGAAGAACAGCGGTTTCCCTTAACGGTTCTTCGTTGTTCCTGCTCCTATGGACTCGTACGGGCACCTAGAAGTGATCCCCTCCAAGAGAGGATGAGTGGTGCGGTGTGGACTACGAATTTCGCGAATTGGTTCGGGCTCCCCTTTTGCACACCGTCGCGAAATCATGGAATTCCGGCGTGATCATTCTATGTCATGCCGCCGGAGCTTGTGGTAATGAAAGAGGGACTGAAGGCGAACCTTTTTGCTGTTCACGGCTCGGCGAACGGCAGGCTGTGGTGGCCAGACGGATCGTTCCCGTGATGGCGGCTCGAGCTGAACCGGCAAAGGAAAGATCATTGCGGTGGAGCTCGGGGAGGACTGCTCCGGGCCTGGAACCGGCGTGAGGGCGTCAAGGATGGCTTGGCGCACCTGGTGCTGGTCTCAGATCGCCGTGGAAACCTCAGGGTTGGCCGGGCGAGGAGGGACAGAGGATTTCACCGAGCGGCGAGGGCTTTCGGTTTGTTGGGCGAGAACGCGTCGGGACCGTGGTGGGGAGCACCGGAGACAGCTTGGGCGCGTAGATAAAGGCCCCGAGAGGCGGTTCCGTGGCCGAGGGCGGCAAGCAGCTGCTGTCCTCGCCGTTTCCTCACCGTGGCGGCAGCTCGGTCGGGCGCGAGTAACCGAGCCCGATGACTTCAGTCCGTTGAATTGCTTCAGTAGCTGACATGTGGGTCCCATCTCCCTTTTAACCTCTGAACTTAACTCTCTATTACTGTTGTAAACAGTAATCCCCACAATACCCATGGTGATTTGAATTATCTACCCCTGAGCCATTTGAATTGGTTAGAATTCAAATTGGGTTTGGTTTGACTAAATTTTCAGCACATATTCAGTTTGTAATTCAAATAAAGTTTGAATTCGCTAAACTTAGCTCATGTCAAGATCAACTCCAAATGGAGTGAAATTGGTGTGCGAGCTCACAAAAATGTGCTGAGTAAGAATATGCCTCCCCCTTTTGAATTCATGGGTGTAAGGGCCTCAGTTTTGGCACACATTTGAAGTGTTCATCACCACACCACACACCTCATTTGAGGAAAGATGATTAACATAAATGAAGAGCATGTAACCACCATCAACATGCTCATTAGAGAACAAACTCACATATTGCAAAAGTGGTATTTCCCACATGTGATATAGGTGGGCTGGACTTATGAAAACTCCTACACATTGCTAAGGATGTCCATGCCAAGTTTCACCCAAATTCAAAACCTTTTTGAGGTCATTTTGGGTATAGATAGAAAGAGGACAGTTTGAAACCACATTCAAATTCAAACTGTTTTTATCCCATGAATTTAAAAATGGGAGGCACATTCTTATTCAACACATTTTTGTGAGCTCACACACCAATTTTCACTCCATTTGGAGTTGATCTTGACATGAGCTAAGTGGGACGAATTCAAACATTATTTGAATTCAAAACTAAACTTGTGCTGAAATTCACTCAAACCGAACCCAATTTGAATTCTATTCAATTCAAATGGCTCAGGGGTGAATAATTTGAATCACCAGGGGTATTATGGGGCTCACTGTTTACAACAGTGATTAGGAGTAAATTCCAGACGTTAAAACCCTGGGTGGGACCCACATGTCATAGAGGGGAGAAGGAGAAACTTGCACCCAAAGTCAGAGTCTCGGTGGGAAATTCCACCGAGCAGCTGTCGGCTGTGCCACCGAGCAGCTACCGGCGCCACCAGCTGCTTTCCTCTCCGCGCGCTGGCGCCCAGGGCGGCTGGCTCGTGCCCCCACGCGACCGGCACCGTCTCAGCCGAGCAGGGGTCGGCCGGCTTTATCTTCTCGCGGGCAAACCCAAGCAGCGGCATTGTTTCTCGCCACAGCTCTCTGCTCAATCGGGAAAACCAGCAAAACCATCTCCTCCTTCGTCCCTGAGCTGCTAGACAGCCACCTGAGGTCGCACTCCACCTCCCCAACGCCAGAAACCCCGAGCTCCGACCCCCTTTGCCCGAAGACGATCGCCACCGTGGCGACCTAGCCTCAGCCGAGAGTCAGGCGCCCGTGGGCAGCGTTCCACAGGCGTTTTCACGGTCCAGCGAGAGAGGCAACAGGAGCGCGCGACCACCGTGCTGCTCTCCTCCAAGTTTGGAAGCCAACCGTGAAGAATCCACAGAGAATTTCTAGTTTTTGCTCCGGTGACCGTAAACCGAGCTTCCGGTACGGTTTCTTTAAATTCTCGCTCTATGATCTTTCGGAGGTGATCAAATCTTGCACATAGACGCTGGACTAGCCGGCGATCAAGTTCTTTTCTGCATCCATAGCGTGAAACTGTCTAGGAGTGACGAATTTCGAGCTCGATCGAGGGCGGTCATGGCGGGCACGGTTGGTCACACGGTGCCGACCGACTTGCCGCCATCCCTGAACCTTTTTGACACCTTGTCGAGCTTCCTAGAGGTACACTGATGCTGTAGGGCCGTTTGTTCGAGGTTTTGGCAGGTTTAGAAACCACGGTCGACGGTGTCGAACCTCAACCGAGGCCGCGGCACGTCGCCGAGCTATTTCCGGTCACCCCCAGCCCGACCTGTCACCCCCGACGTGTTCCTCGGCGTCGACAACCCCCTGGCGGCCAGTTTCAGACCATGGGAGGTCCGGCAGCAGCGAGCCGGCGAGCCCCGAGTCTGCTCCGGCGAGGTCGGCGGTGTGGGCGTGAGAGAACGGCGGGATGAAGACGAAGCCGGCTGGCCCACGTGTCAGCGGCTGAAGAATTTAAATCGGGATCGGGTGTAGCCAGGGATCGGCTGTGCTGGCGCGCAAATACCCTGTGAGCCCCGGTGTGCCGGACACCTCCGCGCTCGACATGTGTGGTATCCCCGGTGTGCCGGACACCTCCGCGCTCGACACGTGTGGTATCTCCGGTGTGCCGGACACCTCCACGCTCGACACGTGTCCCCGCGAGCCCCGAGAGTTTAAACTTTTCCCCCGATTTTCAGAATTTTTCCAAACTTCAAATCCTCATAACTTTGGCTAGAAAGCTCCAAATCGAGTGAACCAAATTTTATTGGATTTAGCTCTCTGAGCACTTTCCAGCAATACCAAATTCAGCTCATGAAAGTGAATAGTTTTCCAGAATTAAATCCCTAAATTTTAAACTGTTGGGAATTTTATCTGGAGAACTACTTTATGAAAAATTCTGAAATTTGGCTGAAAGGTTTATTCGAAAATACCTGAATACCAGTAAAATTTTCAGACTCATCCAAGTTCATTTAGTTACCCTAATCGGGTGATTAAGAGAACTGCCCTGAGAAAATAGAAAAAATGTACAGAAACATTTTTCAGATTTTCTCAAATCTTAATTAGGGCATAACTTTCTGTAGAATTCTTCAAATGACATGAAACCAACTCCATTAGAACCATCTTAAAGTCTAGTTTCCAGAAAGTAATGGTTGGAGCCATGAAAACCCCGGGAATTATTCAGAGGCTCAAATATTGACCAAATGGGCTTTTATTTGTACAAGGTTCAAATGAACTTTGTTTCAAATAAACCTTGGTCGAGACTCTGGTTAGGGCCCTACCAAGCCACAATAAAAATTTCAGAACCAAAGGGAAGGGCTAGCTAGAGTTATTAGCAATTGTGTATTCAAGTTCACACATTGCATTTAAATTAACATGTAGTACTTCATAAACGTGTAGTCACTGAAGAAGAGACTCCGGAAGTGCTGGACTTCCTCCTTCCGGAAGAAGAGCTAATTACTGACCAGCAGCAACAAGGCAAGCCCCGGTTTGCATTAACCTTTTTATAAGTTTTACTTTGTTTACATGTGTCATATGAAGTATGTATGTGCATTAGGTGTAGGATGAATGGAACCCCACTTGCATAACCAAAGATTCCTAAAAGAGTGAGGGTAGTGTCTAAGGCCTCGAGTGGACAGGCTATGCTTAATGAGTCATAGGACTTCGGTACAAGTCGAGTAGTTGGAATCTACTCGCGAGATAGGCCGGGACACACTGGTTCGGTTGAGTGAAGCGAGATCACTTTAGTAATGAAAATGAGACTAGGCAGGGGCTAGGGCGCAGCAAGAGGGAGTCTTGTGTGCGCAGCCCTGCCCGTGTCGATTGAGGACCGATCCGTGTGCGGCCCTGCTGAACAAGTATTGAACGTACCGAAGGCATATCGGATATATGGGCCCCGATAAACCGATGTAGCCTAAACCTCCGGGCGTCGAGGCATAACGCACCGATTTATAGGTGTAGGCTGAGGGAAGCAAGGTGGAAATCTGCCAACGGGCATAGATAGATGCTCTGTGTGGGGAACCTCCTGCTCGTTTTGGTGTGACCGGTTCGGCGTTTGGGCTGTTGGGTGAAAGGTTGTCCCGTACGACATCGAGTGAGCGTGCTGTGCAGCTCCACGGGTGGGCGTACGTGACGTGCTCTTTGGGTTTCCCTGCAGGTGTATATCGAGTCGATTCGCCGTCCCTCGCGGTGACGAGTATCGCTTGTTCACTGTGTCGTAACGTAGAATAATGAAAGAAATGTTATGATTCAATATTGCTGTTATGATATAATTGTGTTGCTACATGTGTGCCACCAAATATTGCTTACTAAATTTCAGCTTCATGAACTGTTAACCTGTTGCTAAAAGATGAACTAAGGATGAACTTGTAGGCGTGTCCATTTGCTGCAACATTGCTATCCTATGTCATGGTACACCTCATGTAGAGTTTCATGCTTCGGTGAGTCGGTTAAGCCTTGCTGAGCCTTCGTGCTCACGGTTGCTGCTTAAGTGTTTTTCAGGTGAGGAGCCACCCACGGACTCGGAGTACGAGTCCACCGGCGAGGGTTACCCTCCGTCGGGGACCACGGCTGAGTGGGAGCCGTACACGCCGCGCTGAGCTGAGGAGTGCAGCTAGTGTGGGTTGCCCTAGGGCTGGGCAACCACTTTTGCTAGATAGGCGGGCGTGAGTTGTATAAAAGAAACTTCCGCTGTGTAATAAAAGACCCTAGTTTGTAACTGAGAAGTGTACTACTTTGTACATTCAGTTTGTTTTACCCATGTAATATAATGTGTTCTTATGACGCGTGCTGTCGGGTGTCGCATCGCGTTGCACCACCCTCTGCGATCCTGGATGAGCGGATTCCGGTCCGCCACAATGGGATGAAAACAATTTGAATTTGAATTTGATTTCAAATCACCCTCTTTCTAGCTATACCCAAAAGGACCTCAAAAAGGTTTTGAATTTGGGTGAAACTTGGCATGGACATTCCTAGTAAGGTGTAGGAGTTTTTCATATGTCCAGCCCCTATATGGTGCATGTGGGAAATGCCACTTTTGCATTTTGTGAGTTTGTTCTCTAATGAGCATATTGATGGTGGTTACTTGCTCTTCAAATGTGTCCATCAACTTTCTTCAAATGAGGTGTGTGTGTGGCGATGAACACTTTATATATGTGTCAAAAACTGAGGCCTTTACAGTAATCCACACACAGCCTCAAGGTTTCACCCTTCTTCTTGACGAACAGCGCCGAGCATCCCCAAGGCGAGGAACTCGGCCTAATGAAACCTTTGCTCAACAGATCATTGAGCTGCTCTTTCAATTCAGCCAGCTCGTTTTGAGCCATTTTGTAGGGTCTCCTTGAGATGGGAGTCATCCCGGGAGCAAGCTCAATCTTGAACTCAACATCCCGTTCAGGTGGCATGCCCGGAAGATCATCCGGAAACACGTCGGGGTATTCCCGGACTACGGGGATGTCCTCTAACTTGAGAGCTTCAGTATTATTAGTTGCTGAAACTTCCCGGACTGGATGGTCCAGTATGAGGGACTGCGGACGGTGTTGTGGGGAGTTGAGGTGTACCATCCGTGATAATGTTTCTAGGACAGCGCCATGGTAACTTAGCCATGACATCCCTAAGATTGCATCAATCTTCTGTCCCTCAAGAATAATCATAGTGGTGAGATATATTTTCCCACCAAAGCAGAGTGGTGCTTTCGGAATCATCATAGTTGCTGAAATATTTCCTCCCGATGAGCAAATCATATAAGAGCACTCGGTTGGAAACGCTTCCAGTTGATGCTTAACCACATATGATGCACTTATGAAGTTGCAAGTTGCACCAGAATCAAATAATATGATGATTGCTTGATCGTTGAGGGTGAATGTACCCGCCAGCATGTTGTCTCCCTCTGGGACGTCCTCATTGTCGAGGTTGCGAACGCCCCCAGTCCATTGACCAACCTTCTTGACCGGAGGTCGGCCTCGAGCACCGCCCTGATACTGGGCTTGCCCGCTGCTCTGCTGCCCATGGGGACAGTCCTTCGAGAAATGGCCCGCCTGGCCATACGTAAAGCAAGTGTAGCGAGGCGGTCCTCCGCTGATCGGCGGACGGAAACCCGGGGCGCGTTGTGGCGGTGGAAACGCTCGGGGTACCATCTGCTGCTGCTGTTGTTGCGGTCGCGGTGGTGGCATCGGCGGTCGGAACGGGGGTGACTGGAAGGAACGACCCCCGAACTGCTGAGGTCGCGCCGGTGGATGCCACTGCTGACCAGATGGTGTCCGATACACCATGCGGTATTTCTGAGGAGCTCCACCCCCACTGCTGGGTGGAGTGCTGCACTTCCGCTGCTCAGCCGCCAACTCCCGCTGAGCATCCTCTTGCATGATCATGGCGTTGACTAGATCATTGAACGTACCGCGATTGCATTGGACGAGATGTGTCTTCATCTCAGGATGTAATCCCCGATAGAAGTGCTCTCGCTTCTTCTCCTCGGTGGAGACATAATCTGACGCATACAGCGCCAGATGGTTGAAAGCACGGGAGTAGTCGTGGGCACTCCTCCCGCCCTTCTTCAGCTCCAAGAACTCTTGGAACTTCCGCTTCATTATCCCAGGAGGGATATGGTAGGCGCGGAACGCCTCCCAGAATTCTTCCCACTCCACGGCATGGCCAGCCGGCAGTGAGGTGACATAGTTCGCCCACCACGCACCAGTGGCACCGTGAAGCTGCTGCACCACGAACAGAGTCTTCTGCCGCTCCGTACATTGGAGCAGCCCGAATTTGGACTCAATTATCCGCAGCCAGTTGTCGGCCTCCAGGGGTTCTGCTGCGTCTTTGAACACCGGAGGGTGCGTACTCAGGAAGTCCAAGTACGTCACAACATGGGGCTCACGAGACCCCCTCTCTTGACTCCCCCCCCCCCCCCCCCGCCTGGGACGTATTTTGCACGATCGTGCGGAGCAGGTCGGTCTGCTCCAAACGATTTCCCACCAGGGCCGCGATCACGTCCGCTAGTGTAAGCGGAGGCGGCGGTGGTGGTTGTTGCTGCGGGGTGCTGTCGTAGGCAGGTGGCTGGGAGTCATCACCCTCTTGCTGGCTAGAGCCACCGACCTCATGTGTGGCCCAAGTGCGAACCATCTGCAACCATACGAAAATAAAAATCAGTCCCGCAACATACTCCATGCAGTTCAATAAAACGACGTAAAGCATAATGACAGTAAACCATGTGATACCTCTCGTATATAGATAATGTAATAACTTTGCACAAGCTACCCCATTACCAGACCATATACAAAGCTAGTTAAATCCAACTTGACAGACTTCCTCTTTGGAAGTTCATCTCAACTAGGTTTGGTCACTACGAGACGTTAATATCGCTTTGTCATCACGTATACTACCCTTTTATCTTCAATACAACACAAACATGGTCTCTAGTAAAAGAAACTTGAGAAGGACATATACTCAAATCTTTCACTAGTTGAAGATAACCACTCATGAGTATGTTCTACTCCAATGGAAGTACTTAAACCCCCTAAGGTACAACAATCTCTCAAATGAGTTCAACTGTCATCCCTCTGTCAGAATGACCAGTTTCTACATATTCCAGATTTCGATCTGGTTCTGGGCATTTTCATGACTCAAGCTGAATACCAAAGTTAAGGTTAACTTCAGTATTATTCCAACGAGTATTTATTTGCCCTCAGATCAGCCCTGGTTTAAAAGTTATGGTAATTGAAAGTCGACAGAATTTCTGGAAGAATTTCAACAGCACCTCCTTTGGAAGTTGCTGTTTCCAACTCAAATTTCCACTGGGTTCTGAGCTGTAATTGCAGACACATTGAATTAAAAAGATGTAATACATATCCTACCCTTTCCAAAGATGTATCATATGATAATTTTACATTTTTTGACAGGAAGTTATGCTTGAAAAACAGAACAGTCCAGAGGATATTTTAAATCTATCCTGGTTCTGGACAGTTTACAACCATCTGGAATTTCAGCCAGTTTAAGGTGTGATTCAGCTCTGGAAGTCTACAAGAAAGTTGTAGAGCACTTAAACACCTTTCAAGAACTATATCCCACACCTCCATTGGCAAACAAATCTGTGAGTTATGCTCTGTCAAATTTAGCAGACTTGCTGCCAAAACAGAGCACTCTGTTTTTCAATCCCTTTGAGCTAAACTGATTAACTATTGAATTTTTCTACCCAACCAGGGTCCTAAATGTTGAAACTTGGTGATTTTAGTTCCTGGTTGTCATTATCTCTCATGCACATGCCTATGATATGTCGGTACTACGTTCCTCACAAAAGAAAATTCTAACCGGACAATACCGGCATATACATCTCAATTGTGGCACTAAACGGTCTCTCGCACACGTATACTACACGAGATACATACATGGTTAGTACCTGCAGAAGAACACACAATAATGATGCACTCAAGGGTTATTTTCATTTCAGGCAGGTTCATATTTGAAAGTAAATACAAACGCCCGTATCATTGCCATACGGCCGCCCTTGAGTTAAGCCACGTCTCAAGGTACGTGATCGTGTTTTAACACCACACGACGGGGAATCCGAGTAGAGCGCGAACGGGTCGTCACGGTTGGGAATTTTATCACCCCAACAGATACCACCTACTGCCCTGCAGGGCACGCCGATGGAAAGCATTGCGTATGTCCTCCTGGGCTATTACCAAACGAACAAACTATCGCGTTACTGACCTGATGGGGCCACATGGCCTTGTCGAGCCAGGATCACGTTGAGGGGTACTGCGTTGCACAGCACCGGATAACGCACATCAAAGATACAAAGTGGAAGCAATGTTTTATTACATAAACCAGTTTATGAACATTTTTACAACAAAATAGTTCAGTCTACACTCGCGGGCGTAGACTATGCATCGAGTTCACGTTCAACCCGTGAACATGTCCTCGCTAGCATGCACACACACTAACACGGCGGCATGCACGACTCCCACTCGACGGGGTTCTCCTCCTGGGGTTCCGTATCCTCCTTGAGAGTCCCTTCCTCATAGACCCCTACAAAAGCTTCAAACACAAGCAGTGAGCATGATGGCTCACCAAGACTGACCCGTCTCTCCTATACATGAAACTTCTACATGGATGGTTTTAGGGTACATGAGGTAAAATAAGTTTCAAAGGACTCGCCTAATTATTTGAACCTTACTTTCAAGTTTTAGCAGCAGGTTGTGGAGAACCTTACGCTAAGGCACATGAGAGAGCCGCAATCAAACAAGAAACACATTTCTCTCATGTACTTTGCCCAGAGTTGAAAAGAACTTTAATTAGCTCTAAGCTACAACAAGAGATTAACAAGCAAAATATAACATTCAAATCAGCAAACTTTTAACATGTATCTAGCCTGTTCTTTCTACGTCACGGTACAGTGAACAAGTGGTACTCATTGACCGTGAGGGACGACGATTATAATCGATTTACACCTGCAAGGTTACCCGAATAACCCGTCACGTACGCCTGTACTCGATGTCGCCTACAGCAACCATCATGGACGTCGTACGCAACCACCTTTCACCCGTCAGCCAAATGTTGAACCGGTCCAATCGTCCCAAGCAAGAGGTCTCTGCGCGCACATCCACGGTGCCCCCAGCCGATTTACACCTCGAGCTCTCAACCTACCCTCTGAAGGACCAGCTATGCCTCAACACCCAGCTACCCGAGTTACATCGGTTTCCCGGTTCCCATATAGCCGGTAGGTCTTCGGTACTGTTCTAGTTTGTTCAATAGGCCTGCACGCGGCTCGGTCCTCAATCTACACAAGCGGAGCTATAGCACCCAGGCACCAAAGTCCTGCTGCCCTTACTCTCTGCTCAGTCTCATTTTTCTTGCCATGTGTTTCATTTGCTATCTTTACCCGAGCGATGTGCCTCTAGCCTATTCTCGCGAGTAGTTCCAACTACTCAACTTGTACCGAATCCTAATCTATCTTAGCATTGCAGTAGCTAAACAGGGTTTTCAATCCTAACCCCAACCCATGGTTTTCTTGGCTACGCTATTGGGTTTCAAACAAGACTCTAATGCAAGGATTAAGTGGTGCTCAAAGTAAGTTCTCAAAACAGTAAAAATTTATAAAAAGGGTTAATGTAAACCGGAGCTTGCCTTGCTGCTCTTGATCGTAGGCTAGCTGCTCTTCCGGAGTGACGAAGTCTAAGACTTCGGGTTCCTCCTAAACCTTAGCGACTACATGAGGTAACATAAATATGTATCAATTTAAATGCATTTGAACTGAATTTAACTTGTGAAGACTATAAGTCTTACTAGACAGACCCAATGACTCTGAAATTTTTACTGTGGTTTGGACACAACCTAAATAGAGGCTTGGCCAAGTTTTATTTGCAGCAAAGCTCATTTGAGCTCTCCACAAATAATTATGTACTTGACCTTAATTAGAGCTCCTAGGGTGTTCTAGGGATTTTCATGGAGCAAGCCATGACTTTCTGAAAACTAGATTTTCAGAGTGTTCTAATGGAGTTGGTTTCAAATGTTTCTGGACATTTTCTATTTTCTCTAGAATAGTTTTATTAATCACACAATTAGGTGGATCAAATGATCTCAAATGGATCTGAAATTTTTATGGTAGCTTTGGGATATTTTGGTGAACATCCTGGCAAAATTACAGCATTTTCCTCCAAAGGGTTCTCTAGTTAAAATCCTAACCAGTTTGAATTTTGAAGAATTAATTCTGGAGAAATGAGGATTTTCATGAAGTGAAACTTGATTTGTTGGAAAGTACTTAGAGAGCTGAATCCAACAAAATTTGGTTCACTCGATTTGGAGTTTCCTAGCAAAAGTTATGTGGGTTTGAAGTTTGAACTAAATCTGAAAATCGGGGAAATGTTAAAATTGCTGCGCGTGGGACCGGGGCTACGTGTCAACTTCTCAGCGGTTGACACACGGGGCTATGGAATCCTTTGCGTGCATCTGCATCCGATCCGGTGCCACAGCAAATCCCGGGGTTTAAAATATCGGCCGCTGACACGTGGGACTGGGGGCTTCGTCTACCTCCGGCCTCCCGCGCTCGGCCGCCGCGACCCCTCGCCGGTGGCCTCTGTCGTGCGCCAAACTCCATGATCTTGGCCGCGTCTGCCTAAATCCATCTGGGGAACACGATACTGGTCTCAGCTCGTCACAACAATCGCTGGAACACGGCCGGCGACGAGCGGAGGCTTCGGAAGAACTTCGGCCGTGTCGGCCGGACTTCCTAGCACCCCAAACGATCGAGCAAAAGGCCGTAGAGCATCAGTGGACCCTAGGAAAGACCGACATGAGCTCTAAGCAGCTCGGAGGAGGTCCTATGTAGGCTCTCACTGTGCGCCCGACGCTTCCCAAGCCATCCGCCTTTGGCAAGCTCGGAAATACGCCATGTACAGGGGTTCTCATGCTAGAGGTTGTGAAGGCAACTTGTGCGCCACTAAGTCTAGTTCGTGTAGGAACGTTTTGAGACTCTCTAAACATTTCTGGATGTGAATTTGGCAGATCCGCACCCGAAGGTCGGTCTGCACCGAGTGAAAGGGGAAACTGAAATTCGTCGCCGGTGATCAAACACTCGGGCTGTGGTTCGGGGGTGAGCAGCACCAGCCTCTAACGCGTCCGAGGACGCCTTAGCATGGGCATGACATGCTCCCGTTTGGGCTGTCCACGGGAGCCCGAGGTGCAGCAAACTTAGGTCACCAAAAATAACTCTCGGTATGGTCGAGATCATTCGAGTTCAGCTAGTTTCCAACAACGGGGAAGTAGAAGGAGATCCTCTAGTACCGTTTTGCAGCTTGGAGGGCGTAGAGAGGCTGTGATCACGGGCTTTTCCGATCAACCGAAAGGGCGGCGGCGAGAGCGGTGTTTCTTGCGTGAGGGAGCAACGGAGCGATCGGTTCTGCCTTCAATCGGGTCGGCTGCTGAGATAAGAAGGCAGTGAGGCGGTTCAGTGGTTGGGGCGGCAACCAGCTGCTGTCCCGATTGATATTTCTCCGTGGCGGCTTCTGGATCAAGCGCAAGAAACTGAGCTCGGCTTCAGTCGGTTAAATTTGCTGCTGAGGCTGACATGTGGGTCCCACCCGAGGTTTAACCTCTGAAATTAAATTTACCCCACTGCTCCAAACAGTAGAGACCTAAATACCCTCTCATTTTTG
This sequence comes from Neostapfia colusana, assembly GCA_030760725.1. NCBI lineage: Eukaryota > Viridiplantae > Streptophyta > Magnoliopsida > Poales > Poaceae > Neostapfia > Neostapfia colusana. The sequence continues at coordinate 130,883,753 of JASWHV010000001.1, read as the reverse complement.
AATTATCAACCACAAGCCCATTTGAAGTTGATAGAATTCAAATTCTGAAGTGTTTGAATAAATTTCAGCACATATGCAGTTTAAAATTCAAATAAAGTTTGAATTTTTTTTAACTTAGCTCATGTCAAGATCAAATCCAAATGGAGTGTAAATTGGTGTGTGAGCTCACAAAAATGTGATGAGTAAGAATATGCCTCCCACTTTTGAATTCATGGGATGGAAGTAGTTTGAATTTGAATTTGAGTCCAAACTACCCTCTTTCTTGTTATTCCCAAAAAGACTTCAAAAAGGTTTGACTTTGGGTGAAATTTGGCATGAGCATTCCTAGCAAGGTGTTGGAGTTTTTCACCAGCTCAGCCCCTAGATGATGCATGTGAGAAATGCCACTTTTGCATTTTGTGAGTTTATTCTCTAATGAGCATGTTGATGGTGTTTACTTGCTCTTCAAAGGTATTCATAATGTTCCTTCAAATGAGGTGTGTGTGTGGTGATGAACACTTTGAATATATGCTAAAAACTTAGATTCTTACATTCCTCCCCCCTTAAAATAATCTCGTCCTGAGATTATATGGTGAAAAGGAGAGAGAGGACGGTGGGAAAAATTACCGTATATGCGACGTGTAAAAGTCAGGGTAGTTCGCGTGAAGAAATCCTTCGCTCTCCCATGTCGCTTCGTCCACGGAGTGATTACTCCATAGAACTTTGTAGAACTGCAACGTACGGTTGCGTGTGGTTCAGGCCTTTTCATCAATAATATGAACCGGTTCCTCCTGATACGTGAGATTCGGTTTCAATTCTTCTATATCCTCCAGCTGAATAGTAGTTGATAGCTTGAGACAATACCTCAGCTGGGAGATATGAAAGAAGTCGTGCACACCGGAGAGTGCTTCTGGTAAATTCAGCCGGTATGCTACTGATCCACATCTTTCAGTAATCTGAAATGGACCGATGAATCGGGGTGCTAACTTTCCCCTCACCCCGAATATGTTCACGCCCTTCATTGGGGACACACGTAAGTATACGTGATCCCCGACTTCGAACTGTAATGAGCGTCTTCTCCGGTCCGCATATTGTTTCTGTCGGGGTTAAGCGGCTTTTAGGTTCGCTTGAATCAGCTGAACCTTTTTCTCCGCGTGGTTGACACTATCAATCCCGAAGGTAACCCTTTCGCTAGACTCACACCAATTCAGTGGTGTGCGGCATTTTCTCCCGTATAGTGTCTCGTAAGGCGCCATCTTGATGCTGGCTTGGTACCCATTGTTGTACGAGAACTCGGCCAATGGCAAGTGATAATTCCAATTCTTACCGTGGTTGATAGCGCAAGCTCGTAGAATATCTTCCAAATTTTGATTTACCCGCTCGGTTTGCCCATCCGTCTGCGGGTGGTACGCTGAACTACAGATCAGCTTTGTCCCCAACGCAGCGTGTAGCTCTCCCAGAAACGGGACACAAATAAAGTGCCCCGATCCGATATGATGGTACGGGGTACGCCATACAAGCGTAGGATCCGTGAGACGTACAATTCAGCGTACTTCTTGGTGTTGTAGTTGGTATTGACCGGGATAAAATGGGCAACTTTGGTGAGCCGGTCGACGATCACCACACAGAATCATGCTTCTGAAAAGTGGTGGGTAAACCGACGATGAAGTCCATGCTCACATCTTCCCACTTCTAGGCTGGAACGCCCAGTGGTTGTAGCAGTCCCGGTTTCCGCATATGATCTGCCTTCATCCTTCGACATGTATCACACTCGGACACGTACTTTGCGATCTCCCGCTTCATCCGTGTCCACCAAAACTTGCTTCTGAGTTCTTGATACATTTTGTTGCTGCCGGGGTGAATAGAAAACTTTGACAAGTGAGCCTCATCAAAGATTTTCTTCCGTAACTCCGGGTTACGGAGTACGACGATCCGGTCCTTGAACCATAGGACGCCGTCTCCGTCTTTCCGGAAACATTTCAGCTCCCCACTGTCTACACGTCTCTGCAAATGCGACATGCCCTTGTCATTTTTCTGAGCTGCCGCTATCTATTCATGGATGGTGGGGATCAAAGCTAAGTTGTAGAGAGCTCCATGTGGAATCAAATGCAATGGTGGCTCGCTCTCTTCCAACGGTGTGATGGTCAGATTATTGACGTGTGACTTGCGACTCAGCACATCCACCACTGCCGGGGTGATAATGGATCTCTATTTCGTAGTCCTTTATCAACTCTAACCATCTTCGTTGCCTCATGTTCAGCTCTTTCTGAGTGAATATGTACTTGAGGCTTTTGTGGTCGGTATACAAATGGTTACCGAGTAGGTAGTGCCTCCACATTTTAAGTGCGAGTACCACGGCAGCGAGCTCCAAGTCGTGAGTTGGATAATTCTCCTCATGGTTTCTGAGCTGCCGTGATCCATGCGCGACCACTCTTCGGTCTTGCATCAGCAGACATCCGAGCCCAATGCCGGATGCATCACAGTACACATCGAACGGTTTTGTTGTGTCTGGCTGCGCCAAAACCGGTGCTGATGTTAGGTGCTTCACTAATGCCTTGAACGCTGCTTCACATGCTGGACTCCAAACATATTTGGTAGCCTTCTTCAGCAGCTCTGTCATAGGCTTGGCAATCTTCGAGAAGTTCGGGATGAACCTCCAATAATATCACGCGAGTCCGAGGAAACTCCGTACCTCATGAACAGTTCTCAGGGATTTCCAATTCAGCACTTGTGTGATTTTACTCGGGTCTACAGTGATTCCCTCCACTGAGATAATATCCCGAGAAAAGGCACTTGCGATATCCAGAATTCGCACTTGCTGAATTTCGCGTATAGCTTGTGATCCCGCAGCCCTTGCAAGACTATACGCAGATGCTTCTTGTGTTCTTCCTTCGACTTGGAATATACCAATATGTCATCGATGAAGACCATGACAAACTTGTCCAGATCCAGCATGAATACCGAGTTCATCAAATACATGAAGTGAGCTGGAGCGTTGGTGAGCCGAAGGACATGACCAGGTACTCATAAAGTTCGTACCTCATCGAGAAAGACATCTTCGGAATATCCTCAGCCGGTATTTTAATATGGTGGTACCCGGATCTTAAGTCCATCTTGGAAAACATCTTTGCTTCGACCAACTAATCAAACAACATGTCGATCCGTGGCAACGGGTACTTATTCTTGAAGGTTACGGCGTTTAATGGACGATAATCCACGCAAAGCCGCAATGTCTCGTATTTCTTCTTCACGAATAATGCCGAACAGGCCCATGGCGAGGAGCTCGGCCTAATAAAACCCTTCTCCAGCAGGTCCGTTAGCTGTGTCTTCAGTTCAGCCAATTCCTTGGGCACCATTTTGTACGGCCTTCGGGATATTGGCATGGTTCCCGGTGCAAGTTCAATCTTGAACTCCACCTCTCTGTCGGGCGGCATCCCCGGTAAATCATCCGGGAACATGTCAGGAACTCACGGACTACTGGAATGTCTTCCAATCTGATAGTTGTGGATTGATACACACTTGGAAGTTTTATTTCTGGACTGTCCGGAAATAAGGAATGAGATTCGTGCACTTCTGAGTTCAAGTGCACAATTCGGAGGACGGTGTCTAAAACAGCGCCGTGGCGGCTTAACCATGACATCCCTAAGATGACATCGACCTTTTTTTCCCTCTAGAACTATGAGAGACGTAGGGTATACTCTACCCTCTAAGCATAATGGCGCTTTTGGTACCATCATGCTTGCTGAAATCTTCCCACCCGGTGAACAAATCAAGTATGGACTATCGGTGGGTAGTATTTGCAAGCTGTATTTAGCAATAAAAGCTTGGCTAATGAAGCTATGTGTGGTGCCTGAATCAAATAATACTACGGCGGGATGCTGGTGGAGTTGAAACAAACCCGCAAGGATCAGCTCTCCCTCCGGCACGTCCTCTATGGAAAGTTGGTGGACGGTGTCGGGCCTAGGGTTTGCCCGCCGCGCATTAGTGGGGTTCCGGGGCTGATTCCTCCCCGAAAGTTGCGGTGCAACTCCGCCGCCTTGCCTCTCCGGACAACTGCTGGCGAAGTGTCCTGGACGACCACATTTGTAGCAGGTGGCTGCTTCTTGGCCGGTGCTTGTCGGACGAAAGCCCGGCATGCGCTGATGAGGTGCATACGCACGCGGTATCGCCCGCTGTTGTTGTTGTTGTAGAGGTGATACTGGCAGTGCCGGCCTGAATGCCAGTGGAGAATATGGCCGAATGTGGAATGGCATCGGCCTCTGTGGTGGCTGCCAGCGTGGACCCGATGGTGGGCGATTCACCATCCGATATTCTGAGAAGGACCACCTCCCTCTCCGCTGCTTTGCGGCGCGCTTCGCTTCCTTTCCGCCGCCGCTAACTCTATGCTGGAGTCCTCTTGAACAATTGCATCATCAATTATATCGTTGAGGCTGTCGCGATTGAACATCGCCAGTTTGTCCTTCAGGAGCAGGTTAAGCCCCTGGTAGAAATGATCCCGCCGCTTCTCGTCGGTATCGGCGTGATAAGAAGCATAGAGCGCAAGATCATTGAATGCCCTGGAGTATTCCAGCGTGTTCCGGCTCCCTTGCTGCAGGCGTAAGAACTCCTGCGTCTTCCTCTTCATGAGACCCGGCGGTATGTGATAGGCCCTGAAGGTTGTCCGGCATTCCGCCTAGGTCATAACTCGCTCGGTGGGCTGTGAAGCACAGTAATTCGCCCACCACGCGCTTGTGGATCCTTGAAGCTGTTGGACCGCGAATTGAGTCTTACGGCTCACTCACTTGGAGCAGCACGAACTTCATCGCCATCACGCGGAGCCAGTTGTCCGCATCAAGGGGTTTATCCGCCCTTGAGAATACCGGGGGAATGAGTAGCCAGAAATCGGAGTAGGAGCTCTGTTGGCGCTCCTCATGATCTTGATGCCTCTCTGGTCAAGACGTATTCGCAATGATGGTCTGCAGCAACTCCGTGTGCTGCTGATGAGAGCCCGCCATTGCTGCCGCGATGTCAGCCAATGTAAACGTTGGCGGTGGCGGTGGCGGTTGTTGCTGTTGCTGTTGCTGCTGTTGCTGTCCCGAGGAGTCCTCGGGAGGCTGTTGGGAGGTCTCTCCCCCCTGACTGGAACCCCCAACGTCCGGGTTGGCACGAGTACGAGTCATTCTGAAATTCAAAACAGCAGCGATCAGCACATGTCATGCTTAAAATTCCATATGAAACAGTAAGTATTTGAAGTGACGCATGAATAATTTGCATAACATTCACAAATATTGATAAAGCATAAACTTTATACAAGATACATTATTCTCGGTCTCCGAGAAGTCGTGCTCATATCGTCACTACCTATACATATGCCACTGTTTACACGACATGTCACCGATTACAAAAGTTTGGGTTACATCCCCCTAGCTGCCCTACTTGGCAACGGTAACCTACTACTCGGAGTAGAACTCGACCTCCTGCGGGTCGTACTCCTCCGGTACCCCTGCTGGTGGCTCGGGATCCACAACCTCCTCTTCCGGCTCGGGTTCTCCCATTGTCGGAAGACCCAAGACCACGGGTACGGCACCTACCACCGGTATGCCCATTACCGGAGGTATGAGGTCCTGCAACGCGTGCACTGTCCATGGCTTGGTTGTAGTCCTCTTCCCAGCCTTGCCCCTCCTCAATAGCGTCATCCCGCTCTTGAGTGAGGACCTCATTCTGCCGGGTCAGAGCCTGCACCTGTTGTTGCAAAGCCGTGATGTCGACGCGGCTTTTCCTTTTCGCCTTCTTCAGACGATGCAACTGATTGTGTTGCTCATTCAGTCGGTTTATCGTCGGAAAGAGCACATTGCGGAGTGCGCTGTGAGCACTCTCGAAATGGTCTCCACGGCTTGTGCTCTCCTTGAGCTTTGTAGCAAGACAATCCGTATGAACAGCTTGGCTGTCCATCACGGCTTTTCCTGCCCTCAATTGGAGACTGAGGTTTGACTCTGCGGGACTATACCTTGGGCAACCCGGATCTATTGCCTCTACGTACCTCCCTTCCCACACATGATTAGCCCATCCCTCCACCGGAACGAGCACGTATCGAGTGCCCTCCATAGCTCTCACGTGTAGTTGGCAGAAACGCGACATGGTGTCGCGGGCTGCCGCTTGCCACATTTCTTCCGGCTGTCCACCTCTCACCGTAACAGTGAACGGCGCCCAACCGGGTGGCGTAGGTCCTGCAGGAACTTCGACATGGATCGTCCACGTCTTGTTCCCCTCCTCGCCTTCTTCCTTGGTGAAGTACTGCGGCATCTTGCTGTACCCGAAATATTTAAGCATTTGCCTCAATGCTTCCGGATAGCCGCTGTGGTGAGAACAGTGGGACACCACCCACCCGTTCTCCAACTGTCTATCCGCTGTCATCTGTAAAAACATATTTGAGAAATGTCAAATATTTATTTAAATAGTAAACCATTGAGTTATAACATAAAACATGTCATTGAACTCATAAGACTTGGAAACATGGTTCAAACTTAAACAAATTTGACTGCTGATCTGCTGTCCACTATGACAGCCCTGACCAGTTTCCATTTCAACCTGATTTAGTCCATGCTAAAGGCAAAACCAATTCTGGAGCTCAACATCAAAGTTAAACTTCAAAAGCTTTCCAGAAGGTATTTTTTTGGCCTAATATCTGTCCTGGTTCAAAAGTTATGAGATGTCGAAGTTGATAGAATTTCTGGAGGAAATTGGACAGCACCTCCCTGCTTGAGGTACTGATTAGATCCAAGAATTCCAGTTAATTCTACACCAAATTTGACAAAAATTTATGTTACAAAGTTGTAACCCATCTCTTAAAATATTCATAACCACCTCATTTTCTATTTTTGGATTTTTATGCAGGAAGTTATGCTCAATTTACAGAGAGTTACAGAGAGTGTTTGCTCTGCCCTGTTTTCTGGACAATTTCAACTCTACTGCATTTTCCGATTGGTTAAGGGATGAAACACCTCTGGACCTCAACAGAAAAGTTGTAAAGCTCTTCCAAAGATTTCCAGAAACATATCATATGACCCCAACCTCGAAAGAACTCGACCTCTAACCTCTTATTAACTTCAGCCTTAATTCAGCTGAAAACAGGAGACTCTGTCCTTAGTATCCTATAAGTGGAAAACTTGTTAACTTTGAATATCCTGATTAAGGGAAGGAGTTACATCAAGTTTTAGTGCTCTGGATTAAAACTTTCAAGTTTTACAATGCAGTTGCTCATTTAGTGGGGTGTGACGTTGATGCGTCACCAGATCATGTTGGTACTATGTCCTCACAAAGAAAAACCTATACCGGACTTAGCCGGCTTTGTTAGTTCAGTGGCACTAAACATATCTCGCACACGGATGCTACACGTCTACCGTTTCGTGGTTAGACTACCTGCAGATAACTCACACAATCGTTAGACTTGGCTGCACACCGAGTCTGGTATCCATACAGTTCGTACACCCGGCCGTCATCACTCGCCCGAATGTTCTCAAGCCAAACACGCCTTGAGCTACGTGTTCACGTTACTGACCACGTGACGGGGTCTCCCAAATTGCACAACGCACGCCAGGGACAGACGTTGCTCGAATACCCCAAACGACATGAAGAGTCGTAGAGGATATTAAAGCGGGTCGGGTTACCTGCCACCCGTGGGCTCCACCCTTCAGGTTGTGCGCACTGGTGGACAGCGCTTACGTGCACCCCCCAAGACAAAGCGTCCCGAGATGCACGATTTTCCGACATAAGCAAATAGGTTAGTATGCCACTTTCTATACACTAATAACATCCTTATATGGGCTACTAACTCGTTCCTCACTGGATTTTTGAAAAAGATGACATTTGTCGTGCGTTAAACCTCAAGCGAGCTCTGATACCAGCGCTGACACGACCCCACGGTCTTGTCGAGCCAGGATCACGCTGAGGGGTGCTGCGTTGCACAGCACCGGATAACACACATCAAAGGTACAAAGCGGAAGCAAAATTTTATTACATAAACAGGTTTATGAACATTTTTATAACAAAATATGTTCAGTCTACACTCACGGGCGTAGACTACGCATCAAGTTCACGTTCAGCCCGTGAACGTGTCCTTGCTAGCACGCACGCACACTAACTCGGCGTCGTGCACGACTCCCACTCGACGGGGTTCCCCTCCTGGGGTTCTGTCTCCTCCTCGGGAGTCCCTTCCTCATAGAACCCTGCAAAAGCTTCAAACACAAGCAGTGAGCACGATGGCTCAGCAAGGCTGACCCGTCTCTCCTAAATATGGAACTTCTACATGAGGGGTGATAGGTACATGAGATAAAACAATTTGCGAAGGACTCGCCTAATTATTGGAACCTTACTTTCAAGTTTTAGCAGCCGGTTGTGGAGAACCTTACGCTAAGGCACATGAGAGAGCCGCAATCAAACAAGAAACGCATTTCTCTCATGTACTTTGCCCAAAGTTGAAAAGAACTTTAGTTATCTCCAGACTACAGCCAATCATTAACAATCAAAGTTCATCTTTCAATCAGCAACATTTTAACATGTATCTAGCCTGTTCTTTCTACGTCATGGTACAGTGAACAAGTGGTACTCACTGACCGTGAGGGACGGTGATTATAATCGATTTACACCTGCAGGGTTACCCGAATAACCCGTCACGTACGCCCATACTCGATGTCGCCTACAGCAACTATCACGGACGTCATACGCAACCACCTTTCACCCGTCAGCCAAATATTGAACCGGTCCAATCATCCCGAGCAAGAGGTCTCTGTGCGTGCATCTACAGTGCCGCCAGCCGATTTACACCTCGAGCTCTCAACCTATCCTCTGAACAACCAGCTATGCCTCAACACCCAGCTAACCGAGTTACATCGGTTTCCCGGTTCCCATATAGCCGGTAGGTCTTCGGTACTGTTCTAGTTTGTTCAACAGGCCCGCACGCGGCTCGGTCCTCAATCGACACAAGCGGAGCTATAGCACCCAGGCCCCAAAGTCCTGCTGCACTTACTCTACGCTCGGTCTCATTTTTCTTGCCATGTGTTTCATTTGCTATCTTTACCCGAGTGATGTGCCTCTAGCCTATTCTCGCGAGTAGTTCCAACTACTCAACTTGTACCGAATCCTACTCTATCTTAGCATTGCAGTAGCTAAACGGTGTTTTCAATCCTAACCCCAACCCATGGTTTTCTTAGCTATGCAATTGGGTTTCAAACAAGACTCTAATGCAAGAAGTAAGTGGTGCTCAAAGTAAGTTCTCAAAACAATAAAAATTTATAAAAAGGGTTAATGCAAACCGGAGCTTGCCTTGCTGCTCTTGATCGTAGGCTAGTTGCTCTTCCGGAGTGACGAAGTCTAAGACTTCGGGTTTCTCCTCAACCTTAGCGACTACATGAGATAACATAAATATGTATCAATTTAAATGCATTCAAACTGAATTCAACTTGTGAAGACTATAAGAATTACTAGACAGACCCAATGACTCTGAAATTTTTACTGTGGTTTGGACACAACCTAAACAGGGACTTGGCCAAGTTTTATTTGCAGCAAATCTCATTTGAGCTTTCCACAAATAATTATGTACTTGACCTTAATTAGAGCTCCTGGGGTGTTCTAGGGATTTTCATGGAGCAAGCCATGACTTTCTGAAAACTAGATTTTCAGAGGGATCTAATGGAGTTGGTTTCACTTAATTGGAAGGCTCCTAGCTAAAGATATGAGCTAAACAATTTCAGAGAAATTCTGAAAATGTTTCTGGACATTTTCTATTTTCTCTGGAACAGTTTTATTAATCACACCATTAGGTGGATCAAATGAGCTCAAATGGATATGAAATTTTTATGGTAGCTCTGGGATATTTTGATGAACATCCTGGCAGCATTTCAGCATTTTCCTCCAAAGGGTTCTCCAGTTAAAATTCTAATCAGTTTGAAATTTGAAGAATTAATTCTGGAGAAATGAAGATTTTAATGAATTGAAGCTTGATTTGTTGGAAAGTACTCAGAGAGCTGAATCCAACAAAATTTGGTTCACTCAATTTGGAGTTTCCTAGCCAAAGTTATGTGGGTTTGAAGTTTGAACTAAATCTGAAAATCGGGGAAATGTTTAAATTGCTGCGCGTGGGACCGGGGCTACGTGTCAACTTCTGGTCCACGGAATCCTTCGCGTACAGCCGCACCCGATCCGGTGCCACAGCAAATCCTAGGGTTTAAAATATTGGCTGCTGACACATGTGACCGGGGCTTCGTCTACCTCCGGCCTCCCGCGCTTGGCCGCCGCGACCCCTCGCCGGAGAGCTTGCCGGTGGCCTCTGTCGTGCACCAAACTCCATGATCTTGGCCACCTCTGCCTAAATCCATCCGGGGAACACGATGCTGGGCTCAGTTCGTCACGACAACCGTCAGAACACGGCTGGCGACGAGCGGCGTCTTCGGAAGAACTTCGGCCGTGTCGGGCGGACTTCCTAGCACCCCCAAACGATTGAGCAAAAGGCCGTAGAGCATCAGTGGACCCTAGGAAAGACCGACATGAGCTCGAAGCAGCTCAGAGGAGGTCCTAGGTAGGCTCTCACCATGCGCTCGACGCTTCCCGAGCCATCCGCCTTTGGCAAGCTCGGAAATACGCCATGTACAGGGGTTCTCATGCTAGAGGTTGTGAAGGCAACTTGTGCGCCACTAAGTCTAGTTCGTGTAGGAACGGTTTGAGACTCTCTAAACATTTCTGGAGTGTGAATTTGGCAGATCCGCACCCGAAGGTCGGTCTGTGCTGAGTGAAAGGGGAAACTGAAATTCGTCGCCGGTGATCAAACACTCGGGCTGTGGTTCGGGGTTGAGCAGCACCAGCCTCTAACGCGTCCAAGGACACCTTAGCTTGGGCGTGACATGCTCTCATTTGGGCTGTCCACAGGAGCCCGAGATGCGGCGAACTTAGGTCACCGAAAAGAACTCTCAGTATGGTCGAGATCATCCGAGTTCAGCTAGTTTCCAACAACGGGGAAGGAGAAGGAGATCCTCTAGTACCGTTTCGCAGCATGGAGGGGGTGGAGAGGCTGTGATCGCGGGCTTTTCCGATCAACGGAGAGGGCAGCGGTGAGAGCGGTGTTTCTTGCGCGAGGGAGCAACGGAGCGATCGGTTCTGCCTTCAATCGGGTCGGCTGCGGAGATAAGAAGGCAGCGAGGCGGTTCAGTAGTCAGGGCGGCAACCAGCTGCTGTCCCAATCGATCTTTCGCCGTGGCGGCTGCTGGATCAAGTGCAAGAAACCGAGCTCGGCTTCGGTCGGTTAAATTTGCTGCTGAGGCTGGCATGTGGGTCCCACCCGAGGTTTAACCTCTGAAATTAAATTTACCCCACTGCTCCAAACAGTAGAGACCTAAATACCCTCTCATTTTTGAATTATCAACCACAAGCCCATTTGAAGTTGATAGAATTCAAATTCTGAAGTGTTTGAATAAATTTCAGCACATATGCAGTTTGAAATTCAAATAAAGTTTAATTTGTTAAACTTAGCTCATGTCAAGATCAACTCCAAATGGAGTGAAAATTGGTGTGTGAGCTCACAAAAATGTGCTGAGTAAGAATATGCCTCCCACTTTTGAATTCATGGGATGGAAGTAGTTTGAATTTGAATTTGAGTTCAAACTACCCTATTTCTTGTTATTCCCAAAAAGACATCAAAAAGGTTTGACTTTGGGTGAAATTTTGCATGAGCATTCCTAGCAAGGTGTTGCAGTTTTTCACCAGCTCAGCCCCTAGATGATGCATGTGGAAAATGCCACTTTTGCATTTTGTGAGTTTATTCTCTAATGAGCATGTTGATGGTGTTTACTTGCTCTTCAAAGTGTGAGACCTATGTGTGCTGAATACATTGGCAATTAGGATAAAAGTTAGCATTAACATTCAAAGTTTTGAATATTACCAAAACGTTCTTCTGTGGCAAGGTCCGACAAGTTCTTTGTTAGGTCCGCCAAGTGTTGGCAAGGTCCGACGCAAGAGCTCCTGCAAGGTCCGAAGAGCTTCTGTGAGGTCCGGAGCTTGTTTTTAGGGAGCTCCCGTGAAGTTCAACTCGTAGAACTGCAGCGTCTTGTTTTTGCTTTTAACTCACAATGTTTCAAACTTTCTTTATGGGAAGGTTTTCTTATTATTAATTTGCTAAGTTTTTTGTGTGTTTTGGTGGTTATGGCTGTTATCATTTGATATGGTTTGCAACATGCTTATGTGACGTGCTCATGTAAGGTGTTGTGGTTTTCGAACTAACGTGAGTCAAGTCGAGGACTTGTGCTCGAAAGAATTGGTTGTTTATTCATGTGCAGGTGTTGCTTGAGTTCAAGACATGGCTGGTGACGGGATCCTTGGACTAGTCTCAGGGAGGAGATGAGGTTCCAACAACCAAGTTCGGGAGGAGCTGTGGTTGAGTTGATCGGGAGGTCGCGCAGCGTGTTTGGATCAAGGGCAGTACATATGAAGGTTGCGTGTACGTCGTTGGAAGGTGTTTGCACGTGTGCAAGGAGTGCATGGATGTGGCAACATTGTTCCAAGGCGTGATGAAGAGAAGTGGACGTAAAGAATTGGTCAGAAAGGTCCAACCGGCTGGATTGTGTACTCAGGCTGAGGCTGAGTCGGATATGGCTCAAATATGGAAGATTTGAGTTGGTTATGATAGGATTTCATGCTAGGCACAAAGTTGAGTTGTTTTAGGAATGTTTAGGACGTTACTAAGGTGTTTGGAAGTCTCACGATTGCTTCTATCTGCGAATAGGAGAGTCCTGAGCAGTTATGGTAAGTTAGGATACGAATCCAATTAGGAGTAGGAGTCCTAGATTGGATTGTTTAGCCTGAGGGCTGGCTATAAAAGCAAGGGAGGCCAGAGCTCTCGTGGGTAGAGAACTTTGGGCTGTTCCTCTTGTGTTTCTATTGAATAAAGTTCATAGTTTCGAGGAGTTTTTGTGCCTTGTTCGTCCGACTTGTTTTTCGTCAAGTCTTTCTCGCCGAGTTTCTGGACAGACCGACGTTGCTTCGGTGTTTCGTTCATAACTCGAGTTTTACAGATCCGATTGACGTGATTCTTTTTGGGTTGTCTTCACAACTCAATTATCTATCATCTGTGAAAATTTAACTAGCTTCGGATCTGTAGTTGTTGAGATACACGAGTTTTTTTGCAGCATTGCAGATCTGTTTTATATCGGGTAGAACAGATTGATCTTCGTTTAATGTTTTGATCGTATCTCAAGTTTTACTTCGTGTTTTCAAGTGATTCTTGTTGCATTAGATCCGTGACTTGATTCTCTACCTCTCTACTTGATTTGTCACGGTTGAACACGTTTGAAAACACTTGCACACACGGTTTCTTTAACTGATTGATTTTTTGCTGAGGGGTTTTTGTTGTTTCCGCTGCGAAAAGTTTTAATCTACCATTCACCCCCCTCTGGTAGCTTTTCACGTGCTCTTCGATCCTACAATTGGTATCAGAGCCAAGGTGCTGTAATCTTTGTGATTTGCACGTGCTTTGACTAACCATCATGGAGAAGTACTCCGCAAAACCTTGTGTGTTCAATGGCATCGATTTTCAGGTTTGGAAGGCGCAGATGGAGGCCTACATACAGGCGCAAGGCTTCGACATATGGGAAAAGGTCTACCGGAACTTCGATGTACCACCCAACGATCAAGTTATGGCTGCAAACATGAGAGATGTTGACAACAACAACAAGGCTCACAACTTGATCATCCAAGGATTGACTCAAAGCGACTTCGACCGTGTTGCACACCTCCGATCTGCATATGATGTTTGGAAAGCTCTTTGTGACTACCATGAAGGATCCAATACGATCAAGGAGGTAAGGCAAGATATGTTCAAGAAAGAATACATGCGTTTTGAGATGCAACCCAGTGAGTCAATTGACGACCTTTTTGCTCGCTTTAATAAAATTCTCAGCAACTTGCGTAGTGTCAATGTTAACTTTTCAGATGCTGAAAATGCTAGACAATTGTTAGGAGCATTAGATATGTCAATTTAGGAGATGAAAGTTACATCTATTCGTGAATCTACTGTCATGAGTTCTCTTACTTTAGACGTGCTTTATTCTAAATTGAAAACTCATGAAATTGACATCATCTCATGTAAAAACCCCAACAAGTCTATTGCATTTGTTTCGCAACGTGACATGTCTAGTTCTAGTCAATCATCATCTAGTGGTGCACTCTCTTTGCTGTACTCTCTAACCCTTGAACAGATTGAAGAGTTTCCAGAGGAGGAGATTGCACTCATCTCTACTCGGTTTTCAAAAGCATTGCAAAATGTGAGAACTAGAAGGAGAGGAAGCTCCGGACCTCAACGATGTTTTGAATGTGGTAAGACAGGACATTTTTGTACGGAGTGCCCTAACCTTTCAGGTCCGACTTCACGTGAAGAAAAGCAAACAAGGCCGAAGAAATCGTTTGCAAAGAATAAGAAGAAGAAAGATTTATCGATGCGCAACATAGTGCATAGTATGTCTCTGCACTTCAAGATTTCGGCTCAAGTGATGTGGACACCGGTAGTGATGAAGATGAAGAAGCTATGGCAAATATGTGCTGCATGGCGAGCAAGTCAAGTTTAAGCTCTGAGGAGGCAGAACACAACAGCGACAATGAAGAGGTATGTCCCACTTGCGAAGAAATGTGTGATGCTATTTCTCGTGCCACTGTTATATTAAAGAAAAGGGATAAAAAACATAGGAACAATGCTGTTAAAATTGAATCACTAGAATCTGAAATTAATCGTTTAAAAACTTTGATTCCTAGTGATGATTCTTGTTCCTCATGTGATTTGATTTATGAACAATTATCCTCTTTAAGAAGTGCACACGCATCTACACTTGATAAACTTGAACTTGAAATTGAAAAGAACAAAGAGCTTGCTGCACTTAATGATAAAAATTTGAAAGATGCTTGTTGTTCTACAATTGATTTGCATTGTTCTTCATGTGATGATCTGAATAAGAAACTAAATGATGCTATGAATGAGATTTCTATTTTGAACAATGCTTTACGTGTGCATGAAGTTAAATATTGTTCAAATTGCAAACTAAAAGGAAAAACTTCATGTGAAAACTGCCTTGATGTGTCCAATAAACTTGATGACATGCATAGGACACTAAATCAGTTTTCTAATGCAAATAAGAACCTAAACTTGCTGCTGAATTCTTCCAAGTCTTGTAATGATAAAGCTGGTTTAGGTTTTAATTCTCATGCTCATGCTAAGGCACACCCACCTAAAGTTGTAAAGTCATTAGGAAGCGGTTTGATTCAAACAGCTCCTAGACAAAAAGAGGTGATTTTCAAATCTGCAGGAGTACTGTCCCATTCGGGTTCTAATAAACGTGTTGCTTGCTCATCTAGACATGATAATAAGGTTATTTTTCTTTGTACCTACTGTGGTAGAGATGGTCATGTCATGGATTTTTGTTATAGACTAGCTAAACACGATAAGAAACAAAGAATACTTGCTAGATCACATAACAACCAAGCAAAATCTGCTAGACCGAATGTTCGGAGCTTGCAACCTGCTGTAATGAGTCAAAAACTTGCTCCCGGACCTACTGTTTTTGTGCTACATATAACACATCTTCTAAGTCAGTAGTTGGGAACAAAAATTTTCGATGTTTGGCTCATAAACCTGCTGTACCTTCTCAGCTTTCGCGTGTTATTCCTGCTGGACGTCGTGTGACTCAGTACTGGATTCCTAAAAGTCTTTTAACTAACCCCAGTATTGAGTCATCGACGTATTGTGCTGCTGTGTAGGTTTCACGTTTGAGGAAGGAGAACATTTGGATTGTGGATTCAGGTTGCTCACGCCACATGACCGGTAACAAAGAATGGTTCTCCTCTCTCTCTTTTGTGTCACGTGTAGAAAATGTTACTTTCGCCGATAACTCTTCTACTCCCATAATTGCTAAAGGTTTGGTTTGTAAAAGCCCAAGAAAAGGGACTTGCAAAAACTTTTCTGCACCTCACAACACAACAGTTTTGTTGTGGGTAGATTGTGAAATATTGTGAAGAGCAAGTGACCTCCATCAAAGGAGTGATTAGAAGGGAAAGCCTTCACTTTCACAAAGTAGGGTTTCTACACATGAACATGAGAGGTTGAGCTCACCCCAAGGATTTAAAAAGTCTTGGGAAGGTTCAGTCCAAAGCTCATGCAAATTCAACAATTTTTGAGTCACTTTTGGGTTATTTCAAAAAGAGGCCAATTTGAATGTAAATTCAAATTGCAGCAACTTTCATCATCCAAATTCAAAAGTTAGCTCCATATCTATACTCAGCACATTTTTCTGAGTAAACCCACCAATTTTCATCTCCATTGGAGCTCATCTTGTCAAGAGCTAAATTTGCAAGAATTCAAAACTGAATTTGAATTTCAGTTTAAATATGAAGCAAATTTAACCAAACAAAGTTTGAATTTGAGAATTCAAATTCAAATAAAGACTTGGTGACTAAGTCTCTCATTAAATGGAGAGTAGTTGAGATATTTGCAGCAGAATTTGGAAAAAGAGATTAGGGGGAGAGGGGGCCCACAAGTCAGTGGGAGGACTGTTCTCCAAACCGAGCGTGGCTGTTTTCTTCCGACGTCGGTCGAACACCTCGCGCCAGCTGCGGACAGCACAGGCGTCCGACCGCCTCACCTCGCCACCTCCTGCTCGGTGACCGAGCGCACGCGTGCCCGACGCGGTTTAAGTTCCCAGCCCACGTGAGCCAGCCTCATCTCCTCCGCTCTGCCCGTTCCTACCCGAAACGAAAAACAACACCCGCCGCTCCCCTCGACTCCTCGTCGCGCCGTTGATCCAGGCGACCTCGCGACCGGAGTTCAACAGCAAAGACACGCGCCGGGGACTGCTCGAGCTCACGGTGAAGACCCTACCCTCTTCCATGTTTTGTAGGGGGAGTATTTCCCCGTCTAGTCCACGGTGCTCAACAAAAGCGAGTGAGCAGAAATGCCGAAATTCACGGCGATCGGTCCTTCACAGCGTAAACCCAGCTGAGCATAGGTTCTACACGCCCCCACGGCCACCTAGGATCCAAAACCATCGAAAACCATCGAGCCTTTGCGCTGATATCCAAGTTTTTCGAGCAACAGTCGATATCGGGCCTAGGTCGACGGTGAGGTCCCAGTTCCGGCTATTTCCATGGCCAACCGAGCTCATATTCGTGCGCAGCATGCCACGGTGGAGCTGTAGGAGCAAACCGCTTGAGAAATAAGGCCCGGAGTAGCCTGGACGACGTCACCGGAGCAGAGGGAGGCTCTGTCGCCGTCGCGGGCATAGTTCCGGCCATTGCCGAGCTCTGGTGAGGGCACCAGCGTGTTCTCCGAGTCGAGTTAGGCACAGGCGGCAAGTTTTGTCAAAGGTCGGGCGGGGAAACGCCCGGCGGCGAGCGCTCCGGCGAAGCGCCGCCGCGGGAACTACGGGAGAGCGCGAGGTAGACGAAGGGGGGGCCGGGTCCACCGGTCAGCCTCTGATCTCGCGAAGGGATCGGGTTTGCGGCCGGGATTCGGTGCGGCAGCGCGGGTAAAACCCCGTGGGCCGCGGTGCGGCCGCTTTCTGAGTGGGCCGGCTCGAGGAGTGGGTCCCACCCGCAGGATTTAAACATTTTTGGAATTTCCAGTTTTGGTGCAAACTTTAGAACCCCATAATTTTTGCTAGGAAGCTCCAAATTTAGTGATTCAAATTGGGTTGGATTCATCTTGCCTAGCTCTGTCCAGATATACAACCCAATTTGTAGGAAACCCATTAATTAATTCTGGAAAATTCTTTAAAACTTGTCAGAAAAAGAATTTTAGAGGGAGTTTGGTTCATCCAAAAATCCCCAAATTTTGCCAGAATATTCTTTAGGACATTAGTAAACCCCTGTAAAAGTTTCAGACCATTTGGAGCTGATTTGGTCAGAGAAATTCAAATTGAAAGGTGCTGTGTTCATTTGAATACAGAAACATTTTCAGAGAATTTCCAAAACTTGGAAATTCAGTTCTGAGCAATTCTTAACCCCAAAAATGTTAGGAAAATTCAGGCAAACTCTATGAGCTATAATTGAAATTGTAGTTCATTAAGTTGAGCTTGAACAGGGGTATTACCTCAGAATAAATTCTTCCTTGCTGATTTGCCAAGAGAATTATTCTGAGCAAACCACTCCATGAAAAGTGCTAGTGTTTGGTCCAGAGAGTTTTCTTGTGACAAGGAATTCACACAAAAATTCTCAGCTCCATTGGAGCTCTAGATCACCCCTGTCCTGTTTACCCGCTTAAGGGATTAAGATGGAAAAGGGGGAAAACCACTTAGCATTTAACCATGTGACTAAGTCCAAGCCAAACCACCAACACCAGTTCATCTTTAAATTCTTAAACAAAGTTCCAGGTGTTAGAGGCTGGTTATTAGAACTAATAGTAGAAATCTTACTCTAAAAACTCACATTTGCATCTAAATTAACGTATAGTATTTCATTAACGTGTAGCCGTTGAAGAAGAGACTCCGGAAGTGCTGGACTTCCTCCTTCCGGACGAAGAACTAACTCCTGACCAGCAGCAACAAGGCAAGCCCCGGTTTGCATTAACCCTTTTATAATTCTTCCTTTGTATACATGTGTCATATGAAGTATGTATGTGCATTAGGTATAGGATGAATGAAACCCCACTTGCATAACCAAAGGTTCCTAAAAGAGTGAGGGTAGTGTCAAGGACCTCGAGTAGATAGGCTATGCTTAAAGAGTCATAGGACTTCGATACAAGTCGAGTAGTTGGAATCTACTCGCGAGATAGGAAGTGGGGCACACGGGTTCGGTTGAGTGATGTGAGATCACCTTAGTAATGAAAATGAGACTAGGCAGGGGCTAGGGCGCAGCAAGAAGAAGTCTTGTGTGCGCAGCCCTGCCCGTGTCGATTGAGGACCGATCCGTGTGCGGCCCTGCTGAACAAGTATTGAACGTACCGAAGGCATATCGGATATATGGGCCCCGATAAACCGATGTAGCCTAAACCTCCGGGCGTCGAGGCATAGCACACCGATTTATAGGTGTAGGTTGAGGGCAGCAAGGTGGAAATCTGCCAACGGGCATAGAGAGATGCTCCGTGTGGGGAACCTCCTGCTCGTTTCGGTGCGACCGGTTCGACGTTTGGGCTGTTGGGTGAAAGGTTGTCCCGTACGACATCGAGTGAGCGTGCTGTGCAGCTCCACGGGTGGGCGTACGTGACGTGCTCTTTGGGTTTTCCCTGCAGGTGTATATCGAGTCGATTCGCCGTCCCTCGCGGTGACGAGTACTGCTTGTTCACTGCGTCGTAACGTAGACTAATGGATGAAATATGTTGATTCAATGATGCTGATTGATATAATTGTATTGCTACATGTGTGCCACCAAATACTGCTTACTAAATTTCAGATTTCATGAACTGTTAACTTGTTGCTAAAAGATGAACTAAGGATGAACTTGTAGGCGTGTCGTTTTGCTGAAATGCTACCAACCTATGTCTTGGTATACCTCATGTAGAGTTTCATGCTTAGGTGAGTCGGTTAAGCCTTGCTGAGCCTTCGTGCTCATGGTTGCTGCTTAAGTGTTTTTCAGGTGAGGAGACACCCACGGACTCGGAGTACGAGTCCACCGGCGAGGGTTACCCTCCGTCGGGGACCACGGCTGAGTGGGAGCCGTACACGCCGCGCTGAGCTGAGGAGTGCAGCTAGTGTGGGTTGCCCTAGGGCGGGGCAACCAACTTTTGCTAAATAGACGGGCGTGAGTTGTATAGTGTAGTCTTCCGCTGTGTAATATAAACAATAGTTGTAACTGAAGTTTGTACCTGTTTGTACAGTTTCAGTTGTTTTCCCATGTAATATATTATGTTCTTATGACGTGTGCTGTCGGGTGTCGCATCGCGTGGCACCACCCTCTGCGATCCTGGATGAGCGGATTCCGGTCCGCCACAGCCTGGTATCAGAGCTGCAGTGGGGATAGCACAGTACTAAAGGACTGCATTATGGGAAAAACTTAGGTATACGGTGAGGATTCGGTAGTTGCCCAAGTAAGGACTATATTAGCATAGTTACTTAAAGTGGCAAAGACTAACTTATGTGTTATAATTCTGAATTTCAATTATGTAACGACGCACCTACGCTCTGGTAAGTATGGTAAGGAACGCCACCGAAAGCGGTTCAATTTCGGTTAGCTCTCCCTGACGAGGGACGTGGTTCAGGGATTGATCTCACAGCTTGGTGTGAGACGTTAATATGAACCTCTTGGACTCTTCATGTCCCTGAGTTCATATGAAACGCTGATCCCTAGCGTGCATTAGGCAAGTAAGCGGAGACCCCATCGCATGGTCAGTAACGCGAGAGTGTGTTCGTCTGGAAATAGCCCAGGAGGACATACGCAGCGCTTGCCATCGGCGTGCCCTGCAGGGCAGTAGGTGGTATGTGTTGGGTTGATAACATTCCCAACCGTGACGACCCGTTCATGACATACTCGGGTTCCCCGTCGTGTGGTGTTGAAACACGATCACGTGCCTTGAGACGTGACTTAGCTCAAGGACGGCCGTATGACAATGATACGGACGTTTGTATTTACTTTTAGATATGGAACTGCCTGAAATGAACAAACTTTGAGTGCACCATCATTGTGTGGTCTTCTGCAGGTACTAACCACGTATGTATCCGTGTAGAAAACGTGTGCGAGAGACCGTTTAGTGCCACACTCGAGACGTATATACCGGTATGATCCGGTTAGGATTTTCTTTTGTGAGGAACGTAGTACTGAGATATTGTAGGCATATGCATGAGTATAATGATAACAAAGAATTAAAATCTATAGGTTCGACATTTAGGACCCTGGTTGGGTATAAGAATGGGATAGTGATGATTGTAATTCCAAAAAGACTGAAAAACAGAGTGCTCTGTTTTGGGCAGCATGTTTGCTGATCTTCAACAGGGCGTAACTCACCGGTCTTTTAGCCCAGGGAGGTGTGCTATATAGTTCTGGAAAGGTATTCAAGTCCTCTACAACTTTGTTGTAGACTTCCAGAGCTGAAACTCACCTTAAGATGGCTTAAAGCCCAGAGAAATGTAAACTGTCCAGAACCGGGGCAGAGTAAAACATCCTCTGAACTGATCTGTTTTTTTTTCAAATATAACTCCCAGTAGAAAAATCTAAAATTGTCATATAATACATCCTTAGAAAGAGTAGAAGATGTGTGACATCTTTGCAATTCAAAGTTTCTGAAGTTTCAGCACGGAATTTAGTGGAAATCAGGGTTGAAAACAGCCACTTCCAAGGGAGGTGCTGTTAAAATTCTTCCAGAAATTCTGCTAACTTTGAATTAACATAACTTTTTAATCAAAGCTGATCTGGGGGCAAATGAGTACTCGTTGGAAAGATACTGAAGTTAACTTGAACTTTGGTATTCAACTTGAGTCATGAAAATGCCCAGAACCAGATCAAAACTTGGAATAGGTAGCAACTGGTCATTCTGACAGAAGAATGACAGTTGAACTCATTGAAAAGGGTGTTGTACCGTAAGGGTGTTATACATGATGACAACGCAATAATAATGTCTCGTAGAGACCAAACCCAGTTATGATGAGCTTCCAAAGAGGGGGTTCATCAAGTTGGATTAAACTAACTTGTGTTTGGTCTGGTAATGGTGTAGCTTGTGCAAAGTTATTACATTATCTACTTACGAGATATTTCGCATGTTTTGTTGTCATAATGTTTTTCCGCCCAGTTCTATTGGACTGCATGCAAAATGTTGCGGGACTGATGTTTAATGTCGTATGGTTGCAGATGGTTCGTACTAGGACCACGCACGAGGTTGGTGGCTCTAGCCAAGGTGGAGGCGATGACTCCCAGCCACTGGCCTACGACAGCACCCCGCAGCAGCAGCCACCACCGCCGCCTCCGCTTACTCTAGCGGATGTGATAGCGGCATTGGTGGGAGGTCGTGAGGAGCAGACCGACCTGCTCCGCACGATCGTGCAGAATACGTCCCAGGCGGGAGGACGTCAAGAGCGAGGGCCTCGTGAGCCCCGCGAAGTGTCGTACTCGGATTTCATGAGTACGCACCCTCCGGTGTTCACCGAAGCTGAAGAACCACTGGAGGCGGACAACTGGCTGCGGACTATCGAGTCCAAGTTCGGGCTGCTCCAGTGTACGGAGCAGCAGAAGACACTGTTCGCAGCACAGCAGCTCCACGGTGCCGCTGGTGCGTGGTGGGCGAATTATGTCGCCTCACATCCGGCTGGCCATGCCGTGGAATGGCAAGAGTTCCGGGAGGCGTTCCGCGCCTATCACATTCCTCCCGGAATAATGAAGAGAAAGTTCCAAGAATTTTTGGAACTGAAGCAGGGCGGGAGGAGTGCCCACGACTACTCCCGTGCCTTCAACCATCTGGCGCAGTATGCGTCAGACTACATCTCCACGGAGGAGAAGAAGAGGGAGCACTTCTATCGGGGGTTACACCCCGAAATGAAGACCCACCTCGTACAATGGAACCGCGGCACATTCAACGACCTAGTCAATGCCGCCATCATGCAAGAGGACGCTCAGCGGGAGTTAGCAGCTGAGCAGAGGAAGCGCAGCGCTCCACCTAGCAGCGGTGGGAGTGGCGCTCCCCAGAAGTACCGTATGGTGTATCGGACACCATCCGGGCAGCAGTGGCAACCACCGGCGCGACCGCAACGGTTCGGGGGACGTCCCTTTCAGGCACCTCCGTTCCGTCCGCCGATGCCACCACCAAGACAGCAACAGCAGACGGTACCCCGGGCGTTTCCACCGCCACAACGCGCCCCGGGTTTCT
Organism: Neostapfia colusana; assembly: GCA_030760725.1. Taxonomy (NCBI): domain Eukaryota; kingdom Viridiplantae; phylum Streptophyta; class Magnoliopsida; order Poales; family Poaceae; genus Neostapfia; species Neostapfia colusana. Next base: position 130,860,982 of record JASWHV010000001.1, on the reverse strand, counting down.
GTCCACCGATTAGCGGGGGACCGCCCCGTTTCACCCGCTTCACGTGTGGCCAGGCGGGCCACTTTGCGAAGGACTGTCCCCAGGGGCAGCAGAGCAGCGGGCAAGCCCAGCTCCAGGGCGGTGCTCGAGGCCGACCTCCGGTGAAGAAGGTTGGTCAACGGACTGGGGGTGTCCGCAACCTCGACAGTGAGGACGCCCCAGAGGGAGACAACGTGCTGGCGGGTACGTTTACTCTCAACAATCAAGCAATCGTCATATTATTTGATTCTGGTGCAACCCACAGCTTTATAAGTGCATCCTATGTGGCTAAACATCAATTGCAAGTTTTCCTAACCGACTGCACTTATATGATCTGCTCACCGGGAGGGAAGATTTCAGCTAATATGATGATTCCAAAGGCACCTCTGTGCTTAGGTGGGAAACTATATCCCACCACCTTGATAATCCTTATGGGACAAAAGATTGATGCAATTTTAGGGATGTCATGGCTGCAATACCATGGTGCTATCCTAGAGACTCGGACACGGACGGTTCACTTAAATTCTCCATTCCACCGTCCGCATTCCATAGTGTTAGACACGCCAGTCCGGGAAGTTTTAGCAATTAATAATGCTGAAGTTCTCAAGTTAGAAGACATCCCCGTAGTCCGGGAGTATCCCGACGTGTTTCCGGACGATCTTCCGGGCATGCCACCTGAGCGGGATGTCGAGTTCAAGATTGAACTTGCACCCGGGACTACGCCCATATCACGGAGACCATACAAGATGGCTCCAAATGAGCTGGCGGAACTGAAAGAACAACTCAATGATCTGTTGAGCAAGGGTTTCATTAGGCCGAGTTCCTCACCTTGGGGATGCTCGGCGCTATTCGTGAAGAAGAAGGATGAGACCCTGAGGCTGTGTGTGGATTACCGGCCGCTCAACGCCGTCACCATCAAGAATAAGTACCCACTGCCCCGTATTGACATCTTGTTTGACCAACTTGTGGGGGCAAGTGTATTCTCAAAGATGGACCTTCGCTCTGGATATCACCAGATCAAGATCCGGGCGGAGGATATCCCGAAGACGGCGTTCTCGACGAGATACGGCTTATACGAATATCTCGTCATGTCCTTTGGTCTCACAAATGCTCCAGCCCATTTCATGTATCTCATGAACTCGGTGTTCATGCCGGAGCTGGACAAGTTCGTGGTAGTGTTCATCGATGATATCTTGGTTTACTCCAAGACAGAAGCCGAGCATGCCGAACACTTACGGATCGTTCTTCAACGATTGCGAGACCACAAGCTCTACGCCAAGTTCAGCAAATGCGAATTTTGGATCAGCCAAGTGCCATTCTTGGGACATATCATCTCAGCTGAAGGCATTGCGGTTGACCCAAGTAAAATCGAGCAAGTGTTGAAATGGAAAGCTCCCACTTCAGTTCATGAAGTCAGAAGCTTCCTCGGGTTAGCGGGATACTACAGGAGATTCATTCCAAGTTTCTCCAAGCTCGCTAAGCCGATGACAGAGTTGCTGAAGAAAGGGACAAAATATGTTTGGAACACGGCGTGTGAAGGAGCGTTACGAACACTGGTGAAGCATCTCACAACAGCCACGGTATTAGCTCAGCCGGATAAAACAAAGCCCTTCGACGTGTATTGTGACGCGTCCGGTATTGGGCTCGGCTGCGTGTTGATGCAGGAAGGACGTGTGGTCGCTTATGGCTCACGCCAACTTCGGAACCATGAGCAGCACTACCCGACTCACGATCTTGAACTTGCTGCCGTGGTGTTGGCGCTGAAAATGTGGAGGCACTATCTCCTGGGGAACTTGGTGCATCTCTACACCGACCACAAGAGCTTGAAATACATTTTCACCCAGAAGGAGCTGAACATGAGGCAGAGGAGGTGGTTAGAACTGGTCAAAGATTATGAGATTGAGATCCATTACCACCCCGGCAAGGCGAATGTGGTTGCCGACGCGCTGAGTCGGAAATCACATGTCCATCACCTCACCATTACACCGGTGGAGGAGGAAGAGCCAAGTTTATACTTGGTTCCTTATGGATCGCTGTACAACCTTGCCCTCGTCCCTACTATTAGGGAGGACATCATTGCAGCTCAGAAAAATGATAAACGCATGGCACATCTCCGGAGACGAATTGACAATGGGGAGATCAAATGTTTCCGGAATGATGGTGAGGGGACGTTGTGGTTCAATGACCGCATAGTCGTACCCCGAGATATGGAGTTGAGGAAAAAGATCCTCGATGAAGCTCACTTGTCCAAATACTCCATTCATCCGGGCAGCAACAAAATGTACCAAGATTTGAGAAAGAAATTTTGGTGGACACGGATGAAGCGAGAGGTAGCTAAGTACGTATCCGAGTGCGATACGTGTAGACGAGTGAAAGCTGATCACATGAAGAAATCAGGGCTGTTGCAACCCCTGAAGATTCCGGCATGGAAATGGGAAGATGTGAGCATGGATTTCATTGTGGGATTACCCCTAACAGCCAACAAGCATGATTCCATATGGGTAATCGTTAATCGGTTAACCAAGACGGCTCACTTCATTCCGGTGAATACACGTTACAATGCCGGCAAATATGCGGAGCTATACATAGCGAAGATTCTATGCCTATACGGGGTACCCAAGACCATTGTCTCAGATCGAGGTGCATTATTTGTGTCTCGCTTTTGGGAGCAGCTACACACTGCATTGGGTACTAAGTTGATCAGGAGCTCCGCCTATCACCCTCAGACAGATGGCCAGACAGAGAGGGTGAATCAAGTTCTGGAAGACATGTTGAGAGCATGTGCCATCCACCATGGTAGGAACTAGGATGATCACCTACCATTGGCGGAATTCTCGTACAACAACGGTTATCAGGCGAGTATCAAAATGGCACCTTACGAAGCTCTCTATGGTCGTAAATGCCGCACCCCATTAAATTGGTGCGAGTCCGGTGAAAGGGTCACATTCGGGGTTGATGTGGTGAACGACGCCGAAGAGCGCGTTCGGACAATTCAAGCCAATTTGAAGGCCGCTCAATCCCGACAAAAGAGCTACGCTGATAAGAGGCGTAGGCCGTTGCACTTTGACGTTGGGGAACACGTGTACCTCCGCGTGTCTCCAATGAAGGGCGTGCACCGATTCGGTGTGAAGGGGAAGCTCGCTCCCCATTTCATTGGACCCTACGCTATCACCGAGAAGTGTGGACCAGCAGCGTATCGATTGGAGCTACCGGCATCTCTGACAGGTGTCCATGATATTTTCCATGTTTCGCAACTGCGAAAATGCTTGAAGCATACAGCTGCTGTTCCTACCGAAGACATCGGCGAGCTGAAACCGGATTTAACATATGGTGAATATCCGGTGGGAATTCTTGATGAGAAAGCCAGGACCACACGCAGCAGAACGTTGTGGTTCTACAAAATACTCTGGAGCAACCACACCGCCGAAGAAGCGACGTGGAAGAGCGAGGAGTTCCTTCGCTCAAATTACCCGGAGTTCATGGCTTCTCAACACGGGTAAGTCCCTATTACATCGCTATCTCTTCTTTTATAATCTCGGGACGAGATTCTTTTAAGGGGGGAGGGATGTAAAAGCCCAAGAAAAGGGACTTGCAAAAACTTTTCTGCACCTCACAACACAACAGTTTTGTTGTGGGTAGATTGTGAAATATTGTGAAGAGCAAGTGACCTCCATCAAAGGAGTGATTAGAAGGGAAAGCCTTCACTTTCACAAAGTAGGGTTTCTACACATGAACATGAGAGGTTGAGCTCACCCCAAGGATTTAAAAAGTCTTGGGAAGGTTCAGTCCAAAGCTCATGCAAATTCAACAATTTTTGAGTCACTTTTGGGTTATTTCAAAAAGAGGCCAATTTGAATGTAAATTCAAATTGCAGCAACTTTCATCATCCAAATTCAAAAGTTAGCTCCATATCTATACTCAGCACATTTTTCTGAGTAAACCCACCAATTTTCATCTCCATTGGAGCTCATCTTGTCAAGAGCTAAATTTGCAAGAATTCAAAACTGAATTTGAATTTCAGTTTAAATATGAAGCAAATTTAACCAAACAAAGTTTGAATTTGAGAATTCAAATTCAAACAAAGACTTGGTGACTAAGTCTCTCATTAAATGGAGAGTAGTTGAGATATTTGTAGCAGAATTTGGAAAAAGAGATTAGGGGGAGAGGGGGGCCCACAAGTCAGTGGGAGGACTGTTCTCCAAACCGAGCGTGGCTGTTTTCTTCCGATGTCGGTCGAACACCTCGCGCCAGCTGCGGACAGCACCGGCGTCCGACCGCCTCACCTCGCCACCTCCTGCTCGGTGACCGAGCGCACGCGTGCCCAACGCGGTTTAAGTTCCCAGCCCACGTGAGCCAGCCTCATCTCCTCCGCTCTGCCCGTTCCTACCCGAAACGAAAAACAACACCCGCCGCTCCACTCGACTCCTCGTCGCGCCGTTGATCCAGGCGACCTCGCGACCGGAGTTCAACAGCAAAGACACGCGCCGGGGACTGCTCGAGCTCACGGTGAAGACCCTACTCTCTTCCATGTTTTGTAGGGGGAGTATTTCCCCGTCTAGTCCACGGTGCTCAACAAAAGCGAGTGAGCAGAAATGCCGAAATTCGCGGCGATCGGTCCTGCACAGCATAAACCCAGCTGAGCATAGGTTCTACACGCCCCCACGGCCATCTAGGATCCAAAACCATCGAAAACCATCGAGCCTTTGCGCTGATATCCAAGTTTTTCGAGCAACAGTCGATATCGGGCCTAGGTCGACGGTGAGGTCCCAGTTCCGGCTATTTCCATGGCCAACCGAGCTCATATTCGTGCGCAGCATGCCACGGTGGAGCTGTAGGAGCAAACCGCTTGAGAAATAAGGCCCGGAGTAGCCCGGACGACGTCACCGGAGCAGAGGGAGGCTCTGTCGCCGTCGCGGGCATAGTTCCGGCCATTGCCGAGCTCCGGTGAGGGCACCAGCGTGTTCTCCGAGTCGAGTTAGGCACAGGCGGCAAGTTTTGTCAAAGGTCGGGCGGGGAAACGCCCGGCGGCGAGCGCTCCGGCGAAGCGCCGCCGCGGGAACTGCGGGAGAGCGCGAGGTAGACGAAGGGGGGGCCGGGTCCACCGGTCAGCCTCTGATCTCGCGCGGGGATCGGGTTTGCGGCCGGGATTCGGTGCGGCAGCGCGGGTAAAACCCCGTGGGCCGCGGTGTGGCCGCTTTCTGAGTGGGCCGGCTCGAGGAGTGGGTCCCACCCGCAGGATTTAAACATTTTTGGAATTTCCAGTTTTGGTGCAAACTTTAGAACCCCATAATTTTTGCTAGGAAGCTCCAAATTTAGTGATTCAAATTGAGTTGGATTCATCTTGCCTAGCTCTGTCCAGATATACAACCCAATTTGTAGGAAACCCATTAATTAATTCTGGAAAATTCTTTAAAACTTGTCAGAAAAAGAATTTTAGAGGGAGTTTGGTTCATCCAAAAATCCCCAAATTTTGCCAGAATATTCTTTAGAACATTAGTAAACCCCTGTAAAAGTTTCAGACCATTTGGAGCTGATTTGGTCAGAGCAATTCAAATTGAAAGGTGCTGTGTTCATTTGAATACAGAAACATTTTCAGAGAATTTCCAAAACTTGGAAATTCAGTTCTGAGCAATTCTTAACCCCAAAAATGTTAGGAAAATTCAGGCAAACTCTATGAGCTATAATTGAAATTGTAGTTCATTAAGTTGAGCATGAACAGGGGTATTACCTCAGAATAAATTCTTCCTTGCTGATTTGCCAAGAGAATTATTCTGAGCAAACCACTCCATGAAAAGTGCTAGTGTTTGGTCCAGAGAGTTTTCTTGTGACAAGGAATTCACACAAAAATTCTCAGCTCCATTGGAGCTCTAGATCACCCCTGTCCTGTTTACCCACTTAAGGGATTAAGATGGAAAAGGGGGAAAACCACTTAGCATTTAACCATGTGACTAAGTCCAAGCCAAACCACCAACACCAGTTCATCTTTAAATTCTTAAACAAAGTTCCAGGTGTTAGAGGCTGGTTATTAGAACTAATAGTAGAAATCTTACTCTAAAAACTCACATTTGCATCTAAATTAACGTATAGTATTTCATTAACGTGTAGCCGTTGAAGAAGAGACTCCGGAAGTGCTGGACTTCCTCCTTCCGGACGAAGAACTAACTCCTGACCAGCAGCAACAAGGCAAGCCCCGGTTTGCATTAACCCTTTTATAATTCTTCCTTTGTATACATGTGTCATATGAAGTATGTATGTGCATTAGGTATAGGATGAATGAAACCCCACTTGCATAACCAAAGGTTCCTAAAAGAGTGAGGGTAGTGTCAAGGACCTCGAGTAGACAGGCTATGCTTAAAGAGTCATAGGACTTCGGTACAAGTCGAGTAGTTGGAATAAACTCGCGAGATAGGAAGTGGGGCACACGGGTTCGGTTGAGTGATGTGAGATCACCTTAGTAATGAAAATGAGACTAGGCAGGGGCTAGGGCGCAGCAAGAAGAAGTCTTGTGTGCGCAGCCCTGCCCGTGTCGATTGAGGACCGATCCGTGTGCGGCCCTGCTGAACAAGTATTGAACGTACCGAAGGCATATCGGATATATGGGCCCCGATAAACCGATGTAGCCTAAACCTCCGGGCGTCGAGGCATAGCACACCGATTTATAGGTGTAGGTTGAGGGCAGCAAGGTGGAAATCTGCCAACGGGCATAGAGAGATGCTCCGTGTGGGGAACCTCCTGCTCGTTTCGGTGCGACCGGTTCGACGTTTGGGCTGTTGGGTGAAAGGTTGTCCCGTACGACATCGAGTGAGCGTGCTGTGCAGCTCCACGGGTGGGCGTACGTGACGTGCTCTTTGGGTTTTCCCTGCAGGTGTATATCGAGTCGATTCGCCGTCCCTCGCGGTGACGAGTACTGCTTGTTCACTGCGTCGTAACGTAGACTAATGGATGAAATATGTTGATTCAATGATGCTGATTGATATAATTGTATTGCTACATGTGTGCCACCAAATACTGTTTACTAAATTTCAGATTTCATGAACTGTTAACTTGTTGCTAAAAGATGAACTAAGGATGAACTTGTAGGCGTGTCGTTTTGCTGAAATGCTACCAACCTATGTCTTGGTATACCTCATGTAGAGTTTCATGCTTAGGTGAGTCGGTTAAGCCTTGCTGAGCCTTCGTGCTCATGGTTGCTGCTTAAGTGTTTTTCAGGTGAGGAGACACCCACGGACTCGGAGTACGAGTCCACCGGCGAGGGTTACCCTCCGTCGGGGACCACGGCTGAGTGGGAGCCGTACACGCCGCGCTGAGCTGAGGAGTGCAGCTAGTGTGGGTTGCCCTAGGGCGGGGCAACCAACTTTTGCTAAATAGACGGGCGTGAGTTGTATAGTGTAGTCTTCCGCTGTGTAATATAAGCAATAGTTGTAACTGAAGTTTGTACCTGTTTGTACAGTTTCAGTTATTTTCCCATGTAATATATTATGTTCTTATGACGTGTGCTGTCGGGTGTCGCATCGCGTGGCACCACCCTCTGCGATCCTGGATGAGCGGATTCCGGTCCGCCACACGGTTAGAGTAAACAATCTCTACACTTTGAAAGATGTGGCACTTGTTAAAAATTTGAAATACAACTTGCTTTCGGTTTCACATTTGCTAGATGAAAATCAAGAGGTTAGCTTTGCTAAAAATTGCTGCAAGGTTGTAGATTCAAAAGGTGAGCTTTTGTTTAACATGTCTAGGTTTGGAAGAGTTTTTAAAGCTGATTTTATTTTGTCAACTTCTAAGCATCGGTGTCTAGTTGCTAATGATACAAAGGATCTATATTTTTGGCATCGTAGACTTGGTCACATAGGCTTTGATCATCTCACTCGTGTTAGTGCTCTCGATCGCATACGTGGGCTGCCGAAGCTTAAAAAGGACAATGATGTTGTGTTCTCTTCTTGTAGACATGCTAAGTTTGTTGCAGGTTCACATGCTCCTCTCACAATAACCATGGCAGCTGAACCAGGACAACTTTTACATCTTGACACAGTAGGTCCGGCACGTGTTCAATCCTTCGGAGGTAAATGGTATGTGCTTGTGATTGTTGATGATTATTCCAGATATTCTTGGGTTTATTTTATGGCATCTAATAACGAAGCTTTTAGTCATTTTAGAACTTTATTTCTTAGATTATCTATTGATCACCCAGGATCACTAAAAGCAATTAGAAGTGATAACGGAACTGAATTTAAAAACCAATCCTTTGATCACTTTTGTGCTGAAAATGGAATAGATCATCAATACTCTTCACCCTATGTACCACAACAAAATGGTGTCGTAGAAAGAAAGAACAGGACCTTAGTTGAGATGGCTAGAACTATGCTTGATGAATATCAAACTCCTAGGAAATTTTGGTCTGATGCAATTGCAACCGCTTGTTATGTCTCAAATCGTGTTTTCTTGCATGCTAAGCTTGGAAAAACCCCATATGAGCTCCGGTTTGGACATAGGCCTAGTGTTACACACTTTAGGGTTTTTGGTTGCAAATGCTTTGTTAAGAAACATGGTAATCTTGATAAATTTGAAGCTAGATCTGTTGATGGCATGTTTCTTGGTTATCCATCTCATACTAGAGGCTACCGTGTGCTTTTACTTGACACTAACAAAATTGTGGAGACTTGCGAGGTTTCTTTTGATGAAGCTAGCCGTACTAGCTCTGATATTGCAGGTCCGGATCCATATCCGCAGGGGGAGAGTATTTTTATTGAAGAAGATGAAGAAGTGGTGCTGCTGCCCGAAAACTCGGAAGTAAATAACGATCAAGCTGCTGATTTTGCACCACAACCAGCACCAACAGTCACTACTGCTGGTTCGGACCTTCCTCAATCAACAAGCTCTCCTAATCAAAGGTCCGAACATGAAGAAGAAGGTGCTTGTGAAGTGTCTACTCCCCTCCGAGTACTCAAAAGTCATCCTCCACAACAAATCATTGGAAGCTTGCATGAACGAGTCACTCGGTCCAGGTTTTGTGATCCAAACTCTCATGCTCATTCTGCTTTTGTTGCTTCTTTTGAACCCAAGGATATATCACACGCACTCACTAATGAATCTTGGATTAATGCCATGCAAGAAGAGTTAGAAAATTTTGAAAGAAATAATGTTTGGAAACTTGTACCTCCACCTCAAGGTCTCACATTAATTGGAACTAAATGGGTATTTAAAAATAAGCAAAGTGAGGATGGGGTTGTGGTTAGGAATAAAGCTAGGTTGGTTGCTCAAGGTTTCACTCAAATTGAAGGTCTAGATTTTGATGAAACATTTGCTCCTGTTGCTAGATTAGAAGTTATAAGAATTTTATTAGCATTTACTGCATCTAAAGGTTTCAAGTTATATCAAATGGATGTTAAAAGTGCTTTTCTTAATGGCTACATAGAGGAGGAGGTTTATGTTAAGCAGCCACCGGGTTTTGAAAATCCAAATTTCCCTAATCATGTTTACAAACTGTCCAAAGCCTTGTACGGTCTAAAACAAGCCCCTAGAGCATGGTATGATAGGTTAAAAACATTCTTACTTGAAAAGGGGTTTACCATGGGCAAGGTTGATAAAACTCTTTTTGTACTTAAGCATGGCAATGACTCATTATTCGTTCAAGTGTATGTGGATGATATTATCTTTGGTTGTGCTTCTCATGATCTCGTGTCCAAGTTTTCAGCTATGATGAGTTCAGAATTTGAGATGAGTATGATGGGAGAACTCACATACTTTTTGGGGCTGCAAATCAAGCAAACAAAAGAAGGAACTTTTGTGCATCAAACTAAGTATACAAAGGACCTTCTTAAGCGCTTCAACATGGACAAATGCAAGCCTCTTTTGACACCAATGGGAACAACAACAATACTTGAACTTGACGAAGATGGTGACCCGGTCGATAAAAAAGAATACAGAAGTATGATTGGATCACTTTTGTACCTCACGGCGTCAAGACCGGACATACAATTCAGCGTATGTCTTTGTGCACGTTTTCAAGCTTCTCCACGTGCTTCACATCGCCAAGCCATCAAAAGGATTCTCAGGTACCTACATGGAACTCAAGAATTTGGCATTTTTCTTCCTTCTTCCTCAACCGTTTTTTTGAAAGCTTTTTCGGATGCTGATTCTGGGGGTTGTAGGATTGATCGGAAAAGTACTTCGGGTGCTTGTCATTTTCTTGGTAATTCACTTGTTGCTTGGTCCTCTAGAAAACAAAGTTCAGTTGCACAATCCACGGCCGAATCTGAATATGTAGCTGCGGCTAGCGCTTGCTCACAAATTCTTTGGATTGTTCAAACACTTAAGGACTATGGGGTTGATTTAGATAGTGTTCCACTGTTTTGTGATAACACTAGTGCAATTTGTATTGCTAAAAACCCCGTGAAACACTCTAGAACTAAGCACATTGACATTAGGTATCACTTTCTTCTTGATAATGTTGAAAAAGGAAACATTGTGTTTCACCATGTCGATACCGAACAACAATTGGCTGATATTTTTACAAAACCTTTGGATTTCACTCGTTTTTGTTTCATTCATAGTGAAATAGGGGTTATGCATCCTCATGGCTTAAATTGAGGGGGAGTTTTTGAAACTTTGAAAGTCTATGTGTGAATCTGAAACTAAAATAATATGAGCATAGTATTTCATACATATGACTTTGTGATTCCTTTTACATGCTGAAAGTTCTTACTACATTACTCATGTTATACATTTTGTAGTTTTTGCCATGACTAGTAATTGGAATAATTACTTACACTAAATCTGGTCATGATCGAACTTTCTTGCTGTTTTGAACTTGTTGCGTGCTCACAAGTGCTTTTAATCATAAAAAAATTAATCAAGTGATCAGCTCACATGTTGAGTTTTCAAATAAAAAATTGAGAAAAGATCAAGAGAATATGTATGCATCGCACTTCTTCTTTTGAGATTGCTTATCATTGCACTAAGATATGAACTTAGAAGGAATTGTGTATGACTAAAACCATGTCCTTAAGCTTCTGATTGTCAAATGACATAGTCTTGGCTTGGTTGGTTAGAATAAGGCTGATGCGGCATATAATCTCTTGCAAATATCATATGATCAACTTTGTGCCTTAAATGATTATGAATAATAAAAATGCAGCAACAAGTGTCATGTTTTCAGGTTTTGAAATAGTTGAGTAAGGGAGATCATGACTTGCTTAAACTGAAAAATACATTTGATCTCTAGCATGGCTTACACTACTATGTATCTCATTGATGTGATAGTGCAAGTAACCTGATAGTATGACTTGGATGAGCTTTGTTTTGTATGTATATGTTATAATATGCTAATAACATTTAAAAATTTCTCTTTTGAACCTTGCTGAATACATTATCAATGGGGGAGAAATATGTATAAGGAGAGATTTTTTTACACTTTGCATATGTTATACACTTTCTTCCTTCTCTGATTTTAAAAAATGGGGAGAAATTAATAAAGGGGGAGAAATGAGTTTTCAAATCTTTTCAAAACTTTTCATAAGCCAATGTTCGGATTTTAATTGGTGTTGCCAATGCATTCATCAAGGGGGAGATTGTGAGACCTATGTGTGCTGAATATATTGGCAATTAGGATAAAAGTTAGCATTAACATTCAAAGTTTTGAATATTGCCAAAACATTCTTCTGTGGCAAGGTCCGACAAGTTCTTTGTTAGGTCCGCCAAGTGTTGGCAAGTTCCAACGCAAGAGCTCCTGCAAGGTCCGAAGAGCTTCTGTGAGGTCCGGAGCTTGTTTTTAGGGAGCTCCCGTGAAGTTCAACTCGTAGAACTGCAGCGTCTTGTTTTTGCTTTTAACTTGCAATGTTTCAAACTTGCTTTATGGGAAGGTTTGCTTAGTATTAATTTGCTAAGTTTTTGGTGTGTTTTGGTGGTTATGGCTGTTATCATTTGATATGGTTTGCAACATGCTTATGTGACGTGCTCATGTAAGGTGTTGTGGTTTTCGAACTAACGTGAGTCAAGTCGAGGACTTGTGCTCGGAAGAATTGGTTGTTTATTCATGTGCAGGTGTTGCTTGAGTTCAATACATGGCTGGTACGGGATCCTTGGACTAGTCTTAGGGAGGAGATGAGGTTCCAACAACCAAGTTCGGGAGGAGCTGTGGTTGAGTTGATCGGGAGGTCGCGCAACATGTTTGGATCAAGGGCAGTGCATATGAAGGTTGCGTGTACGTCGTTGGAATGTGTTTGCACGTGTGCAAGGAGTGCATGGACGTGGCAACATTGTTCCAAGGCGTGATGAAGAGAAGTGGACGTAAAGAATTGGTCGGAGAGGTCCAACCGGCTGGATTGCGTACTCAGGCTGAGGCTGAGTCAGATATGGCTCAAATATGGAAGATTTGAGTTGGTTATGATAGGATTTCGTGCTAGGCACGAAGTTGAGTTGTTTTAGGAATGTTTAGGACATTCCTAAGGTGTTTGGAAGTCTCACGATTGCTTCTATCTGCGAATAGGAGAGTCCTGAGCAGTTATGGTAAGTTAGGATACGAGTCCAATTAGGAGTAGGAGTCCTAGATTGGATTGTTTAGCCTGAGGGCTGGCTATAAAAGCAAGGGAGGCCAGAACTCTCGTGGGTAGAGAACTTTGGGCTGTTCCTCTTGTGTTTCTATTGAATAAAGTTCATAGTTTCGAGGAGTTTTTGTGCCTTGTTCGTCCGACTTGTTTTTCGTCAAGTCTTTCTCGCCAAGTTTCTGGACAGACCGACGTTGCTTCGGTGTTTCGTTCATAACTCGAGTTTTACAGATCCGATTGACGTGATTCTTTTTGGGTTGTCTTCACAACTCAATTATCTATCATCTGTGAAATTTTCACGAGCTTCGAATCTGTAGTTTTTGAGATACATGAGTTTCTTTGCAGCATTGCAGATCTGTTTTATATCGGGTAGAACAGATTGATCTTCGTTTAATGTTTTGATCGTATCTCAAGTTTTACTTCGTGTTTTCAAGTGATTCTTGTTGCATTAGATCCGTGACTTGATTCTCTACCTCTCTACTTGATTTGTCACGGTTGAACACGTTTGAAAACACTTGCACACATGGTTTCTTTAACCGATTGATTTTTTGCTGAGGGGTTTTTGTTGTTTCCGCTGCGAAAAGTTTTAATCTACCATTCACCCCCCCTCTGGTAGCTTTTCACGTGCTCTTCGATCCTACACAAAGGTATTCATAAAGTTTCTTCAAATGAGGTGTGTGTGTAGTGATGAACACTTTGAATATATGCCAATAACTTAGGCCCTTACATGACCACACGATGGGGTCTCCACTTGCTTGCCTAATGCACGCTAGGGATCAGCGTTTCATATGAACTCAGGAACATGAAAAGTCCAAGAGTTTCATATTAACGTCTCACACCAAGCTGTGAGACCTATCCCTGAACCACATTTCTCGTCAGGGGAGATAACCGAAATTGAACCACTTTCGGTGGCGTTCCTTACCATTTTACCTGGGCGTAGGTGCATCGTTGCATAATCAAAATTCAGAATTATAACACATATGTTAGTCTTGCCACTTTAAGTAACTATGCCAATATAGTCCTTACTTGGGCAAACTACCGAATCATCACCGTAAACCTAAGTTTTCCCGTAATACAGTCCTTAGTTAGTGTGCTATCCCCAATGTGGCTCTGATACCAGCCTGTGGCGGACCGGAATCCGCTCATCCAGGATCACAGATGGTGGTGCCGCACGATGCGACACCCGACAGCACACATGATAAGAACGATATTGTATTACATAGAAAACCAACTGAAATGTACAAAGTGTTACAAGACTTCAGTTACAAACTAGTGTTTAGATTACAACAGTGGAAACTAAGTTTATACAACTAACACCATCTACCTAGCAAAATTCGGTTGCCCAGCCCTATGGGCAACCCACACTAGCTGCACATCTCAGCTTAGCGCGGCGTGTACGGCTCTCACTCAGCCGTGGTCCCTGACGGAGGGTAGCCCTCGCCGGTGGACTCGTAACCCGAGTCCGTGGGGTAGTCATCACCTGAAAAACACTTATAGCAGCAACCGTGAGCACGATGGCTCAACAAGACTTAACCGACTTACCTAGGCATGAAACTCTACATGCAGTTTACACGAACATGGGATGGTAAATTTCAGCAAACGGACACGCCTACAAGTTCATCCTTAGTTCATCTTTTAGGCACAAGTTATCAGTTCATGAATATGACATTTAGTGAGCAATATTTGGTGGCACACATGTAGCAATACAAATTTATCATAACAGCAATATTGAATCATCACATTTCATATATTAATCTATGTTGCGACGCAGTGAACAAGCGGTACTCATCACCACGAGGGACGGAAAATCGACTCAATATACACCTGCAGGGATACCCGAATAGCACGTCACGTACGCCCACCCGTGGAGCCGCACAGCACGCTCACTCGATGTCGTACGGGACAACCTTTCACCCAACAGCCCAAACGTCGAACCGGTCGCACCCAAACGGACAGGAGGTTCCCTACACGGAGCATCTCGCTATGCTCGTTAGCGGATTTCCACCTTGCTTCCGTCAACCTACACCTATAAATCGGTGCGTTATGCCTCGACGCCTGGAGGTATAGGTTACATCGGTTTATCGGGCCCATATATCCGATATGCCTTCGGTACATTCAATACTTGTTCAGCAGGGCCGCACACGGATCGGTCCTCAATCAACACGGACAGGGCTGCGCCCACAAGACTTCCTCTTGCTGCGCCCTAGCCCCTGCCTAGTCTCATTTTCTATCTAAAGTGATCTCACATCACTCGAACCAATCCCGTGTGTCCCAAAGCCTAAACTCGCCAGTAGATTCCAACTACTCGACTTGTACCGAAGTTCTATGAATCATTAAGCATAGCCTGTCTACTCGAGGACTTAGACACTACCCTCACTCTTGTAGGAAAAATCTGGTTATGCACTTGGGTTTCATCCACCCTATACCTAATGCACATCCATACCAAATACTAAGTATACATAAAGCAAAACTTTGTAAAATTGGTTAATGTAAACCGGGGCTTGCCTTGTTGCTGCTGGTTAGTGGTTAGGGCTTCGTCCGGAAGGAGAAAATCAAGCACCTCCAGGGTTTCTTCGCCAGCAACTACACGTAAACGATATACTATATGTCAATTTAAATGCAATATTTGAAATTGAATATGTAACAACCATAACTCTAGCTAGCCCTCCCCTTTGGTTACGACCATAACTCTAGCTAGCCCTCCCCTTTGGTTCTGAAATTTTTATGGTGGCTTGGTAGGGTCCTAACCAGAGTCTTGACCAAGTTTCATTTGAAACAAAGTTCATTTGAGCTTTGTACCAATTAAAGCCTCTTTGGTCATTAGTAGAGCCTCTAAGGAATTCCAGGGATTTTCATGGCTCCAACCATTACTTTCTGGAAACTAGAATTTGATATGGTTCTAATAGAATTGGTTTCATGTCATTTTAAGAATTCTAGATGATGTTATGCCCTAAACAAGATTTGAGAAAATCTGAAAAATGTTTCTGTACATTTTTCTATTTTCTCAGGGCAGTTCACTTAATAACACCATTAGGGGGACTAAATGAACTTGGATGGGTCTGAAAATTGTACTGTGACTCAAAGATTTTCCAATGAACCTCCCTGCCAAATTTCAGAATTTTTCATAAAGTAATTCTCCAGATAAAATTACGAACAGTTTAAATTTTAGGGATTTAATTCTGGAAAACCATTAGGTTTCATGAGCTCAAATTTGTGTTGCTGGAAAGTACTCAACTAGCTTAATTCAGCAAAATTTAGTTCACTAAATTTGGAGCTTCCTAGCAAAAGTTATATGCATTTGAAGTTTGAACTAAACTGGAAAATCCCAAAAATGTTTAAACTCTACGGGCGGGCCCACTCTTTAAACCGGCCCACTGAGATCGCGGCCACACCGCAGCCCACGGGGTTTTACCTGCGCTGCCGCACTAGATCCTGGCCGCAAAATGGATCCCCGCTGGAAACAGGGACTGACCGGTGGACCCGCCCCCCCCCCCTTCGTCTACCTTGCAACACCCCGTGACTCCCGCGGCGGCGCTTCACCGGAGAACACGCCGCTGGCCATTTCACTGCATGACCTTCAACGGATTTTGCCGCCTGTGCCCAACTTTGCTCGGGGAACAAGTTTGTGCACTCGCCAAAGCTCGGCGATGGCCGGAACCACGTTCACGACGATGATAGCGGCGATTCCCACTCCGGTGATGTCGCCCGAGCTACTCAGGGCCCTACTTTTGGAATGGTTTGCTCCTACAGCTCCGCTGTGGCATGCTGAGCACGAAAATGAACTCGGTTTGCCATGGAAACAACCGGAGCTAGGACTTCACCGTCGACCTAGGGATGAAACGGCGGATGCTCGAAAAACTCGAATCGCAGCACCAAAACTCGATGGTTTCTGATGGTCTTTGATCCTAGGTGGCCGTGGGGACGTGTAGAACATGTGCTTAGCTTGGTTTATGCAGTGGTGGACCGATCACCACGAATTTTGGATTCTTGGCTAGCTCGGTTCTTTGAACACCGAGGACTAAACGTGGAAATTCTCTCCCGACAGAACACGAAAAGAGGTAAGGTTTTCACCGTGAGTTCGAGCAGCCTCCGGCGCGTCTATTTGCTGTTGATCGTCGGTCACAAAAGCGCCTGGATCAGCGGTGCACCGAGGACCCGAAAGAGTGGCCGAAGAGTTGATGTTTTTGGTCGAGAGACGAAACAGCGTACGGGGTTCGGGGCTGCAGCGCTGGATTTGCCTTCGTGAGCAAGCTGCGGCTGCGCGGTGCGCCAGCCTGTCGCGTGCTGAAGCGGTGGCACCCGAGCAGCTCGGTGGCGTCATCCGGTGAGGAGACCCGGGAGAAAAAACACCGAGAGCTGGGTATATGGCGGTTCCCTCTGTTGCTCAGGCTGACTGGTGGGCCCCTTTTTGAAATGTCTCCAAAAGTGCCTCAAAAAGTATTGGATTTGCATGAAATTTGGCCTGAGCCTTCCCAAGACTATTTAAGGTCTAGGGGTGGGCTCAACCTTTCATGTTTATGTGTAGAAATTCTACTTTTTGAAGTTAGGGCTTTCCCCTCTAATCACCCTTTTGATGGTGTTTACTTGCTCTTCACAAGTGTTCATGAGATATCCACCACATGAGCTGTGGTGTTGTGAGGTGATGAACATTTCTTTGCAAGTCACTTTCTTGGGTTTTTACAGATGCGAGCTCAGGATCTTCATAATATGGAAGTGGTTGATATTCTTGTGCACCTTGTTCAAGTGGGGGTGCACAATTTCTCATTTGCTGCTGTTGCAGCAGTGGCTGAACCTCCATGGGTGAATATGGACAGTATTGGATCCGAGGTGGTCCGTCAAAGGACTGAATTTCCGCCTCGGATGGTAAGCAATATATCACCAGCTGTTCTTGATGATAATCACCTGTACTTGCCAGTGATAATTTTCTCTTCCTCTTACTTTCCTTATGCGAGTTCAGTTATTTCTTGAATCATAGCGGCATTGACTAACTCGCTATAACTCCCTTTATTGCATTGTGCCACTTTTGTCCGAAGCTCCACATTGAGGCCTTGGAAGAAGTAATGACACTTCATCGTCTCCTTATGTACATAAGCGGATGTTGTCGGTACCTGAGATATGGGGTACCCCCACGCACAGGGTAAAATGCCTAAGGAACTCGCCCTTCTCCGCAGGGAGAGCTCCGAAGGCGCCACGCGTCCGGCGGGGCCGAACCTCCCTCTCCTCAGAGGAGAGCTCTGGGCCCGCCACGTGGCATGCAGAAGCCGGACCTCCCCCTCCGCGGGAGAGAGGTCCGAAGGCGCCGCGTGTCCAGCGGGGCCGGACCTCCCTCTTCTCAGAGGAGAGCTCCGGGCCCGCCACGTGGCCAACAGAAGCCGAGCCTCTCCCTCCACGGGGAGAGGTCCAGAGGCTCCACGTGCCCCGCAGGACTGACCCTTCTCCCCTCTGAGAAGGGCTCCGGGGCCGCCATGTGGCAGCAGAACGACGCTACCTGCCCCGAGCGATAGGCAGCGGGCGTAAAGACGCCCCATACCTTGCCCGTACAAGGTATTCAAGGCCCGCGTCTTCCCAAGACGCGGAGACGCGGAGCACGCTTCTGTCAGGTGCCGTTGCGCCCAGTCGCATCACAGACTGGCGCGCGGTGTCAGAACCTGCCAGCCAATAAACACCGCGACAAGACATCCCATGCCGCCTGCGCCGTCATCAACCACTACGACTAGCATGCGGCATGGGCAGGGCGGCAAGATGAAGACTCAGAAGCCTTCGACCAGAGACAACTACCGGCATAACTGCAGATACGGTAGATAATAGACAATCTTCCCGGGACCACCTGTCGGGTCCCGGCTCCCCTTGTAAGCCGCCCGAGTCTTGGACTATAAAAGGCTCGGGTAGGCGACGATAGCAAGGGTTCGCACTTTGCAACTCATACGCTAGCCATACACTCTCAAGCTGTAACTCACCCCTGAGCTCAGGCCTCCGGACCTGAACAGCAAGCAATACAGCGAGCTCCATAGCTCGCCGTGGACGTAGGGTTTTACGCTCCGGCGGCCTGAACCACGTAAAACTCGCCGTGTCAAGCTCTTACTAACTCGTCCAACTGCGCAAGCTCTCCGCTAGAGACTAGCCCCACCGAAAAAAGAACCTCCGCGGGCTGCCCAGTGCAGGCCCGGGGGAAGTGTCGACTGAACACTTCGACATTTGGCGCGCCAGGAAGGGGGCTTTTCTCCTAGCGCGACGAGTTTCCGCCGACGAAGATGACCAAGCTTCCTTCAGCGGCAAACTCTCCCCCTCCGCATTCACGGCGAACCGTGACCACTGGGGAGTACATGTCGACACACTCAGGACGGAGTGTGTCGGCACAAGCTGGTAGCCAGCAGCCGACTCCGGCAACGCCGACTCCGGCTATGCAGGCCCCAACCAGTGTGAGATCTTCTGCAGCGCTGAGCGTACACCATGGAGGTGCGCTAGCTGCAGCAAGAGCTCTGCTGCGCAACCCACCTGTGGGGGATGCGCCCCATTCAGCGACCCAGCAATGGGTCCGCGAGGTGGACCGCCTCGTCGTCGCCGCCGCGAACCCTCGGTTTCGGCGAGGACGGCGCCCAGGACAACCGGCTGTGTCGCTGACGCGCACACCCACGGTTGACGGGCTAACGGCGGATTCCAGCTCCTCCAGGCTCCTGTCGATGGACCTGCGAAGGGAACTGGAACGGTGCCACTTGGGCCAAGACGCCCGGGTGTACCTCGAGCGACGCCGGGAAAGGCGTCGCAACCATGAGGTTGGCGACAGCATGTCGTCGGCCTCGACACAACCTGAAGGGCAGCTCTTCACCACGCGAGCCCTGCCTCACGCATATGCTGCGCAGCATATGCCACAACTATATGCGCCGCAAGCGGCGGCCCCGGTCTATGGTGCAGCCTTGCCCATGCCGGGATACGCGGTGCCAAGTGCGAACCAAGCGTTCGCAGCACCAGTACCTGCAGCAGCAGGTGCAGGATGTGCGGCCCTTGCACCCCACCTTCGCTTCGCGAGGTGGCCGCACAAGTTCCGGCCGCACCTGCCCGAGAAGTACGATGGTAGCGTCAACCCGGCGGAGTTCCTACAGATCTACTCCACCGCCGTACTTGCCGCAGGAGGGGATGAGGCCGTCATGGCCAACTACTTCCCCGTCGCCTTGACCGGCCCAGCTCGGTGTTGGCTCATGAATCTACCTCAGGGGTCCATAACTTCCTGGGGAGAGCTCTGCCGGCAGTTCGTCGCCAACTTCGGCAGCTCATACACCCGTCCCGGCACGGAGCTCGACCTCCACGCCATCCAACAACAACCAGGGGAGTCGCTGCGCTCGTTCATCCAGCGGTTCTCCCAGGTGCGAAACATCATCCCACACATCCAGAACGCTTCTGTGGTGGTGGCGTTCCGGCAAGGCGTTCGGGACAGGAAGATGCTCGAGAAGCTCGCGACCAGGGAGGTCCGCGAACTCTTCAGCCTGGCGGACAAGTGTGCCAGAGCAGCCGAAGGGCGGAACTGGCACTCTCTGCCCGCCCCCAAGCCAGGGGGTCAGCCGGGATCCGGCGACGCTTCGTACGGAAGCGGCAGGAAGATCAAGAGCAGAGGAGGAAGCAAGATAAAGCCATCAGCCGCGGTCCCCGTTGCCACAACGGCGGCGCCCAGTGGAGCTCGAGGGCCGTGCCCTGACAAGAGGCCGCGACAATCACCGGCCCCAAACGGGGGCCGGGATGAATTATGCCCTGTGCATGGCACCAGTTATCATACCGCTGCCAAATGCCGAGAAATCCAGAAGCTCGCGGAGCGCTTCCGGAAAGGGAAGCAGCCCCTAACTGATGCCCCGCCCTACAGTCAAAGGGAGGGCAAGCAGAAGGTCGAGGCCCGAGACGGCGTCGACCGCCAGGTGGAGTCCCAGGAGCTTCAGCACGCCGTAAAGGCAGTGCGCAATCAGGGGAGCTCCAGCTCCAGTGATGATGAGCTCCGGAAGATGCTCTATGTCATCTTCGGAGGGTCCGCTGACCCCCCGTCCCGAAGCATGGCTAAGGCCTTGCGCCGAGCGTTAGCGTCGGTGGCTCCCCTCCCAGGTGCAGCACCGCACCTCAGGTGGATGGGAACCCCCATCAGCTTCGATGGCACCGACTGTCCCAGGAACATGGCTGGGGCCGGCCAACTGCCGCTCGTGGTGGCCCCCACCATCGCCAACGTGAAGGTGTACCACATTTTGGTGGATGGCGGGGCTGGACTGAACCTCATCAGTCGCGCAGCCTTCCAGAAGCTGCAGATCCCGATGGCCAAGCTCGCCCCATCGAGCCCGTTCTCAGGGGTAGGGCCGGGACAGGTCGTTCCATACAGCCACATCAGCCTCCCGGTGACCTTTGGGGCACCGGACAGCTACCGGACAGAGTATATTCTGTTCGACGTGGCCGAGATTGACCTCCCTTTCAACGCCATAATCGGCAGGTCAGCCCTGTACCGATTCATGGCAGTAGCCCACTACGGCTACCTTTGTCTTGAAGATGCCTACACCAACAGGCGTCCTCAAGGTTTGTGGAGACCGTGCTGCCGCAGTATTAGCCTTGGAAAAGCTTCAGGCGCTTACAGCAACTAGAGCGCCAACCCTCGGCAGTGCAGAACCAAGCCAGCTCCACCCAAGTGCACGCCACCGTGCCTCTACCACAGCACCCCGCGTGCAACCCCTCGATGAGGACGACGTCCCCACAAGGCTCGTCCGAATCAGCGCCGATGCCACCCAGACCACCCGGGTAGCCGGGGGCCTGGATAGCAAATAGGAAGGCGCGCTCGTTGCCCCCCTCCGGCACAATGTCGATGTGCTGCATGACAGCCGTCGCGGAGGCCAGAGATCCCTAGGGAGGTGATTGAGCACTAATTAAAGGTCTTTCCCGACGTCCAGCCAGTCCGACAGGACGGAAAGACCGCCACCCCCGGTGCTTGGCGAACCATGTTGTCGTCCCGAAGGCCGGCGAGAAGCTCTGGAAGCACATCGACTACACCAGCCTCAATAAGGCATGCCCTAAAGACCTATTTTCTCTCCCTATGATAGACCAAATAGTAGACTCGATGCCAGGCTATGATATGATGTGCTTCCTAAATTCTTACTAGGGTTCCCACCAGACCCCTGTGTCTGGGGAAGTTGAAGGGCACCCCTTACCACAGTAGTCGCCCTGTACTGTTATGTCCCTATGCCTTATGACCTAAGGAATGCTCTCCCTACCTTCGTACGTGCAATACACAAGACCTTAGGAGAGCTAATGGGAGACTCAGTTGGGGTGTGTGTCGAAGGCATTAATTGTCAAGATCAGACAGGGTTCGTCCCTACTAGATAACCTGGCCTTAGTCTTTGTCCGTCCGACAAATGTGAGCCTAGTATACCCTCTGCAAAACCCTTAGAATACCTGGCCTCACGCCGAGGAGCTAAGGCTAACCCAGAGAGGGTCAAAGCCATTGGCGCGAAGACCAGAAATTCGCAGGATCCCTAGCTGCGCCGAGTCGGTGTATGCCGGGGTTAGCAAAGCAAAGCTTCTCTAAAGCCCCCACGCGACGGACAATGCCGCCAAATGGGCGGCGGAGCTACTGAAGTTTGACCTAGGCTCCCTTTCCCATCATGCAGACATCAGCCGAGCACTAGCTGACTTGTGGCTGAAGTAGACGCATGCTCAGGGGGCCACGAAGACGGTGGACCAGGACCCTGAGCCCTGGCCTTCACCAGGCCTTGCCAAGTGCTGCTCGTCGATGGCTCCTTGCGAAAGCAGGGGGCCGGTGCTAGCGTACTGTTCCTCACGCTATCGGGGGGCAGTCTGGGTATGTGGTGCGTTTCAATTCCAAGGCAGCCAACAACATAGCAAAGTATGAAGTGCTCATCCTCCTTGCTAGTCGTTGGCTCAGGGCAACTCCCAGTCTGGTTATCAACCAAGATGGTGGAGACAGACCTCCTCGCCTTGGACCTGCACCACGTACCGCGCGCTAGCAAGGCCGCAGCTGACGACCTTTCAACGAAGACCCCCACCAGAGCCACTGTGCCTGAAGGGGGCCTCGAGAGGACGTTGCCGCGGCCCACAGCCCGGCCCGCCGAGCCGGGCGAAGGGGGCCAGACCAGCACCTCGAAGCTGGCGGTCCTGGCGGCCATGGACGCCGCCAAGGATCATAAGCGTCACTGGGGACTCCGTGCAACCCAGCGCTCAAGATCCAGATGCTCAAGTCAGACCCGATGCATGGATCACGGAGGTCCGGGACTACTTGAAAGACAATATCCTCCCTGATGAACGTGTATCCGCTGAACGGATTGTGCGTATGGCTAAGAGTCACATGGCGGTAGAGGGGGATCTCTACCGACGTGGCGCCAACCACATCCTATTGCGGTGCATAACCTAGGGGGAAGGCTGCGACTTGTTCGCTGAGATCCATGGAGGCGAATGTGGGAGTCACTCTTCCTCACGCACGCTTGTCGGTAAAGCCTTTCGGCATGGCTTCTACTAGCCGGCAACACTCCAGGATGCCATCGAGCTGGTCGAGAGCTGCTAGGCGTGCCTGTTCCACGCCAAGCAGATCCATACACCGGCTTGGACGGTACAGATGATCCAGCCCACATGGCCATTTGCCATACTGGGACTGGACATCCCGGGCCTGGGACCATTCTCCAGAACCGAGGACGGGGACCCGCTCCCGAACCTTCGGAACACGGAACACCGCTGTAAGTTCTACCCCTAGAGCAACAATAGGACAGACCCTTCTTTTTATAATAAATTCCATAAAAGTCCAAGAACAGGGCTTGGAGCAGCTAAGCCTCAGGGGACGGTCCAGGACTACGTTCAGCTTCGCCTGGTTCCGACCCCAAGCGCGTAGAGTCTTGCTTCCCTTGAGGTGGGTCGTGGCCTACCTATTCGGCCCGCCTTCCCCCATATGGAAATTTATATGAAAAGAAACCTGCCCTACGTTGCTCTTCTTTGGTACTCATTTAATTTACTTATTAAATTTTTATGATTACCCTAATAACGCATGCTCACTATGCGTTCAACTCCCTCTTCTCATTCTCATCTTTAGTCGGAATTTGCTGCCCTGCCAAATGCGGTTGCGCGGGAGGTACCGGCCGAAAGCCAGGGGGGCCCCAAGCCCCCGGCACTTCGCGCACGGTAGTTCCCAAGCACCATATAAGTGGACGGGGACCGTAAGCCAGATAAGACTAAGAGATAGAGGGGGGGAGCCCCCAAGGAGAATTACTTTTTCCTTACTTGTGTGCAGGACCTCTCAGCCTCAGCTCCCCGCAGGAGTATGGTAGGCGCATCCATCCAATAGAACGCACCTACCAGGGGGCCGCTACGGGATCGCGCAAAGCCAAAAACCCCAAGGTATGATCAAAGAGTTAGACCTCACAGGGGCGAGGCCCGAAGGCCCCACGTGTCCAGCAGGGCCAGATCTCCCACCTCCTTGAGGGGAGCCCCGGGACCGCCACGTGACCAACAGGCCCGGACCCCCCTCCGATCTCGTGAGGCGGGTCCTGGAGACCTCCGGAACCCTTAGTATACAGTGAGGACCCGGAGAAGGTGTCTATGCAGAGCTTCGAGATTGGTCAAGGCCTCCGAGTCCTTGCGGAGCTAAGGACTCAGTCAGGAAAAGCCAAGAAGAAGACTAGGACATGCAGACACAGAAAGAAACAGGAGTCTGTCCATACGAAGGCTCCACAAGCTGGGCTACAGACTCAACAAAAATAAAAAAGGAAGTACAGGGCCTTGTGGACACGAGGGCAGATGCCTAGGAGTCCCCGGACTCCCGATGAAACCTAGAGGCCACGAGGGCAGCTAAGTCCTCGACTTCGGCCCTAGCAGCTTCCTCCCGATCGGCGACGGGTCCTAGACGAACCGGCCCCAGAGAAAAGGAAGGGTCTCGGCTAACGAAGCACAACAGAACGTGCATAGCAACCTCCTTCGCGAGGCCCCGACCTTCCGCTTCCAGCTCGTCGGCGATCACTGATTCGAGCCGATCTAGCTCGTCGCCGAGAGACTCAAGGGCCGGGGCCGCTTCGGGCATCGGCCGTGCTGGGGTCTCCACCTGCACAGGGCTCAAACCAAGAGGGGCCAAGGCGGATCCCGCCTTGGCAATGAAGCACCAGACCGCATGGGCCTCGGCAGTCCGCAGGGACTGGAGCCTCTCTACCTCTTGGCGAGCTGCTAGCTCGCGGTCCATCGCCGCCTGACGCTCCTTGGAGAACTGCTCCTCCCTCGCGGCGACAGCCGACTCACGGAGCTCCAGCTCCTCGGACCGAGCCCTTAGCTCCTCCACCTTGGCCCTCAGCCGGGCGGTGGTCTTCTCCTCCTCGGCCGCAGCGGCGCGTTCCCGATCAGCGACGGCGTGCTCCCGACGGGCTACCTGCAGCTGCAACTCCTCCGCGGCGGCGGAACACTCCTTGGCTTTGGCTTCAGCTTGGGCCAGAGCCTCGCGGTAGGTGGCACGAACCCGCTGGGCCTCTGACTCCAAGCGGCTAATGGCCTTCTTCTGAGTGCCAAGCAGAGCACTCATGGCCTCAAGCCTTGACTGCCTTGAGTCAAGGTCCGCCCGGGCCCGCTGCTTCCAGCTGAGAAGGCGTTCCTTCTCGCCGGCCAATGCCTTCCGCTCCTGCTCAAAGGCAGATTAGAGCTGTCGGGTGCTGGTCTGGACACGCCCCAGGGCGTCCCACACGGGCGCCGGAGCAGGGGGGATAGGAGTTGCGCCGCTGGACCCCCCTGACGAGTCTAAGACCGGCGGGGGCGCCGGCGCCTCAGCAGCCACGGTGGGGCGCTGTCCTAAGCAGGCCAGGGGGCCAGCAGGCGCACCTACAGCAGCCCTCCCGGTCTCAAGACCTGGCTTCTGGACTGGTGAAGGAGCGCGGGTAGGAGCAGATGCGGCCACCGTGGAAAATGAACCCGCTGGTGCAGAGGGTGCCCCCGTCGAATTGGGAGCCATGGGAGCCGCCACGGTCCCCAGGTGCTGAGGCGCGGAGCTTCCGCTGGTTAAAGGCGGCCGGATAAGAGGCCCGCCCCTGGCAGCCGGTCGGTCCCTGCAAGAAGAAGAAGCCCTCAGAATAAGAGAAGAGGCAAGAGCTCTACTCCTATAAGCCAGAAAAAATAACACTTACTGGGCGGCATGAGCGCTCCAGCGAGCTTGCAGCACTGGCCTCTGGGCTATAGCTGAACCGCCGGGACCAGCGGCTGGAACGGTCGCGGAATGGGACGCCTGGATCTCCGGCGCACTCGCCGGCGTCGCCCCACCAACATCCGTCCTGGGAGCCCCTCCGCTTGAGGAAGGATGGCGAGGTACTTGGGCTGATTCGGACGGCTGCTGTCTGGGGAGAGACCCGCCGGGGAGGGACACTCGGGACCTCTTCGGGTCGCCACCCGATGGACCAGCACCTCCGGGAGATGGGAGCAAAGTAGCTCCGGCACCCTGACTCGGCACAGGCGGCACCCTCGTAGGAGACCGGGCGCGTTTCTTCTCTAGATGCCCGGGGGCCGGCTCTTTTCCTTTCCCTTTGTCGGCGGCTTGGGCTCCGTCGGCTCTGGGGGAGGATTTGACAGCAGCAGATGCCTCATGCCCTGACCCGGGGTGCTCGGTTCCTGGAATGGTGATACCCCGGAAGGCATCCCCGACCTGCCGGATGGTGATCCCGATATCATCAAGGTTCGGCATCTTCTGCAGGAGCTCTGACCTCCTCTGAGGCTCCAAGAAGAGGGGGGTGGCAGAGGGCGGAAGAGCGGGGTCGCCACAGGGAATGTAGTCACCGCTCACCTTGCTCACCATCTCGTTCAGCTCCTCGTCGGAAGGGTCAGAGCCGGGGCCTCTCTCCAGCCTGGTACAGTCCTGCTCGCCGGTGTAGTACCATGCTGGGCGGCTACGCTGCTGCAAGGGAGCAATACGGCGTGACACAAAGTCCATCAGCACCATTAGAGACGTCAGCCCCTCGTTGGCCAAGAACCGGATCTGCTCCAAGACCGGGGTGTACTCCTGCTCCAGCTCAGGGATCTCCTCCCAGAAGCGGCGATCGGTGGTTGGGCTGGCGGTTGGGAGTTGTAGGCGATCGTGCTCGTCGGTCTGCACTACCACCCAGCTCTCCCTCCAGTTTTCCCACCTTGATGCGCTGAAGGGCAGGAGGTATCCGGAGACCTTGGGGTCTTTGCAGCGATGCTGGAAGTAGTATGCCCCCATCTGAGTCTTTGAGCCGCGCCCAGTCGTCCGCAGCACAAAGAAGTGGCGGAAGAGCGTCATGGAGGCGTGCACCCCCACGAACATCTCGCAGAAGTGGACAAAAACAGCAGCCATTGCGAAGGAATTGGGGGAAAGATGGTGGAGCTGGAGACCATATGTCTCCAGCAGGGTGACAAAGAAGGAAGAAATCGGCGGAACGAACCCCGCCAGAGCATAAGCGGTGAAGAAGACTATCTCCCCCTTTTCCAGGACCAGGGGGAGAGATCCTCGGCGAAGCCGATGTTTCTGCTCTTCTGAGCGCCATCCCAGAAGCCTGCGCACTGGCCCGAGCTCGGAAGAGCGAACGAGGCGCGTCGGGAGCAAGTTGGAAGCCATGGCGAAAGAGGGCGCAAGGGCAGGAGAGCCGGGGCGCAAGAGTTCAAGGGAAGTACGAGCGCAATGCGAAGGGAAGCCGCGATGCGGGTGAGATCCCCTTTTAAGACTTTCCAGGGATGGTTCGAGGCAATTCGAAAACCTCCGGAAACATCGCGTCGGCGACCTCGTTGGCTCCGAGACCGGGCGCCGATGAAAGGTGGACCCGAGCCGTCCAACTGAAGCGGTGGGTCAAGGAGTCAGACGCCCCAGAAGGCGAGCCGGCAAGGCACTTCGGCAGTTCCCGAAGAAAGTGCCGCAACGTGCAGAAGTGGCAGTCTTGGGAACCGCCGCAGTAAAAGCAACCATCAATTGAGCGCACGCTCCCACGATCCCGTGGCCGTTCGTGCTCCGGCAGCGGTCAATTCGGGACTTAGAGAAAGTGTGCGGGTTGAAAGAGACGGAGGTCCCACCTCGGGCTCGCTACCTCCCCCGAGATGGGCCCGGGGGCCACTGTCGGTACCTGAGATATGGGGTACCCCCGCGCACAGGGTAAAATGCCTAAGGAACTCGCCCTTCTCCGCAGGGAGAGCTCCGAAGGCGCCACGCGTCCGGCGGGGCCGGACCTCCCTCTCCTCAGAGGAGAGCTCCGGGCCCGCCACGTGGCATGCAGAAGCCGGACCTCCCCCTCCGCGGGAGAGAGGTCCGAAGGCGCCGCGTGTCCAGCGGGGCCGGACCTCCCTCTTCTCAGAGGAGAGCTCCGGGCCTGCCACGTGGCCAACAGAAGCCGAGCCTCTCCCTCCACGGGGAGAGGTCCGGAGGCTCCACGTGCCCCGCGGGACTGACCCTTCTCCCCTCTGAGAAGGGCTCCGGGGCCGCCACGTGGCAGCAGAACGATGCTGCCTGCCCCGAGCGATAGGCAGCGGGCGTAAAGACGCCCCATACCTTGCCCGTACAAGGTATTCAAGGCCCGCGTCTTCCCAAGACGCGGAGACACGGAGCACGCTTCTGTCAAGTGCCGTTGCGCCCAGTCGCATCACAGACTGGCGCGCGGTGTCAGAACCTGCCAGCCAATAAACACCGCGACAAGACATCCCATGCCGCCTGCGCCGTCATCAACCACTACGACTAGCATGCGGCATGGGCAGGGCGGCAAGATGAAGACTCAGAAGCCTTCGACCAGAGACAACTACCGGCATAACTGCAGATACGGTAGATAATAGACAATCTTCCCGGGACCACCTGTCGGGTCCCGGCTCCCCTTGTAAGCCGCCCGAGTCTTGGACTATAAAAGGCTCGGGTAGGCGACGATAGCAAGGGTTCGCACTTTGCAACTCATACGCTAGCCATACACTCTCAAGCTGTAACTCACCCCTGAGCTCAGGCCTCCGGACCTGAACAGCAAGCAATACAGCGAGCTCCATAGCTCGCCGTGGACGTAGGGTTTTACGCTCCGGCGGCCTGAACCACGTAAAACTCGCCGTGTCAAGCTCTTACTAACTCGTCCAACTGCGCAAGCTCTCCGCTAGAGACTAGCCCCACCAAAAAAAGAACCTCCGCGGGCTGCCCAGTGCAGGCCCGGGGGAAGTGTCGACTGAACACTTCGACAGATGCATATTGTACTAAACGGTTAAATTCCGTGAAGTACTCCATAACACTGATGCCTCCTTGTTTGAGTCCATATAACTCTTCAACTCTGGTTTTAATGATGCCCTCACAGATATGATGTGCACGGAAAGCATTATGAAACTCCGTCCACGTCACACGATGGCCTTCAGCGATCTTAGCAAGATATTCAGACCACCAAGCCCCAGCGGATCCATGAAGTTGCTGAGCGGCAAATAAAGCCTTCTTATATTCATCACACTGGAGCATTCCCAGTTTAGATTCAATCACCCGTAGCCAATGATCTGCCTCCAAGGCTTCTTTAGCTTCAGAGAAAACTGGTGGTTGTCTTGCTAGAAAATCCAGATAAGTATTCAGTGTGGGGTTTTGCTGTGAAGTCTCCTGTCGGATTCCTTGCTGCACCAACATCTCAAGAGACTCAGCCATTCTTCCCAACACCTCCGCCAGTCCGGTTGATGATGGCGGTGATCATCGCTGCGACGAATCATTTCCATCCTGGCTGGAACCACCAACCTCATACCTGGAATGAGTATGATCCATACTGCAAGAGTGAGCAATTTACGGTTAATATCCAAGAGTGTACTCATCTTTAACTCGAAATGATTAACCGCAAAAGCATCACATCAACTGTGCAGCGTATATGAAGGAAACAAGGTTTTTGACAATTCCAAAATATAACCAATGATTGTTGAAGTTTGTCAAACTCTTAAACCAACAACAAGGAATGATGAAAAATAACTAATGAATATGTCATGGAACTTAGAGAAGTATAAAAATCTTCATGTCCACATCAAGTACTAAGTTACATGGGCAATGAACAATACTCTGTTCAGAATGACCATTTGACCTTAATCCCAGAATTTGATTATGAACATGGCAGTTTCATGTCTCAAGTTGAATATCAAAGTTTTAGATAACTTCAATATATTTCCAACGAGTATTTATTTGCCTTCATATCTGTTTTGGATCAAAAGTTATGATATTTCAAAGTTGACATAAATCTGGACCAATTTTGACAGCACCTCCTCTGAAAGTGTCTGTTTTGTCCGCAAGATTTCATAAAGTTCTACCCCAAATCTGGAGAAACTTTGAACTACAAAGTCGTAGCACATATCAGAAACTTTCCAACTATGTCTTACATGACCCTTAGAAATTTGTCTCCAGGAAGTTATGGTTAAAATACAGAAAATTCCAGAGAGCATTTTTGGTCTGCCCTGTTTTTGGACAGTTAACACTCGTCTCAGATTTTCATCCATTTGGAGGGAGATTCTGGTCTGGAGTTATACAGAAAAGTTGTAGAAAACTTCAAAACCTTTCCAGAAATGTATCCCTCACCTCCATTGTTCAACCAATCAAAATTTATGCCCTGTTCAATTTTCAGCAAAAATTCTGCCGAAAACAGGGGAGTTTGTTTCTAAATATTTGAGATGGAAACTATACTCCCAATTGACTCTTAGTTCAACATAGGAGTTCATTAACCCCTAATGGAATTATAGACTCCAAAATTACTATTTTCTTTGAAAACTTCATTTTTCATGCATTTAAGAACATATTTCGATACTACGTTTCCTCACCAAATCAAAATCCTAACCGGCGTTACACCGGCATATACGTCTCAAGGGTGGCACTAAAACGATCACTCACACACGTTTTCTAAACGAGATTTTCTAACATGGTTAAGGTACCTGCAGAAAAACGATCAATAGTGATGCACACAGTGGTTTTCCATTTCAGGCAGGTCCATATCATTGTAAAAACATACGCCCCGTATCATTGTCATACGGGCCGTACTTGAGTCAAGCCATATCTCAAGGTACATGATCGGGTTATTCACCACCTGATGGGGAACCCGAGTAGAGCTTGAACGGGTCGTCACAGTTGGGAATTTTATCAACCCAACAGATACCACCTACTGCCCTGCAGGGCACGCCGATGGCAAGCGTTGCGTATGTCCTCCTAGGCTATTTCCAGAAGAGCACACTATCGTGTTACCGACCACACGATGGGGTTTACACTTTCTTGCCTAATGCACACCAGGGACCAGTGTTTCATATGAACTCAGGAACATGAAGAGTTCAAGAGCTTCATATTGACGTCTCACACCAAGCTGTGAGACCTATACCCTGAACCACTTTCCTCGTCAGGGAGGGCTAACCGAAATTGATCCGCTTTCGATGGCATTCTGTGAGGACCCGCCGTCCCGATCACTCACAGGGATGGGGCACCTCGCCCGGGAATCGCATTGGGTGGTGCCGTGCGATGCGGCACCCAACAGCACACATAATAAAGCATCATATTACATAAACCATGCGAAAGCTTACAAAGTGTAAATTTTATAAATACTTCTCAAAATAATCTACAGCGGAAGACTATTACAACTCACGTCTCATACCTATGCTAAGCAACAGAGAAGGTGTCCAGCCCGCGGACCCTTCTCACTAGCAACACTATCACAGTAGCAGCGGCAGGGGTTGTAATGAGTTCACCACTCGGAGAGCCCCGAGTCTCATCATACACCCGTACTTAGCAGCGTACCGTTATTACCTGCAAAACAACTTATGCAGTATCTGTGAGCATGAAGCTCAGCAAGACTGACCCGTAACCCTAGTCATGAAACTCTACATGATGAAAATAGAGGGCTGATTATAGCAGTTTGCACAAACGATGAACTTGAGCTAAAGGAGAGTCCTTACTTCAAGTTTTAAGCAACTTTTATAGCCCTCGCGCAACTTACATCGAGACTCCACAATCAAACAAGAAACGCTTCATCTCGATGTCACCTGCCCGAGGTGAAAGTAACTTTAGTGAGCTATCCTAGACTCATACTGACCTTGCGCCATCAACGTCGAGACTCCACAATCAAACAAGAAATGCTTTGCCTCGACGCTACTAGCCCAAGGTGGAAAATAAATTTAGTGATGTGTTGATCATTTCCTCATCTCCAATATGAGGATTACTCACGAAGCATTATTAACTTTTCCCAGTTTATTACTACGTCACGACGTAGAGAACAAGTATGCTCGGTCCATTCCGCGAGCGACGGTGATTGCAATAAAAAACACCCGGCTGACACGACACGTACGCCCGTACTCGACGTTGCACACATCAACCATCACTGACGTCGTACGTGGCAACCTTTCACACGACACCCGAATGTCGAACCGGTACCACCGACTGGGATTAAGTCTCTCTACAGCAAACCCTCGTAGAGCCGACTTCTCTATCCTTTCAGCATCGGCATCAGACGGTGGGGTATGCTTCGACACCCGGGTTAACATGTTACATCGGTTTCCTGGGTCCCATATAGCCAGTATGCATCCGGTACACAACTCAAACTTGTCCAACGGGCCGCACACGAGAACGGGCCTTAATCGACTCAAACATAGACTGGGTTCACAGGACCACGTCCTTGATCCTTCCATCCACTGCCCGGTCTCCATTCCCAACTATGAGGATCAATTCCCAACTCTTCCGATTGACCCCCCTAAATCCCGGTTCACGAGTAGGAATCTGCCCACTCGAGTTTATGCCTCTTTTAATCCACTTTTGTTGAGATCAGCAGTTATAATTAATTGATAACATATCCTACATTAAACTCTAGGGTTTTCTGGGTCATGCAGTTGGAGTGTCATAGCACCTAGACTTAATGCAATAAATAAAATGCTAGACGTATAAAGTGAATACAAATAAAAACTTGTAAGTTTTGATGCAAACTGGGGCTTGCCTTTGTTTTGCAGGTGACTTATATATATATGCAGTTCAGTTAGTGAAGACCACTTGGTGCTTGATCAACTGCTTTCCTCCTTCTTTAATCTCTACTCCGATGACTTCAACTCCTTCACGTAGATGCTACACGTAATGTATATGCACAATTGTTTAATTGTAAATACTTTGCTACACGTTCTAATAACAAGTTTTTAAAAACTGGAACTCTGTTTAAGAATTTAAAATGACACTGGTGCTAGTGGTTTAGGTTTGGATCTAAACACATGATTAAGTGCTAAGTGGTTTTCCCCCCTTCTATATTGATCACCTAAAGAGGTTAAACAGAATAGGGGTGATTCAGAGCTCCAATGGATCTGGGAATTTTCATGTGAGTTCCTTGTCACAAGAAAGTCCTCTGGACCAAAAATTAGCACTTTTCATTGAGTGGTTGGTTCAGAATAATTTTCTAAGCAATTAAGCAAAGAAGAATTAATTCTGAGATAACACCCCGGTTCATGCCACGCTTAGTGAACTAAAATTTCAATTATATTTCATATAGCTTGCATGAATTTTCCTACGATTTTTGCTAAGAATCTCTCAGAACTGAATTTCCAAGGTCTGGAAATTCCCTGAAATTGTTTCAGTATCCAATTGAACACAGCAACTTAAATTCTGAATTGCCCTGATCAAATCAACTCCAATTGAGCTGAAACTTTTACAGGGGTTCACTAATACCATAAAGACTATTCTGGCAAAATTTGAGGATTTTTGGATTAGCCAAACTCCCTCTAAAATTCTTTTGCTGAAAAGCTTTAAAGAATTTTCCAGAATTAAATAATGAGTTTCATACAAATTGGGTTGTATATTTGGACATAGCTATTCAATATGAATCCAACCCAATTTGAATCACTAACTTTGGGGCTTCCTAGCAAGAGTTATGAGGTTCTAAAGTTTGGGGGAAATCTGAATTTGAATTCTGTTCTATTTTCCAATTTTCAGAGACATAAGAAATTAACACCACCACATTTGGCCAAGCAAATGAGGTCCAATGCTTCTGAAACTTTTACTGGAGTTCAAGTATTTTTGTAAGAATCTCCTTCCCAAATTTGGGGATTATACAATACACAGAACTCCTGGAAAAATTCCCACAAGATTTTCCTTCTATGAATTAATGAGCCAAAACCAGGGGTTTTCATAGTTATTGGGTTGCACCCCTGGATAGTACTCTCTGAGAGGAATCCAGCAAAATTTGTTTGAAAATTTTTGGACATTTCTACACCAAGTTGTGGCTATTTAAACTTTCAGCTGAATTCTGAAAACAGATAAAAGTTCAAATGCCTGCTGCTGGGCCCAGGCCACGTGTCACCCTCTGAGACAAAACCACACAGGCTACACAGTCCCATCCACGCAGTCACACCGGATCAAATAGCCACAGAGGATCGGGCTTTAAACCTTTTCCCTCACTGACTGCTGGGACCTGGTGCCTTTCTTCAACCTCGGGCTTTTCCTGCGCCCGCGTGCCCGCGCCGCCGCCCTCGCCGGAGATTGCCGGAAACCGGTCTCCCGGCATCTGCCCGAGCTCCTGCTCGCCACCAGGGCCTAAACTGCCACGCTGGGCACGATGGTGAGGTTTTCCCGAGCCGGCGAAGCCTCTACGGTAGCTAGCGGCGATGCGGTAGCTCGGCGCATCATCGGCGACGTCGGCCGGCCATCCTAGTGCGCTACAAGCTCGGTAAAACGGTGCTACATCACCAGTGAATGATGGGGGAGCTCTACCTAGCCTCAAAAACGTTCGGGAACGATGGCAAACATGCTTTCACCGTGCGACCACGGTCCCCCGGTTCGGTTGCCGGTAGAAAACCATGAGATACTCGGTCTAGGTGCAGTTTCAAGCTAGAACTGTGAAGAGCAAAGGATCGTGACACGACCCCATTTGGTCCTGTCGAGCCAGAATCACGCTGAGGGGTGCTGCGTTGCACAGCACCGTATAACACACGTCAAAGGTACAAAGCGGAAGCGGAAATTTATTACATAAACAGTTTTATGAACCTGTTTACATCAAAATACGTTTAGTCCACACTCGCGGGCATAGACTAAGCATCAAGTGCACGTTCAGCCCTCGAACGTGTCCTTGCTAGCACACACGCACACTAACTCTGCGGCGTGCACGACTCCCACTCGACGGGGTTCCCCTCCTGGGGTTCCGTCTCCTCTTCGGGAGTCCCTTCCTCATAGAACCCTGCAAAAGCTTCAAACACAAGCAGTGAGCACGAAGGCTCAGCAAGTCTGACCCGTCTCACCTAAACATGGAACTTCTACATGAGGGTAATGGGTTGCATGAGGGAAAAAAATCATTTGCAAGGACTCGCCTAATTAGTAGAACCTTACTTTCAAGTTTTAGCAGCAGGTTGTGGAGAACCTTACGCTAAGGCACATGAGAGAGCCGCAATCAAACAAGAAACGCATTTCTCTCATGTACTTTGCCCAAAGTTAAAAAGAACTTTAATTAGCTCTAAGCTACAGCATGTCATTAACAATCAATGTCCAGCTTTCAATCAGCAACATTTTAACATGTAACTAGCCTGTTCTTTCTACGTCACGGTACAGTGAACAAGTGGTACTCACTGACCGCGAGGGACGGCGATTATAATCGATTTACACCTGCAGGGTTACCCGAACAACCCGTCACGTACGCCCGTACTCGATGTTGCCTACAGCAACCATCACGGACGCCGTACGCGACTACCTTTCACCCGTTAGCCAAATATTGAACCGGTCCCATCGTCCCGAGCAAGAGGTCTCTGCACGCGCATCTCCGTGCCGCCAGCCAATTTACACCTCGAGCTCTCAACCTACCCTCTGCACGACGGGCAATGCCTCAATACCCAGCTACCCGAGTTACATCGGTTTCCCGGTTCCCATATAGTCGGTAGGTCTTCGGTACTGTTCTAGCTTGTTCAACAGGCCCGCACACGGCTCGGTCCTCAACCGACACAAGTGGAGCTACAGCACACAGGCCCCAAAGTCCTGCTGCCCTTACCCTCCGCTCGGTCTCATTTTCTTGCCATGAGTATCATGTGCTATCTCTACCCGAGCAATGTGCCTCTAGCCTATTCTCGCGAGTAGTTCCAACTACTCGACTTGTACCGAATCCTACTCTATCCTAGCAATGCAGTGGCTAACGGGGTTTGCAATCCTAAACCCCAACCCATGGTTTTCTTGGCTATGCAGTGGGGTTTCCAAACAAGACTCTAATGCACAGAATAAAGGAAACAAGTATGTGCTCAAAACAATAGAAATTTGTAAAAATGGTTAATGCAAACCGGAGCTTGCCTTGCTGCTCTTGGTCGTAGGCTAGCTGTTCCTCCGGAGTAACGAAGTCTAGGACTTCGGGTTCCTCCTCGACCTTAGCGACTACATGATATAAGAAACATATGTATCAATTTAAATGCATTTGTATTAACTTTGAAGTTGTGAAGTCTATAACCTTTGCTAGATAGACCTAATGACTGTGAAACTTTTACTGTGGCTTGGTTACAACCTAAACAGAGACTTGGTCAAGTTTTAGTTGCAGCAAAGCTCATTTGAGCCCTCCACAAATAATTATGTCCTTGAACTTAATTGGAACTCTTAGGGTGTTCTAGCAATTTTCATGAGACAAACTATGACTTTCTGAAAACTAGATTTTCAGAGGGTTCTAATGGAGTTGGTCTCACTTAATTTGGAAGTCTCTAACTAAAGATATGAGCTAAACAATTTCAGAGAAAATTCTGAAAATGTTTTTGAACATTTTCTATTTTCT
Source organism: Neostapfia colusana (assembly GCA_030760725.1). Lineage (NCBI taxonomy): Eukaryota > Viridiplantae > Streptophyta > Magnoliopsida > Poales > Poaceae > Neostapfia > Neostapfia colusana. Next base: position 130,824,744 of record JASWHV010000001.1, on the reverse strand, counting down.
CTGGAACAGTTTCACTAATCACACCATTAGGTGGATTAAATGAGCTCAAATGGATCTGAAATTTTTATGGTAGTTCAAGGATATTTTAGTGAACATCTCAGCCAAATTTCAGGATATTCCTCCAAAGGATTCTCCAGTTAAAATTCCTAACAGTTTAAATTTTGAGGAATTAATTCTGGAGAAATAAGGAATTTCATGAAGTGAAACTTGATTTTCTGGAAAGTACTCAGAGAGCTGAATCAAGCAAAATTTGGTTCACTCAATTTGGAGCTTTCTAGCCAAAGTTATAAGGATTTGAAGTTTGAACTGAAACTGAAATTCGGGGAAAAAGTTTAAACTCTGGCTTGTGGGCCCCGCACACAGTGCGTCGTCTCCCTCCTCGCGCCAACTGCGCGGCGGCGGCGTTCTCTGGCGACCTTTGCCGGAACTGAGTTCCCGGCCACCCCCCGGCCCGAAACTTGCCGCCTGCCCCTTTACTGACCCCCTGGACTCGATGGTGGGGTCGCCGGCCGCCGGCGATGACCGGAAACCCGTGCGCACCGATGACAGCACCTGCTAGGGTTCCGGTGAGGTCGGTCCCGCTCTCCCGTGCACCAAATCGACCGGAAACCGGTCGGAGAGCATCAGTAGAGCATGGGAAACCCGAACCAGGGCTGGGTGGAAGCTAGAAACGCCGGCAACTAGGCTCTCGACGGTGAGCCGAGGTGTTCAGCCATGGCGGCGGGGAAAACAGCCATAACATGGCCGATTCTTGATGGTTTTCTCTAATTCCAGTTCGAGCGTGGGCGCTATCGTGCGTAGAAGCTACTCGGTAACGAGCTCGTCCAACCCTCGTGCATAGAGCACGAATTTCACCCGAAGGTGAGCTCGGTCCTTATGAACTGAGCAAGAGTAAATTTGGAAATTCTCGGCCGAGGGTTGATCAATCGCCAAACGGCTTTCGGCTACTCCATCCACATACAATCACGCACCTTTCTTGTGTAGAGAAGAGGACGTGACAACGGTCGTGCCGTGCTGTCCACGGGAGCCCGATCGGCGGCGATGTTCGGCTCGCCGGAGAAATGGCTCGTACAGCTCGAGGACGCTTGCTCACTGGCCAACACGGAGTCTAGGAGGTTGCTCACGATCTCTTGGTGCCGTTTTGCTGTGGAGGAGGCTGTGCTCCCGAGTGATCGGGCTTGATCAAGCGCGAGCTCGAGCGGCGGCGATGGCAGTGGAAGAACAGGTCGTGCACGTCGGCAACTCGGGGAATGGGCGACTGAAGCACGCCGGGGAGGGAATAAATAGCCCGGCGGCTGGTCTCCGGCTTGGGGCGCGCAGCAGGAGCTGGCGCCGGCTGCCCCCCCCCTCGGTGGCGCGCGCACACTGCACCCGGGAACTGACTGAACTGTGTTTCAGTCGGTTTGTGTTGAGGTAGAGGCTGACATGTGGGTCCCACCCCCCATTTTAACCTCTGAAATTTACTCCTAATCACTGTTGTAAACAGTGAACCCCATACTACCCTTGGCAAATCAAATTATTCACCTATGAGCCATTTGAATTGATCAAAGTTCAAATGAGGTTTGGTTTGAATGAATTTCAGCACAAGTTCAGTTTGAAATTCAAATAAAGTTTGAATTTCTCCCCCTTAGCTCATGTCAAGATCAACTCCAAATGGAGTGAAAATTGGTGTGTGAGCTCACAAAAATGTGCTGGGTAAGAATATGCCCCCCACTTTTAAATTCATTGGATAAAAACAGTTTGAATTTGGATATGGTTTCAAACTGCCCCCTTCCCAACTATACCCAAACTGACCTCAAAAAGGTTTTGAATTTGGGTGAAACTTGGCATGGACATCCTCAGTAAAATGTAGGAGTTTTCATATGTCCAGCCCATCTATATCACATGTGGGAAATACCACTTTTGCAATGTGTAAGTTTGTTCTCTAATGAGCATGTTGATAATTGTTACTTGCTCTTCATTGGTGTTCATCATTCTTCCTCAAATGAGGTGTGTGGTGTGGTGATGAACACTGCAAATGAGTGTCAAAAACTGAGGCCCTTACATTCCTCCCCCCTTAAAAGAATCTCGTCCCGAGATTATAAGGTGAAAATGAGAGAGAGGACGGTGGAAAATTACCGGATATGCGACGTGAAAAAGTCGGGGTAGTTAGTGCGAAGGAATTCTTCGCTCTCCCATGTCGCTTCATCCATGGAGTGATTACTCCATAGAACCTTGTAGAACCACAACGTACGGTTGCGTGTGGTTCGGGCCTTTTCATCAATAATATGCACCGGTTCCTCCCGATAGGTGAGATCCGGTTGCAGTTCTTCAATGTCTTCCAGCTGAACGGTAGTTGATAGCTTGAGACACTTCCTCAGCTGGGAAATATGAAAGACGTCGTGCACACCAGAAAGTGCTTCTGGTAATTTCAACCGGTATGCCACTGATCCACATCTTTCGGTAATCTGGAATGGACCGATGAATCGGGGTGCCAACTTTCCTCTCACCCCAAATCTGTTTACGCCCTTCATTGGAGATACCCGTAGATATACGTGCTCTCCAACTTCGAATTGTAATGGGCGCCTTCTCCGGTCCGCATACTGTTTCTGTCGGGATTGAGCGGCTTTTAGGTTCGCTTGAATCAGTCGAACCTTTTCTTCCGCGTTGTTGACAAGGTCAATCCCGAAGGTAACCCTTTCGCCAGACTCACACCAGTTCAATGGTGTGCGGCATTTTCTTCCGTATAGCGCCTCGTAGGGCGCCATCTTGATGCTGGCTTGGTACCCATTGTTGTACGAGAACTCGGCTAACGGCAAGTGATCATCCCAATTCTTGCCGTGGTTGATAGCGCAAGCTCGTAGCATGTCTTCTAAGATTTGATTTACCCGCTCCGTTTGCCCATCCGTCTGCGGGTGGTAGGCTGAACTACGGATCAGCTTCGTCCCCAAGGCAGCGTGTAGCTGCTCCCAAAAACGGGACACAAATAAAGTGCCCCGATCCGATATGATGGTACGGGGTACGCCGTATAAGCATAGGATCCGTGAGATGTACAGTTCAGCGTACTTCTTGGCGTTGTAGTTGGTGTTGACCGGGATGAAATGGGCAACTTTGGTGAGCCGATCGACGATCACCCACACAGAATCATGTTTCTGCAAGGTGGTGGGTAAACCGACGACAAAATCCATGCTCACGTCCTCCCACTTCCAGGCAGGAACGCCCAGTGGTTGTAGCAGTCCCGGTTTCCGCATGTGGTCTGCCTTCACCCTTCGACATGTATCACACTCGGACACGTATTTTGCAGTCTCTCGCTTCATCCGTGTCCACCAAAACTTGCTTCTGAGTTCTTGATACATCTTGTTGCTGCCGGGGTGAATAGAGAGCTTTGATAAGTGAGCCTCATCAAAGATCTTCTTCCGTAGTTCCGGGTTACGGGGTACGACGATCCGGTCCTTGAACCATAGGACGCCGTCTCCGTCTTTCCGGAAACATTTCAGCTCCCCACTATCTACACGTCTCCGCAAGTGTGACATGCCCTTGTCATTCTTCTGGGCTTCCGCTATCTCTTCACGGATGGTGGGGATCAAAGCTAGGTTGTAGAGAGCTCCGTATGGAATCACACGTAGTGGTGGTTCGCTCTCTTCCAACGGTGTGATGGTCAGATTGTTGACGTGTGACTTGCGGCTCAGCGCATCTGCCACTACGTTTGCCTTGCCCGGATGATAATGGATCTCTATTTCGTAATCCTTTATCAGCTCTAACCATCTTCGTTGCCTCATGTTCAGCTCCTTCTGAGTGAATATATACTTGAGGCTTTTGTGGTCGGTATATAAATGTACGAGGTTACCGAGTAGGTAGTGCCTCCACATTTTTAGTGCAAGTACCACGGCAGCGAGCTCCAAGTCGTGAGGATAATTCTGCTCATGGTTCCTAAGCTGCCGTGATCCATACGCGACCACTCTTCGGTCTTGCATCAGCACACATCCGAGCCCAATGCCGGATGCATCGCAGTACACATCGAACGGTTTTGTTGTGTCTGGCTGCGCCAAAACCGGTGCTGATGTCAGGTGCTTGACTAAAGCCTTGAATGCTGCTTCACATGTTGGACTCCAAACATATTTGGTAGCCTTCTTCAGCAGCTCTGTCATTGGCTTAGCAATCTTCGAGAAGTTCGGAATGAACCTCCGATAATATCCCGCGAGTCCGAGGAAACTCCGTACCTCATGAACCGTTCTCGGGGATTTCCAATTCAGCACTTGCGTGATCTTGCTCGGGTCCACAGCGATACCCTCCGCTGAGATGATGTGCCCGAGGAAAGGCACTTGCGATATCCAAAACTCGCATTTGCTGAATTTTGCGTATAACTTGTGATCCCGCAGCCGTTGCAAGACTATACGCAGATGTTTCTTGTGATCTTCCTCCGACTTGGAATATACCAGGATGTCGTCGATGAAGACCACGACAAACTTGTCCAGCTCCAGCATGAACACCGAGTTCATTAAGTACATGAAGTGAGCTGGAGCATTGGTGAGGCCGAAGGACATGACCAGGTACTCATAAAGTCCATACCTTGTCGAGAAAGCTGTCTTTGGAATGTCCTCTGCCCTTATCTTAATCTGATGGTACCCGGATCTTAAATCCATCTTGGAAAAGATCTTTGCTTCAACCAACTGATCAAACAACATGTCGATTCGTGGCAACGGGTACTTGTTCTTGATAGTTACGGCATTTAATGGACGGTAGTCCACGCAAAGCCGCAACGTTTCATCCTTTTTCTTGACAAATAATGCCGAACAGCCCCATGGCGAGGAGCTCGGCCTAATAAAACCCTTCTCCAGAAGGTCCGTGAGCTGAGTCTTTAGTTCAGCCAACTCCTTGGGCGCCATCTTGTACGGCCTTCGGGATATTGGCATGGTTCCCGGTGCAAGTTCAATCTTGAACTCCACCTCTCTATCGGGTGGCATCCCCGGCAAATCATCCGGGAATACATCAGGGAACTCTCGGACCACTGGAATGTCTTCCAATCTGATGGTGGTGGCTTGATAGACACTTGGAAGTTTTATTTCCGGACTGTCCAGAAATAATGAGTGAGAACCGTGCACCTCTGAGTTTAAGTGCACGACTCGAAGGACGGTGTCTAAAACAGCGCCGTGGCGGGTTAACCACGACATCCCTAGGATGACATCGACCTTTTGTCCCTCTAAGATAATGAGAGACGTGAGGTACACTCTACCCGCTAAGCATAATGGTGCTTTGGAGACCATTACGCTTGCTGAAATCTTCCCACCCGGTGAACAAATTAAATATGGACTATAGGTGGGTAATATTGGCAAACTGTGTTTAGCAATGAAAGCTTGGCTAATAAAATTATGCGTGGCGCCCGAATCAAACAGTACTATAGCGGGATGCTGGTGGAGTTGGAACATACCCGCAAGGATTGGCTCGCCCTCCGGCACGTCCTCAATGGCAAGCTGGTGGACAGTGCCGGGCCTAGGGTTTGCCCGCCGCGCATTAGTAGGGTTCCGGGGTTGATTCCTCCCCGGAAACTGTGGTGCCACTCTGCCGCCTTGCCTCTCCGGGCAACTGCTCGCGAAGTGTCCTGGACGACCACACTTGTAACATGTGGCCGCTGCTGGTGGAGTACTTGGTGGACGAAAGCCCGGCATGCGTTGCTGAGGTGCAAACGCACGCGGCATCGCCCGCTGCTGTTGTTGTTGCGGTGGTACTGGCAGTGCCGGCCGGAATGCCGGTGAAGAGTACGGCCGACTGCGGAACGGCATCGACCGCTGTGGTGGTTGCCAGCGTGGGCCTGATGGTGGGCGATTCACCATCCGAAACTTCTGAGAAGGACCGCCTCCTTCTCCGCTGCTCTGCGGCGCGCTTCGCTTTCGCTCTGCCGCCGCCAACTCCTTGCCGGAGTCCTCCTGAACAATCGCAGCATCAATGATGTCGTTGAGGCTGCCGCGATTGAACATCGCCAACTTGTCCTTCAGGAGCGGGTTAAGCCCCTGTAAAAGTGGTCCCGCCGCTTCTCGTCCGTATCTGCGTGATACGACGCGTAGAGCGCGAGATCGTTGAACGCTCTGGAGTATTCCAGCGCGTTCCGGCTCCCTTGTTGCAGGTGTAGGAACTCCTGCGTCTTCCTCTTCATCAGACCTGGCGGTATATGATGGGCCCTGAAGGCCGTCCGGAACTCCGCCCAGGTCATCACTCGGTCGGTGGGCTGTGAAGCACAGAAGTTGGCCCACCACGCGCTCGCGGATCCTTGAAGCTGCTGGACCGCGAACTGAGTCTTGCGCTGCTCACTGATTTGGAGCAGCCCGAACTTCATCTCTATGGCGCGGAGCCAGTTGTCCGCGTCAAGTGGTTCATCCGCCCTTGAGAATACCGGGGGATGAGTAGCCAGGAAGTCGGAGTAGGAGCTCTGTTGGCGCTCCTCACGATCTTGACGTCTCTCTGGGCGAGACGTATTGGCGATAAGCGTTTGCAGCAACTCCGTGTGCTGCTGATGTGAACCCGCCATTGCCGCGACAATGTCGGCCAATGTAACCGTTGGCAATGGCGGTGGCAGTGTTTGCTGTTGCTGTTGCTGCTGCTGTCCCGAGGAGTCCTCGGGAGGTGGTTGGGAGGTCTCTCCCCCTTGACTGGTACCCCCAACGTCAGGGTTGGCACGAGTACGCGTCATTCTGAAATTCAAAACAGCAGCAATTAGCACATGTCTTACTAAAAATTCCATACGCAACAGTAGGTATTGAAGTGACACATGATTAATTTGCACAACATTCACATATATTGATAAAGCATAAACTTTATACAAGATACATTATTCTCGGATCTCCGAGAAGTCGGGCTCATGTCGTCACTACCTATACATACGCTACTGTCTACACGACATGTCACCGATTACAAAAGTTGGGTTACGCTACCCTAGTTGCCCTACTTGGCAACCGTAACCCCCTACTCGGAGTAGAACTCGACCTCCTGTGGGTCGTCCTCCTCCGGTACCTCTGCTGGTGGCTCGGGGTCTACCACCTCTTCTCCCATTCCAGGTTCCCCCATGGCTGGAAGACCCAAGACTACCGGTACGCCCAATACCGGGGGCACGAGGTCCTGCAAAGCATGCACCTCGTCCATAGTTTGGTTGTAGTCCTCCTCCCAGCCTTGTCCTTCCTCAATAGCGTCGTCCCGCTCTTGAGCAAGGTCCTCATTCTGCTGGGTTAGGGTCTGCACCAGCTCTTGCAACGCCGCGATGTCAACACGGCTCTTCTTCTTTGCCTTCTTCAGACGACGCAACTGATTGTGTTGTTCATTCAGTCGCTTGATCGTCGGAAGGAGCACATTGCGGAGTGCGCTGTGAGCACCCTCAAAATGATCTCCACGGCTTGTGCTCTCCTTGAGCTTGGTGGCGAGATGTTCCGTGTGAACAGCTTGGCTGTCCATCACAGCGTTTCCCGCCCTCATTTGGAGGCTGAGGTTTGCCTCCGCGGGGTTGTACCTTGGGCAATTCGAGTCTATTGCCTCCAGGTACCTCTCTTCCCACACATGCTGAGCTCGTCCCTCCACCGGAACGAGTGCGTATGGAGTGCCCTCCATAGCCTGCACGTGTAGTTGGCAGAAACGTGACATAGTGTCACGGGCTGCCACTTGCCACATCCCTTCCGGTTGTCTTCCTCTCACCGTGACAGTGAATGGCACCCAACCGGGTGGCGTAGGTCCTGCAGGAACCTCGACATGGATCGTCCACGTCTTGTTCCCCTCTTCGCTGTCTTCCTTGGCGAAGTATTGCGGCATCTGGTTGTACCCGAAATATTGGAGCATTTGCCACAATGCTTCCGGGTAGCCGCTACGGTCAGAGCAGTGGGAAACTACCCACCCATTCTCCAACCGTTTATCTGCTGCCATCTGTAAAAATATATTTGAGAAATGTCAAATATTTATTTAAACAGTAAACCATCTAGTTATAACATAAGATATGTCCTTGAACTCATAACACTTGGAAACATAGTTCAAATTTTTAAACAAATTTGACTGCTGATCTGCTGTTCCCATGACAGCCTTGACCAGTTTCCATTTCAACCTGATTTAGGCCAGGTTAAAAGCAAAACCAGTCCTGGAGTTCAACATCAAAGTTGAAGCTAACTTCAATAGCTTTCCAGCCAGTATTTGCTTGGCCTAAGATCTGTCCTGGTTCAAAAGTTATGAGATGTCAAACTTAACAGAATTTCTGGGAACAATTGGACAGCACCTCCCTGCTTTGGTACTGAATTGATCCAAGAATCCCAGTTAATTCTGCTCCTAACCTGACAACACTTTCTGTTACAAAGTTGTAACTCATCTCATAAGCTTTCCAGAACTACCTCATTTTCTATTTTTGGATTTTTAATCAGGAAGTTATGCTTAATTTACAGAGAGACTTTGCTCTGCCCTGTTTTCTGGACAGTTTCAACTTTACTGCATCTTTCGATTGGTTAAGGGATGAAACACCTCTGGACCTCAACAGAAGAGTTGTAAAGCTCTTCCAACGCTTTCCAGAACTGTATCATACGACCCCAACCTCGAAAGAACTCAACCTCTAACCTCTGATTAACTTCAGCCTTGATTCAGCTGAAAACAGAGTGCTCTGTCCTTAACAGCCTATAAGTTGAAAACTTATTAACTTTTGAATATCCTGTTCAAGGGAAGGAGTTACATCCAGTTTTACTACTTCGGATCAAAACCTTCAAGTTTTACATGATGTTGTTCATTCAATGGGGTGTGACGTCGATGCGTCACCAGATTATGTCGGTACTACGTCCTCACCAAGGAAAAACCTATACCGGACTTAGCCGGCTTCGTTAGCTCAGTGGCACTACTCGTCACTTGCACACGGATACTACACGTCTACCGTTTCGTGGTCAGTATACCTGCAGAAACTCAAACAATCATCAGACTCGGCTGCACACCGAGCCCGGAATCCATACAGTTAGTACACCCGGCCGTCATCACTCGCCCGGATGTTCTCAAGCCAAACACGCCTTGAGTTACGTGTTCATGTTTTGGACCACGTGACGGGGTCTCCCAAGTTGCACCACGCACGCCAGGGACAGACGTTGCTCGAATACCCCAAACGACATGAAGAGTCGTAGAGGATATCAAAGCGGGTCGGGTTACCTGCCACCCGTGGGGCTCCACCCTTCAGCTTGTGCGCACTGGTGGACAGCGCTTACGTGCACCCCCCAAGACATGAACGTCCCGAGATGCACGATTTTCCGACATAACACATAGGGTAATATGCCACTTTCTATATGCTAATAACATCCTTATACGGGCTACTAACTCGTTCCTCACTGGATTTTTGAAAAAGAAGACCTTTGTACTGTGTTAAACCTCAAGCGAGCTCTGATACCACGCTGACACGACCCCATTTGGTCCTGTCGAGCCAGGATCACGCTGAGGGGTGCTGCGTTGCACAGCACCGTATAACACACGTCAAAGGTACAAAGCGGAAGCGGAAATTTATTACATAAACAGTTTTATGAACCTGTTTACATCAAAATACGTTTAGTCCACACTCGCGGGCGTAGACTAAGCATCAAGTGCACGTTCAGCCCTCGAACGTGTCCTTGCTAGCACACACGCACACTAACTCTGCGGCGTGCACGACTCCCACTCGACGGGGTTCCCCTCCTGGGGTTCCGTCTCCTCTTCGGGAGTCCCTTCCTCATAGAACCCTGCAAAAGCTTCAAACACAAGCAGTGAGCACGAAGGCTCAGCAAGTCTGACCCGTCTCACCTAAACATGGAACTTCTACATGAGGGTAATGGGTTGCATGAGGGAAAAAAAATCATTTGTAAGGACTCGCCTAATTAGTAGAACCTTACTTTCAAGTTTTAGCAGCAGGTTGTGGAGAACCTTACGCTAAGGCACATGAGAGAACCGCAATCAAACAAGAAACGCATTTCTCTCATGTACTTTGCCCAAAGTTAAAAAGAACTTTAATTAGCTCTAAGCTACAGCATGTCATTAACAATCAATGTCCAGCTTTCAATCAGCAACATTTTAACATGTAACTAGCCTGTTCTTTCTACGTCACGGTACAGTGAACAAGTGGTACTCACTGACTGCGAGGGACGGCGATTATAATCGATTTACACCTGCAGGGTTACCCGAACAACCCGTCACGTACGCCCGTACTCGATGTTGCCTACAGCAACCATCACGGACGCCGTACGCGACTACCTTTCACCCGTTAGCCAAATATTGAACCGGTCCCATCGTCCCGAGCAAGAGGTCTCTGCACGCGCATCTCCGTGCCGCCAGCCGATTTACACCTCGAGCTCTCAACCTACCCTCTCAACGACGGGCAATGCCTCAATACCCAGCTACCCGAGTTACATCGGTTTCCCGGTTCCCATATAGCCGGTAGGTCTTCGGTACTGTTCTAGCTTGTTCAACAGGCCCGCACACGGCTCGGTCCTCAACCGACACAAGCGGAGCTACAGCACACAGGCCCCATAGTCCTGCTGCCCTTACCCTCCGCTCGGTCTCATTTTCTTGCCATGAGTATCATGTGCTATCTCTACCCGAGCAATGTGCCTCTAGCCTATTCTCGCGAGTAGTTCCAACTACTCGACTTGTACCGAATCCTACTCTATCCTAGCAATGCAGTGGCTAACGGGGTTTGCAATCCTAAACCCCAACCCATGGTTTTCTTGGCTATGCAGTGGGGTTTCCAAACAAGACTCTAATGCACAGAATAAAGGAAACAAGTATGTGCTCAAAACAATAGAAATTTGTAAAAATGGTTAATGCAAACCGGAGCTTGCCTTGCTGCTCTTGGTCGTAGGCTAGCTGTTCCTCCGGAGTAACGAAGTCTAGGACTTCGGGTTCCTCCTCGACCTTAGCGACTACATGATATAAGAAACATATGTATCAATTTAAATGCATTTGTATTAACTTTGAAGTTGTGAAGTCTATAACCTTTGCTAGATAGACCTAATGACTGTGAAACTTTTACTGTGGCTTGGTTACAACCTAAACAGAGACTTGGTCAAGTTTTAGTTGCAGCAAAGCTCATTTGAGCCCTCCACAAATAATTATGTCATTGACCTTAATTGGAACTCTTAGGGTGTTCTAGGAATTTTCATGAGACAAACTATGACTTTCTGAAAACTAGATTTTCAGAGGGTTCTAATGGAGTTGGTCTCACTTAATTTGGAAGTCTCTAACTAAAGATATGAGCTAAACAATTTCAGAGAAAATTCTGAAAATGTTTTTGAACATTTTCTATTTTCTCTGGAACAGTTTCACTAATCACACCATTAGGTGCATTAAATGAGCTCAAATGGATCTGAAATTTTTATGGTAGTTCAAGGATATTTTAGTGAACATCGCAGCCAAATTTCAGGATTTTCCTCCAAAGGATTCTCCAGTTAAAATTCCTAACATTTTAAACTTTGAGGAATTAATTCTGGAGAAATAAGGAATTTCATGAAGTGAAACTTGATTTTCTGGAAAGTACTCAGAGAGCTGAATCCAGCAAAATTTGGTTCACTCAATTTGGAGCTTTCTAGCCAAAGTTATAAGGATTTGAAGTTTGAACTGAAACTGAAATTCGGGGAAAAAGTTTAAACTCTGGCTTGTGGGCCCCGCACACAGTGCGTCGTCTCCCTCCTCGCGCCAACTGCGCGGCGGCGGCGTTCTCCGGCGACCTTTGCCGGAACTGAGTTCCCGGCCACCCCCCGGCCCGAAACTTGCCGCCTGCCCCTTTACTGACCCCCTGGACTCGATGGTGGGGTCGCCGGCCGCCGGCGATGACCGGAAACCCGTGCGCACCGATGACAGCACCTGCTAGGGTTCCGGTGAGGTCGGTCCCGCTCTCCCGTGCACCAAATCGACCGGAAACCGGTCGGAGAGCATCAGTAGAGCATGGGAAACCCGAACCAGGGCTGGGTGGAAGCTAGAAACGCCGGCAACTAGGCTCTCGACGGTGAGCCGAGGTGTTCAGCCATGGCGGCGGGGAAAACAGCCATAACATGGCCGATTCTCGATGGTTTTCTCTAATTCCAGTTCGAGCGTGGGCGCTATCGTGCGTAGAAGCTACTCGGTAACGAGCTCGTCCAACCCTCGTGCATAGAGCACGAATTTCACCCGAAGGTGAGCTCGGTCCTTATGAACTGATCAAGAGTAAATTTGGAAATTCTCGGCCGAGGGTTGATCAATCGCCAAACGGCTTTCGGCTACTCCATCCACATACAATCACGCACCTTTCTTGTGTAGAGAAGAGGACGTGACAACGGTCGTGCCGTGCTGTCCACGGGAGCCCGATCAGCGGCGATGTTCGGCTCGCCGGAGAAATGGCTCGTACAGCTCGAGGACGCTTGCTCACTGGCCAACACGGAGTCTAGGAGGTTGCTCACGATCTCTTGGTGCCGTTTTGCTGTGGAGGAGGCTGTGCTCCCGAGTGATCGGGCTTGATCAAGCGCGAGCTCGAGCGGCGGCGATGGCAGTGGAAGAACAGGTCGTGCACGTCGGCAACTCGGGGAATGGGCGACTGAAGCACGCCGGGGAGGGAATAAATAGCCCGGCGGCTGGTCTCCGGCTTGGGGCGCGCAGCAGGAGCTGGCGCCGGCTGCCCCCCCCCCCCCCTCGGTGGCGCGCGCACACTGCACCCGGGAACCGACTGAACTGTGTTTCAGTCGGTTTGTGTTGAGGTAGAGGCTGACATGTGGGTCCCACCCCCCATTTTAACCTCTGAAATTTACTCCTAATCACTGTTGTAAACAGTGAACCCCATACTACCCTTGGCAATTCAAATTATTCACCTATGAGCCATTTGAATTGATCAAAGTTCAAATGAGGTTTGGTTTGAATGAATTTCAGCACAAGTTCAGTTTGAAATTCAAATAAAGTTTGAATTTCTCCCCCTTAGCTCATGTCAAGATCAACTCCAAATGGAGTGAAAATTGGTGTGTGAGCTCACAAAAATGTGCTGAGTAAGAATATGCCCCCCACTTTTAAATTCATTGGATAAAAACAGTTTGAATTTGGATATGGTTTCAAACTGCCCCCTTCCTAACTATACCCAAACTGACCTCAAAAAGGTTTTGAATTTGGGTGAAACTTGGCATGGACATCCTCAGCAAAATGTAGGAGTTTTCATATGTCCAGCCCATCTATATCACATGTGGGAAATACCACTTTTGCAATGTGTAAGTTTGTTCTCTAATGAGCATGTTGATAATTGTTACTTGCTCTTCATTGGTGTTCATCATTCTTCCTCAAATGAGGTGTGTGGTGTGGTGATGAACACTGCAAATGAGTGTCAAAAACTGAGGCCCTTACAGATCGCCTACCACTTTGGGCCCTTTATACAAACTTTGACGACCTAAGAATGAGAATTGAAGGGGAATTTGGGATTACCGTGCTGGAAGGTCGAATTGAATACGCCGGAGCAATTTTTCTAAATTCTCTCCCGGCGGTGCATGGTAGGGTCTGAGCTTGGGAGGAGAGCAGCACGGTGCCTTGGCGCGTCCAGGGGCGCCGGTACTTGGTCGTGACACTCACCAGGTGGAGCTGTCCACGGGTGCCTCCTAATCGGTCCTTGTTCGGCCGCCGCACGGACGTGGTGTCCCCGGGGTAGGAGGGCCGAGCTCGGTCGGGGGCGCATCGTGGAGGACGAGGGTAAGGCCCTGGTGCCATTTTGCTACTCACTGGCCTCGGTTTGTGACCACCCGAGCTGGCTGCCGATCAAATGAGTGTGGCGGCAGTGGCTCCGTTCAGGGCGCGGGGGGGGGGGGGGGGGGGTGGAGAGAAGAAACAGCGCGGGTTCCTCGTGGTTGTGGCAAGGGGACTCGGCCGAGGTGATAAGGAGCAGGAAGCAACTCGCCAGGCGCCAACCGGTGAAGCAGGTGGTGGCTCGGGGCTGCTCGGTGTCGCCCGCAGCTGGGTCGGTTGCTCGAGTGGAGAACTGAAGACTGCATACTGAAAGCTGAAGACTGAAGATCTTTTGGGCATATGACAAGTGGGCCCCACTTTCCCCCTTATCCCCTCTCAACAGCTCTCAAATATCTCCACAGTTTGCCAATGATCCATCCAAATGTTTGAAGTTGCAAATTGAGTTGCATTTGGAGAGTTGGGCAAATTTCATCCCAATTCAAAGGTGTATTAGAATTCTTTGCACATTTAAATCCTTTTGGGAGAAATGGATAGCAAATCTTTTCAAAAATTGATGAAACTTTGCCTACCCCCTAATTTGGACCTAAGGAATCCAAATGTGAACTCTGATCTTTGATTTGGCTGCTGCAAATGAGGTTTTTAATACAACAGTTTGAAAACCCTTGTGTTACTCTCATTTGCATTTTTGAATGGAACAATTTGTTCTCAAAATGTGACTTTGGCTTCCTCACACTTATGGGAAACTTCCCAACTTGGTTTTAGATCCCACTTGGGTTCCAAGTCTTCAAACCAATGTTTGAACGTGTGTGAAGAAAGCTCTCATGTGTATTATCACATGTGAAAAAGTTTAAACAAGTCTAATTTTTCATACATAGGAAACCAACTTGGTGCAAACAAGAGTTTCTTTGTATTCATATTTTGGGGCCTTTACAATCCTCCCCCCTTTAAAGAATCTCGTCCTGAGATTATAAGGTAAAAACGAGAGGGAGGATGGTGAAAAATTATAGGTTGTGCGACGTCAAGGGTTGGGATGATTGACGCGAAGAAATCCTTCGCTCTCCCATGTCGCTTCAACCTTGGAGTAAGCACTCCCTAAAACTTTATAGAACCACAACGTATGGTCGCGTGTGGTTCGGTCCATTATTTCGATGATCTGAGCCAGTCCCTCCTGATGTGTGAGATCTGGCTTCAGTCCATCGATATTCCCCAGCTGAATGGTGATTGAACACTTGAGGCACTTTCTCAGCTGAGAAATGTGGAAGATGTCGTACACACCGGTGATACTTCCAGCCGGTATGCAACGGGTCCGCATCCTTCCATAACCTGGAATGGACCAATGAATCGAGATGGATAGAAACTATGACAAGTGAGCCTCGTCAACCATCTTTCTCCCTCGACTCTAATTTACGGGGTACGACGATTCTGTTCTTAAACTGCAGGACGCCGTCTCCGCCTTTCCGGAATTATTTCAGTTTTCCCCACTGTCTATACATCTCCGCAAAGGTGACATGCCCTTGTCACGTTTCTGGGCTGCCACTCTTTCTTCACGGATGGTGGGGATAAAAGCTAAATTGTAGAGAGCTCTAGGGTGAACCATACGTAATGGTGGCTCGCTCTCTTCCAACGGGGTGATGGTTGGATTACGAACGTGTGACTTGGGACTCCCGCATTCGCCCACGTTAACCTTGCCGGGGTGATAATGGATCTCTATTTCGTAATCCTTTATCAACTCCAACCATCTTTGTTGCCTCATGCTTCACTCCTTCCAAGTGAATATGTACTTGAGGCACTTGTGGTCGGTATATAAATGCACGAGGTTACCGAGTAGGTAGTACCTCCACATTTTGAGTGCGAGTACCACAGCAGCGAGTCCTAAGTCATGAGTCGGATAGTGTTGCTCATGATTCCAAAGTTGCCGTGATCCATACACGACCACACTTCGGTCTTGCATCAGCATACATCCGAGCCCAAAGCCGGATGCATCGCAGTACCCAGCGAACGGTCTTGTTGTGTTTGTCCGCGCCAAAACCGGTGCTGATGTTAAGTGTTTCACTAATGCCTTGAACACTGCTTTACATGTTGGACTCCAAACTCATTTGGTAGCCTTCTTCAGCAGCTATGTCATAGGCTTGGCAATCTTCGAGAAGTTCGAAATGAACTTCCGATAATATCCTGCGAGTCCGAGGAAACTCCGTACCTCGTGAGCAGTTCTCGGGGACTTCCAATGCAGCACAGGTGCGATAATACTCGGGCTCACAGCGATGCCCTTCGCTGAGGTGATATGCCCGAGACAAAGTACTTGTGATATCTAAAATTCGCACTTGCTGAATTTCACGTATAGCTTGTGATCCCGCAGCCGTTGCAAGACTATACGCATGTGCTTCTCGTGTTCTTCCTCCGACTTGGAATAAACCAGTAGGTCGTCGATGAATACCACGACAAACATGTCCAGCTCCGGCATGAATACCGAGTTCCTTAAGTACATGGACTGAGCTGGAGTGTTGGTAAGGCCAAGGGATGTGCCAGGTACTCATAAACTTCGTACCTCGTCGAAAAACTGTCTTCAGAATAGCCTCAGCCCTTATCTCAATCTGATGGTACCCTGATCCTAAGTCCATCTTGGAAAAGATCCTTGCTTTGACCAACTGATCAAACAATATGTCGATCTGTGGTAACGGGTACTTGTCCTTGATTGTCACAATGTTAAGCGGACGAAAAGTAACACTAAGCCGTAGTTTTTCGTCCTCCTTCCTACTACACAGCGCAGAGCAACCTCAAGGTCATGAGCTTGGTTGTATAACACATTTGCTCACGGTTTCCCTTAGTTGCTCCTTGAACCGTTCTCTTTGCTGTGCGGAACAGACTCTTCTGTCCTAACCCAGATTTTGATCCGTTTAGAAGCATTTTCATAACTCAGGTTGAATACCAAAGTTAAAGTTAACTTCACTATCTTTCCAACGAGCACTCCTATGCCTCTAGATCATTTCTGGATCAGAAGTTATGATTGCTCAAAGTTGACATAATCCCTGGACAAAATTTGCCAGCATCTCCTTTGTATGTGGCTGACTTTATCACAGTTGTATATGCAAATACAATAAGAATCTGAACAAACTTTGAAATACAACAAAGTTGCATATCTCATAACCTTTCCAAAGGTGTGTCACAGGCTCCTTATGGATTTTTCTACAACAGGTTAGGGTTTAAAAACAGAAAGGTCTAGAGAGGTTTTTCTGCTGTCCTGGTTCTGGACAGTTTGCCTTCATCTGGACTTTTCACCAACTTAATTTGTGATTTTGCTCTGGAGGTCTACAAGAAAGTTGTAGAGCACTTGAAAATCTTTCCCGAAATGTATCATACACCTTAATTGGATCAAGATACTCAGAGTTATGCTCTCTTAAAGTCCAGCAAGAGTTCCTGCCAAAAACAGAGCACTCTGTTTCTGAAATCTTTGAGACCTAAACCTTCTCTCATTTGAATCTTAGCTCAAAATACGAGTTCAGTAACTAATACTTATTTCAAACTTTCATTTTTAGTTGAAAGTTAGTTTCATTATCCATTTATTCATAGGGAAGAGGATTATTAGTGTAGTACGGTGTCGATGCACCGTAAGAAGCATGTCGGTACTACGTTCCTCACCAAAAGAAAATCCTAATCCGGATTATACCGGCATATCCGTTTTATCAGTGGCACTAAGACGGTATCTCGCACACGTGTACTACACGGGATACGTACATGGTTGGTACCTGCAGAAGAACACTCAATAGTGGTGCACTCAAAGGTTGTTTTCATTCCAGGCAGTTCCATATTAGAAAATAAATACAAACGCCCGTATCATTGCCATACGGCCGTCCCTGAGTTAACTCACGTCTCAAGGTACGTGATCGTGTTTCAACACCACACGACGGGGAACCCGAGTATGTCATGAACGGGTCGTCACGGTTGGGAATGTTATCAACCCAACAGATACCACCTACTGCCCTGCAGGGCACGCCGATGGCAAGCGCTGCGTATGTCCTCCTGGGCTATTTCCAGACGAACACACTCTCGCGTTACTGACCACGCGATGGGGTCTCCACTTACTTGCCTAATGCATGCTAGGGATTAGCGTTTCATATGAACTCAGGAACATGAAGAGTTCAAGAGTTTCATATTAACATCTCACACCAAGCTGTGAGATCTAGCCCTGAACCACTTTCCTCGTCAGGGGAGCTAACCAAAATTGAACCGCTTTCGGTGGCGTTCCTTACCATGCTTACCTGAGCGTAGGTGCGTCGTTACGTAATTAAAATTTTAGAATTATAACAAGTATGTTAGTACTGCCACCTTAAGTAACTATACTACTATAGTCCTTATGTGGGCCTAATACCGTTTCCTCACCGAATCCTAAGTTTTTGTCGTAATACGATCCTTATACCATGTGCTATTATCAATGCGGCTCTGATACCACGCTGTGAGGACCCGCCGTCCCGATCACTCACAGGGACGGGACACCTCGCCCGGCAATCGCATTGGGTGGTGCCGTGCGATGCGGCACCCAACAGCACACATAATAAAGCATCATATTACATAAATCATGCGAAAGCTTACAAAGTGTAAATTTTACAAATACTTCTCAAAATAATCTACAGCGGAAGACTATTACAACTCACGTCTCATACCTATGCTAAGCAACAGAGAAGGTGTCCAGCCCGCGGACCCTTCTCACTAGCAACACTATCACAGTAGCAGCGGCAGGGGTTGTAATGAGTTCACCACTCGGAGAGCCCTGAGTCTCATCAGACACCCATACTTAGCAGCGTACCGTTATTACCTGCAAAACAACTTATGCAGTATCTGTGAGCACGAAGCTCAGCAAGACTGACCCGTCACCCTAGTCATGAAACTCTACATGATGAAAATAGAGGGCTGATTATAGCAGTTTGCACAAACGATGAACTTGAGCTAAAGGAGAGTCCTTACTTCAAGTTTTAAGCAACTTTTATAGCCCTCGCGCAACTTACATTGAGACTCCACAATCAAACAAGAAACGCTTCATCTCGATGTCACTTGCCCGAGGTGAAAGTAACTTTAGTGAGCTATCCTAGACTCATACTGACCTTGCGCCATCAACGTCGAGACTCCACAATCAAACAAGAAACGCTTTGCATCGACGCTACTATCCCAAGGTGGAAAATAAATTTAGTGACGTGTTGATCATTTCCTCATCTCCAATATGAGGATTACTCACGAAGCATTATTAACTTTTCCCAGTTTATTACTACGTCACGACGCAGAGAACAAGTATGCTCGGTCCATTCCGCGAGCGACGGTGATTGCAATCAAAAACACCCGGCTGACACGACACGTACGCCCGTACTCGACGTTGCACACAGCAACCGTCACTGACGTCGTACGTGGCAACCTTTCACACGACACCCAAATGTCGAACCGGTCCCACCGACTGGGATTAAGTCTCTCTACGGCAAACCCTAGTAGAGCCGACTTCTCTATCCTTTCAGCATCGGCATCAGACGGTGAGGTATGCCTCGACACCCGGGTTAACATGTTACATCGGTTTCCTGGGTCCCATATAGCCAGTATGCATCCGGTACACAACTCAAACTTGTCCAACGGGCCGCACACAAGAACGGGCCTTAATCGACTCAGACATAGACTGGGTTCACAGGACCACGTCCTTGATCCTTCCATCCACTGCCCGGTCTCCATTCCCAACTATGAGGATCAATCCCCAACTCTTCCGATTGATCCCCCTAAATCCCGGTTCACGAGTAGGAATCTTCCCACTCGAGTTTATGCCTCTTTTAATCCACTTTTGTTGAGATCAGCAGTTATAATTAATTGATAACATATCCTAAATTAAACTCTAGGGTTTCTAGGTCATGCAGTTGGAGTGTCATACCACCTAGACTTAATGCAATAAATAAAATGCTAGACGTATAAAGTGAATACAAATAAAAACTTGTAAGTTTTGATGCAAACCGGGGCTTGCCTTTGTTTTGCAGGTCACTTATATATATATGCAGTTCAGTTAGTGAAGACCACTTGGTGCTTGATCAACTGCTTTCCTCCTTCTTTGATCTCTACTCCGATGACTTCAACTCCTTCACGTAGATGCTACACGTAATGTATATGCACAATTGTTTAATTGTAAATACTTTGCTACACGTTCTAATAACAAGTTTTTAAAAACTGGAACTCTGTTTAAGAATTTAAAATGACACTGGTGCTAGTGGTTTAGGTTTGGATCTAAACAAATGATTAAGTGCTAAGTGGTTCCCCCCCCTTCTATATTGATCACCTAAAGAGGTTAAACAGAATAGGGGTGATCCAGAGCTCCAATGGAGCTGAGAATTTTCATGTGAGTTTCTTGTCACAAGAAAGTCCTATGGACCAAAAATTAGCACTTTTCATTGAGTGGTTGGTTCAGAATAATTTTCTAAGCAATTAAGAAAAGAAGAATTAATTCTGAGATAACCCCCAGGTTCATGCCACGCTTAGTGAACTAAAATTTCAATTATATTTCATATAGCTTGCATGAATTTTCCTACGCTTTTTGGAGCTAAGAATCTCTCAGAACTGAATTTCCAAGCTCTGGAAATTCCCTGAAATCGTTTCAGTATCCAATTGAACACAGCAACTTAAATTATGAATTGCCCTGATCAAATCAACTCCAATTGAGCTGAAACTTTTACAGGGGTTCACTAGTATCCTGAAGACTATTCTGGCAAAATTTTAGGATTTTTGGATTAGCCAAACTCCCTCTAAAAGTTTTTTGCTGAAAAGCTTTAAAGAATTTTCCAGAATTAAATAATGAGTTTCATACAAATTGGGTTGTAGATTTGGACAGAGCTATTCAATATGAATCCAACGCAATTTGAATCACTAACTTCGGGGCTTCCAAGCAAGAGTTATGAGGTTCTAAAGTTTGGGGGAAATCTGAATTTGAATTCTGTTCTATTTTCCAATTTTCAGAGACAAAAGAAATTAACACCACATTTGGCAAGCAAATGTGGTCCAATGCTTCTGAAAATTTTACTGGAGTTCAAGTATTTTTGTAAGAATCTCCTGCCCAAATTTGGGGATTATCCAATACACAGAACTCCTGGAAAAATTCCCACAATATTTTCCTTCTATGAATTAATGAGCCAAAACCAGGGGTTTTCATACTTATTAGGTTGTACCCCTGGATAGTACTCTCTGAGAGGAATCCAGCAAAAATTTTTTTGACAATTTTTGGACATTCCTACACCAAGTTGTGGCTATTAAAACTTTCAACTGAATTCTGAAAACAGATAAAAGTTCAAATGCCTGCTGCTTGGCCCAGGCCACGTGTCACCCTCTGAGACAAAACCACACAGGCTATACAGTCCCAGCTACGCAGTCACACCGGATAAAATAGACACAGAGGATCGGGCTTTAAACATTTTCCCTCACTGACTGCTGGGACCCGGTGCCTTTCTTCAACCTCGGTATGTTCCCGCGCCCGCGTGCCCGCGCCGCCGCCCTCGCCGGAGATCGCCGGAAACCGGTCTCCCGGCCTCTGCCCGAGCTCCTGCTCGTCGCCAGGGCCTAAACTGCCACGCTGGGCATGATGGTGAGGTTTCCCCGAGCCGGCGAAGCCTCTACAGTAGCTAGCGGCGATGCGGTAGCTCGGCGCATCATCGGCGACGTCGGCCGGCCATCCTAATGCGCTACAAACTCGGTAAAATGGTGCTACAGCACCAGTGAATGATGGGGGAGCTCGACCTAGCCTCAAAAACGTTCGGGAACGATGGCAAACATGCTTTCACCGTGCGACCGCGGTCCCCCGGTTCGGTTGCCGGTAGAAAACCATGAGATACTCGGTCTAGGTGTAGTTTCAAGCTAGAACTGTGAAGAGCAAAGGACCGCCTACCACTTTGGGCCCTTTATGCAAACTTTGACAACCTAAGAATGAGAATTGAAGGGGAATTTGGGATTACCGTGCCAGAAGGTCGAATTGAGTACGCCGGAGCAATTTTTCTAAATTCTCTCCCGGCGGTGCATGGTAGGGTCTGAGCTTGGGAGGAGAGCAGCACGGTGCCTTGGCGCGTCCAGGGGCGCCGGTACTTGGTCGTGACACTCACCAGGTGGAGCTGTCCACGGACGCCTCCTAATCGGTCCTTGTTCGGCCGCCGCACGGACGTGGTGTCCCCGGGGTAGGAGGGCCGAGCTCGGTCGGGGGCGCGTCGTGGAGGACGAGGGTGAGGCCCTGGTGCCGTTTTGCTACTCACTGGCATCAGTTTGTGACCACCCGAGCCGGCTGCCGATCAAATGAGTGTGGCGGCAGTGGCTCCGTTCAGGGCGCGGGGGGGGGGGGGGGGGGGGGGGGGGTAGAGAAGAAACAGCGCGGGCTCCTCGTGGTTGTGGCAAGGGGACTCGGCCGAGGTGATAAGGAGCAGGAAGCAGCTCGCCAGGCGCCAACCGGTGTCGACCGGTGTTGCTGCTCGGTGTCGCCCGCAGCTGGGTCGGTTGCTCGAGTGGAGAACTGAAGACTGCATACTGAAAGCTGAAGACTGAAGATCTTTTGGGCATATGACAAGTGGGTCCCACTTTCCCCCTTATCCCCTCTCAACAGCTCTCAAATATCTCCACAGTTTGCCAATGATCCATCCAAATGTTTAAAGTTGCAAATTGAGTTGCATTTGGAGAGTTGGGCAAATTTCATCCCAATTCAAAGGTGTATTAGAATTCTTTGCACATTTAAATCCTTTTGGGAGAAATGGATAGCAAATCTTTTCAAAAATTGATGAAACTTTGCCTACCCCCTAATTTGGACCTAAGGAATCCGGATGTGAACTCTGATCTTTGTTTTGGCTGCTGCAAATGAGGTTTTTAATACAACAGTTTGAAAACCCTTGTGTTACTCTCATTTGCATTTTTGAATGGAACAATTTGTTCTCAAAATCTGACTTTGGCTTCCTCACACATATGGGAAACTTCCCAACTTGGTTTTAGATCCCACTTGGGTTCCAAGTCTTCAAACCAATGTTTGAACTTGTGTGAAGAAAGCTCTCATGTGTATTATCACATGTGAAAAAGTTTAAACAAGTCTCATTTTTCATACATAGGAAACCAACTTGGTGCAAACAAGAGTTTCTTTGTATTCATATTTTGGGACCTTTACACATTCCTTACCATGCTTACCTCCACGTAGGTGCATCGTTACAGAATTGAAATACTGAATAATAACACACTGTTAGCTCGCCACCTTAAGTAACTATGCTATCAATAGTCCTTATGTGGGCGTACTATATGTTCACGCGTATACTTCTAAGTTTTCAAAAATACGCTCTTTTCATGCGTGCTATTCCCAATGTGGCCCTGATACCACGCCTGTGGAGAACCCCTTATGGGATCCACACTCCAGGATACACATTGGGTGGTGCCGTGCGAATGCGGCACCCAACAGCATACACGAAAAGAACCATAAGTACAAAGTCTTTTATTTCTCAAGATAGTGTCATTTACAAAATATTGTACCACGAGGGTACACGCAGCGGAATATACATACACACTTACTCTCAGTCCTAACTATGCAAAAGAGAAGACGTCCAGCCCATGGACGCTTCTTACTAGCTTCCACAAATATGAGGGCAGCGGCAGGGTTTCCAGTGAGTCTCTGATGTCTCACTGAACAACCATCTTCGTAGCAAGTTTTATATCACCTGCAAAACACTAATAATGCAACCGTGAGCACCATGGCTCAGCAAGACTTAACTGACACTCCTAAACCATGAAACTCTACATGCAGCGATTAATAACATAGGAAAAGTATGATGCAATAAAGGAACTTTTGTGCCTTGTTCGTCCGACTTGTTTCAGACAAGTTTTTCTCGTCGAGTTTCTGTTCAGCACTACCTTTCTTTGGTGGTTTTATCATAACTCGAGTTTTACAGATCCAATTGATGTGATTCTTTTTGGGTTGTCTTCACAACTTGATTATCTATCACCTGTGAAAATTTCACGGTCATTGAATTTGTGCTTTCTGATCTACACGACTTTCTTTGCAGTATTCCAGAACTGTTTTTCTTGCATAGGACAGATTGACCTTTGTTCGATCTTTCGATCGTAACTTGAGTTTCTCTCAACGGATTTTCATGATTCTTGTTGTGATGTCTTCGTGACTTGATTCTCTACAATCTATACTAGTTTTGTCACAGTTGAACACGTTTATATTAGTCGCACACATGGTTTCTTCAACAGATCAGTTTTCTGCTGAGGGGTGTTTTGTTGCTTCCGCTGAAAAGTTTTTATCTACCATTCACCCCCCTTTGGTAGCTTTACACGTGTACTTCGATCCTACAATTGGTATCAGAGCCAGGTTGCTCTAATCTTTATGATTTGCATGTGTTTTGACTAATCATCATGGAGAAATACTCCGCCAAACCTTGTGTGTTTAGTGGTATTGATTTTCAGGTTTGGAAGGAACGCATGGAAGCTTTCATCCAGGCGCAAGGCTTTGCAATATGGGAAAAGGTGTACAAGCCTTACGATGTGCCTTCAAACAATCAAGTCATGGCTACAAACATGAGAGATGTCAACAACAACAACAAGGCTCGGAACTTGATCATACAAGGACTAACTCAGAGCGACTTCGACCGTGTTGCACACCTCCGATCGGCGTACGATGTGTGGAGAGCACTTTGTGACCACCACGAAGGATCCAACACGATTAAAGAGGTAAGACAGGATATGTTCAAGAAAGAATACATGCGCTTTGAGATGCAACCCGGTGAGTCCATTGATGACCTCTTTGCTCGCTTTAATAAAATTCTCAGCAACTTGCGTAGCGTCAATGTTAATTTTTCAGATGCTGAAAATGCTAGGCAATTACTAAGTGCATTAGACATGTCAATTTGGGAGATGAAAGTAACACCCATACGTGAATCCACTGTCATGAGTACTCTTACATTAGATGTGCTTTATTCTAAGCTGAAAACTCATGAAATTGACATTATATCACGCAATAACCCAAATAAGACTATTGCATTTGTCTCACAACGTGATATGCCTAGCTCCGGCCAATCATCTAGCAATATACTTGCTTTGCTGTCTTCACTAACCCTGGAACAGATTGAGGAGTTTCCAGAGGAGGAGCTAGTACTTCTTTCTACTAGGTTCTTAAAAGGATTGCAAAATGTGAGAACTAGAAGGAGAGGAAGCTCCGGACCTCAATGATGCTTTGAATGTGGTAAGACAGGACACTTTCGTACAGATTGCCCTAACCTTTCAGGTCCTTCTAACCGTGATGAAAAGCAATATAAAGTCAAGTCCTCTTTTGGCAACACCAACAAGAAAAAGAAGGGTTTTACAGGACGTAAACTGATAAACAGTTTCATCACCGCACTTCAAGAACTTGGCTCGAGTGATGTAGACATTAGAAGTGATGAAGATGAAGATGATCTGGCAAACTTGTGCTTCATGGCGGGCAAATCAAAATCATGTATGGAGGATGCAGAACACAACAGTGACAACGAAGAGGTATGTCCTACTTGCGAAGAAATGTGTGATACTATTTCTCGTGCCACTATTATTGTTAAGAAAAAGGACAAAAAGCTTAGGGACAATGCTGTTAAAATTGAGTCACTAGAATCTGAAATTAATCGTTTAAAATCCTTGATTCCTAGTGATGATTCTTGTTCCTCATGTGATTTAATATATGAACAATTGTCCTCTCTAAGAAGTGCACACACCTCCACACTTGATAAACTTGAACTTGAAATCGAAAAGAACAAAAAGCTTGCTGCACTTAATGATAAAAACTTGAAACATGCTTGTTGTTCTACAATTGATTTGCATTGTTCTACTTGTGATGATCTTGATAAGAAACTACAAGATGCTATGAAAGAAATTTCTATATTGAACAATGCTTTACGTTCTCATGAAGTTAAATATTGTTCCAATTGCAAACTAAAAGGAAAAACTTCATGTGAAAATTGCCTTGATCTATCAAATAAACTTGATAACATGCATAGGACATTAGATCGGTTTTGTAATGGGAATAAGAACCTAAACTTGCTGCTGAACTCTTCCAAGTCTTGCAATGATAAAACTGGTTTAGGTTTTGATTCACATGCTCATGCTAAGGAACATCCACCTAAAATTGTAAAATCATTAGGAAGTGGTTTGATTCAAACAGTTCTTAAACAAAAAGAAGTGGTTTTTAAATCTGCAGGAGTGTTGTCACATTCGGGTTCAAATAAGCATAATGCATGCTCATCTAGACATGAACACAAAGTTAAATTTCATTGTACCTATTGTGGTAGAGATGGTCATGTCATAGATTTTTGTTATAGACTAGCTAAACAACATAAAAAGGAAATAATGCAAGCTAGATCTTATAATTCTCATGCAAAATTTGCTGCACATACTAAACCGAATGTCAAGAACATGCAACCTGTTGTTATGAGACAGAAATATTCAAAGTTTACCTCCGGAGCTTCAGTTTTTGCCTCCGGAGCTTCAGTTTTTGCCTCCAGACCTTCCGTTTTTGCCTCCAGAGCTACTGATTTTGGTGCTACACAAGTAACACATCATAGGTCAGTAGTTAAGAACAAAAAATCTCCAACTTTGACTCATAAACCTGCTGTTTTATCTCAGCTTTCGCATGTTATTTCTGCTGGACATCGTGTGACTCAGTACTGGATTCCTAAATGCCTTTTAACTAACCCCAGTATTGAGTCATCGACGTATTGTGCTTCTATGTAGGTTACACGCTTGAGGAAGGAGAACATTTAGATTGTGGATTCAGGTTGCTCACGCCACATGACCAGTAACAAAGAATGGTTCTCCTCTCTCTCTTTTGTGTCACGTGTAGAGAATGTTACTTTTGCCGATAATTCTTCAACTCCTATAATTGCTAAGGGTTCGGTTAGAGTAAATGATCACTACACTTTGAAGGATGTGGCACTTGTCAAAAATTTGAAATACAACTTGCTTTCTGTTTCACAATTGCTAGATGAAAATCTGGAAATTATTTTTAATAAAAACTGCTGCAAAGTTGTAGGTTCAAATAGTGAGCTTATTTTTAACATGTCTCGGTTTGGAAGAGTTTTTAAAGCTGATTTCGATATGTCTTCCTCTAATCATAGATGTCTAGTTGCAAATGATTTCAAAGATTTATATTTTTGGCATCGTAGACTTGGTCACGTAGGCTTTGATCATCTCACGCGTGTTAGTGCTCTTGATCACATACGTGGGCTGCCTAAGCTTAAAGGGGACAAAGAAATTGTGTGCTCTTCTTGTGGACATGCTAAGATGATTGCAGGTTCACATGCTCCTCTCAAAAATACCATGAGAACTGAACCGGGTCAACTTTTACACCTTGACACCATAGGACCTTCACGTGTTCAATCCTTCGGAGGTAAATGGTATGTTCTTGTGATTGTTGATGACTATTCTATATACTCTTCGGTTTACTTTATGGCATCTAAGAATGAAGCTTTTAGTCACTTTAGAACTTTATTTCTTAGATTATCAATTGATCACCCAGGATCTTTAAGAGCAATTAGAAGTGATAATGGAACCAAATTTAAAAATCAATCGTTTGATCACTTTTGTGCTGAAAATGCAATAGATCATCAATTTTCTTCACCATATGTAACTCAACAAAACGGTGTTGTAGAGAGAAAGAACAGAACCTTAGTTGAGATGGCTAGGACTATGCTTGATGAATATCAAACTCCTAGGAAATTTTGGGCTGATGCAATTGCAACCGCTTGTTATGTCTCAAATCGTGTTTTCTTGCGTGCTAAGCTAGGTAAAACACCATATGAGCTCAGGTTTGGACATAGGCCTAGTGTCACACACTTTAGGGTCTTTGGTTGCAAATGCTTTGTTAAGAAACATGGTAATCTTGATAAATTTGAAGCTAGATCTGTTGATGTCATGTTTCTTGGTTATCCATATCATACTAGAGGCTACCGTGTGCTTTTACTTGATACTAACAAAATTGTGGAGACTTGTGAGGTTTCTTTTGATGAAGCTAGCCCAGGTACTAGTTCAAATATTGCAGGTCCGGATCCATATCCGCAGGGGGGGAGTATTTTCGTTGAAGAAGAGGAAGAAGTGGTGCTGCTGCCCGAAAATTCAGCAGCTAATGACATTGTTCCAGCTCCTGATCTTGATTCATAGCCAGCACCGACGACCACCATTGCTGGTCCAGATCCTCCTCACGTCACAAGCTCATCTATTTGTGATGAACATGAAGAAGAAGAAGCTTGTGAAGTGTCCACTCCCCTCCGGATTCTCAAAAGTCATCCTCCACAAAAAATTATTGGAACTTGCATGAACGAGTTACAAGATCCAGGTTTTTTGACCCTAATTCTCATGCTCATTCTGCTTTTGTTGCTTCTTTTGAACCCAAAGATATATCACACGCACTCACTAATGAATCTTCGATTATTGCCATGCAAGAAGAGCTAGAAAATTTTGAAAGAAATAATGTTTCAAAACTTGTACCTCCACCTCAAGGTCACACTTTAATTGGAACTAAATGGGTGTTTAAAAATAAACAAAGTGAGGATGGGGTTGTGGTTAGGATAAGGCTAGATTGGTTGCTCAAGGTTTCACACAAGTTGAAGGTCTATATTTTGATAAAACTTTTGCTCCTGTTGCTAGATTAGAAGCCATAAGAATTTTGTTAGATTTTGCTGCATCTAAAGGTTTTAAGCTATATCAAATGGATGTTAAAAGTGCTTTTCTTAATGGCTACATAGATGAGGAGGTTTATGTCAAACAACCACCTGGTTTTGAAAATCCAAATTTTCCTAATCATGTTTACAAACTGTCCAAAGCCTTGTACGGTCTCAAACAAGCCCCTAGAGCATGGTATGATAGGTTAAAAATTTTCTTACTTGAAAAGGGGTTTACCATGGGCAAGGTTGATAAAACTCTTTTTGTGCTTAAGCATGACAATGACTCATTATTTGTTCAAGTGTATGTGGATGATATTATCTTTGGTTGTGCTTCTCATGATCTTGTGTCCAAGTTTTCGGCTATGATGAGTTCAGAATTTGAGATGAGTGTGATGGGAGAACTCACGTACTTTTGGGGCTGCAAATCAAGCAAACCAAGAAGGGTACCTTTGTGCATCAAACAAAGTATACAAAAGATCTCTTAAGGCGCTTCAACATGGACAAAAGCAAACCTTTTCGGACACAAATGGGAACAGAAACAACACTTGAACTTGATGAAGATTGTCATCCCGTTGATCAAAAAGAATATAGAAGCATGATCGGATCACTTTTGTATCTCACGGCATCAAGACCGGACATACAATTCAGTGTATGTCTTTGTGCACAGTTTCAAGCCTCCCCACGTGCTTCACATCGTCAAGCCGTCAAAAGGATTCTCAGGTACTTACATGGAACTCAAGAATTTGGCATTTTTCTTCCTTCTTCCTCAACTGTTACTTTGAAAGCTTTTTCCGATGCTGATTTTGGGGTTTGTAGGATTGATAGGAAAAGTACTTATGGTGCTTGTCATTTTCTTGGTAATTCACTTGTTGCCTGGTCCTCTAGAAAACAAAGTTCAGTAGCACAATCCACAGCCGAATCTGAATATGTAGCTGCTGCTAGTGCTTGCTCACAAATTCTTTGGATTGTTCAATCACTATGGGGTTGATCTAGATAGTGTTCCACTGTTTTGTGATAACACTAGTGCCATTTGCATTGCTAAAAACCCCGTGCAACATTCGAGAACTAAGCACATTGACATTAGGTATCACTTTCTCCGTGATAATGTCGAAAAAGGGAACATTGTGCTTCACCATGTAGATACCGAACAACAATTAGCTGACATGTTTACAAAACCTTTGGATTTCACTCGTTTTTGTTACATTTGTAGTGAAATAGGGGTTATGCATCCTCATGGCTTAAATTGAGGGAGAATTTTGAAACTTGGGAAGTCTATGTGTGAATCTGAAATTAAAATAATATGAGCATAGTATTTCATGCATATATGACTTTGTGATTCCTTTTTCATGCTGAAAGTTCTTACTACATTACTCGTGTTATACATTTTATAGTTTTTATCATGTCTAGTAATTGGAATAATTACTTACACTAAATCTGGTCAGGGTCAAACTTTCTTGCTGTTTTGAACTTGTTGCATGCTCACAAGTGCTTTTAATCATAAAGAATTAATCAAGTAATCAACTCACATGTTCAGTTTTAATGTTCAAATAAGAAAATGAGAAAAGATCAAGAGAATATGCATGCATCGCACTTCTTCTTTTGAGATGGCTTATCATTTCATTTAGATATGAACTAGAAAAGAGTTGTGTATGACTAAAACCATGTCCTTAAGCTTCTGACTGTCAAATGATATAGGCTTGGCTTGGTTGGTTAGAATAAGGCTGATGCTGCATATAATCTCTTGCAAATGTCATAAGATCAAAATTTGTGCTTTAAATGAAAATAAAATGCAGCAACAAGTGTCATGCTTTCAGGTCTTGAAATAGTTAAATTTTTTAGATCATGACTTGCTTAAATTGAAAATTACACTTGATCTCTAGCATGGCTTACACTACTTTATGTATCTCATTGATGTGATAGTGTAAGTTACTTGATAGTATGATTTGGATGAGCATTGTTTTATATGTATATGTTATAATGTGCTCATAACAAATTAAAATTTCTCTTTTGTACCTTGCTGAATACATTGTCAAAGGGGGAGAAATTGATCACACGTTGTACACATTCACAAGTGTTTTGGCACGATTCTTCTCAGGGGGAGAATTTTTGGTATTTTTGTTTTTCTTCTCATTTTATTTCTGATTTACAAAGGGGGAGAAATTGTTTTCAAAACTTTTCATGTGAATAAGCCAATGTTCGGATCTTAAGTGGTATTGCCAATGCATTCATCAAGGGGGAGATTGTGAGACCTATGTGTGCTGAATACATTGGCTTTGACGATAAAAGTTTTGAATACTACCAAAACACCTTTTTAACAAGGTCCGACTCTAGGTCCGAGCTCCTGCAAGTTCCGACGATAGGTCCGACGTAAGGTCCGACTTGCTTTGTCTAGGTCTGACTTATTTTAGCTAGGTCCGACTTGTTTTTGCTAGCTCCGGTGCTAGGTCCGACTAGCTTTGGTAAGTTCTGTGCTAGGTCCGACTAAGCTTTAGTAAGCTCCGGCGCTAGGTCTGACTAGCTTTGGTAAGCTCCGGTTCAAGGTCCGGTTAGCTTTGGTAAAGTTCGGAACTTGATTGCAATGGTTCTGCTTTTAACTTGCAATGTTTCAAACTTGCTTTACTCTTATGGAAAGTTTGCTTAGTATTATTTTACTAAGTTTTTGGTGTGTTTTGGTGGTTATGGCTGATATCATTTTGCTATGGTTTACAACATACTTATGTGAGGTGCTCACGTAAGATGTTGTAGTTCCGGAACTAACGAGAGTCAAGTCGAGGACTTGTGCTCGGAAGTATTGGTTGTTTATTCATGTGCAGGTGTTGCTTGAGTTCAAGACATGGCTGGTGACGGGATCCATTGAACTAGTGTTAGGGAGAAGATGAGGTTCAACAACCAAGTTCGGGAGGAATTGTGGTTGAGTTGATCAGGAGGTTGCGCAGTATGTTTGAATCAAGAACAATGCATATGAAGGTATCTTGGACGTCGTTGGAAGATGTTTGCACGTGTGCAAGGAGTGCATGGACGTGGCTGCATGGTTCCAAGGCATGATGAAGAGATGTGGACGTAAAGAATTGGTCGGAAAGGTCCAACCGACTAGGTTATGTTCTCAGGCTGCGGCTGAGTCGTGTTTGACTCAAATATGGAAAGTTTTGAGTTGGTTATGATAGGATTTCGAGCGGGTCACGAATTTGAGTTGTTTTTGGAATGTTTGGTACGTTACTAAGGTGTTTGGAAGTCTTAAGATTGTTTCTGTCTGCGTGTAGAAGAGTCTTGAGCAGTATTGGAAAGTTACAGTTTGAACCCAAGTAGGAGTAGGAGTCCTAGTTTGAATTGGGTTGGCCTTAGGGCTGGTTATATAAGCAAGGGAGGCCAAGGCTCGTGGATACACGACTTTGGGGCTGTTCTCTTGTGTTTTGATAAATAAAATTTGTATTCTAAAGGAACTTTTGTGCCTTATTCGTCCGACTTGTTTCAGACAAGTTTTTCTCGTCGAGTTTCTGTTCAGCACTACCTTGCTTTGGTGGTTTTATCATAACTCGAGTTTTACACATCCAATTGATGTGATTCTTTTTGGGTTGTCTTAAACTTGATTATCTATCATCTGTGAAAATTTCACGGTCATTGAATCTGTGGTTTCTGATCTACACGAGTTTCTTTGCAGTATTCCAGAACTGTTTTTCTCGCGTAGGACAGATTGACCTTTGTTCGATCTTTTGATCGTAACTTGAGTTTCTCTCAACGGATTTTCATGATTCTTGTTGTGACGTCTTCATGACTTGATTCTATACAATCTATACTAGTTTTGTCACAGTTTAACACATTTAGATTAGTTGCACACACGGTTTCTTTAACAGATTAGTTTTCTGCTGAGGGGTGTTTTGTTGCTTCCGCTGAAAAATTTTTATCTACCATTCACCCCCCCCTCTGGTAGCTTTACACGTGTACTTCAATCCTACACATTGTATGCAGCAAACTTTCACCCGTCACTCCAATGCCGAACCAGTTCTGCCGACCCATCAGAAGGGCCACTACACGGAACACGTCGAAGTTGCTCCACTAGCGGGTTTACACCTCTGACACCAACCCCCAAAGGATGGCCGTATAAGTTCCGACACAAGAGTACCCGAGTTACATCGGTTTCCTAGACCCCATTACTCCAGTATGCATCTGGCACTGTTCAAACTTGCTCAGCAGGGCGGCATACGCATCAGTCCTTAACCGACACAAACAGAGCTACAGCCACACAGGCCCAACGTCCTGCTGCTCCTACTCTCTGCTCGGTCTCATTTTCTTTTCCAAAACTTTCATTCTCTAGAATCATACCCCGCTGAACCAACATCCTAAACTCGTGAGTAACTTTCAACTACCCGACTTGTACCGGATCCTATACAACTTAAGCCTAGCCAAAGCTACACGAAGGTAACCTGTTCTACCCTTTAACTCCAAGGGTTTGTGGGTCATGCATTTGGAGTATCAATCACCTTGACCTAATGCACAATACATACTAGACAAATAAAAGTGATACAAAGTAAAATATAACTAAAAAGCTGTTAAATACAAACCGGGGCTTGCCTTATGTTGCTGCAGGTTTATTTCTAACTTAAAGTCAGTAGCTTTGCGATGAGTAAAGCTTCAAGTTTCTGTTCTGAGTCGAATGCCTCGTTGAGCTCCTTTGTCATTTTTCCTACTGATATGAACATGCACAGTTTTATGTTGCAAGTAAAGACATTATAAAACAAAAGTGTTTTATGACTTAAGAAGAGTTCAGATCAACTACGGATCGAGATTTGGGTTTGGCTATTGTGGCGGACCAGAATCCGCTCATCCAGGGTCACAGAGGGTGGTGCCGCCCTATGCGAAACCCGACAGCACACATCATAAGGATACATTGTATTACATAGAAAACCAACTGAAATGTACAAAGTAGTACACTACTCAGTTACAAACTAGTGTCTCTATTACACAGCAGAAGTCTAATTTGTACAACTCACACCCGCCTATCTAGCAAAAGTCGGTTGCTCAGCCCTATGGCAACCCACACTAGCTGCACTCCTCAGCTCAGCGCGGCGTGTACGGCTCCCACTCAGCCGTGGTCCCCGACGGAGGGTAACCCTCGCCCGTGGACTCGTAACCCTAGTCTGTGGGTGGCTCCTCACCTGAAAAACACTTAAGCAGAAACCGTGAGCACGATGGCTCAACAAGACTTAACCGACTCACCTAGGCATGAAACTCTACATGTAGGGTACAATGAACATGGGACGGTAAAATTTCAGCAAACGGACACGCCTATAGTTTATCCTTAGTTCATCTTTTAGCTACTAGTTAACAGTTCATGAATCTGAAATTTAGTAAGCAATATTTGGTGGCACACATGTAACAATACAATTATTTCATAACAACAATATTGAATCATCACATTTCATACATTAGCCTACGTCACGACTCAGTGACCAAGTGGTACTCTTCACCGCGAGGGACGGCGAACCTTGCTGCCCTCAGCCTACACCTATAAATCGGTGCGTTATGCCTCGACGCCCGGAGGTTTACGTTACATCGGTTTATCGGGGCCCATATATCCGATATGCCTTCGGTACGTTCAAACTTGATCAGCGTGGGCCGCACACGGATCGATCCTCAATCGACACGGACAGGGCTGCGCACACAAGACTTCCTCTTGCTGCGCCCTAGCCCCTGCCTAGTCTCATTTTCATTACTAAAGTGATCTCACATCACTCGAACCAATCCCGTGTGTCCCAAGCCTAAACTCGCGAGTAGATTCCAACTACTCGACTTGTACCGAAGTCCTATGAATCATTACGCATAGCTTGTCTACTCAAGGCCTTAAACACTACCCTCACTCTTATAGGAAAATTCTGGTTACGCATTTGGGTTTCATCCATCCTACACCTAATGCACACCCATACCTCACACTAAAACATGTAACCAAAGCAAAACTTTATAAAGGGTTTAATGCAAACCGGGGTTTGCCTTGTTTCTTCTGGTCAGTGGTTAGGTCTTCGTACGGAAGAAGGAAGTCGAGCACTTCCGGAGTCTCCTCGCCTTCAGCGACTACACGTTAACGAGACACTACATGTCAATTCAAATGCAATGTGTAAACTTGAATAAATAATTACTATAACTCTAGCTAGCCCTCCCCTTTGGCTCTGAAATTTTTATGGTGGTTTGGTATGGTTCTAACCAGAGTCTTTACCAAGTGTCATTTGAAACAAAGTTCATTTGAGCTTTGTACAAATAAAAGCCTATTTGATCAATATTAGAGTCTCTAAGTAATTCCAGGGGTTTTCATAGCCCCAACAATTACTTTCTGGAAACTAGAATTTGAGATGGTTCTAATGGAATTGGTTTCATGTCATTTGAAGAATTCTAGAGGAAGTTGTGCCCTAAACAAGATTTGAGAAAATCTGAAAAATGTTTCTGTATATTTTTCTATTTTTTCAGGGCTGTTCTCTTAGTCACCTCATTAGGGGGACTAAATGAACTTGGATGCGTCTGAAAATTTTACTGTGACTCAAGGATTTTCCAATGAACCTCTCAGACAAATTTCAGAATTTTTCATGAAGTAATCCTCCAGATAAAATTCCTAATAGTTTCAATTTTAGGGATTTAATTCTGGAAAACTATTAATTTTCATGAGCTGAAATTTGTATTGCTGGAGAGTACTCAAAAAGATGAGTCCAGAAAAATTTGGTTCACTGGATTTTGAGCTTCCTACACAAAGTTATGAATTTCTAAACTTTGGGATGAATCTGGAATTGTTTTCTATTGCAAATTCTTGTTGGGCCCACTGTTTAAACTGCAGCCAATAGGATTTGCGGACACACGAGGCTACGGGGTTTCTATCTGTGTAGCCGCACCGGATCCTAAGCCACAGCTAATCCCAGTTTTTAAATACACTCGCTGACAGGTGGGCCAGCCCCACCCTTCTTCAACCTCCGGCGTTTCTTCCCGCGCGCGCCCACCTCGCCGGACCGAGGCGGCGCCTCGCCGGCTTTGCGCTCCCGGCTGTCTCCCGGCCGGAGACTCGCCGCCCGGGGGTTTTTGGGATCGGGGAACTCAGTTGTGGGCTCGGGTTGAGCGCTAGGGGATCGGAACTGTGCCGGCGACGTGCGGCGGCATCGGGAGATGTTCGGCACCGTCGCCCGGCGGTCCTAGCCCGCCAACAACTCAGCCAATCCGCTCTAAAGCACCAGTGGGTGCTAGGGAGGCACGGCAAGCAAGGACCGGCGCATGAAAACACCTCCAAATGGGTTCTCACCGTGCGCCCGATCCATGCCGCCATGGTTGAGCTCGGGAAGACATAAATACCTTGCACCTCGTCCGTTTTGTAGCTAGGGTTGTGAAGGGAAATTGACCGCTAGCCAGTAGTTCATGTGTGCCAGGATTTCTCACCCGGGGTCACCTTGCACGAGCCGAGAGTAAATCGCCAAATTCTTGCTCGAACGATCACGTCTTGAGTTAAGGTTCAGCGAGGAGTAGCAGGGGGCTCCGACGCTCCTCTGGGTGTCCTAGCTCGGGCATGAAAGCCCCTCGGTTGGGCTGTCACCGTGAGCCGAGTTACAGCTGTTTCTTCGGTTGTTGCCAAGACCCGCTGAGCTAGGGTTGGAAGGGCTGAACTCGAACGTTTTTGCGCCGAGGAGGTAGAGGACGAGCAACCGGTGTGGTTTTGCAGCTTGGAATACGCTGTGCACGGTGGTTTTGCCGGGTTCTTGATCGAATGCAAACGGCGGCGTGAGCGCGGGTCTCTCCTCGTGCGGATAGGAACTGAGCCTCGGTGTGACGGTGCTGTGAGCGGCCGACTGCCTCCGGGGTGATCAATTCGGGAGCAGCTCACCAGCTCGAGGGGGAAAGCAGGAGGTGTGCTCTGTGGCTCACGCGGTGGCGCCCAGAGGTGTGTCGGTTGCTTCGAGTCAGACCTGAGAGAAGAGCCCCGGTGACTTTGGTTGCACGATTAAGTGACTCACTGACCAGTGGGCCCTCTTCTCCCCTCTAATTCTTTCTCCCCCTTCTGCTGCAAATATCTCAGCAACTCTCCATTGAATGTGAGACTTAATCACCAAGTCACAGTTTGAATTTGGTTTCCCAAATTTGAAATTTGTTTGGCTAAATTTGCCTCATATTTGAACTGAAATTCAAATTCAGTTTTGAATTAGTGCAAATTTAGCTCCCGATAAGATGAACTCCATTGGGTATGAAAATTGGTGGGCTAACTCAGAAAAATGTGCTGAGTTTGAATATGAAGCCAACTTTTGAATTTAAGTGATGAAAGTTGCTTTAATTTGAATTTACATTCAAATTGGCCTCTTTTTCAAATGCCTCCAAAAGTGCCTCAAAAAGTGTTGGATTTGCATGAAATTTGGCCTGAACCTTCCCCAGACTTTTCAAGTTCTAGGGGTGAGCTCAACCTCCCATGTTCATGTGTAGAAATCCTACTTTGTGAAAGTTAGGGCTTTCCCCTCTAACCACCCTTTTGATGGAGGTTACTTGCTCTTCACAAGTCTTCACAAATTATCCACAACAAAAGCTGTGGTGTTGTGAGGTGATGAAAAATTTTTGCAAGTCCCTTTTCTTGCGCTTTTACATCCCTCCCCCCTTAAAAGAATCTTGTCCCGAGATTATAAAAGAAGAGACAGCGAGGTAATAGGAACTCACCCGTGCTGAGACGCCATGAACTCCGGGTAATTTGAGCGAAGGAATTCCTCGCTCTCCCACGTCGCTTCTTCGGCGGTGTGGTTACTCTAGAGTATCTTGTAGAACCACAACGTTCGGCTACGCGTGGTCCGAGCTTTCTCATCAATAATTGCTACCGGATATTCATCATATGTCAAATCCAGTTGCAGCTCGCTGATGTCTTCAGTGGGGACAGCAGTCGTATGCTTCAGACATTTTCGTAGTTGTGAAACATGGAAAACGTCGTGAACACCAGCAAGAGATGTCGGTAGCTCCAGCCTATACGCCGCTGGTCCACACTTCTCGGTGATAGCATAGGGTCCAATGAAACGGGGAGCGAGTTTCCCCTTCACGCCGAACCGGTGCACGCCTTTCAATGGAGATACACGGAGGTACACGTGCTCGCCGACATCAAAGTGCAGCGGTCTACGCCTCTTATCAGCGTAGCTTTTCTGCCGGGATTGAGCGGCCTTCAAGTTGGCTTGAATCATCCGAACACGCTCTTCAGCATCGTTCACCACATTAACCCCGAATGTGACCCTTTCACCGGACTCGCACCAGTTTAATGGGGTGCGGCACTTGCGACCGTAGAGAGCTTCATAGGGTGCCATCTTGATACTCGCCTGATATCAATTATTGTACGAGAATTCCGCCAACGGTAGGTGATCGTCCCAGTTCCTACCGTGGTGGATGGCACACGCCCTCAACATGTCCTTTAGTACTTGGTTCACCCTCTCTGTTTGTCCATCTGTTTGAGGGTGATAGGCGGAGCTTCTAATCAGCTTAGTACCCAAAGCAGTGTGCAACTGCTCCAAAAAGCGAGATACAAATAATGCACCTTGGTCTGAGACTATGGTCTTGGGTACTCCATGCAAGCATAAGATCCTTGCAATATATAACTCCACATATCTGTTGGCATGGAAATGTGTATGCACAGGAATGAAGTGAACCGACTTGGTTAACCTGTCAACGATCACCCAAATGGAATCATGCTTGTTGGAAGTCAGGGGTAATCCCACAATGAAATCCATGCTCACATCCTCCCGTTTCCATGCTGGAAATTTCAGAGGTTGCAGCAGCCCTGATTTTCTCATGTGATCAGCCTTTACTCGCCTACACGTACCACACTCGGATACGTACTTCGCCACTTCCCGCTTCATCCGTGTCCACCAAAATTTCTTTTTCAAATCTTGGTACATTTTGTTGCTGCCCGGATGAATGGAGTACTTAGACAAGTGAGCTTCATCAAGAATCTTTTTCCTCAGCTCCATATCCCGGGGTACGACTATGCGGTCATTGAACCATAGCGTCCCCTCATCATCTTTCTGGAAACATTTGATCTCCCCGTTGTCTATCTGTCTCCGGAGATGTGCCATACCCTTATCAGTCTTCTGAGCTGTAATGATGTCCTCCTTAATAGTAGGGATGAGGGCAAGGTTGTAGAGCGATCCATAAGGGACCAAGTACAAACTCGGCTCTTCCTCTTCCACCGGGGTAATGGTGAGGTTATGGACATGTGATTTCCGACTCAGCATGTCGGTAACCACATTCGCCTTGCCGGGGTGGTAATGAATCTCAATCTCATAGTCTTTGATTACTTCTAACCACCTCCTTTGCCTCATATTCAGCTCCTTCTGGGTGAAAATATACTTCAGGCTCTTGTGGTCAGTGTAGAGATGCACCAAATTCCCCAAGAGATAGTGCCTCCACATTTTTAACGCCAAAACTACAGCAGCAAGCTCAAGATCATGAGTTGTGTAATGCTGCTCATGGTTCTGAAGTTGGCGTGAGCCATATGCGACCACACGTCCTTCCTGCATCAACATGCAGCCGAGCTCAATACCGGACGCGTCACAATACACGTCGAAGGGCTTGGTCGTATCCGGTTGAGCTAAGACCGGGGCTGTTGTGAGATGCTTCACTAATGCTTGGAATGCTCCTTCACATGCCGTGTTCCAAACATATTTTGTCCCCTTCTTCAGAAACTCTGTCATTGGCTTAGCAAGCTTGGAGAAGCTTGGAATGAATCTCCGATGGTATCCCGCTAAACCGAGGAAACTTCTGACTTCATGGACCGAAGTGGGAGCTTTCCATTTCAGCACTTGCTCGATTTTTCTTGGGTCAACCGCAATGCCTTCCGCTGAGATGATATGTCCCAAAAATGGCACTTGGCTAATCCAAAACTCACATTTGCTGCACTTGGCGTAGAGCTTATGGTCTCGCAGTCGTTGAAGAACGATTCTCAAGTGCTCGGCGTGTTCTGCTTTTGTCTTGAGGTAAACCAAGATATCATCAATGAACACCACCACGAACTTATCCAGCTCCGGCATGAACACCGAGTTCATGAGATACATGAAATGTGCTGGAGCATTAGTGAGACCAAAAGACATGACGAGATATTCATATAAGCCATATCTCGTCGAGAAGGCCGTCTTCGGGATATCCTCCGCCCGGATCTTTATCTGATGATACCCAGAGCGAAGGTCCATCTTGGAGAACACACTTGCAGCCATAAGTTGATCAAACAAAATGTCAATGCAGGGCAGTGGGTACTTATTCTTGATGGTGATGGTGTTGAGCGGCCGGTAGTCCACACACAGCCTCAAGGTTTCATCCTTCTTCTTCACGAACAGCGCCGAGCATCCCCAAGACGAGAAACTCGGCCTAATGAAACCTTTGCTCAACAGATCATTGATCTGCTCTTTCAGTTCAGCCAGCTCGTTCGGAGCCGTTTTGTATGGCCTCTGGGAGATAGGAGTAGTCCTG
The DNA here is from genome assembly GCA_030760725.1 of Neostapfia colusana. NCBI lineage: Eukaryota > Viridiplantae > Streptophyta > Magnoliopsida > Poales > Poaceae > Neostapfia > Neostapfia colusana. Next base: position 130,785,001 of record JASWHV010000001.1, on the reverse strand, counting down.
GGTGCAAGCTCGATCTTGAATTCGACATCCCGCTCAGGTGGCATGCCCGGAAGATCATCCGGAAACACGTCGGGGTATTCCCGGACTACGGGGATGTCCTCTAACTTGAGAGCTTCAGTATTATTAGTTTCTGAAACTTCCCGGACTGGATTATCTAATATGAGGGACTGCAGACGGTGTAGTGGGGAGTTGAGGTGAACCGTCCGTGATAAAGTTTCTAGGACAGCGCCATGGTAGCTTAGCCATGACATTACTAAGATTGCATCAATCTTCTGCCCCTCAAGAATAATCATAGTGGTGGGATATATCTTCCCACCTAAGCACAGTGGTGCTTTCGGAACCATCATAGTTGCTGAAATCTTTCCTCCTGGTGAGCAGATCATATAAGAACACTCGGTTGGAAAGGCTTCCAGTTGATGCTTAACCACATATGATGCACTTATAAAGTTGTGAGTTGCACCAGAATCAAATAATATGATGATGGCTTGATCGTTGAGAGTGAACATACCCGCCAGCACGCTGTCTCCCTCTGGGGCGTTCTCATTGTCGAGGTTGCGAACGCCCCCAGTCCGCTGACCAACCTTCTTGACCGGAGGTCGGCCTCGAGCACCGCCCTGGAACTGGGCTTGCCCGCTGCTCTGCTGCCCCTGAGGACAGTCCTACACGAAATGGCCCGCCTGGCCACACGTGAAACAAGTGTAGCGGGGCGGTCCTCCGCTGATCGGCGGACTGAAACCCGGGGCGCGTTGTGGCGGTGGAAACGCCCGGTGTGCCATCTGCTGCTGCTGCTGTTGTTGCGGTCGCGGTGGTGGCATCGGCGGTCGGAACGGGGGTGCCTGGAAAGAATGACCCCCGAACTGTTGATGTCACGCCGGTGGATGCCACTGCTGTCCGGATGGTGTCCGATACACCATGCGGTACTTCTGGGGAGCGCCACCACCATTTCTGGGTGGAGTGCTGCGCTTCCGCTGCTCAGCCGCCAGTTCTCGCTGAGCGTCTTCTTGCATGATCGCGGCATTGATGAGGTCGTTGAAGGTGCTGCGATTCCATTGAACGAGATGCGTCTTCATCTCGGGGTGTAACCCCCGATAGAAGTGCTCCAATTTCTTCTCCTCCGTGGAGACGTAATCCGACGCATGTTGCGCCAGATGATTGAAGGCACGGGAGTAGTCATGACCACTCCTCCCGCCCTGCTTCAGCTCCAAGAATTCTTGGAACTTCCTCTTCATTATCCCAGGAGGGATATGGTAGGCGCGGAACGCCTCCCGGAATTCTTCCCACTCCACGGCATGGCCAGCCGGACGTGAGGCGACATAATTCACCCACCATGCACCAGTGGCACCGTGAAGCTGCTGCGCCGCGAACAGAGTCTTTTGCCGCTCCGTACATTGGAGCAGCCCGAACTTGGACTCGATTGTCCGCAGCCAGTTGTCGGCCCCCAGTGGTTTTGCGGCTTCTGCGAACACCGGAGGGTGCGTACTCATGAAGTCCGAGTACGTCACCTCACGGGGCTCACGAGGCCCCCTCTCTTGACGCCCCCCCCCCCCCGCCCCCGCCTGGGACGTATTCTGCACGATCGTGCGGAGCAGGTCGGTCTTCTCCTCACGACCTCCCACCAGTGCAGCTATCACATCCGCTAGGGTAAGCGGAGGCGGCGGTGGTGGTTGCTGCTGCGGGGTGCTGTCGTAGGCAGGTGGCTAGGAGTCATCGCCTTCCTGCTGGCTAGAGCCACCAACCTCGTGCGTGGTCCGAGTGCGAACCATCTGCAACCATACGACAATAAACATCAGTCCTGCAACATATTGCATGCAGTCCAATAAAATAGGCGTAAAACATAATGACTAAAACATGCGATACATCTCGTATGTAGATAATGTAATAACTTTGCACAAGCTACACCATTACCAGACCAAATACAATCTAGTTAAATCCAACTTGATGAACCTCCTCTTTGGAAGCTCACCACAACTAGGTTTGGTCACCACGAGATGTTACTATCGCTTTGTCATCACGTATATCACCCTTTTATCTTCAATACGACACAAACATGGTCTCTAGAAAAAGAAACTTGAGTAAAACATATACTCAAATTTTTTTCACTAGTTGAAGATAACCACTCGTGAGTATGATCTACCCCATTGGAAGTACTTAAACCCCCCCTAGGGTACAACAATCTCCCAAATGAGTTCAACTGTCATTCCTCTGTCAGAATGACCAGTTTCTACATATCCAAGATTTTGACCTGGGTCTGGGCATTTTCAAGACCCAAGTTGAATACCAAAGTTACAGTTTACTTCAGTATCTTTCCAACGAGTATTTATTTTCCCTCAGATCAGCTCTGGTTAAAAAGTTATGGTAATTCAAAATTAACAGAATTTCTGGAAGAATTTCAACAGCACCTCCTTTGGGAAGTTGCTGTTTTCAACTCATATTTCCACTGAATTCCGTGTTGCAAATACAGACACTTTGAATTACAAAGATGTAACACATCTCCTATCCTTTCTAAATATGTATGATATGACAATTTCTGATTTTTCTGTAGTAAGTTATGCTTGAAAAACAGACCAGTCCAGAGAGTGTTTTGAATCTGTCCTGGTTCTGGACAGTTTACATCCCTCTGGAAATTAAGCCCTCTTAAGGTGTAATTCAGCTCTGGAAGTCTACAACAAAGTTGTGGAGTGCTTAAACACCTTTCCAGAACTACATCCCACACCTCCATTGGCTAAATAATCTGTGAGTTATGCCCTGTCAAAGTTCAGCAAACTTGCTGCCCAAAACAGAGCACTCTGTTTTCCAATCCTTTGGAACTACACTAATCAACTATCAAAATTTTCTACCCAACCAGGGTCCTAAATGTTGAAACTTAGTGATTTTAATTCCTTGTTATCATTATTTTCCATGCACATGCCTATAATATGTCGGTACTACGTTCCTCACAAAAAGAAAATCCTAACCGGATTATACCGGCATATACGTCACAAGTGTGGCACTAACCGGTCTCTCGCACACATTTACTACGCGGAATACATACGTGGATAGTACCTGCAGAAGACCACACAATAATGATGCACTCAAAGGTTATTTTCATTTCAGGCAGTTCCATATTTGAAAGTAAATACAAACGCCCGTATCATTGTCATACGGCCATCCTTGAGTTAAGTCACGTCTCAAGGTACGTGATCGTGTATCAACACCACACGACGGGGAACCTGAGTATATCATGAACTGGTCGTCAGGGTTGGGAATGTTATCAGCCCAATGGATACCACCTACTGCCCTGCAGGGCACGCCGATGGCAAGCGCTGCGTATGTCCTCCTGGGCTTTTTCCAGACGAACACACTCTCGCGTTACTGACCACGCGATGGGGTCTCCACTTACTTGCCTATGCACGCTAGGGATCAGCATTTCATATGAACTCAGGAACATGAAGAGTCCAAGAGTTTCATATTGACGTCTCACACCAAGCTGTGAGACCTATCACTGAACCACGTTCCTCGGCAGGGAAGCTAACCAAAATTGAACCGCTTTTGGTGGCGTTCCTTACCATTCTTACCAGAGCGTAGGTGCATCGTTACATAATTAAAATTCAGAATTATAATACATATGTTAGTCTTGCCACTTTAAGTAACTATGCGAATATAGTCCTTACTTGGACAAACTACCGAATCCTCACCGTAAATCTAAGTTTTCCCGTAATACAGTCCTTAATTATGGTGCTATCCCCAATGCAGCTCTGATACCAGGCTGTGGCGGACCGGAATCCGCTCATCCAGGATCACAGAGGGTGGTGCCGCCCGATGCGATACCCGACAGCACACATCATAAGGATACATTGTATTACATAGAAAACCAACTGAAATGTACAAGGTAGTACAAAACTCAGTTACAAACTAGTGTCTCTATTACACAGCGGAAGTCTAATTTGTACAACTCATAGCCGCCTATCTAGCAAAAGTCGGTTGCCCAGCCCTAGGGCAACCCACACTAGCTGCACTCCTCAGCTCATCGCGGCGTGTACGGCTCCCACTCAGCCGTGGTCCCCGACGGAGGGTAACCCTCGCCGGTGGACTCGTAACCCGAGTCCGTGGGTGGCTCCTCACCTGAAAAACACTTAAGCAGCAACCGTGAGCACGATGGCTCAACAAGACTTAACAGACTCACCTAGGCATGAAACTCTACATGTAGGGTACGATGAACATGGGACGGTAAAATTTCAGCAAACGGACACGCCTATAGTTTATCCTTAGTTCATCTTTTAGCTACAAGTTAACAGTTCATGAATCTGAAATTTAGTAAGCAATATTTGATGGCACACATGTAACAATACAATTATTTCATAACAGCAATATTGAATCATCACATTTCATACATTAGCCTACGTCACGACTCAGTGACCAAGTGGTACTCTTCACCGCGAGGGACGGCGAATCGACTCGATATACACCTGCAGGGATACCCAAAGAGCACGTCACGTACGCCCACCCGTGGAGCTGCACAGCACGCTCACTCGATGCCGTACGGGACAACCTTTCACCCAACAGCCCAAACGTCGAACCGGTCGCACCGAAACGAGCAGGAGGTTCCCTACACGGAGCATCTCTCTATGCCCGTTAGCAGATTTCCACCTTGCTTCCCTCAGCCTACACCTATAGATCGGTGCGTTATACCTCGACGCCCGGAGGTTTAGCTTACATCGGTTTATCGGGGTCCACATATCCGATATGCCTTCAGTACGTTCAAACTTGATCAGCGTGGGCCACACAGGGATCGGTCCTCAATTGACACGGACAGGGCTGCGCACACAAGACTTCCTCTTGCTGCGCCCTAGCCCCTGCCTTGTCTCATTTTCATTACTAAAGTGATCTCACATCACTCAAACCAATCCCGTGTGTCCCATGCCTAAACTCACGAGTAGATTCCAACTACTCGACTTGTACCGAAGTCCTATGAATCATTACGCATAGCTTGTCTACTCGAGGCCTTAGACACTACCCTCACTCTTATAGGAAAATTCTGGTTATGCATTTGGGTTTCATCCATCCTACACCTAATGCACACCCATACCTCACACTAAAACATGTAACCAAAGCAAAACTTTATAAAGGGGTTATTGCAAACCGGGGCTTGCCTTGTTGCTGCTGGTCAGTGGTTAGGTCTTCGTCCGGAAGAAGGAAGTCGAGCACTTCCGGAGTCTCCTCGCCTTCAGCGACTACACGTTAATGAGACACTACATGTCAATTCAAATGCAATGTGTAAACTTGAATAAATAATTACTATAACTCTAGCTAGCCCTCCCATTTGGCTTTGAAATTTTTATGGTGGCTTGGTATGGTTCTAACCAGAGTCTTGACAAAGTGTCATTTGAAACAAAGTTCATTTGAGCTTTGTACAAATAAAAGCCTATTTGATCAATATTAGAGTCTCTAAGTAATTCCAGAGGTTTTCATGGCCCCAACCATTACTTTCTGGAAACTAGAATTTGATATGGTTCTAATGGAATTGGTTTCATGTCATTTGAAGAATTCTAGAGGAAGTTGTGCCCTAAACAAGATTTGAGAAAATCTGAAAAATGTTTCTGTACATCTTTCTATTTTCTCAGGGCTGTTTTATTAATCACCTCATTAGGGGGACTAAATAAACTTGGATGAGTCTGAAAATTTTACTGTGACTCAAGGATTTTCCAATGAACCTCTCAGCCAAATTTCAGAATTTTTCATGAAGTAATCCTCCAGATAAAATTCCTAACAGTTTAAACTTTAGGGATTTAAATTCTGGAAAAATATTAATTTTTATGAGCTGAAATTTGTATTGCTGGAAAGTACTCAAAAATATGAGTCCAGCAAAATTTGGTTCACTGGATTTGGAGCTTCCTACACAAAGTTATGAATTTCTAAAGTTTGGGATGAATCTGGAATTGTTTTCTATTGCAAATTCTTGTTGGGCCCACTGTTTAAACTCCAGCCAATAAGATTTGCAGACACACGAGGCTACGGGGTTTTTATCTGTGTAGCCGCACCGGATCGTAAGCCACAGCTAATCCCAGTTTTTAAATACACTCGCTGACAGGTGGGCCAGCCCCACCCTTCTTCAACCTCTGGCGTTTCTTCGCGCGCCCACCTCGCCGGACCGAGGCGGCGCCTTGCCGGCTTTGCGCTCCCGGGTGCCTCCCGGCCAGAGACTCGCCTCCCGGGGGTTTTGGGGTCGGTGAACTCGGTTGTGGGCTCGGGTTGAGCGCTAGGGGATCGGAACTGTGCCGGCGACGTGCAGTGGCTTCGGGAGATGTTCGGCACCGTCACCCGGTGGTCCTAGCCCGCCAACAACTCAGCCAATCCACTCTAAAGCACCATTGGGTGCTAGGGAGGCACGGCGAGCAAGGACCGGCGCATGAAAACACCTCCAAATGGGTTCTCACCGTGCGCCCGATCCATGCCATCATGGTTGAGCTCGGGATGACATAAATACCTCGCACCTCGTCCGTTTTCTAGCTAGGGTTGTGAAGGGAAATTGACCGCTAGCCAGTCTAGTTCATGTCTGCACGGTTTGGTGGCCTACAAACAAGAATTTTGATCGAATTTTGAGGATTTCTCACCCGGGGTCACCTTGCACGAGCCGAGACTAAATCGCCAAATTCTTGCTCGAACGATCACGTCTTGAGTTGAGGTTCAGTGAGGAGTAGCAGGGGGCTCTGACGCTCCTCTGGGTGTCCTAGCTCGGGCGTGCTATGTGCTGGAACAGAGGAAAGAACATTTTAGCATTGGAGGTTTTGGAATAAGGTTCAAAGGACCATATAATGGACATAAGTATGAAGCTGGACATAATTGGCAGAAAACTGGAGAAGATTATCTCAAATTGCTCTGAAATTTTTACAGTGGTCCATAGATCATACAGATGTATGGATTGCAAAATTTCAAACAAAGTTGATGTAAGATGTGGCCTAGGGAATTTTCTTCACTATTTTGCTTCTCTGAATTCCTATGGCAATTATAGTGTCTTTTCATGCTCAAAATTTGATTTTTCAGAACCTTGGGAGTATCATGAGTCCATAGGACTTAGTTTCACCGTTTTTGGAGCTTCCTACACAGAGATATGGAATTTAGAAGTTGGAGCTAAAAGCTGAAAAATCTTTCTGTTATTTTTCCTAATTTTCAGAGACATACAAGATTGAATCAACATTTGGCCAAGCAAATGAAGTCCAATGCCTCTAAAATATTTACTGGATTTTAAGGATTTTAGGAATAATATCCTGCCCAAATTTGGGAATTTTCCAATGAACAGAACCCCTGTAAAAATTCGTACAAGATTTTCTGTAAATGAATTAATGAGCCAAATGGAAGTATTTTCATAAATATGGGCTGCACCCCTTGATAGAACTCTTTGAGAGGAATCCAAAAAAATTTATTTCACAATTGTTGGAGGTTCCTATACAAAGTTATGGCTCTCCAAAGTTTGAACCGAATTAGGAAAATCTGGAAAAGTTTAAACACTGCCCGTGGGCCCCACCTGTCATCCCTCATCTTTAACCTCGCGCCAGACAGGGTCAGTGGCGGCTCCCTCCGGCGAGGGTCACCGGGAGGCCCTTACCGGCCGTCTCCCGGCCCCATACTGGCCGCCTGGGGTTTTGAGGGATGGGAACCTGATGGTGGGGTCCAATCCAGCCGGTAGTGACTGGAATGGCGCCCCCCACGGCAGCAGCGGCGGCCATGACTCCGGCGACCTCTAGCTAGCACAAAAATGGCTCAAACAACTTGGTTTTTCTTCCTACAGCACCGTGGTGGAACCCTAAGCCTCGTCATGCGCTCAAATCATCTCAAAAATGGCTGCAAACAAGAGTTCATCGGCGACCTAGGGCCAAAACCGGCGGCGGCTCGAAATTCTCGAAGAACAGCGCCAAATTTTGATGATTTTCGATGGTTTTTGATCCTAGAGGAGTGTGGGAGTGTCTAGATCATGTTTGTAGCTCAGCACACGTGATGGTGGATTGATTACGACGAATTTTGAAGATTGGTGAGGCTCGGTCCTATGTATACCGTAAACGGCAAAATTCATCCTCGGCGATGCACGAAAGGAGAAGAGAGTTGCACCGTTGGTTTGCACACCTGAGGGCGCTCCTTTTTCATGTAGAACGTAGGGCACGATGAAGCTCGGGGAGCTCGGGCGCCGGGGACCAGAGAGCAGCGGTGTGTGTGTTGTTTTCGGGACTGAGCGAGGGCTGTGGTTGAACAGCGTGAGGGGGATAGTTCACGTGGGCAGGAGGGTTGCTTCTCTCGGCGTTCTCATCTAGTGAGAAGGACCTGGCGTTCCCCGGGACGGTTGGGCGTCGGACGTTGGAGGTGGCTCGCTCCCGAGTGATGAAAAACAGAGCACGGCAAAGCAGCTTCTACTGTGTCTCTGACCAGTGGGGTCCACGGTCCCTCTCCCTCTTATCATCCGGTTCCGGTTAAAATAGCAAACGTGCTCCAATTTTGATCAAACTTGGAGGATAGGTCAAAAGAATTATGAGGAACTCAGATCTGAAATCAGATTTTCAAATTGAGTTTGTTTGGTTCAAAATTCAAATTCAAGTTTGAATTTGAACGTGCCCTAATTTAATCCTCGGAATAAATAGTATATGAAACCTAAACTTCTCCAAATTTGAATCTTAGGCTCTTGAATACATGATAAATGCATCGGTGATCTCACATATAGGCCTTTGGACAATCTGAATAGGAATCCTTTTAAAAGATTCAAAATGGTGTTTAAATTTCCCGCCATCCTCTCCATAGTGGGGGTTAACATGATTTCAACTTAGGAAGTGAAGTTCCCTGCTCAGGTTAACATGTGCTAATCCTGAGTCGAACAAAATTTTTAACTCCGTCACATGTCCATTTTTGTGTTCATCATTTCATGTGATACGGTTAGAATCTTTCTTTGCCTCACTTTGTTTCACAATGTGAATTAAAACTTTACAAAAGTTAGGGCTGTTACATTGTTGTACGAGAACTCGGCTAACGGTAAGTGATCATCCCAATTCTTACCGTGGTTGATAGCACAAGCTTGTAGCATATCCTCTAGAATCTGATTTACCCGCTCGGTTTGCCCATCCGTCTGCAGTGGTACGCTGAACTACGGATCAGCTTCGTCCCCAATGCAGCGTGTAGCTTCTTCCAAAAACGGGACACAAACAAAGTGCCCCAATCCGATATGATGGTGCGGGGTACGCCCTACAAGCATAGGATCCGTGAGATGTACAATTCAGCATACTTCTTGGCGTTGTAGTTGGTGTTGACCGAGATAAAATGGGCAACTTTGGTAAGCCGGTCGACGATCACCCACACGGAATCATGCTTCTGAAATGTGGTGGGTAAACCTACGATGAAGTCCATGCTCACATCCTCCCACTTCCAGGCAGGAATGCCCAGTGGTTGTAGCAGTCCCGGTTTTCTCATGTGGTCTGCCTTCACCCTTCGACATGTATCACACTCGGACACGTACTTTGTGATCTCCCGCTTTATTCGTGTCCACCAAAACTTGTTTATGAGTTCTTGATACATTTTGTTGCTGCCCGGGGTGAATAGAAAACTTTGACAAGTGAGCCTCATCAAAGATTTTATTCCGTAACTCTGGGTTACGGGGTACGACAATCCGGTCCTTGAACCATAGGACACCGTCTCCGTCTTTCCGGAAACATTTCAGCTCCCCACTGTCTACACGTCTCCACAAATGCGACATGCCCTTGTCATGTTTCTGAGCTGCCGCTATCTCTTCACGGATGGTGGGGATCAAAGCTAAGTTGTAGAGAGCTCCATGTGGAATCACATGCAATGGCGGCTCGCTCTCTTCCAACTGTGTGATGGTCAGGTTGTTACGTGTGACTCGCGACTCAGCGCATCCGCCACTACGTTTGCCTTGTCGGGGTGATAATGGATCTCTATTTCTTAATCCTTTATCAACTCCAACCATCTTCGTTGCCTCATGTTCAGCTCCTTCTGAGTGAATATGTACTTAAGGCTTTTGTGGTCGGTATATAAAAGCACGAGGTTACCGAGTAGGTAGTGCCTCCACATTTTGAGTGCGAGTACCACGGCAGCGTGCTCCAAGTCATGAGTTGGATAATTTTTCTCATGGTTCCTGAGCTGCCGTGATCCATACGTGACCACCCTTCGGTCTTGCATCAGCACACATCCGAGCCCGATGGCAGATGCATCGCAGTACACATCGAATGGTTTCGTTGTGTCCAGCTGCGCCAAAACCGGTGCTGATGTTAAGTGCTTCACTAATGCCTTGAACGCTGCTTCACATGCTGGACTCCAAACATATTAGGTAGCCTTCCTCAGCAGCTCTGCAATAAGCTTGGCAATCTTTGAGAAGTTTGGAATGAACCTTCGATAATATCCCGCGAGTCCGAGGAAACTCTGTACCTCATGAACAGTTCTCGGGGACTTCCAATTAAGCACTTGTTTGATCTTACTCGGGTCTACAGCGATGTCCTCCGCTGAGATAATATGCCCGAGAAAAGGCACTTGCGATATCCAGAATTCGCACTTGCTGAATTTCGCGTATAGTTGGTGATCCCACAGCCGTTGCAAGACTATACGAAGATGCTTCGTGTGCTCTTTCTCTGACTTGGAATATACCAATATGTCGTCGATGAAGACCACGACAAACTTGTCCAGCTTCGGCATGAATACCGAATCCATCAAGTACATGAAGTGAGATGGAGCGTTGGTGAGGCCGAAGGACATGACCAGGTACTCATAAAGTCCGTACCTCGTCGAGAAAGCCGTCTTCGGAATATCCTCAGCCCGTATCTTAATTTGATGGTACCCGGATCTTAAGTCCATTTTGGAAAAGATCTTTGCTTCGACCAACTGATCAAACAACATGTCGATCCGTGGCAACGGGTACTTGTTCTTGATGGTTACGGCGTTTAGTAGACGATAGTCCATGCAAAGCCGCAACGTCTTCTCTTTCTTCTTCACAAATAATGCCGAACAGCCCCATGGCGAGGAGCTCGGCCTAATAAAACCCTTCTCCAGCAGGTCCGTTAACTGCGTCTTCAGTTCAGCCAGTTCCATGGGCGCCATCTTGTACTGCCTTCGGGATATTGGCATAGTTCCCGGTGCAAGTTCAATCTTGAACTCCACCTCTCGGTCGGGCGGCATCCCTGGTAAATCATCCGGGAACACATCAGGGAACTCACGGACTACTGGAATGTCTTCCAATCTGATGGTTGTGGATTGATATACACTTGGAAGTTTTATTTCTGGACTGTCCAGAAATAAAGAGTGAGACTCATGCACTTCTGAGTGCAAATGCATGACTCAGAGGTCGGTGTCTAAAACAGCGCCGTGGCGGGTTAACCACGACATCCCTAGGATGACATCGACCTTCTGTCCCTCTAAACTATGAGAGACGTAGGGTATACTCTACCCTCTAAGCATAATGGCGCTTTTGGAACCATCATGCTTGCCGCAAGGATTGGCTCTCCCTCTGGCATGTCCTCTGTGGCGAGTTGGTGGACGGTGCCGGGCTTAGGATTTGCCCGCCGCGCATTAGTGGGGTTCCGGGGGCTGATTCCTCCCCGGAAACTGTGGTGCTACTCCGCCGCCTTGCCTCTCCTCAATAGCGTCATCACGCTCTTGAGTGAGGACCTCATTTTTCTGGGTCAAGGCCTGCACTTGCTGTTGCAAAGCCGTGATGTCGACGCGGCTTTTCTTCTTTGCCTTCTTCAGTCGATGCAACTGATTATGTTGTTCGTTCAGTCGCTTTAGCGTCGGAAGGAGAACATTGCGGAGTGCACTGTGAGCACTCTCAAAATGGTCTCCACGGCTGGTGGTCTCCTTGAGCTTCACAGCAAGACAATCCGTATGAACAGCTTGGCTGTCCATCACGGCTTTTCCTGCCCTTAATTGGAGGCTGAGGTTTGCCTCCACGGGGTTGTACCTTGGGCAACCCGGATCTGTTGCCTCCACATACCTTTCCCTCCACACGTGATTAGATCGTCCCTCCACCGGAACGAGCACGTATGGAGTTCCCTCCATAGCTCTCACGTGTAGTTGGCAGAAATGCGACATGGTGTCGCGGGCTGCCACTTGCCACATTTCCTCCGGCTGTTTACCTCTCACCGTGAAGGTGAACGGTGCCCAACCGGGTGATGTAGGTCCTGCAGGAACTTCGATATGGCTTGTCCACGTCTTGTTTCCCTCCTCGCCTTCTTTCTTGGCGAGGTACTGCGGCATTTCCACGTACCCAAAATATTGAAGCATTTTCTTCAACACTTCCGGATAACCGCTGCGGTGAGAACAGTGGGATACCACCCTAACAGGGCCACACGGCCTTGTCGAGCCAGGATCACGCTGAGGGGTACTGCGTTGCACAGCACCGGATAACGCACATCAAAGATACAAATCAGAAGCAAAGTTTTATTACATAAACAAGTTTATAAACATTTTTACAACAAAATAGTTCAGTCTACACTCGCGGGCGTAGACTATGCATCGAGTTCACGTTCAGCCCATGAACGTGTCCTCGCTAGCACGCACACACACTGACACGGCGGCGTGCCTGACTCCCACTCAATGGGGTTCCCCACCTGGGGTTCCGTCTCCTCCTCGGGAGTCCCTTCCTCATAGACCCCTACAAAAGCTTCAAACAAAAGCAGTGAGCACGATGGCTCAGCAAGACTGACCCGTCTATCCTATACATGAAACTTCTACATGGATGGTTTTAGGGTACATGAGGTAAAATAAGTTGCAACAGACTCGCCTAATTATTTGAACCTTACTTTCAAGTTTTAGCAGCAGGTTGTGGAGAACCTTACGATAAGGCACATGAGAGAGCCGCAATCAAACAAGAAACGCATTTCTCTCATGTACTTTGCCCAAAGTTGAAAAGAACTCTAATTAGCTCTAAGCTATAACAAGACATTAACAAGCAAAGTATAACTTTCAAATCAGCAAACTTTTAACATGTATCTAGCCTGTTCTTTCTACGTCACAGTACAGTGAACAAGTGTTACTCACTGACCGTGAGGGACGGCGATTATAATTGATTTACATCTGCAGGGTTACCCGAATAACCCGTCACGTACGCCCGTACTCGATGTCGCCTACAGCAACCATCACGGACGTCGTACGCAACCACGTTTCACCCGTCAGCCAAATGTTGAACTGGTCCAATCGTCCTGAGCAAGAGGTCTCTGCGCGCGCATCCACAGTGCCGCCAGCCGATTTACACCTCGAGCTCTCAACCTACCCTCTGAACGACCAGCTATGCCTCAACACCCAGCTACCTGAGTTACATCGGTTTCCCGGTTCCCATATAGCCGGTAGGTCTTCGGTACTGTTCTAGCTTGTTCAACAGGCCTGCACACGGCTCGGTCCTCAATCGACACAAGCAGAGCTGTAGCACCCAGGCCCCAAAGTCCTGCTGCCCTTACTCTCCGCTCGGTCTCATTTTTCTTGCCATGTGTTTCATTTGCTATCTTTACCCGAGCGATGTGCCTCTAGCCTATTCTCGGGAGTAGTTCCAACTACTCGACTTGTACCGAATCCTACTCTATCTTAGCATTGCCGTAGCTAAATGGGGTTTTCAATCCTAACCCCAACCCATGGTTTTCTTGGCTATGCAATTGGGTTTCAAACAAGACTCTAATGCAAGAAGTAAGTGGTGCTCAATGTAAGTTCTCAAAACAATAAAAATTTATAAAAAGGGTTAATGCAAACCGGAGCTTGCCTTACTGCTCTTGATCGTAGGCTAGCTGCTCTTCCAGAGTGACAAAGTCTAATACTTTGGGTTACTCCTCAACCTTATCGACTACATGAGATAACATAAATATGTATCAATTTAAATGCATTTGAACTGAATTTAACTTGTGAAGACTATAAGTCTTACTAGACAGACCCAATGACTCTAGAATTTTTACTGTGGTTTGGACACAACCTAAATAGAGACTTGGCCAAGTTTTATTTGCAGCAAAGCTCATTTGAGCTCTCCACAAATAATTATGTACTTGACCTTAATTAGAGATCCTAGGGTGTTCTAGGGATTTTCATGGAGCAAGCCATGACTTTCTGAAAACTAGATTTTCAGAGGGTTCTAATGGAGTTGGTTTCACTTAATTTGAATGTTACTAGCTAAAGATATGAGCTAAACAATTTCAGAGAAATTCTGAAAATGTTTCAGGACATTTTCTATTTTCTCTGGAACAGTTTTATTAATCACACCATTAGGTGGATCAAATGAGCTCAAATGGATCTGAAGTTTTTATGGTAGCTCTGGGATATCTTGGTGAACATCCTGGCAAAATTTCAGCATTTGCCTCAAAAGAGTTCTCCAGTTAAAATTCTAACCATTTTGAAATTTGAAGAATTAATTCTGGAGAAATGAGGATTTTCATGTAGTGAAACTCGATTTGTTGGAAAGTACTCAGAGAGCTGAATCCAAAAAAATTTGGTTCACTCGATTTGGAGTTCCTAGCCAAAGTTATGTGGGTTTGAAGTTTGAACTAAATTTGAAAATCGGGGAAATGTTTAAATTGCTGCGCGTGGGACCGGGGCTACGTGTCAACTTCTCAGCGGTCGACACATGGGGCTACGGAATCCTTCGCGCGCAGCCGCACCCGATCCGGTGCCACAGCAAATCCCGGGGTTTAAAATATCGGCCGCTGACACGTGGGACCGGGGGCTTCGTCTACCTCTGGCCTCCCGCGCTCGGCCGCCGCGACCCCTCGCCGGAGAGCTCGCCGGTGGCTTCTGTCGTGCGCCAAACTCCATGATCTTGGCCGCCTCTGCCTAAATCCATCCGGGGAACATGATGCTGGGCTCAGCTGATCACAAGAATCGCCGGAACATGGCCGGCGACGAGCGGCGGCTTCGGAAGAACTTTGGCCGTGTCGGCCGGACTTCCTAGCACCCCAGACGATCGAGCAAAAGGCCGTAGAGCATCAGTGGACCCTAGGAAAGACCGACAGGAGCTCGAGGCAGCGAGGCGGTTCAGTGGTCGGGGGCGGCAACCAGCTGCTGTCCCGATCGATCTTTCGCCGTGGCGGCTGCTGGATCAAGCGCAAGAAACCGAGGTCGGCTTCAGTCGGTAAAATTTGCTGCTGAGGCTGACATGTGGGTCCCACCCAAGGTTTAACCTCTGAAATTAAATTTTCCCCACTGCTCCAAACAGTAGAGACCTAAATACCCTCTCATTTTTGAATTATCAACCACAAGCCCATTTGAAGTTGATAGAATTCAAATTGTGAAGTGTTTGAATAAATATCGGCACATATGCAGTTTGAAATTCAAATAAAGTTTGAATTTGTTAAACTTAGCTCATGTCAAGATCAACTCCAAATGGAGTGAAAATTTGTGTGTGAGCTCACAAAAATGTGCTGAGTAAGAATATGCCTCCCACTTTTGAATTCATGGGATGGAAGTAGTTTGAATTTGAATTTGAGTTCAAACTACCCTCTTTCTTGTTATTCCCAAAAAGACTTCAAAAAGGCTTGACTTTGGGTGAAATTGGCATGAGCATTCCTAGCAAGGTGTTGGAGTTTTTCACCAGCTCAGCCCCTAGATGATGCATGTGGGAAATGCCACTTTTGCATTTTGTGAGTTTATTCTCTAATGAGCATGTTGATGGTGTTTACTTGCTCTTCAAAGGTATTCATAAAGTTCCTTCAAATGAGGTGTGTGTGTGGTGATGAACACTTTAAATATATGACAAAACTTAGGCCCTTACATTCCTCCCCCCTTTAATCTCGTCCCGAGATTATAAGGTGAAAAGGAGAGAGAGGACGGTGGGAAAAATTACCGTATATGCGACGTGTAAAAGTCGGGGTAGTTCGCGCGAAGAAATCCTTCTCTCTCCCATGTCGCTTCGTCCACGGAGTGATTACTCCATAGAACTTTGTAGAACTACAACATACGGTTGCGTGTGGTTCGGGCCTTTTCATCAATAATATGAATCGGTTCCTCCTGATACGTGAGATCCGGTTTCAATTCTTCTATATCCTCCAGCTGAATGGTATTTGATAGCTTGAGACACTTCCTCAGCTGGGAGATGTGAAAGACGTCGTGCACACCGGAGAGTGCTTCTGGTAAATTCAGCCGGTATGCTACTGATCCACATCTTTCAGTAATCTGAAATGGACCGATGAACCGGGGTGCTAACTTTCCCCTCACCCCGAATCTGTTCATGCCCTTCATTGGAGACACACGTAAGTATACGTGATCCCCGACTTCGAACTGTAATGGCCGTCTTCTCCGGTCCGCATATTATTTCTGTCGGGATCGAGCGGCTTTTAGGTTCGCTTGAATCAGCCGAACCTTTTCCTCCGCGTTGTTGACAATATCAATCCCGAAGGTAACCCTTTCGCCAGACTCACACCAATTCAGTGGTGTGCGGCATTTTCTCCCGTATAGCGCCTCGTAAGGTGCCATCTTGATGCTGGCTTGGTACACATTGTTGTACGAGAACTCGGCCAACAGCAAGTGATCATCCCAATTCTTACCGTGGTTGATAGCGCAAGCTCGTAGCATATCTTCTAAAATTTGATTTACCCGCTCGGTTTGCCCATCCGTCTGCGGGTGGTATGCTGAACTAGGGATCAGCTTTGTCCCCAACGCAGCATGTAGCTGCTCCCAGAAATGGGACATAAATAAAGTGCCTCGATCCGATATGATGGTACAGGGTACGCCATACAAGCATAGGATCCGTGAGATGTACAATTCAGCGTACTTCTTGGTGTTGTAGTTGGTATTGACCGGGATAAAATGGGAAACTTTGGTGAGCCGGTCGATGATCACCCACACAGAATCATGCTTCTGAAAAGTGGTGGGTAAACCGACGATGAAGTCCACGCTCACATCTTCCCACTTCCAGGTAGCAACGCCCAGTGGTTGTAGCAGTCCCGGTTTCCGCATATGATCTGCCTTCACCCTTCGACATGTATCACACTTGGACATGTACTTTGCGATCTCCCGCTTCATCCGTGTCCACCAAAACTTGCTTCTGAGTTCTTGATACATTTTATTGCTGCCGGGGTGAATAGAAAACTTTGACAAGTGAGCCTCATCAAAGATTTTCTTCCGTAACTCCGGGTTACGGGGTACGACGATCCGGTCCTTGAACCATAGTACGCCGTCCCCGTCTTTCCTAAAACATTTCAGCTCCCCACTGTCTACACGTATCCGCAAATGCGACATGCCCTTGTCATTTTTCTGAGCTGCCGCTATCTCTTCATGGATGGTGGGATCAAAGCTAAGTTATAGAGAGCTCCATGTGGAATCACATGCAATGGTGGCCCGCTCTCTTCCAACGGTGTGATAGTCAGATTATTGACGTGTGACTTGCGACTCAGCGCATCCGCCACAACGTTTGTCTTGCCGGGGCGATAATGGATCTCTATTTCGTAATCCTTTATCAACTCTAACCATCTTCGCTGCCTCATGTTCAGCTCTTTCTGAGTGAATATGTACTTGAAACTTTTGTGGTCGGTATACAAATGCACGAGGTTACCGAGTAGGTAGTGCCTCCACATTTTAAGTGTGAGTACCACGGCAGCGAGCTCCAAGTCATGAGTTGGATAATTCTGCTCATGGTTTCTGAGCTGACGTGATCCATATGCGACCACTCTTCGGTCTTGCATCAGCACACATCCGAGCCCAATGGCGGCATCGCAGTACACATCAAACGGTTTTGTTGTGTCTTGCTGTGCCAAAACCGGTGCTGATGTTAGGTGCTTCACTAATGCCTTGAACGCTGCGTCACATGCTAGACTCCAAACATATTTGGTAGCCTTCTTCAGCAGCTCTGTCATAGGCTTGGCAATCTTCGAGAAGTTCGGGATGAACCTCCGATAATATCCCGCGAGTCCGAGAAAACTCCGTACCTCATGAACAGTTCTCGGGGATTTCCAATTCAGCACTTATGTGATTTTACTCGGGTCTACAGCGATGCCCTCCGCTGAGATAATATGCCCGAGAAAAGGCACTTGCGATATCCAGAATTCGCACTTGCTGAATTTCGTGTATAGCTTGTGATCCCGCAGCCGTTGCAAGACTATACGCAGATGCTTCTTGTGTTCTTCCTCTGACTTGGAATATACCAATATGTCGTCGATGAAGACCATGACAAACTTGTCCAGCTCCGGCATGAATACTGAGTTCATCAAATACATGAAGTGAGCTGGAGCGTTGGTGAGGCCGAAGGACATGACCAGGTACTCATAAAGTCCGTACCTCATCGAGAAAGCCGTCTTCGGAATATCCTCAGCCCGTATTTTGATCTGGTGGCACCCGGATCTTAAGTCCATCTTGGAAAAGATCTTTACTTCAACCAACTGATCAAACAACATGTCGATCCGTCGCAACGGGTACTTATTCTTGATGGTTACGGCGTTTAATGGACGATAATCCACGCAAAGCCGCAACGTCTTGTATTTCTTCTTCACGAATAATGCCGAACAGCCCCATGGCGAGGAGCTCGGCCTAATAAAACCCTTCTCCAGCAGGTCCGTTAGCTGTGTCTTCAGTTCAGCCAATTCCTCGGGCGCCATTTTGTACGGCCTTCGGGATATTGGCATGGTTCCCGGTGCAAGTTCAATCTTGAACTCCACCTCTCTGTTGGGCGGCATCCCCAGTAAATCATCCGGGAACACATCAGGGAACTCACGGATTACTAGAATGTCTTCCAATCTGATAGTTGTGGATTGATACACACTTGGAAGTTTTATTTCCGGACTGTCCAGAAATAAGGAATGAGATTCGTGCACTTCTGAATTCCAGTGCACAATTCAGAGGATGGTGTCTAAAACAGCGTCATGGCGGGTTAACCACGACATCCCTAAGATGACATCGACCTTTTGTCCCTCTAGAACTATGAGAGACGTAGGGTATACTCTACCCTCTAAGCATAATGGCGCTTTTGGGACCATCATGCTCGCTGAAATCTTCCCACCCGGTGAACAAATCAAGTATGGACTATCGGTGGGTACTATTTGCAAGCTGTATTTAGCAATAAAAGCTTGGCTAATGAAGCTATGCGTGGCGCCTGAATCAAATAATACTACGGCGGGATGCTGGTGGAGTTGAAACATACCCGCAAGGATCAGCTCTCCCTCCGGCACGTCCTCTATGGCAAGTTGGTGGACGGTGCCGGGCCTAGGGTTTGCCCGCCGCGCATTAGTGGGGTTCCGGGGCTGATTCCTCCCCGGAAGTTGCGGTGCAACTCCGCCGCCTTGCCTCTCCGGAAAACTGCTGGCGAAGTGTCCTGGACGACCACATTTGTAGCATGTGGCTGCTGCTTAGCCGGTGCTTGGGGGACGAAAGCCCGGCATGTGCTGCTGAGGTGCATACGCACACGGCATCACCTGCTGTTGTTGTTGTTGCTGCAGAGGTGGTACTGGCAGTGCCGGCCTGAATGCCGGTGGAGAATATGGTCGACTGCGGAATGGCATCGGCCTCTGTGGTGGCTGTCAGCGTGGACCCGATGGTGGGCGATTCACCACCCGATATTTCTGACAAGGACCACCTCCCTCTCCACTGCTTTGCGGCGCGCTTCGCTTCCTTTCCGCCGCCGCTAACTCCTTGCCGGAGTCCTCTTGAACAATCGCAGCATCAATTATATCGTTGAGGCTGCCGCGATGAACATCGCCAGTTTGTCCTTCAGGAGCGGGTTAAGCCCCTGGTAGAAATGATCCCGCCGCTTCTCGTCGGTATCGACGTGATACGAGGCGTAGCGCGCAAGATCATTGAACGCCCTGGAGTATTCCAGCGCGTTCCGGCTCCCTTGCTGCAGGTGTAAGAACTCCTGCGTCTTCCTCTTCTTGAGACCCGGCGATATGTGATAGGCCCTAAAGGCCGTCCGGAATTCCGCCCAGGTCATAACTCGCTCGGTGGGCTGCAAAGCACAGTAATTCGGCCACCACACGCTCGCGGATCCTTGAAGCTGTTGGACCGCCAACTGAGTCTTACGCTGCTCACTCACTTGGAGCAGCCCGAACTTCATCTCCATCGTGCGAAGCCAGTTTTCCGCATCGAGGGGTTCATCCGCCCTTGAGAATATCGGGGGATGAGTAGCCAGAAAGGAATAGGAGCTCTGTTGGCGCTTCTCACGATCTTGACGCCTCTCTGGTCGAGATGTATTCGCAATGAGGGTCTGCAGAAACTTCGGGTGCTGCTGATGAGAGTCTGCCATTGCTGCCACAATGTCAGCCAATGTAACCGTTGGTGGTGGCGGTGGCGGTTGTTGCTGTTACTGTTGCTGCTGTTGTTGTCCCGTGGAGTCCTCGAGAGGCTGTTGGGAGGTCTCTCCCCCCTGACTGGAACCCCCAACGTCTGGGTTGGCACGAGTACGAGTCATTCTGAAATTCAAAACAGCAGCGGTCAGCACATGTCATACTTAATATTCCATATGAAACAGTAGGTATTGAAGTGACGCATGAATAATTTGCATAACATTCACATATATTGATAAATCATAAACTTTATACAAGATACATTAGTCTCGGATCTCCGAGAAGTCGTGCTCATGTCGTCACCACCTATACATACACTACTGTCTACACGACATATCACCGATTACAAAAGTTTGGGTTACATCACCCAGCTGCCCTACATGGCAACGGTAACCCCCTACTCGGAGTAGAATTCGACCTCCTGCGGGTCGTCCTCCTCCGGTACCTCTGCTGGTGGCTCTGGGTCTACATCCTCCTCTTCTGGCTCGTGTTCTCCCATTGCCGGAAGACCCAAAACCACAGGTACAGCACCTACCACCGGTATGCCCATTACCGGAGGTACGAGGTCCTGCAACGCGTGCACCTCGTCCATGGCTTGGTTGTAGTCTTCTTCCCAGCCTTGCCCTTCCTCAATAGTGTCATCCCGCTCTTGAGTGAGGACCTCATTCTGCTGGGTCAGAGCCTGCACCTGTGGATGCAAAGCCGTGATGTCGACGCGGCTTTTCCTTTTCGCCTTCTTCAGACGATGCAACTGATTGTGTTGCTCATTCAGTCGCTTTATCGTCGGAAAGAGCACATTGCGGAGTGCGCTGTGAGCACTCTCGAAATGGTCTCCACGGCTTGTGCTCTCCTTGATCTTTGCAGCAAGACAATCCGTATGAACAGCTTGGCTGTCCATCATGGCTTTTCCAGCCCTCAATTGGAGACTGAGGTTTGCCTCCGCGGGACTGTACCTTGGGCAACCCGGATCTGTTGCCTCCATGTACATCCCTTCCCACACATGATTAGCCCGTCCCTTCACCAGAACGAGCACGTACGGAGTGCCCTCCATAGCTCTCACGTGTAGTTGGCAGAAACGTGACATGGTGTCGCGGACTGCCACTTGCCACATTTCTTCTGGCTGTCTACCTCTCACCGTAACGGTGAACGGCGCCCAACCGGGTGGTGTAGGTCCTGCTGGAACTTCGACATGGATCGTCCACTTCTTGTTCCCCTCCTCGCCTTCTTCCTTGGCAAAGTACTGCGGCATCTTGCTGTACCCAAAATATTGAAGCATTTGCCTCAATGCTTCCGGATAGCCGCTGTGGTGATAACAGTGGGACACCACCCACCCGTTCTCCAACTGTCTATCCGCTGTCATCTGTAAAAACATATTTAAGAAATGTCAAATATTTATTTGAACAGTAAACCATTGAGTTATAACATAAAACATGTCATTGAACTCATAAGACTTGGAAACATAGTTCAAACTTAAACAAATTTGACTGCTGATCTGCTGTCCACTATTACAGTCCTGACCAGTTTCCATTTCAACCTGATTTAGACCGTTCTAAACGCACAACCAATTCTGGAGCTCAACATAAAAGTTAAAGTTAACTTCAAAAGCTTTCCAGAAAGTATTTTCTTGGCCTAAGATCTGTCCTGGTTCAAACGTTATGAGATGTCGAAGTTGATAGAATTTCTGGAGGAAATTGTACAGCACCTCCCTGCTTGAGGTACTGATTAGATCCAAGAATTCCAGTTAATTCCACACCAAATTTGACACAACTTTCTGTTACAAAGTTGTAACACATATATTAAACATTTCATAACTACCTCATTTTCTATTTTTGGATTTTTATGCAGGAAGTTATGCTTAATTTACAGAGAGTTACAGAGAGTGTTTGCTCTGCCCTGTTTTCTGGACAGTTTCAACTCTACTGCATTTTTCGATTGGTTAAGGGATGAAACACCTCTGGACCTCAACAGAAAAGTTGTAAAGCTCTTCCAAATCTTTCCACAAACGTATCATATGACCCCATCCTCGAAAGAACTCGACCTCTAACCTCTGATTAACTTCAGCCTTAATTCAGCTGAAAACAGGGGACTCTGTCCTTAGTATCCTATAAGTTGACAACTTGTTAACTTTGAATATCCTGATTAAGGGAAGGAGTTACATCAAGTTTTAGTGCTCTGGATTAAAACTTTCAAGTTTTACAATGCAGTTGATCATTTAGTGGGGTGTGATGTCAATGCATCACCAGATCATGTCGGTACTACGTCCTCACAAAGAAAAACCTGTATCGGACTTAGCCGGCTTCGTTAGTTCAGTGGCACTAAATGTCTCTCGCATACGGATAATACACGTCTACCGTTTCGTGGTTAGACTACCTGCAATTAACTCATACAATCATCAGACTCGGCTGCACACCGAGCCCGGTATCCATACAGTTCATACACCCGGCCGTCAACACTCGCCCGGATGTTCTCAAGCCAAACACGCCTTGAGCTACGTGTTCACGTTACAGACCACGTGACGGGGTCTCCCAAATTACCCAAAGCACGCCAGGGATAGACGTTGCTCGAATACACCAAACGACATGAAGAGTCGTAGAGGATATTAAAGCAGGTCGGGTTACCTGCCACCCGTGGGGCTCCACCCTTCAGCTTGTGTGCACTGGTGGACAGCGCTTATGTGCACCCCCCAAGACATAAAGCATCCCGAGATGCACGATTTTCCGACATAAGCAAATAGGTTAGTATGCCACTTTCTATACACTAATAACATCCTTATATGGGCTACTAACTCTTTCCTCACTGGATTTTTTTAAAACGATGATCTTTGTAGTGCGTTAAACCTCAAGCGAGCTCTGATACCACGCTGACGGGGCCGCACGGCCTTGTCGAGCCAAGATCACGCTGAGGGGTACTGCGTTGCACAGCACCGGATAACACACATCAAAGATACAAAGCGGAAGCAAAGTTTTATTACACAAACCAGTTTATGAACATTTTTACAACAAAATAGTTCAGTCTACACTCGTGGGCGTAGACTATGCATCGAGTTCACGTTCAGCCCGTGAACGTGTCCTCGCTAGCACGCACACACACTAACACGGCGGCGTGTACGACTCCCACTCGATGGGGTTCCGCTTCCTCCTCGAGAGTCCCTTCCTCATAGACCCCTACAAAAGCTTCAAACACAAGCAGTGAGCACGATGGCTCAGCAAGACTGACCCGTCTCTCCTATACATGAAACTTCTACATGGATGGTTTTAGGGTACATGAGGTAAAATAAGTTGCAAAGGACTCGTCTAATTATTTGAACCTTACTTTCAAGTTTTAGCAGCAGGTTGTGGAGAACTTTACGCTAAGGCACATGAGAGAGCCGCAATCAAACAAGAAACGCGTTTCTCTCATGTACTTTGCCCAAAGTTGAAAAGAACTCTAATTAGCTCTAAGCTACAATAAGGCATTAACAAGCAAAGTATAACATTCAAATCAGCAAACTTTTAACATGTATCTAGCGTGTTCTTTCTACGTCACGGTACAGTGAACAAGTGGTACTCATTGACCACGAGGGACGGTGATTATAATCTATTTACATCTGCAGGGTTACCCGAATAACCCGTCACGTACGCCCGTACTCGATGTCGCCTACAGCAACCATCACGGACGTCGTACGCAACCACCTTTCACCCGTCAGCCAAAAGTTGAACCGGTCCAATCGTCCCGAGCAAGAGGTCTCTGCGAGTGCATCCACAGTGCCGCCAGCCGATTTACACTTCGAGCTCTCAACCTACCCTCTGAACGATCAGCTATGCCTCAACACCAAGCTACCCGAGTTACATTGGTTTCCCGGTTCCCATATAGCCGGTAGGTCTTCGGTACTGTTCTAGCTTGTTCAACAGGCCCGCACACGGCTCGGTCCTCAATCGACACAAGCAGAGCTATAGCACCCAGGCCCCAAAGTCCTGCTGCCCTTACTCTCCGCTCGGTCTCATTTTTCTTGCCATGTGTTTCATTTGCTATCTTTACCCGAGCGATGTGCCTCTAGGCTATTCTCGCGAGTAGTTCCAACTACTCAACTTGTACCAAATCCTACTCTATCTTAGCATTGCAGTAGCTAAACGGGGTTTTCAATCCTAACCCCAACCATGGTTTTCTTGGCTATGCAATTGGGTTTCAAACAAGACTCTAATGCAAGAAGTAAGTGGTGCTCAAAGTAAGTTCTCAAAACAATAAAAAATTATAAAAAGGGTTAATGCAAACCGGAGCTTGCCTTGCTGCTCTTGATCGTAGGCTAGCTGCTCTTCCAGAGTGACCAAGTCTAAGACTTCGGGTTCCTCCTCAACCTTAGCGACTACATGAGATAACATAAATATGTATCAATTTCAATGCATTTGAACTAAATTTAACTTGTGAAGACTATAAGTCTTACTAGACAGACCCAATAACTCTGAAATTTTTACTGTGGTTTGGACACAACCTAAACAGAGACTTGGCCAAGTTATATTTGCAGAAAAGCTCATTTGAGCTCTCCATAAATAATTATGTACTTGACCTTAATTACAACTCCTAGGGTGTTCTAGGGATTTTAATGGAGCAAGCCATGTCTTTATGAAAACTAGATTTTCAGAGGGTTATAATGGAATTGGTTTCACTTAATTTGAAGGTTCCTAGCTAGAGATATGAGCTAAACAATTTCAGAGAAATTCTGAAAATGTTTCTGGACATTTTCTATTTTCTCTGGAACAGTTTTATTAATCACACAATTAGGTGGATCAAATGAGCTCAAATGGATCTGAAATTTCTATGGTAGCTCTGGGATATCTTGGTGAACATCCTGGCAAAATTTCAGCATTTTCCTCCAAAGGGTTCTCCAGCTAAAATTCTAACCAGTTCGAATTTTGAAGAATTAATTCTGGAGAAATGAGGATTTTCATGAAATGAAACTTGATTTGTTGGAAGGTACTCAAAGATCTGAATCCAACAAAATTTGGTTCACTCGATTTGGAGTTTCCTAGCCAAAGTTATGTGGGTTTGAAGTTTGAACTGAATCTGAAAATCGGGGAAATGTTTAAATTGCTGCGCGTGGGACCGGGGCTACGTGTCAACTTCTCAGCGGTCGACACACGGGGCTACGGAATCCTTTGCGCGCAGCTGCACCCGATCCGGTGCCACAGTAAATCCCGGGGTTTAAAATATTGGCCGCTGACACGTGGGACCGGTGGCTTCATCTACCTCCGGCCTCCCGCGCTCGACCGCCGTGACCCCTCGCCGGAGAGCTCGCCGGTGGCCTCTGTCGTGTGCCAAAATCCATGATCTTGGCCGCCTCTGCCTAAATCCATCCGGGGAACACGATGCTGGTCTCAGCTCGTCACAACAATCGCCGGAACACGGCCGACGATGAGCGGCGGCTTCGGAAGAACTTCGGCCGTGTCGGCCGGACTTCCTAGCACCCCAAACGATCGAGCAAAAGGCCGTAGAGCATCAGTGGAACCTAGGAAAGACCGACATGAGCTCAAAGCAGCTCGGAGGAGGTCCTAGGTAGGCTCTCACCGTGCGCCCGACGCTTCCCGAGCCATCCGCCGTTGGCAAGCTCGGAAATACGCCATGTACAGGGGTTCTCATGCTAGAGGTTGTGAAGGCAACTTGTGCGCCACTAAGTCTAGTTCGTGTAGGAACGGTTTGAGACTCTCTAAACATATCTGGAGTGTGAATTTGGCGGATACGTACCTGAAGGTCGGTCTGCGCCGAGTGAAAGGGGAAACTGAAATTCGTCGCCGGTGATCAAACACTCGGGCTCTGGTTCGGGGGTGAGCAGCACCAGCCTCTAACGCGTCCAAGGACGCCTTAGCTTGGGCGTGACATGCTCCCATTTGGGCTGTCCATGGGGGCCCGAGGTGCGGCGAACTTAGGTCACCGAAAAGAACTCTCGGTATGGTCGAGATAATCCGAGTTCAGCTAGTTTTCAACAACGGGGAAGGAGAAGGAGATCCTCTAGTACCGTTTTGCAGCTTGGAGGCGGTGGAGAGGCTGTGATCGTGGGCTTTTCCGATCAACCGAGAGGGCGGCGGTGAGAGCGGTGTTTCTTGCGCGAGGGAGCAACGGAGCGATCGGTTCTGCCTTCAATTGGGTCGGCTGCGGAGATAAGAAGGCAGCGAGGCGGTTCAGTGGTTGGGGCGGCAACCAGCTGCTGTCCCGATCGATCTTTCACTGTGGCGGCTGCTGGATCAAGCGCAAGAAACCGAGCTCAGCTTCACTCGGTCAAATTTGCTGCTGAGGCTGACATGTGGGTCCCACCCAAGGTTTAACCTCTGAAATTAAATTTTCCCCACTGCTCCAAACAGTAGAGTCCTAAATACCCTCTCATTTTTGAATTATCAACCACAAGCCCATTTGAAGTTGATAGAATTCAAATTGTGAAGTGTTTGAATAAATATCGGCACATATGCAGTTTGAAATTCAAATAAAGTTTGAATTTGTTAAACTTAGCTCATGTCAAGATCAACTCCAAATGGAGTGAAAATTTGTGTGTGAGCTCACAAAAATGTGCTGAGTAAGAATATGCCTCCCACTTTTGAATTCATGGGATGGAAGTAGTTTGAATTTGAATTTGAGTTCAAACTACCCTCTTTCTTGTTATTCCCAAAAAGACTTCAAAAAGGCTTGACTTTGGGTGAAATTGGCATGAGCATTCCTAGCAAGGTGTTGGAGTTTTTCACCAGCTCAGCCCCTAGATGATGCATGTGGGAAATGCCACTTTTGCATTTTGTGAGTTTATTCTCTAATGAGCATGTTGATGGTGTTTACTTGCTCTTCAAAGGTATTCATAAAGTTCCTTCAAATGAGGTGTGTGTGTGGTGATGAACACTTTAAATATATGACAAAACTTAGGCCCTTACATTCCTCCCCCCTTTAATCTCGTCCCGAGATTATAAGGTGAAAAGGAGAGAGAGGACGGTGGGAAAAATTACCGTATATGCGACGTGTAAAAGTCGGGGTAGTTCGCGCGAAGAAATCCTTCTCTCTCCCATGTCGCTTCGTCCACGGAGTGATTACTCCATAGAACTTTGTAGAACTACAACATACGGTTGCGTGTGGTTCGGGCCTTTTCATCAATAATATGAACCGGTTCCTCCTGATACGTGAGATCCGGTTTCAATTCTTCTATATCCTCCAGCTGAATGGTATTTGATAGCTTGAGACACTTCCTCAGCTGGGAGATGTGAAAGACGTCGTGCACACCGGAGAGTGCTTCTGGTAAATTCAGCCGGTATGCTACTGATCCACATCTTTCAGTAATCTGAAATGGACCGATGAACCGGGGTGCTAACTTTCCCCTCACCCCGAATCTGTTCATGCCCTTCATTGGAGACACACGTAAGTATACGTGATCCCCGACTTCGAACTGTAATGGCCGTCTTCTCCGGTCCGCATATTATTTCTGTCGGGATCGAGCGGCTTTTAGGTTCGCTTGAATCAGCCGAACCTTTTCCTCCGCGTTGTTGACAATATCAATCCCGAAGGTAACCCTTTCGCCAGACTCACACCAATTCAGTGGTGTGCGGCATTTTCTCCCGTATAGCGCCTCGTAAGGTGCCATCTTGATGCTGGCTTGGTACACATTGTTGTACGAGAACTCGGCCAACAGCAAGTGATCATCCCAATTCTTACCGTGGTTGATAGCGCAAGCTCGTAGCATATCTTCTAAAATTTGATTTACCCGCTCGGTTTGCCCATCCGTCTGCGGGTGGTATGCTGAACTAGGGATCAGCTTTGTCCCCAACGCAGCATGTAGCTGCTCCCAGAAATGGGACATAAATAAAGTGCCTCGATCCGATATGATGGTACAGGGTACGCCATACAAGCATAGGATCCGTGAGATGTACAATTCAGCGTACTTCTTGGTGTTGTAGTTGGTATTGACCGGGATAAAATGGGAAACTTTGGTGAGCCGGTCGATGATCACCCACACAGAATCATGCTTCTGAAAAGTGGTGGGTAAACCGACGATGAAGTCCACGCTCACATCTTCCCACTTCCAGGTAGCAACGCCCAGTGGTTGTAGCAGTCCCGGTTTCCGCATATGATCTGCCTTCACCCTTCGACATGTATCACACTTGGACATGTACTTTGCGATCTCCCGCTTCATCCGTGTCCACCAAAACTTGCTTCTGAGTTCTTGATACATTTTATTGCTGCCGGGGTGAATAGAAAACTTTGACAAGTGAGCCTCATCAAAGATTTTCTTCCGTAACTCCGGGTTACGGGGTACGACGATCCGGTCCTTGAACCATAGTACGCCGTCCCCGTCTTTCCTAAAACATTTCAGCTCCCCACTGTCTACACGTATCCGCAAATGCGACATGCCCTTGTCATTTTTCTGAGCTGCCGCTATCTCTTCATGGATGGTGGGATCAAAGCTAAGTTATAGAGAGCTCCATGTGGAATCACATGCAATGGTGGCCCGCTCTCTTCCAACGGTGTGATAGTCAGATTATTGACGTGTGACTTGCGACTCAGCGCATCCGCCACAACGTTTGTCTTGCCGGGGCGATAATGGATCTCTATTTCGTAATCCTTTATCAACTCTAACCATCTTCGCTGCCTCATGTTCAGCTCTTTCTGAGTGAATATGTACATCGACCTTTTTTTCCCTCTAGAACTATGAGAGACGTAGGGTATACTCTACCCTCTAAGCATAATGGCGCTTTTGGTACCATCATGCTTGCTGAAATCTTCCCACCTGGTGAACAAATCAAGTATGGACTATCGGTGGGTAGTATTTGCAAGCTGTATTTAGCAATAAAAGCTTGGCTAATGAAGCTATGTGTGGTGCCTGAATCAAATAATACTACGGCGGGATGCTGGTGGAGTTGAAACAAACCCGCAAGGATCAGCTCTCCCTCCGGCACGTCCTCTATGGAAAGTTGGTGGACGGTGTCGGGCCTAGGGTTTGCCCGCCGCGCATTAGTGGGGTTCCGGGGCTGATTCCTCCCCGAAAGTTGCGGTGCAACTCCGCCGCCTTGCCTCTCCGGACAACTGCTGGCGAAGTGTCCTGGACGACCACATTTGTAGCAGGTGGCTGCTTCTTGGCCGGTGCTTGTCGGACGAAAGCCCGGCATGCGCTGATGAGGTGCATACGCACGCGGTATCGCCCGCTGTTGTTGTTGTTGTAGAGGTGATACTGGCAGTGCCGGCCTGAATGCCAGTGGAGAATATGGCCGAATGTGGAATGGCATCGGCCTCTGTGGTGGCTGCCAGCGTGGACCCGATGGTGGGCGATTCACCATCCGATATTCTGAGAAGGACCACCTCCCTCTCCGCTGCTTTGCGGCGCGCTTCGCTTCCTTTCCGCCGCCGCTAACTCTATGCTGGAGTCCTCTTGAACAATTGCATCATCAATTATATCGTTGAGGCTGTCGCGATTGAACATCGCCAGTTTGTCCTTCAGGAGCAGGTTAAGCCCCTGGTAGAAATGATCCCGCCGCTTCTCGTCGGTATCGGCGTGATAAGAAGCATAGAGCGCAAGATCATTGAATGCCCTGGAGTATTCCAGCGTGTTCCGGCTCCCTTGCTGCAGGCGTAAGAACTCCTGCGTCTTCCTCTTCATGAGACCCGGCGGTATGTGATAGGCCCTGAAGGTTGTCCGGCATTCCGCCTAGGTCATAACTCGCTCGGTGGGCTGTGAAGCACAGTAATTCGCCCACCACGCGCTTGTGGATCCTTGAAGCTGTTGGACCGCGAATTGAGTCTTACGGCTCACTCACTTGGAGCAGCACGAACTTCATCGCCATCACGCGGAGCCAGTTGTCCGCATCAAGGGGTTTATCCGCCCTTGAGAATACCGGGGGATGAGTAGCCAGAAATCGGAGTAGGAGCTCTGTTGGCGCTCCTCATGATCTTGATGCCTCTCTGGTCAAGACGTATTCGCAATGATGGTCTGCAGCAACTCCGTGTGCTGCTGATGAGAGCCCGCCATTGCTGCCGCGATGTCAGCCAATGTAAACGTTGGCGGTGGCGGTGGCGGTTGTTGCTGTTGCTGTTGCTGCTGTTGCTGTCCCGAGGAGTCCTCGGGAGGCTGTTGGGAGGTCTCTCCCCCCTGACTGGAACCCCCAACGTCCGGGTTGGCACGAGTACGAGTCATTCTGAAATTCAAAACAGCAGCGATCAGCACATGTCATGCTTAAAATTCCATATGAAACAGTAAGTATTTGAAGTGACGCATGAATAATTTGCATAACATTCACAAATATTGATAAAGCATAAACTTTATACAAGATACATTATTCTCGGTCTCCGAGAAGTCGTGCTCATATCGTCACTACCTATACATATGCCACTGTTTACACGACATGTCACCGATTACAAAAGTTTGGGTTACATCCCCCTAGCTGCCCTACTTGGCAACGGTAACCTACTACTCGGAGTAGAACTCGACCTCCTGCGGGTCGTACTCCTCCGGTACCCCTGCTGGTGGCTCGGGATCCACAACCTCCTCTTCCGGCTCGGGTTCTCCCATTGTCGGAAGACCCAAGACCACGGGTACGGCACCTACCACCGGTATGCCCATTACCGGAGGTACGAGGTCCTGCAACGCGTGCACTGTCCATGGCTTGGTTGTAGTCCTCTTCCCAGCCTTGCCCCTCCTCAATAGCGTCATCCCGCTCTTGAGTGAGGACCTCATTCTGCCGGGTCAGAGCCTGCACCTGTTGTTGCAAAGCCGTGATGTCGACGCGGCTTTTCCTTTTCGCCTTCTTCAGACGATGCAACTGATTGTGTTGCTCATTCAGTCGGTTTATCGTCGGAAAGAGCACATTGCGGAGTGCGCTGTGAGCACTCTCGAAATGGTCTCCACGGCTTGTGCTCTCCTTGAGCTTTGTAGCAAGACAATCCGTATGAACAGCTTGGCTGTTCATCACGGCTTTTCCTGCCCTCAATTGGAGACTGAGGTTTGACTCCGCGGGACTATACCTTGGGCAACCCGGATCTATTGCCTCTACGTACCTCCCTTCCCACACATGATTAGCCCATCCCTCCACCGGAACGAGCACGTATCGAGTGCCCTCCATAGCTCTCACGTGTAGTTGGCAGAAACGCGACATGGTGTCGCGGGCTGCCGCTTGCCACATTTCTTCCGGCTGTCCACCTCTCACCGTAACAGTGAACGGCGCCCAACCGGGTGGCGTAGGTCCTGCAGGAACTTCGACATGGATCGTCCACGTCTTGTTCCCCTCCTCGCCTTCTTCCTTGGTGAAGTACTGCGGCATCTTGCTGTACCCGAAATATTTAAGCATTTGCCTCAATGCTTCCGGATAGCCGCTGTGGTGAGAACAGTGGGACACCACCCACCCGTTCTCCAACTGTCTATCCGCTGTCATCTGTAAAAACATATTTGAGAAATGTCAAATATTTATTTAAATAGTAAACCATTGAGTTATAACATAAAACATGTCATTGAACTCATAAGACTTGGAAACATGGTTCAAACTTAAACAAATTTGACTGCTGATCTGCTGTCCACTATGACAGCCCTGACCAGTTTCCATTTCAACCTGATTTAGTCCATGCTAAAGGCAAAACCAATTCTGGAGCTCAACATCAAAGTTAAACTTCAAAAGCTTTTCAGAAGGTATTTTTTTGGCCTAATATCTGTCCTGGTTCAAAAGTTATGAGATGTCGAAGTTGATAGAATTTCTGGAGGAAATTGGACAGCACCTCCCTGCTTGAGGTACTGATTAGATCCAAGAATTCCAGTTAATTCTACACCAAATTTGACAAAAATTTATGTTACAAAGTTGTAACCCATCTCTTAAAATATTCATAACCACCTCATTTTCTATTTTTGGATTTTTATGCAGGAAGTTATGCTCAATTTACAGAGAGTTACAGAGAGTGTTTGCTCTGCCCTGTTTTCTGGACAATTTCAACTCTACTGCATTTTCCGATTGGTTAAGGGATGAAACACCTCTGGACCTCAACAGAAAAGTTGTAAAGCTCTTCCAAAGATTTCCAGAAACATATCATATGACCCCAACCTCGAAAGAACTCGACCTCTAACCTCTTATTAACTTCAGCCTTAATTCAGCTGAAAACAGGAGACTCTGTCCTTAGTATCCTATAAGTGGAAAACTTGTTAACTTTGAATATCCTGATTAAGGGAAGGAGTTACATCAAGTTTTAGTGCTCTGGATTAAAACTTTCAAGTTTTACAATGCAGTTGCTCATTTAGTGGGGTGTGACGTTGATGCGTCACCAGATCATGTTGGTACTATGTCCTCACAAAGAAAAACCTATACCGGACTTAGCCGGCTTTGTTAGTTCAGTGGCACTAAACATATCTCGCACACGGATGCTACACGTCTACCGTTTCGTGGTTAGACTACCTGCAGATAACTCACACAATCGTTAGACTTGGCTGCACACCGAGTCTGGTATCCATACAGTTCGTACACCCGGCCGTCATCACTCGCCCGAATGTTCTCAAGCCAAACACGCCTTGAGCTACGTGTTCACGTTACTGACCACGTGACGGGGTCTCCCAAATTGCACAACGCACGCCAGGGACAGACGTTGCTCGAATACCCCAAACGACATGAAGAGTCGTAGAGGATATTAAAGCGGGTCGGGTTACCTGCCACCCGTGGGCTCCACCCTTCAGGTTGTGCGCACTGGTGGACAGCGCTTACGTGCACCCCCCAAGACAAAGCGTCCCGAGATGCACGATTTTCCGACATAAGCAAATAGGTTAGTATGCCACTTTCTATACACTAATAACATCCTTATATGGGCTACTAACTCGTTCCTCACTGGATTTTTGAAAAAGATGACATTTGTCGTGCGTTAAACCTCAAGCGAGCTCTGATACCAGCGCTGACACGACCCCACGGTCATGTCGAGCCAGGATCACGCTGAGGGGTGCTGCGTTGCACAGCACCGGATAACACACATCAAAGGTACAAAGCGGAAGCAAAATTTTATTACATAAACAGGTTTATGAACATTTTTATAACAAAATATGTTCAGTCTACACTCACGGGCGTAGACTACGCATCAAGTTCACGTTCAGCCCGTGAACGTGTCCTTGCTAGCACGCACGCACACTAACTCGGCGTCGTGCACGACTCCCACTCGACGGGGTTCCCCTCCTGGGGTTCTGTCTCCTCCTCGGGAGTCCCTTCCTCATAGAACCCTGCAAAAGCTTCAAACACAAGCAGTGAGCACGATGGCTCAGCAAGGCTGACCCGTCTCTCCTAAATATGGAACTTCTACATGAGGGGTGATAGGTACATGAGATAAAACAATTTGCGAAGGACTCGCCTAATTATTGGAACCTTACTTTCAAGTTTTAGCAGCCGGTTGTGGAGAACCTTACGCTAAGGCACATGAGAGAGCCGCAATCAAACAAGAAACGCATTTCTCTCATGTACTTTGCCCAAAGTTGAAAAGAACTTTAGTTATCTCCAGACTACAGCCAATCATTAACAATCAAAGTTCATCTTTCAATCAGCAACATTTTAACATGTATCTAGCCTGTTCTTTCTACGTCATGGTACAGTGAACAAGTGGTACTCACTGACCGTGAGGGACGGTGATTATAATCGATTTACACCTGCAGGGTTACCCGAATAACCCGTCACGTACGCCCATACTCGATGTCGCCTACAGCAACTATCACGGACGTCATACGCAACCACCTTTCACCCGTCAGCCAAATATTGAACCGGTCCAATCATCCCGAGCAAGAGGTCTCTGTGCGTGCATCTACAGTGCCGCCAGCCGATTTACACCTCGAGCTCTCAACCTATCCTCTGAACAACCAGCTATGCCTCAACACCCAGCTAACCGAGTTACATCGGTTTCCCGGTTCCCATATAGCCGGTAGGTCTTCGGTACTGTTCTAGTTTGTTCAACAGGCCCGCACGCGGCTCGGTCCTCAATCGACACAAGCGGAGCTATAGCACCCAGGCCCCAAAGTCCTGCTGCACTTACTCTACGCTCGGTCTCATTTTTCTTGCCATGTGTTTCATTTGCTATCTTTACCCGAGTGATGTGCCTCTAGCCTATTCTCGCGAGTAGTTCCAACTACTCAACTTGTACCGAATCCTACTCTATCTTAGCATTGCAGTAGCTAAACGGTGTTTTCAATCCTAACCCCAACCCATGGTTTTCTTAGCTATGCAATTGGGTTTCAAACAAGACTCTAATGCAAGAAGTAAGTGGTGCTCAAAGTAAGTTCTCAAAACAATAAAAATTTATAAAAAGGGTTAATGCAAACCGGAGCTTGCCTTGCTGCTCTTGATCGTAGGCTAGTTGCTCTTCCGGAGTGACGAAGTCTAAGACTTCGGGTTTCTCCTCAACCTTAGCGACTACATGAGATAACATAAATATGTATCAATTTAAATGCATTCAAACTGAATTCAACTTGTGAAGACTATAAGAATTACTAGACAGACCCAATGACTCTGAAATTTTTACTGTGGTTTGGACACAACCTAAACAGGGACTTGGCCAAGTTTTATTTGCAGCAAATCTCATTTGAGCTTTCCACAAATAATTATGTACTTGACCTTAATTAGAGCTCCTGGGGTGTTCTAGGGATTTTCATGGAGCAAGCCATGACTTTCTGAAAACTAGATTTTCAGAGGGATCTAATGGAGTTGGTTTCACTTAATTGGAAGGCTCCTAGCTAAAGATATGAGCTAAACAATTTCAGAGAAATTCTGAAAATGTTTCTGGACATTTTCTATTTTCTCTGGAACAGTTTTATTAATCACACCATTAGGTGGATCAAATGAGCTCAAATGGATATGAAATTTTTATGGTAGCTCTGGGATATTTTGATGAACATCCTGGCAGCATTTCAGCATTTTCCTCCAAAGGGTTCTCCAGTTAAAATTCTAATCAGTTTGAAATTTGAAGAATTAATTCTGGAGAAATGAAGATTTTAATGAAGTGAAGCTTGATTTGTTGGAAAGTACTCAGAGAGCTGAATCCAACAAAATTTGGTTCACTCAATTTGGAGTTTCCTAGCCAAAGTTATGTGGGTTTGAAGTTTGAACTAAATCTGAAAATCGGGGAAATGTTTAAATTGCTGCGCGTGGGACCGGGGCTACGTGTCAACTTCTGGTCCACGGAATCCTTCGCGTACAGCCGCACCCGATCCGGTGCCACAGCAAATCCTAGGGTTTAAAATATTGGCTGCTGACACATGTGACCGGGGCTTCGTCTACCTCCGGCCTCCCGCGCTTGGCCGCCGCGACCCCTCGCCGGAGAGCTTGCCGGTGGCCTCTGTCGTGCACCAAACTCCATGATCTTGGCCACCTCTGCCTAAATCCATCCGGGGAACACGATGCTGGGCTCAGTTCGTCACGACAACCGTCGGAACACGGCTGGCGACGAGCGGCGTCTTCGGAAGAACTTCGGCCGTGTCGGGCGGACTTCCTAGCACCCCCAAACGATTGAGCAAAAGGCCGTAGAGCATCAGTGGACCCTAGGAAAGACCGACATGAGCTCGAAGCAGCTCAGAGGAGGTCCTAGGTAGGCTCTCACCATGCGCTCGACGCTTCCCGAGCCATCCGCCTTTGGCAAGCTCGGAAATACGCCATGTACAGGGGTTCTCATGCTAGAGGTTGTGAAGGCAACTTGTGCGCCACTAAGTCTAGTTCGTGTAGGAACGGTTTGAGACTCTCTAAACATTTCTGGAGTGTGAATTTGGCAGATCCGCACCCGAAGGTCGGTCTGTGCTGAGTGAAAGGGGAAACTGAAATTCGTCGCCGGTGATCAAACACTCGGGCTGTGGTTCGGGGTTGAGCAGCACCAGCCTCTAACGCGTCCAAGGACACCTTAGCTTGGGCGTGACATGCTCTCATTTGGGCTGTCCACGGGAGCCCGAGATGCGGCGAACTTAGGTCACCGAAAAGAACTCTCAGTATGGTCGAGATCATCCGAGTTCAGCTAGTTTCCAACAACGGGGAAGGAGAAGGAGATCCTCTAGTACCGTTTCGCAGCATGGAGGGGGTGGAGAGGCTGTGATCGCGGGCTTTTCCGATCAACGGAGAGGGCAGCGGTGAGAGCGGTGTTTCTTGCGCGAGGGAGCAACGGAGCGATCGGTTCTGCCTTCAATCGGGTCGGCTGCGGAGATAAGAAGGCAGCGAGGCGGTTCAGTAGTCAGGGCGGCAACCAGCTGCTGTCCCAATCGATCTTTCGCCGTGGTGGCTGCTGGATCAAGTGCAAGAAACCGAGCTCGGCTTCGGTCGGTTAAATTTGCTGCTGAGGCTGGCATGTGGGTCCCACCCGAGGTTTAACCTCTGAAATTAAATTTACCCCACTGCTCCAAACAGTAGAGACCTAAATACCCTCTCATTTTTGAATTATCAACCACAAGCCCATTTGAAGTTGATAGAATTCAAATTGTGAAGTGTTTGAATAAATATCAGCACATATGCAGTTTGAAATTCAAATAAAGTTTGAATTTGTTAAACTTAGCTCATGTCAAGATCAACTCCAAATGGAGTGAAAATTGGTGTGTGAGCTCACAAAAATGTTCTGAGTAAGAATATGCCTCCCACTTTTGAATTCATGGGATGGAAGTAGTTTGAATTTGAATTTGAGTTCAAATTACCCTCTTTCTTGTTATTCCCAAAAAGACTTCAAAAAGGTTTGACTTTGGGTGAAATTTGGCATGAGCATTCCTAGCAAGGTGTTGGAGTTTTTCACCAGCTCAGCCCCTAGATGATGCATGTGGGAAATGCTACTTTTGCATTTTGTGAGTTTATTCTCTAATGAGCATGTTGATGGTGTTTACTTGCTCTTCAAAGGTATTCATAAAGTTCCTTCAAATGAGGTGTGTGTGTGTGGTGATGAACACTTTGAATATATGCCAAAAACTTAGGCCCTTACACACCCACCCGTTCTCCAATTGTCTATCCACTGTCATCTGTAGAAACATATTTGAAAATGGTCAAATATTCATTTCAACAATAATTAATTGAGTTATAACATAAAGCATGTCATTGAACTCATAAAACTTGGAAACACAACTCAAACTTAGAACAATTTGATTGCTGGTCTGCTGCCCAAACTGACAGCCCTGACCAGTTTCCATTTCAACCTGATTTAGACCATGCTAAAAGCAAATCCAATTCTGGAGCTCAACATCAAAGTTAAATCCAACTTCAATAGCGTTCCATAAAGTATTTACTTAGCCTAAGATCTGTCCTGGTTCAAAAGTTATGAGATGTCAAAGTTGAAAGAATTTCTGGAGATAATTGGACAGCACCTCCCTGCTTGAGGTACTGATTTGATCCAAGAATTCCAGTTAATTTTACACCAAATTTGACAAAACTTTATGTTACAAAGTTGTAACCCATATCATGAACTTTTCATAAAATACCTCATTTTATATTTTTTGGATTTTTATGCAGGAAGTTATGCTCAATTTACAGAGAGTTACAGAGAGTATTTGCTCTGCCCTGTTTTCTGGACAGTTTCAACTCTACTGCATTTTTCGACTGGTTAAGTGATGAAACACCTCTGGACATCAACAGAAAAGTTGTAAAGCTCTCCCAAAGTTTTTCATAAATGTATCATATGACCCAAACCTCAAAATAACTCAACCTCTAACCTATGTTTAACTTCAGCCTTATTTCAGCTGAAAAAAGAGGACTCTGTCCTTAGTATCCTATAAGTTGAAAACTTGTTACCTTTGAACATCCTGATTAAGGAAAGAAGTTACATCAAAATTTTAATGCTCTTGATTAAAACCTTCAAGTTTTACAATGAGGTTGATCATTTAGTGGGGTGTGACGTCGAAGCGTCACCAGTTCATGTCGGTACTACGTTACTCACAAAGAAAAACCTATACCGGACTTAGCCGGCTTCGTTAGTTCAGTGGCACTAAATGTCGCTCGCACACAGATGCTACTCATCTACCGATTCATGGTCATACTACCTGCAAATAACTCACACAATCATCAGACCCGGAGAACACCGAGCCCGGTCCCAATACAGTTCATACACCCGTCCGTCATCACTCGCACGGGTGTTCTCAAGCCAAACACGCCTTGAGCTACGTGTTCACGTTACTGACCACGTGACGGGGTCTCCCAAAATTTCCCATAGCACGCCAGGGAAGGGCGTTGCTCGAATACCCCAAACGACGTGAAGAGTCGTAGAGGATATTAAAGGGGGCCGGGTTACCTGCCACCCGTGAGGCTCCACCCTTCAGCTTGTGCGCACTGGTGGACAGCGCTTACATGCACCCCCCAAGACATATGACGTCCCGAGATGCATGATTTTCTAACATAAGCAAATAGGTTAATATTGCCACTTTCTATACACTAATAACATCCTTATATGGGCTACTAACTCGTTCCTCACCGAGTTTTTGAAAAAGATGACCTTTTTAATGTGTTAAACCTCAAGCGAGCTCTGATACCACGCTGTGAGGGCCCCACGGCCTCATCGATCCAGGATCACGCTGAGGGGTGCTGCGTTGCACAGCACCAGATAACGCCCATCAAAGATACAAAGCGGAAGCAGAGTTCTATTACATGAACGAGTTTATGAACATTTTTACAACAAAATATGTTCAGTCTATACTCACGGGCGTAAACTACGCATCGAGTTCATGTTCATCACATGAATGTGTCCCAGCTAGCACACACGCACACTAACACGGCGGCATGCACGACTCCGACTCGACGGGGTTTCCCTCTTGGGGTTCCGTCTCCTCCTCGGGAGTCTCTTCCTCATAACACCCTGCAAAAGCTTCAAACACAAGCAGTGAGCACGATGGCTCAGAAAGTTTGACCCGTCTCTCCTATACATGAAATTTCTACATGAGGGATTCAGGGTACATGAGGCAAATAAGTTGCAAAGGACTCGCCTATTTATTTGAACCTTACTTTCAATTTTAGCAGCAAGTGGTGGAGAACCTTACGCTAAGGCACATGAGAGAGCCGCAATCAAACAAGAAACGCATTTCTCTCATTTACTTTGCCCAAGGTTGAAAAGAACTTTAATTTGCTCTAAACTACAGCAAGTCATTAACACTCAAGGTATATCTTTCAATCAGCAACTTATACATGACTCTATCATGTTCTTTCTACGTCACAGTATAGTGAACAAGTGGTACTCACTGACCGTGAGGGACGGCAATTATAATCGATTTACACATGCAGGGTTACCCGAATAACATGTCACGTACGCCCGTACTCAATGTTTCCTACAGCAACCATCACGGTTGGTTCTCAATCGACACAAGCGGAGCTATGGCACCTAGGCCCCAACGTCCTGCTGCCCTTACTCTCCGCTCGATCTCATTTTTCTCGCCATGTGTTTCATTTGCTACCTTTACCCAGGTAGTGTGCCTCTAGCCTATTCTCGTGAGCAGTTTCAACTACTTGACTTGTATCGAATCCTACACTGTCTTAGCATTGCAATAGCTAGCCAAGGTTTACAAACCTAAGCCCAACTCAGGGTTTTCTTGGCTATGCATTTGGTTTTTCAAACAAGACTCTAATGCAAAATTTAAATGGGTGCTCAAAGTAAGTTCTCAAAACAGTAAAATTTATAAAAAAGGCTAATGCAAACGTGAGCTTGCCTTGCTGCTGTTGGTCGTAGGCTAGCTGTTCCTCTAGAATGATGAAGTCTAAGACTTCAGGCTCTTCCTCAACCTTAGCGACTACATGAGATACATACATATATGTATCAATTTGAATGCATTTGAATTGATATTGAATTTTGTGAAGACTATAAGTCTTAATAGACAGGCCCAATGACTCTGAAATTTTTACTGTGGTTTGTATACAACCTAAGCAGAGACTTTACCAAGTTTCATTTGCAGAAAAGCTCATTTGGGCTCTCCACAAATAATTGTGTACTTAGCCTTAACTGGAGCTCTTAGGGTGTTCTAATGATTTTCATGGAGCAAGCCATGACATTCTGAAAACTAGATTTTCATAGTGTTTTAATGGAGTTGGTTTCACTTAATTTGAAGGTTCCTAGCTAAAGATATGAGCTACACAATTTCAGGGAAAATCTGAAAATGTTTCTGGACATTTTCCATTTTCTCTGGAACA
The DNA here is from genome assembly GCA_030760725.1 of Neostapfia colusana. NCBI lineage: Eukaryota > Viridiplantae > Streptophyta > Magnoliopsida > Poales > Poaceae > Neostapfia > Neostapfia colusana. The sequence continues at coordinate 130,744,725 of JASWHV010000001.1, read as the reverse complement.
GTTATATTAATCACACCATTAGGTGGATCAAATGAGCTCAAATGGATCTGAAATTTTTATGGTATCTCCAGGATAGTATGGTGAATATCCTGGCCAATGTTCAGAATTTTCCTCCAAAGTGTTCTCCAGTTAAAATTCTAAACATTTTAAATTTTGAAGAATTAATTCTGGAGAAATAAAGATTTTCATAAGGTGGGACTTGATTTGTTGGAAACTACTCAGAGAGCTGAATCCAAAAAAATTTGGTTCACTTGATTTGGAGTTTCCTAGCCAAAGTTATGTGGGTTTGAAGTTGAACTAAATCTGAAAATCAGGGAAATGTTTAAAACACTGCACGTAGGTCCCACGCACAGTGCCTTCTTCAACCTCCCGCCAGTGACCGAGCACGCGACGCACTGCGACGGTGGCGCGGCTTGTTCTCGGCCGTTACTGCCTAATTCTTGATACGGTTTGTTCCTACATGATCCTTGGAGCACGGCGCACATGCCGGGCAACCTCTCGCGCCTCGACATTGCCGGGAACGTAGTCGGCGACAGTGGCGGCGGAATTGAGCTCGGGTCCGACGGTGCTAGCTCGTCTCGGCGGTGAACACGATCGATCAACGGGTTTTAAAGCACCACTGGGGCACGGGAAAGCTAACCCTGCCCTCCTCTTGGCTGGAGATCGCCGGGAAAGTAGACTTCACCGGCGACCTGAGCTGTTTTCACCGGCGGTGGCCAAAATACGGTGCTCTGTACTGGGTTGATCATCATCGCTAGAATTTGGCTGAGGTAACCGTGAGGTGCTACTCTAGCTTCAGCTCGACCAGGATCTCTAGTCATCAAATGATCGAGATGAATTTCGGGTTTTGGTTCTCGGTGTTCTAGACGACGATCGTCAGGAAAAATAAAATTCCGGCTAATTGGCGCTAAGATGGATCTAGGGAGCTCGGGGAGAGCTACTATACTTTGCTGCTAACCTCAGAGACTAGTTGTCTGCGCCGGAGAAGCTTGGAGCTACCCGGGCGACGGTGTCAAGTCGGAGGCGCTTCAGAGTGAATCGGGAAGTGGAAGATCGGCTCGGAAAAGCTCAAGGGGAGCTGATCACGAGCAAATGAGGGTTGGAGCACGTTGAGCAAAGGTCGGCGGTGCCGTTTATGGCCTCAGCTCGTGGTGGGAAGAATGGTTTTGGCCGGTCGACGACAGGGTGGTAAGATGGGGTGTGCGGCGTATCTCTCCAGTTTCTCAGTGCGGAAAAACGTCGAGGCAGTGTGAACACCAGCTGCTGCCATCGGTGGCTCGGAGATAAGAAGCTGAGGACATCGGTAGGGAGCTGGAACCGCCGAGCAGGTGGTGGCGCCGATTGCTTCACGCCGTGGCGCGAGCTGCTTCAGCCTGGGAAACAGAGCACGGCGCCTCAGTCGGTTCTCCTCGGATTAGTGACTGACAAGGGGGTCCCACTTCACATTTTAACCTCCAAACTTCAATTTTCCTACTGCTCTAAACAGTAGTTTCACTAATACCCTCTGAAATTTGAATTATCTACCATGTGCCTTGACAGAATTCAAATTGGGAAGTGTTTGAATATATTTACAGCACATATGCAGTTTGAATTTCAAATTAAATTTGAATTTGCTAAAATTGGTTCATGTCAAGATCAACTCCAAATGGAGTGAAAATTGGTGTATGAGCTCACAAAAATATGTTGAGTGTGAATATGAATCCCACTTTTGAATTCATGGGATGAAAGGAGTTCTTATTTGAGTTCAAACTAGCCTCTTTCCAATTATACCCAAAAATACCTCAAAAAGGTTTTGGATTTGGGTGAAATTTGGCATGAGCATTCCAAGCAAGGTGTAGGAGTTTTTCATATGCTCAGCCCCTATATGATGCATGTGGAAAATACCACTTTTGCATTTTGTGAGTTCATCCTCTAATGACCATATTAATTGTGGTTACTTGCTCTTCAAATGTGTTCATAAGTTGTCCCCAAATGAGGTGTGTGTGGTGTGATGAACACTTTGGATGTGTCCAAAAACTTAGGCCCTTACAACAATCAATTTATTTGGGTGATTATCTCACTGGACTCACTACCATGGTATCAGTATGGTTTGCTCTACTACCCTAGGTGTCCATAGTGCAGCCTGTGAATGCTAACAAGCTCTGGCGCCGCTGTTGCTGGGTTGTTGTGGCAATATAATTTATGGATAGGATCAATAGGGGGTACGTAAGGGTACCTGCACGTAGATAATTGTAGCAGTAATAGAAGTCACGAGTTACTCAGGTTCGGGCCCTCTATGGCTAGTTAATACCGTACTCCTACTTGACTGATTCTTCTTGATATCAAGATTTCAAGCACTACAGGAATCGTGACAATATATGACGGACAAAATAATTGACGACAGTGCCGTCGTCAATAAACATATTGACGACTGCAGCTTGCGCTGCTTGGACGACTGCAGGAGGACGACTTTCCAAACTCCGGTAGTGTACAGGTAGCGTGTAATGTGGCGTGTGTCGCGTGTAATGTTTTGAAACTGTTTTGCAATGTTTCTTGTGATATATATGCTTGTGATTGTGTCTATTATTTTCTGCCTGTGTGAGCTGACCATCGAGCCAGGGCTGGCCTCGAAGCCAGGGCAGTATTTTCTGTTTTTTTAATGTGAGCCTTATAGACGACGGTTTCTGGTGCTTAGCCGTCGTCTATAAGCAATATTTATAGACGATGGTGGAGCAGTAGCCGTCGTCTATAATCCATAATTAAAGACGACTGTCAGAAAAGAACCGACGTCTATAAGAGCCCCCTTATAGGCGACGGCCACCGTACAACCGTCGTCTATAAGCTCCACTAGGTGTCACATGGCAGGAGTAACTTATTAACGATGGCTAGGAGTGGCCGTCGTCAATTCTCTTATAGACGACGGTTACTGTCGTATATAACCTTATAGATGACTAATAATCATAGACGACCGAAAACTGTCGTCAATAAGTGTCTACCGTCTTCTATAAGTTATATACAATAGTTTTAGCCTTATAGGCGACGGTTTCTGGCCGTCGTCTATTATACCGTTTCCTGTAGTGAAGGATGTATGGAGTTGCCTGTTAGCTATTTGGTGAAATCCTAGGTGGATGATATGTCTATGCTATAATACAAATATCTAATACTTATGAATGATCGTATGCTATTCGATGCCCCCACTCATCGCGTCTCCACTGGTTTTATGGGGACCAGGATTTTCAAGGCGTGACCTAGGTCGATTATAAGATGTTTTATCTAACATTGATTCTATATATGACATGCTATATCTAGTCTCAATACGCGTGACTTATTTTTTTATCTTCATAATGTCCTGATAGTATCTTCACCCGCACTCCATGTTTCATACGGGGGCAGAGTTCTAGTCTTGTGGTGTTGTCGTTCGGTAAACCATTTAATGTATGGGCTTGAGTCTTCATTGATCTAGTGGGCATGCCCTACCGGGTAGCCATCACCATGCCAGTGGCCACTGAGTCCATCATAAGCATCACACAATCACCTGAAGCATAGGAGGTGAAACCGTTAAGACAGAGCACCAGGTGGTACATGGATTCAGGCGCCGGCAACCATAGGACATGTGACAAGTTTGTTCTCGACTCTCTGAATTTTTCTGATAAGGGTTCAGTGAGTTTTGGTGATGGTTCACTGGTTGAGATAAGTGGAGATAGATTAGTAGTCTTTCAGGGAAGGTCAAATGAACTTAAAGTGCTCTCAGATGTGTACTATATTCCTAAGCTGAAGACCAACATTATCAGTCTTGGTCAGTTAGCTGAAGGGGTGTGCAAAGTGGAGATTGAGAGTAGCTGGCTCTATGTGATCGGTTCAGACAATACCCTGTTGATCAAGACTCAAGGCACTGGGAACAGACTCTATATAGCTCAGTTGAATATTGTTCACCCAGTGTGCTTGCTCTCTAGGCTGCCAGATGAAGCTTACCTGTGGCATGGTCGATTTGTGCACCTAAATTTCAAATCCCTGAGAGATCTGGGAAGAAAAGATATGACAATTGGAATTCCTGTCATAGAGCAAGTGGAGCAAGTATGTGATGGGTGTATGTTGGGAAAACATCACAGACGACCGTTTCCACATGCATCTAAATATAGAGCTGAAAGAAGCCTGGACCTTCTGCATGGTGACTCGTGTGGGCACATTGATCCTCCAACCCCTGGTGGGAAAAGGTACTTCCTCCTCATTGTTGATGATTTCAGTAGATATATGTGGGTGGAGCTACTGGCAGCAAAGAGTGAAGCTTTTCACTACTTCAAGGTTATAAAGGATCTGACTGAAAATGAGTCTGGAAACAAAGTGAGGGGGTTTAGAACTGATGGGGGAGGAGAGTTTAATTCCACTAAGTTCACTATTTTCTTGAAAAAACATGGGATCAGACACTACACCACTGCGCCCTATACACCTCAACAGAATGGGATGGTAGAGAGAAGAAACCAGACAGTGGTTGAGATGGCAAGGTGTATGTAGAAGCTTTCAAGACTGCTGTGTATGTGCTTAACAGATCACCTACAAAATGTCTCCAAGAAAGAACACCTTTTGAAGCTATGTCAAATAAGAAGCCATCAGTCAATCATGTCAGGACTTTTGGATGCACTGTTTTTGTCAGGCGAACAGGACCAGTGTTATGACCGGAATTCAATATCAGAGGAGGACTGCTCCTGCCTAGCAGGCGCATGCAGGGAAGGCCAAAACGGCCCCAGGACATTCCCTATTATTTGAGAGCTATTATTAGAAACTTGGCCCAGGACATTTCCTATTATTTGAGAGCTATATAATTGTAAAGACAATGGAATAAGGGGTAAGCAGAAACAGATTGTTCTGGCTTCCTGCAGGGAGCCAGGAATTTCCAAACCCTAGCCGCCGCCCCTGTGTTCTCTCACCTCGCCATCGCTGGTGTCTCGCCGCCGGTCAACTCTCAACCCGTGCCCACCGATCCTCCACACGTACAACCTCCGATCGGTGAGGGGCAGAGAGCAGCAGCGTACCAACCTGGTATCAGGGACCTCCGATCCGATGTCGCTGCCGCTGCCCGCTTCAACCGCCGATCCCGGCCGCACCGCGTCACCGCCGGATGCCGACGGGTCCGTGCCGATCCCGGCCGCACCGATCCCGCCTACATCGCTGGCCGCGGGATCGCGGCCGCTGGCCGCCGGGGCTTCATCCTCCACCGTGGGGGTGATGTCCAACGAGCAGCTCACCAAGGTCATCCTCGACCTCGGCAGGATGATGACCAGCGTCCACGCCTTCCTCTTAGGACCGCAGCCAGGCGTGGCACCGCCCAAACCGCAGCAGCAACTGCCTTCTTCCGCCTCGGGCACCTTCATCCCCGTACAGGAGATCCAGTTCCCCCACTCGCCGTCCCCGCTTCCGTCTTGGCTCACCGACGTCGCACCGCCAGCCTACTCCTCCGCGCCGGCGCGCCCGTCGGTCCATTCGACCCCTCACAGCACAGCGGGCTTCGGCCATGGGGGCGTTCCGGCGCCGGGAACGCTCTGTGGCGGCGTTGACGACCCAATCCTCCACGGCTCCACTTTCGGGTCCGCGCCGGCTGCAGCGCCAGCGATCGGCGGGGCGCCCCCGGCTGCCGCCCCTGCGATGTTCGGCGCGGCGCCTTTCCAGCCTCGGACCTACAAGATCGACTTCCCGACATACAACGGCTCGGTCGACCCGCTGAATTGGCTCACACACTGTGAACAATTTTTCTAGGGCCAGCGCACTCCGGTGGAGCAGCGGACGTGGATGGCCTCCTACCACCTCATCGGCACCGCTCAGACCTGGTACTACGCCCTCCTATCGGACGAAGGCATGCCGTCCTGGGAGCGCTTCAAGGAGCTTTGCCGCTTTCGTTTCGGACCGCCTATATACGGCTCACGGCTAGCCGAGTTGGGGCGTCTTCCTTTCCACTCCACGGTCCAGGAGTTTGCGGACCGCTTCCAGACGGTGCTAGCGCATTCCAGAGACATCTCCACGCGCCAAAAAGCGGAGCTTTTTGTCGGTGGCCTTCCGGAATACATTCGGGTCGACGTCGCGATGCGCCCCCCCCCCCCCCCCCCGACCTCCAGACGGCCATGTTTCTTGCCCGCGCCTTCGAGACACGGGCTCTGGCCGCGGCAGCGCCACCTCAGCAGCGCGGCGCCCGCCCTCCCCCGCGGCCAGCCCTTCCCCCATGCCAACCGGGGGCGACCGCGGCTCCGACTGACGCACCAGCGCTGCCTGCGCCGCCCGTAGCCGGCGCTGCAGCACCGGGCGCAGCAGCCCCGACGGCACCCGTGCGGCCGTACCGTCGCCTTTCGCCGGCCGAGATGCAGGAACGCCGTCGTCAAGGCCTCTGCTACAACTGCGACGAGCAATACGTGCGTGGGCACGTGTGCCCCCGCCTGTTCTTTCTGGAGGTGGATGATTTCCTCGACGCCGATGAGGAGGCGACCGCCGATGCTGCGGCCACGGCCTTGCCCGCAGACACCGCCGCCGCAGCGGACGCTCACGCTCACGCTCTGGTGGTTTCTGTACACGCTCTTGCAGGCATCAGGACGTACCACACTATGCTCCTGCCCGTGACGATCCAGGGCGAGCGCTTCCTCGCCCTCCTGGACACTGGCTCCACCCACACTTTCCTCCAGGGCACGGCCATGCGGCGCCTTGGTCTCGCTCCTCAGGGGGGCGACCAGCTTCGCGTTACGGTGGCCAACGGGGAGCGCGTGCCGTGTGAAGGTATCGCACGCCACGTGCCCGTCGACATCCACGGGGCGCCTTTCTCCATCACCTGCGTGGGCCTCGCGCTCGGCTGTTTCGACTTCATCCTCAGAGTCGACTTCCTTGGCACGCTGGGCCCCATCACCTGGGACTTCGAAGGGCTCGCTGTATCCTTCCTGCACGAGGGACGCCGCGTCACGTGGCAGTGTGTGGGCGCCCCGGGCGCGCCCTTCCAGCAGCGGTCGGTGGTAGCGGTAGCTTCGGACCCGCACCACCCGCTGCTGGACGAGCTCCTGTGTCAGCACGACGCCGTCTTCGACACACCACGCGGACTTCCACCAGCCCGCCCCTACGACCACCGCATACACCTGCTGCCCGGGACCGCACCAGTGGCAGTGTGACCGTACCGGTACCCTCAGTTGCAGAAGGACGAGCTCGAGCGGCAGTGCGCCGCCATGCTGGAACAGGGCATCATCCTCCCCAGTACTTCTCCGTTCTCGGCACCCGTGCTCCTCGTCAAGAAGGCAGATGGGTCGTGGCGCTTCTGCATCGACTATCGCGCACTCAACGACCGTACGTCCAAGGACAAGTTCCCGATCCCGGTGGTTGACGAGCTCCTCGACGAGCTCCACGGGGCCAAGTACTTCACCAAGCTCGACCTCCGCTCGGGGTACCACCAGGTGCGCATGCACCCTGCAGACATCGAGAAGACGGCGTTCCGCACCCACCATGGCCACTTTGAGTTCCTGGTGATGCCGTTTGGGCTCTCCAACGCCCCTGCGACATTTCAGGCGTTGATGAATGATGTGCTCCGCCCCTTCCTCCGCAGGTTCGTGCTGGTTTTCTTTGACGACATTCTGATCTACAGCACGTCGTGGGCTGAGCACCTGCAGCATGTCGGCCTCGCCCTCACCGCCCTACGAGCCCACGGCCTCTTTCTGAAGAGGTCGAAGTGCTCCTTCGGGGCCCCATCCGTCGCCTACGTCGGCCACGTCATCTCCGCCGATGGCGTCGCCATGGACAGCGACAAAGTAGCCGCGGTCGCCTCGTGGCCGCTACCACGCTCTCCACGCGGTGTGCGTGGCTTCCTGGGCCTCGCCGGCTACTACAGGAAGTTCATCCGCGACTTCGGTTCCATCGCGGCACCACTCACACGTCTCCTGCGGAAGGAGGCGTTCGCCTGGACGGCGGAGGCGGACGAGGCTTTCGCTGCCCTGAAGCGGGCGCTTTCGTCGGCGCCGGTTCTACAGATGCCCGACTTCGCGCGCCAGTTCGTAGTTGAATGCGACGCGTCCGGCACCGGCTTTGGCGCCGTCCTACACCAGGGGGGCGGACCTCTGGCTTTCTTCAGTCGACCCTTCGCCGCCCGCCATGTCAAGCTGGCGGCCTACGAGCGCGAGCTTATCGGGCTGGTGCAAGCAGTCCGGCACTGGCGTCCGTACCTGTGGGGGCGCCGGTTCCTTGTCCGCACCGACCACTACAGCCTGAAGTTTCTCCTAGACCAGCGGCTGTCCACCGTGCCTCAGCACCAGTGGCTCAGCAAGCTATTCGGGTTTGACTTCACCGTCGAGTACCGTCCCGGGCGGCTCAACTCGGTGGCCGACGCGCTGTCCCGCCGCGACGAGGAGACTGCGGCGCTCTGTGCCCTCTCTGGGCCCTCCTTCGACCTCTACGCCGACATTCGCCGCGCCACAGCGACCGACCCGGTCGCGCGTGACCTGCTGCAGCAGCTGGAGGCCGCGTCTCTGGGCGAGCCGTGGGCTGCCAACGACGGTTTCCTCCTCCACGGCAAGCGCATCTACGTTCCGGCCACCGACGACTTGCGCCACCAGGTGGTGACCCTGGCTCACTCGGCGGGACACGAGGGGGTCCAGAAGACCCTTGTGCGCCTCCGCGCGGACTTCTACATCCCCGGCGACCGCCAGCTGGTGCACGACTTCGTCCGTTCCTGTGATGTGTGCCAGCGGAACAAGACGCCGACCACACCGCCGGCCGGCCTACTTCAGCCCTTAGACGTTCCGTCGCAGGTGTGGGCAGATATCTCCATGGACTTCATCGAGGGGCTGCCGAAGGTGCACGGCAAGTCCGTGGTCCTGACGGTGGTGGACCGCTTCTCGAAGTACGCCCACTTCATCGCGCTCAGCCACCCCTACACCGCCGCCTCCGTCGCTCGTGCTTTCTTCGACGGGATCGTGCGCCTACACGGTTTCCCCAGCTCCATCGTCAGAGATCGCGACCCAGTCTTCACCAGCAATCTTTGGCGCGATCTCTTTAAATGTGCAGGGGTCAAGCAGCGGCTCAGTACGGCCTTTCACCCCCAGACGGACGGCCAGTCCGAGGTCGTCAACAAGATCATCGCGATGTATTTACGCTGTGCGACAGGTGATCGGCCTCGCTCATGGGTCGACTGGCTACCCTGGGCGGAGTACTGCTACAACACCTCTTACCACACGGCACTCCGAGCGTCGCCGTTCGAGGTTGTGTACGGCCGACCCCCGCCACCACTCCTGCCACACCACGCCGGGGCGGCCCAGACCGAGGCGGTGGACACCATGCTGCGGGACCGCGACGCTTTCCTGGAGGAGGTTCGCGAGCGTCTTCTTCAGGCTCAGCAGTACGCCAAGCGCCACTACGATGAGCACCATCGCGAGGTGGAGTTCGACGTGGGCGCATGGGTGCTGCTCCGACTTCTCCACCGCCCCACCCATGCGCTCGCCTCGCCGTCCAAGGGCAAGCTCCGCCCACGCTACGCGGGGCCGTTCCAGATCGTCGAGCGCATCGGGCAGGTGGCTTATCGTCTCCGACTTCCCGCGGAAGCGCGACTGCATGACGTCTTCCATGTGGGGCTGTTAAAGCCTTACAACTACGCCGGCTCACCACCATCAACGCCGGCCGTGCTGCCACCGGTTCAGGACGGGCGACTGCTGCCAGCCCCTGCACGGGTCCTGCGCGCCCAGCTCCGTCGCGGCGCGTGGAACATCCTCGTCAGGTGGCAAGGCCTTTCGGAGGACGAGGCCACCTGGGAGCCCCTGGACGACTTTAAGACTCTCTACCCGGATGTACAGCTCGAGGACGAGCTGTTTGTCGAGGCAGGGAGAGATGTTATGACCGGAATTCAATATCAGAGGAGGACTGCTCCTGCCTAGCAGGCGCATGCAGGGAAGGCCAAAACGGCCCCAGGACATTCCCTATTATTTGAGAGCTATTATTAGAAACTTGGCCCAGGACATTTCCTATTATTTGAGAGCTATATAATTGTAAAGACAATGGAATAAGGGGTAAGCAGAAACAGATTGTTCTGGCTTCCTGCAGGGAGCCAGGAATTTCCAAACCCTAGCCGCCGCCCCTGTGTTCTCTCACCTCGCCATCGCTGGCGTCTCGCCGCCGGTCAACTCTCAACCCGTGCCCACCGATCCTCCACACGTACAACCTCCGATCGGTGAGGGGCAGAGAGCAGCAGCGTACCAACCAGGGGTGTCAAAGCTGTCAGATAGATCATTTCAAGGGGTGTTCCTCAGGTATGAGCCCAGCTCAAAAGCCTACAAAATATATGATCCCATATCTAACAGTGGTGTCTAGAGATGCTAAGTTTGATGAGAGGAGGCCCTGTCCGTGGGGGGGGGGGGGAGCAGGCTCTGAAGAAGAGGAGTCACAATCCTTTTTCAGTGTTCAATGGTCAACATCAGTGGACATGACTGAAACAGAAAATGATGAGTTTCCTTTTGTACCAGTTACTCTAATAAAACCTTAACGACAATAGAGTGATCAACCATCGGATGGCATTCAGTGGGCGACACCACCTACGGGTCAGGAAGTGGATTCAGAGGGAGTTCACCAAAGGTTCAGAAGGGTGTCAGGTGTACTTGAAGCAAGTGAAGAGGTATTAGATGTTGAATACTCAGGGCTATGTCTACTGACAGCTGGAGAACCTACAAGCATTCAGCAAGCCTTGCAGGACCAAAACTGGAAGGGAGTCATGCTTGAAGAACTTTGTGCCATAGAAGAAAACCACACATGGTCACTGGAAGAATTGCCTCTGGGTGGCAAGGCCATAGGCCTAAAGTGGATTTTCAAGGTGAAAAAGGGTCCTTCTGGTAACATCATCAGATACAAAGCAAGGTTGGTGGCCAAGTGATATGCCCAAAGAGGAGTTGATTTTGATGAAGTGTCTGCCCCTGTGGCTCGGCTGGAGAGAGTGAGGATGCTTCTGGCATTAGCTGCACATGAAGAATGGAAAGTACACCATATGGATGTGAAATCTGCTTTTCTAAATGGTGATTTGCTTGAGGAAATATTTTTCACACGACCACCTGGTTTTGAAGATGAGTCAAGTACACACAAGGTGCTGAAACTGAAAAAAAAACCTTTATGGGCTAAGACAGGCACCTAGAGCCTGGAATGTGAGACTGGACAAGGAGCTGAATCAGTTGGGTTTCAAAAAATGTGAAACTGGTCATGCTCTCTATAGAAGAGGCTCAAGTTCAGAGTTACCGCTTGTGGGGGTGTATGTGGACGATCTGGTGATCTGTGGACCATCAGAGAACATGATCAGGCAGTTCAAAGCAGACATGAAGAACACTTTCAAAATGAGTGGCCTTAGAAAACTCTGTTACTACCTTGGAATTGAGGTGGATCAGAGAAAAGATGAGTCTCTGCTGTGTCAGAGGGCTTATGCTCTGAAAGTGCTTGAAAATGCAGGGATGAAAAATTGCAATTCGTCTGATATACCCATGGAGCCAAAACTACACTTGACCAAGTCTGATGGATCTGCACCTGTTGATCCCACAATGTACAGAAGCATCATAGGGTGTTTAAGGTATCTAGTTAATACCAGGCCTGATATAGATTTCAGTGTGGGGGTTGTTAGCAGATTCATGGAGAAACCAACTATCAGTCACTGGAACGCAGTCAAGCACATATTAAGGTATGTTGCTTGGACACTGGACTATGGTTGCAAGTATGTTTCAGGTGGAAGTCTGAATGTTGTGGGATTTAGTGATAGCGATCTCGCTGGGGATGTAGATAACAGGAAAAGTACCTCAGGAGTGGTCTTCCTCTTGGGAAATAATCTGATTACATGGTGTTCACGGAAGCAACGAGTGGTTGCATTATCATCTTGTGTAGAATACATAGCCGCTGCTACTGCAGTGTGCCAAGGAGTTTGGGTCACAAGACTGATTGGGGAAGATCTGAATATCAGACCTGAAACCTTCAAGCTATGGGTTGACTATTGACAATAGGGCAGCTATTGAGATTAGCAACAACCAAAAGCATCATGAGAGAGTGAAACACATTTTTTATACAAAATTTCACTACATTTGTGTCGAAGTGTGTAGCCGACACTTCCCCCGGGCCTGCACTGGGCAGCCCGCGGAGGTTCCTTTTCGGAGGGGCTAGTCACTCACGGAGAGCTTACGCGTTAGGGACGATGGAGGGAGAAGCTTGACACAGAGATTTTTACGTGGTTCAGGCCGCCGGAGCGTAAAACCCTATGTCCACGGTGAGCAGAGATGCTCGTTGTATTGCTTGGTGCTTAGGAGCGAACCCTGCGTGAGAGTGTGTAAAAGGTGAACCCTCAGGTCAAATGGCTGAGGTGCGAACCCTTGCTAACGTTGTCTGCCCGAGCCTTTTATAGTCCAAGGCTCGGGTGGCTTACAAGGTGGGCCCGGGACCTGACAGGTGGTCCCGGGGAGATTGTCTGCCATCTACCGTATCTGTAGTTATGCCGGCACTTGTCTCTGGCGAGGGCTTCTAAGTCTTCGTTCTGCCGCCCTGCCCATGCCGCAAGCTAGTCGTAGTGGTTGATGATGGCAGGTGCGGCAGGGGATGTCTTGTCGCTGTGTTTATTGGCGTACAGCCTCTGACGCGGCACGCCAGTCTTCACTGCGATGTGATTGGGTGAAACGGCACCTGACAGAGGCGTGCTCCGCGTCTCCGCGCCTTGGGAAGGCGCGGGTCTTGAATACCTGGTACGGGCAAGGTATGGCGCGTCTTTACTCTTGCCGCCTACAGCGCGGGGGCGGGCAGCGCTGCTCTGCTGGCCACGTGGCGGGCCTGAACCTCTCCTCTGAGGAGAGGGAGGTCCGGCCCCGCTGGACACGTGGAGCCTTTGGAGCTCTCCCCGCAGAGGGGGGAGGTCCGGCTCTGCTGGCCACGTGGCAGGCCCGGAGCTCTCCTCTGAGGAGAGGGAGGTCCGGCCCTGCTGGACACGTGGAGCCTTCGAATCTCTCCCCGCGGATGGGGGAGGTCCGGCTCTGCTGGCCACATGGCGGGCCCGGAGCTCTCCTCTAAGGAGAGGGAGGTCCGGCCCCGCTGGACACGTGGAGCCTTCGGAGCTCTCCCCGCGGAGGGGGGAGGTCCGTCTCTGCTGGCCACGTGGCGGGCCCGGAGCTCTCCTCTGAGGAGAGGGAGGTCCGGCCCCGCTGGACACGTGGAGCCTTCGGAGCTCTCCCCGCGGAGGGGGGAGGTCGGCTCAGTTGGCCACGTGGCGGGCCCGGAGCTTTCCTCTGAGGAGAGGGACGTCCGGCCCCGCTGGACACATGGCGCCTTCGGAGCTCTCCCTGCGGAGAAGGGCGAGGTCCTTAGGCAGTTTCCCCTGTGCACGGGGGTACCCCATATTGAGGGTACCGACAGTGGCCCTCGGGCCCATCTCGGGGGAGATAACGAGCCCGAGGCGGGGCCCCCGTCTCTTCCACTCCGCGCACCTTCTCGAAGACCCGCATTGACCGTTGCCGGGGCACGAACAGTCGCGGGATCGTGGGAGCGTGTGCCCCACTTGATGACTGCTTTTACTATGGCGGTTCCCAAGGCTGCCCTATCCGCACGTCGCAGCGCCTTTTCGGGAACCGTCGAAGCGTCCTGCCGGCTCATCTTCTTGAGAGACTGACTTCTTGGCCCACCGCTTCAGCTGGACGGCTTGGGTCCACTTGTCATCAACGCTCGGTCTTGGAGCTGAAGCGGTTGTCCAAGCAGCGTATTCGAAGAGTTTCGAATCGCTTTGAATCGCGCCTGGGAAGTTTAAAAGGGGATCTCACCCGCATCACGGCTTCCCTTCGCACTTCCCTGCACTTGCATCTTCCTTGTTTCCTTGAGCTCTTGTGCCCTTGTCTTCCCGGTTCCTGAGCTTCCATCTGCCATGGCTTCCAACTTGCCTCCGTCGCGTCTCGCTCGGTCGGCCGAGCTCGGGTCAGTGCGCAGGCTGCTGGGCTGGCACGCGGAGGAGCAGAAACGCTGGCTCCGGCAGGGATCTCTCCCCCTGCTCCTGGAGAAGGGGGAAATAGTATTCTTCACCGCCTACTCCATGGCGGGGTTTTCCCGCCGATTTCTTCCTTCTTCGTGACGCTGCTGGAGACGTTCGGTCTCCAGCTCCATCACCTATCCCCCAACTCCTTCACGATGGCCGCCATATTCGTGCACTTCTGTGAGATGTTTGTGGGGGTGCGTGCTTCAGTGACGCTCTTGCGCTACTTCTTCGTGTTGCGGATGACCGGGCGCAGCTCGAAGAATCAGCTGGGGGCGTACTACTTCCAGCATCGCTGCAAGGATCCGAAGGCCTCTGGGTACCTTCTATCTTTCGGCGCGGCGAGGTGGGAAAATTGGAGGGAGAACTGGGTGATCGTGCAGACCGACGAGCATGATCCCCTGCAGCTGCCAACTGCCGGCCCGACCATCGAGCGTCGCTTCTGGGAGGAGATCCCGGAGCTGGAGCCGGAGTACGCGCCGGTCTTGGAGCGGATCCGGTTCCTGGCCAACGAGGGGCTGACATCCCTGATGGTGCTGATAGACTTCCTGTCACGCTGTATTGCGCCCTTGCAGCAACGCAACCGCCCGGCATGGTACTACACCGGCGAGCTCGACTGCACCAGGCTGGAGAGTGATCTCGGCTCCGACCCATCTGAGGAGGTGTTGTACGAGATGGTGGTCAGGGTGGGCAGCGACTTCGTCACCGGCGGCGACCTCACTTTTCCCGGCCTCTGGCACTCCCCTCTTCTTGGAGCCGCAGAGGAGGGCGGAGTTGCTGCGGAAGATGCCGAACCTTGACGACATCGGGATCACCGTTTGTCAGGTTGGGGATGCCTTCCGAGGGATCTCGATCTCCGGGGTCGAGCGCTCCGGGGCGGAGCACGAGGCGTCTGCTGCTGCCCAGCCCACACCGAGGGTCGACGGAGCTCGGACCGTCAACAAGGGGAAGGGAAAGGAGTCGGCCCCCGGGCAGCCGGAGGAGAAACGTGCCCGGTACCCTCCAAGGGCGTCGTTTGCCCGAGTCAGGGGGCCGGGGTACCCTTGCGCCCATATCCCGGAGGCGCTGGTTCGTCGGGCGGCGACCCAAAGAGACCTCGGGTCTCCAGCTCCAGCGGGGCTCTTCTCGGACAGCGGCAATCCGAGGAGCCCCGGGCATCCCGCCTCCCTTCTTCAGGTGGAGGAGCTTCAAGGAGGGACGCCGGTGGGGCGATGCCTGGAGGTGAGCCGAGGGCTCAGGTGCCACAGCAAGCGAGCGTCCCGGCTGTAGGCTCGGCAAGCAGCGGCGCCAGAAGGAGCAGCGCTGGGACTCATCCGGGGGCGTAGGTGCCCCGGGCCTCAGGGGTCGGATCGGCAAGCAGCGCTAGGGACGCCACTGACGGGGGCCCTACTGCTCTGCCTCCTACTCCGCCAGTCCAGGCGCCGGCGGCAGGTTCCGGTGGTTCTGTCCCGGCTCGGAGGCCGGGGCTCCAAGCCCATTGGAGCGCTCACGTCCCTAGGTAAGTGTTGCTCTTTCTGGCTTTTAGAACTAGCGTTCTTTTCTCCTTTCTTAGCCTGAGAGCTTCTTATTCCGGCAGGGACTTGGCTGCCGGGGGCGAGTCTGCTCCCCGGCCATCTCCGGCCAGCGGAGGCTCTCCGCCGCTGCGTCTGGGAGCTGTGGCGGCTTCGACGGCCCCCAAGTCGGCGGGGGCTTCTTCTGTGCCGGCGGGACCATCCCCCGCGGTGGCGGCGGCAGCACCCGCTCGTCCTCCTTCGCCAACTCGGAAGTCTGGTGCTGAGGCTGGAGGGGCAGCTGCGGGTGCAGCTGCTGGCCCTTTGACTTCCCCAGATCGACGCCTCACCTCAGTTGCCGAGGCACCGGCACCTCCACCGGTCGAGGACGTGATGGAGGAGGTCAGGGGCGTGGCTTTGGCCTCTGCCGCCCCTAGCGGATGCCTTGGGGCTTGCCCAGGCTGGCGTCCGGCAGGTCCAGGCCGCCTTAGAGCGGGAGCGGGAGGTGCTGGCTGGAGAGAGAGACCGCCTCCTTAGCTGGGGTCACCTCCTGAAGCAGCGGACCCAGGAGGCTAAGGCCGAGCTCGACTCGAGGCAGTCGAGGCTTGATGCCATGGAGAAGCTGCTCGATGCTCAGAAGAGGGCTGTCGACCGCCTGGGCTCGGAGACCCGGCGGCTCCGCCAGGAGACCCGCGAAGCTCACGCCAGGGCCGAAGGGCGTTCCACTGCTGTGGAGGAGCTGCGGCTGCAGGTAGCTCACCGCGAGTGCGCCGTCACGGATCGGGAGTGCGCCGTGGCGGCCGAGGAGAAGAAGGTCACCACACGGCTGGAGGCCAGCGAGGGCGAGCTGAGGGCTCGGGCTGAGGAGCTGGGGCTCCGCGAGTCGGCTGTTGCCACGAGGGAGGAGCAGACCTCCCGGGAGCGCCAGGCGGCGCTGGATCGCGGGCTGTGTGGCGGACCGGAATCCGCTCATCCAGGATCGCAAAGGGTGGTGCTGCACGATGCGGCACCCGACAGCACACGTCATAAGAACACATTATATTACATGGGAAAAACAAACTGAATGTACAAAGTAGTACACTTCTCAGTTACAAACTAAAGTCTTTTATTACATAGAGGAAGTTTCTTTTGTACAACTCACGCCCGCCTATCTAGCAAAAGTCGGTTGCCCAGCCCTAGGGCAACCCACACTAGCTACACGTCTCAGCTCAGTGCGGCGTGTATGGCTCCCACTTAGCCGTGGTCCCCGACGGAGGGTAACCCTCGCCGGTGGACTCGTACTCCGAGTCTGTGGGTGGCTCCTCACCTGAAAAACACTTAAGCAGCAACCGTGAGCACGAAGGCGCAGCAAGGCTTAACCGACTCACCTAAGCATGAAACTCTACATGAGGTGTACAATGACATAGGATAGCAATGTTGCAGCAAATGGACATGCCTACAAGTTCATACTTAGTTCATCTTTTAGAAACAAATTAACAGTTCATGAAGCTGAAATTTAGTGAGCAGTATTTGGTGGCACACATGTAGCAATACAATTATATCATAACAGCAATATGGAATCATAACATTTCATTCAATGGTCTACGTTACGACGCAGTGAACAAGCGGTACTCGTCACCACGAGGGACGGCAAATCGACTCGATATACACCTGCAGGGAAACCCAAAGAGCACATCACGTACGCCCACCCGTGGAGCTGCACAGCACGCTCACTCGATGTCGTACGGGACAACCTTTCACCCAACAGCCCAAACGTCGAACCGGTCGCACCAAAACGAGCAGGAGGTTCCCCACACGGAGCATCTCTCTATGCCCATTGGCAGATTTCCACCTTGCTGCCCTCAACCTACACCTATAAATCGGTGTGCTATGCCTCGACGCCCAGAGGTTTAGGCTACATCGGTTTATCGGGGCCCATATATCTGATATGCCTTCGGTACGTTCAATACTTATTCAGCAGGGCCGCACAGGGATCGGTCCTCAATCGACACGGGCAGGGCTGCGCACACAAGACTTCCTCTTGCTGCGCCCTAGCCCCTGCCTAGTCTCATTTTCATTACTAAAGTGATCTTACATCACTCAACCGAACCCGTGTGTCCCAAGCCTAAACTCGCGAGTAGATTCCAACTACTCGACTTGTACCGAAGTCCTATGAAACATTAAGCATAGCCTGTCTACTCGAGGTCTTAGACACTACCCTCACTCTTATGGAAAAGTTTTGATCATGCAAGTGGGGTTCCATTCATCCTACACCTATTGCACATTCATACATCACTCTAATTATGTGAACAAAGCAAAACTTGATAAAACGCGTTAATGCAAACTGGGGATTGCCTTGTTGCTGCTGGTCAGGAGTCAGTTCCTCCTCTGGAAGCAGGAAGTCGAGAATCTCCGGAGCTTCCTCGCCTTCAGCGACTACACGTTATTGAAATACTACATGTCAATTTAAATGTAATGTGTGAACTTGAATACTTAATTACTAATAACTCTAGCTAGCCCTCCCCTTTGGTTCTGAAATTTTTGTGGTGGGTTGGTAGGGTCCTAACCAGAGTCTTGACCAAGTTATATTTGAAACAAAGTTCATTTGAACCTTGTACAAATAGAAGCCCATTTGGTCAATATTTGAGCCTCTAACTAATTCCAGGGGTTTTCATGGCTCCAACCATTACTTTCTGGAAACTAGAATTTAGGATGGTTCTAATGGAGTTGGTTTCATGTCATTTGAAGAATTCTACAGAAAGTTATGCCCTAATTAAGATTTGAAAAAATCTGAAAAATGTTTCTGTACATTTTTCTATTTTCTCAGGGCAGTTCTCTTAATCACCCTATTAGGGTAACTAAATGAACTTGGATGAGTCTGAAAATTTTACTGGGATTCATGGATTTTCCAATGAACCTCTCAGCCAAATTTCAGAATTTTTCATAAAGTAGTTCTCCAGATAAAATTCACAACAGTTTAAATTTTAGGTATTTAATTCTGGAAAACTATTCACTTTCATGAGCTGAATTTGGTATTGCTGGAAAGTACTCAGAATCCTGAGTTCAGCAAAATTTGGTTCATTGAATTTGGAGCTTCCTACACCAAATTATGAATTTCTAAAGCTTGAGCTGATCCCTGAATTATTTTCCTACAGAAAATCCCCTCCCGCGCTAAACCAGAGGCTGACAGCGGGGCCCACCCGTTTAAATTGAACTAACCGCGCGCTCGCGGGCAATTAGTACAGGGGCTGACAGGTGGGGCCGCGCCCTTCGTCTACCTCCCGACGTCGCCGCCCTGAGCCGCCGGAGCTCCGGCGAGGTCGGTATTCCCGGCGATCTAGCTCGCCAGAGCCGACGAGACTCGCCGCCCCCATGTAATCTCGGGTGCTGAACCTGCTGGACACCATGTCGCCGCCGGCTAACCGCCATAGCTCGCCGGCGACGAGCCCTATGCCTCTGTGCTACCTCGGCAACGTGTTCCCGCCCTTCTGACCATCTCCTTCGTGCGCTAATCACGTCGCCACACTCAGGGAAACCTCGGGAAGCTCGGAATGATCTCCATTGGGCCCTAAACGGCCGGCAACCCAGACCTCACCGGCGACCCCCTCCTCCGCCATACTGTTCTTGGGTGAACTTAGGGTTCCGGCGGTGATTTCCTTCCAAGTTTTTGATCGAGAAGGGTCGCCAGAACCTCTAGATGCTCTCTCACAGCTCCGTTCGACCTCCCACCCATTATGCTTCACGAATTTCTCCTAAACCTAATCGGGTCCCGAAATGAGTTACCCGCCCTTAACTGGAAAATTCTCCGCGCACAGGGGTCGAACCTTGGAGCAGTTTGCACGGTGATCTTGAGGACGAGCTAGCGCTTCACTTCCCTATGGAGATCAAAGCCGGAAGATGATCACAGCTGGGGTGGCACACGATCGGAGCTCGGGCGACTAGGCGGCTGGTTGTGGAACTCGCGAAAATCAGCAACTCGCTGGCGGTCTCGGGTCTTTTATAGGCCCCTGAGGCCAGTGGAGAGCGCGACACCTGCTGTGCCATCTCCTCTGCCGAAGCAGGAGCTGGCCGGCCGAGGTGGTCGGGCGCCGACGCTGGCCGCAGCTGGCGAGCGCGCTCGGTCGAGGGAGTCGGCTGAGGAGACTTCTGTGTTAAGTCTACTGACCAGTGGGCCTCCCATCTAATTCTTTTATTTTTCCAATTTTTCTGAATTCTGTTGTGCCAAAATATCCTCAGCTACTCACAATTTAATGTGAGACTTAGTCACCAAGTCTTGGTTTAAATTTGAATTCTCAAATTTGAACTGTGTTTGGCTAAATTTGCTGCATGTTTAAACTGAAATTCAAATTCAGTTTTGAATTCTTGCAAATTTAGCTTTTGACAAGATGAACTCCAATGAGGATGAAAATTGGTGGGCTTACTCAGAAAAATGTGCTGAGTTTAAATATGAAGCTAACTTTTGAATTTGGGTGATGAAAGTTGCTGCAATTTAAATTTACATTCAAATTGGCCTCTTTTTCAAATACCCCCAAAAAGCGCCTCAAAAAGTGTTGGATTTACATGAAACTTGGACTGAACCTTCCCAAGACTTGTCAAGTTTTAGGGGTGAGCTCAACCTCTCATGTTCATGTGTACAAATCCCACTTTGTAAAAATGAAGGCTTTCCCCTCTAATCACTCTTTTGATGGAGGTTACTTGCTCTTCACAATATTTCCTAAGATATCCACAATAAACACTGTGGTGTTGTGTGGTGATAAAGAGTTTTTGCAAGTCCCTTTTCTTGGGCTTTTACATCCCTTCCCCCTTAAAAGAATCTCATCCCGAGATTATAAAAGAAGAGATAGCGATGTAATAGGGACTTACCCGTGTTGAGAAGCCATGAACTCCGGGTAATTTGAGCGAAGGAACTCCTCGCTCTCCCACGTCGCTTCTTCGGCGGTGTGGTTGCTCCAGATTATTTTGTAGAACCACAACGTTCTGCTACGCGTGGTCCTGGCTTTTTCATCAAGAATGGCCACCGGATACTCATCATATGTTAAATCCGGTTTCAGCTCGCCGATATCTTCGGTAGGAACAGCAGCTGTATGCTTCAAACATTTTTGCAGTTGCGAAACATGGAAAACATCATGGACACCAGCCAGGGATGCCGGTAGCTCCAATCTATACGCTGCTGGTCCACACTTCTCGGTGATAGCATAGGGTCCGATGAAACGGGGAGCGAGCTTCCCCTTCACACCGAACCGGTGCACACCCTTCATCAGGGACACGCGGAGGTACACGTGTTCACCGAAGTCAAAGTGCAACGGTCTACGCCTCTTATCAGCATAGCTATTCTGCCGGGATTGAGCGGCTTTCAAATTAGCTTGAATCGTCCGAACGCGCTCTTCGGCGTCGTTCACCACATCAACCCCGAATGTGACCCTTTCACCGGACTCGCACCAATTTAATGGGGTGCGGCATTTTCGACCGTAGAGAGCTTCGTAGGGTGCCATCTTGATACTCGCCTGATAGCCGTTGTTGTACGAGAATTCCGCCAATGGTAGGTGATCATCCCAGTTCCTACCATGGTGGATGGCACATGCTCTCAACATGTCTTCTAATACTTGATTCACCCTCTCTGTCTGGCCATCTGTCTGAGGGTGGTAGGCGGAGCTCCTGATCAGCTTAGTACCCAAAGCAGCGTGTAACTGCTCCCAAAAGCGAGATACAAATAATGCACCTCGATCTGAGATGATGGTCTTGGGTACCCCGTATAGGCACAGAATCTTTGCTATGTACAGCTCCGCATATTTGCCGGCATTGTAACGTGTATTCACCAGGATGAAGTGAGCCGTTTTGGTTAACCGATCAATGATTACCCATATGGAATCATGCTTGTTGGATGTTAGGGGTAATCCCACAATGAAATCCATGCTCACATCTTCCCATTTCCATGCCGGGATCTTCAGGGGTTGCAACAGCCCTGATTTCTTCATGTGATCAGCTTTCACTCGTCTACACGTATCGCACTCGGATATGTGCTTAGCTACCTCCCGCTTCATCCGTGTCCACCAAAATTTCTTTTTCAAATCTTGGTACATTTTGTTGCTGCCCGGATGAATGGAGTACTTAGACAAGTGAGCTTCATCGAGGATTTTCTTCCTCAGCTCCATATCCCGGGGTAGGACTATGCGGTCATTGAACCACAGCGTCCCCTCATCATCCTTCCGGAAACATTTGATCTCTCCATTGTCTATCCGTCTCCGGAGATGTGCCATGCCTTTATCATCTTTCTAAGCTGCAATGATGTCCTCCCTAATAGTAGGGATGAGGGCAAGGTTGTAAAGCGATCCATAAGGAACCAAGTATAAACTCGGCTCTTCCTCCTCAACCGGGGTAATGGTGAGGTGATGGACATGTGATTTCCGACTCAGCGCGTCGGCAACCACATTCGCCTTGCCGGGGTGGTAGTGAATCTCAATTTCATAATCTTTGATCAGTTCTAACCACCTCCTTTGCCTCATGTTCAGCTCCTTCTGGGTGAAAATATATTTCAAGCTCTTGTGGTCGGTGTAGAGATGCACCAAGTTCCCCAGGAGATAGTGCCTCCACATTTTTAGCGCCGACACCATGGCAGCAAGCTCAAGATCATGAGTAGGATAATGCTGCTCATGGTTCCAAAGTTGGCGTGAGCCATAGGCGACCACACGTCCTTCCTGCATCAACACGCAGCCAAGCCCAATACCGGACGCGTCACAATACACGTCAAAGGGCTTTGTTGTATCCGGCTGAGCTAAGACCGGGGCTGTGGTGAGATGCTTCACCAATGCTTGGAACGCTCCTTCACACGCCGTGTTCCAAACATATTTCGTCCCTTTCTTCAGCAATTCTGTCATCGGTTTAGCGAGCTTGGAGAAGCTTGGAATGAATCTCCGGTAGTATCCCGCTAACCCGAGGAAGCTTCTGACATCATGGACTGAAGTGCGAGCTTTTCATTTCAGCACTTGCTCTATTTTGCTTGGGTCAACCGCAATGCCTTCTGCTGAGATGATATGTCCCAAGAATGGCACTTGGCTGATCCAAAACTCGCATTTACTGAACTTGGCGTAGAGCTTGTGGTCTCGCAATCGTTCAAGAACGATCCGCAAGTGTTCGGCATGTTCGGCTTCTGTCTTGGAGTAAACCAAGATATCGTCGATGAACACTACCACGAACTTGTCCAGCTCCGGCATGAACACCGAGTTCATGAGATACATGAAATGGGCTGGAGCATTTGTGAGACCAAAGGACATGACGAGATACTCATATAACCCATATCTCGTCGAGAAAGCCGTCTTCGGGATATCCTCTGCCCGGATCTTTATCTGGTGATATCCAGAGCGAAGGTCCATCTTCGAGAACACACTTGCACCCACAAGTTGATCAAACAAAATGTCAATGCAGGGCAGTGGATACTTATTCTTGATGGTGACGGCGTTGAGCGGCCGGTAATCCACACACAGCCTCAGGGTTTCGTCCTTCTTCTTTAGAAACAGCGCCGAGCATCCCCAAGGCGAGGAACTCGGCCTAATGAAACCCTTGCTCAATAGATCATTGAGCTGTTCTTTCAGTTCAGCCAGCTCATTTGGAGCCATTTTGTATGGTCTTCGTGATATGGGCGTAGTCCCGGGTGCAAGTTCAATCTTGAACTCGACATCCCGCTCAGGTGGCATGCCCGGAAGATCATCCGGAAACACGTCGGGGTACTCCCGGACTACGGGGATGCCTTCTAACTTGAGAGCTTCAGCATTATTAATTGCTAAAACTTCCCGGACTGGCGTGTCTAACACCATGGAATGCGGACGGTGGAATGGAGAATTTAAGTGAACCGTCCGTGTCCGAGTCTCTAGGACAGCGCCATGGTATTGTAGCCATGATATCCCTAAGATTGCATCAATCTTTTGCCCCATAAGGATTATCAAGGTGGTGGGATATAGTTTCCCACCTAAGCACAGAGGTGCCTTTGGAATCATCATATTAGCTGAAATCTTCCCTCCCAGTGAGCAGATCATATAAGTGCAGTCGGTTGGGAAGACTTGCATTTGATGCTTAGCCACATAGGATGCACTTATAAAGCTGTGGGTTGCACCAGAATCAAACAATATGACGATGGCTTGATTGTTGAGAGTAAACGTACCCGCCAGCACGTTGTCTCCCTCTGGGGCGTCCTCATTGTCGAGGTTGCGGACACCCCCAGTCCGCTGACCAACCTTCTTCACCGGAGGTCGGCCTCGAGCACCGCCCTGGAACTGGGCTTGCCCGCTGCTCTGCTGCCCCTGGGGACAGTCCTTCGCGAAGTGGCCCACCTGGCCACACGTGAAGCAGGTGAAACGGGGTGGTCCCCCGCTGATCGGTGGACGAAAACCCGGGGCGTGTTGTGGCGGTGGGAACGCCCGGGGTACCGTCTGCTGCTGCTGTCTTGGTGGTGGCATCGGCGGACGGAACGGAGGTGACTGAAACGAACGTCCCCCGAACCGCTGAGGTCGCGCCGGTGGATGCCACTGCTGCCCAGATGGTGTCCGATACACCATGCGGTACTTCTGGGGAGCGCCACCCCCACTGCTGGGTGGAGCGCTGCGCTTCCTCTGCTCAGCTGTCAACTCCCGCTGAGCGTCTTCTTGCATAATCGCGGCATTGACTAGGTCGTTGAATGTGCCGCGATTCCACTGAACGAGATGTGTCTTCATCTCGGGGTGTAACCCCCGATAGAAGTGCTCCCGCTTCTTCTCCTCAGTGGAGATATAATCTGACGCGTACTGCGCCAGATGGTTGAAGGCACGGGAGTAGTCATGGGCACTCCTCCTGCCCTGCTTCAGCTCCAAGAATTCTTGGAACTTTCTCTTCATGATCCCGGGAGGAATGTGATAGGCGCGGAACACCTCCCAGAACTCTTCCCATTCCACGACATGGCCAGCCAGACGTGAGGCTACATAGTTCGCCCACCACGCACCCGCGGCACCGTGGAGTTGCTGTGCTGCGAACAAGGTCTTTTGCCGCTCCGTGCATCGGAGCAGCCCGAACTTGGACTCAATGGTCCGCAGCCAGTTGTCCGCCTCCAGTGGTTCTTCGGCTTCAGTGAACACTGGAGGGTGCGTACTCATGAAATCCGAGTACGACACTTCCCGGGGCTCACGAGGCCCTCTATCTTGACGTCCCCCCG
This sequence comes from Neostapfia colusana, assembly GCA_030760725.1. Taxonomy (NCBI): domain Eukaryota; kingdom Viridiplantae; phylum Streptophyta; class Magnoliopsida; order Poales; family Poaceae; genus Neostapfia; species Neostapfia colusana. The sequence goes on along the minus strand of JASWHV010000001.1, from coordinate 130,720,121 downwards.
CCTGGGACGTATTTTGCACGATCGTGCGGAGCAGATCGGTCTGCTCCTCACGACCTCCCACCAGTGCCGCTATCACATCCGCTAGGGTAAGCGGAGGCGGCGGTGGTGGCTGCTGCTGCGGGGTGCTGTCGTAGGCCGGTGGCTGGGAGTCATCGCCTCCCCCTTGGCTAGAGCCACCAACCTCGTGCGTGGTCCTAGTGTGAACCATCTACAACCATACGACAATAACATCAGTCCCGCAATAGATTGCATGCAGTCCAAAACAATAGGCGTAATCACATAATGACAATAAAAACATGCGATACATCTCGTAAGTAGATAATGTAATAACTTTGCACAAGCTACACCATTACCAGACCAAACACAGGCTAGTTTAATCCAACTTAATGAACCTCCACTTTGGAAGCTCATCATAACTTGGTTTGGTCATTACGAGATATTACTATCGCTTTGTCATCACGTATACCACCCTTAGGGTACAACACCCTCTCCAATGAGTTCAACTGTCACTCCTCTATTAGAATGACCAGTTTCTACCTATTCCAAGTTTTGATCTGGTTCTGGGCATTTTCCTAACTCAAGCTGAATACGAAAGTTAAAGTTGACCTTATTATATTTCCAACGAGTACTCATTTGCCCCCAGATCAGCTCTGGTTAAAAAGTTATGTTAATTCAAAGTCAGCAGAATTTCTGGAAGAATTTTAACAGCACCTCCCTTGGAAAGTTGCTGTTTTCAACTCCGGTTTCCACTGAAATCTGTGCTGAAATTTCAGAAACTTTGAATTGCAAAGATGTCACTCATCTTCTACTCTTTCTAAGGATGTATTATATGACAATTTTAGATTTTTCTACTGGGAGTTATGTTTGAAAAACAGAACAGTCCAGAGAGTGTTTAACTCTGTCCTGATTCTGGACAGTCTACATCCCTCTGGGTCTTAAGCCATCTTAAGTTGAGTTTCAGCTCTGGAAGTCTACAACAAAGTTGTAGAGCACTTAAATACCTTTCCAGAACTATATAGCACACCTCCCTGGGCTAAAAGACCTGTGAGTTATGCCCTGTTGAAGATCAGCAAACTTGCTGCCCAAAACAGAGCACTCTGTTTTTCAGTCTTTTGGAACTCCACTTATCAATTATCAACTTTTCTACCCAACCAAAGTCCTAGATGTTGATCCTAGTGATTTTAATTCCTTGTTATCATTATTTTCATGCATATGCCTACAATATCTCGGTACTACGTTCCTCACAAAAGAAAATCCTAACCGGCTTCTACCGGCATATACGTCTCAAGTGTGGCACTAAACGATCTCTCGCACATGTTTACTACACGGATACATACGTGGTTAGTACCTGCAGAAGACCACACAATAATGGTGCACTCAATGGTTGTTTTCATTTCAGGCAGGATCATATTTAAAAGTAAATACAAACGCCCGTATCATTGCCTACGGCCGTCCTTGAGTTAGGTCACGTCTCAAGGTACGTGATCGTGTTTCAACACCACACAACGGGGAACCCGAGTATGTCATGAACGGGTTGTCACGGTTGGGAATGTTATCAACCCAACAGATACCACCTACTGCCCTGCAGGGCACGCCGATGGCAAGCGCTGCGTAGGTCCTCCTGGGCTATTTCCAGATGAACACACTCTCGCGTTACTGACCACGCGATGGGGTCTCCACTTACTTGCCTAATGCACGCTAGGGATCAGCGTTTCATATGAACTCAGGAACATGAAGAGTCCAAGAGTTTCATATTGACGTCTCACACCAAGTTGTGAGACCAATCCCTGAACCACGTTCCTCGTCAGGGAGAGCTAACCGAAATTGAACCGCTTTCGGTGGCGTTCCTTACCATTCTTACCAGAGCGTAGGTGCGTCGTTACATAATTAAAATTCAGAAGTATAACACATAGGTTAGTCTTTGCCACTTTAAGTAACTATGCTAGTATAGTCCTTACTTGGGCAAACTACCGATTCCTCACCGTAAACCTAAGTTTTCCCATAATACAGTCCTTAAGTACTGTGCTATCCCCAATGCAGCTCTGATACCAGGCTGTGGCGGACCGGAATCCGCTACTCCAGGATCGCAAAGGGTGGTGCCGCAGTGAACAAGCGGTACTCGTCACCGTGAGGGACGGCGAATCGACTCGATATACACCTGCAGGGAAACCCAAAGAGCACGTCACGTACGCCCACCCGTGGAGCTGCACAGCACGCTCACTCGATGTCGTACGGGACAACCTTTCACCCAACAGCCCAAACGTCGAACCGGTCGCACCGAAACGAGCAGGAGGTTCCCCACACGAAGCATCTCTCTATGCCCGTTGGCAGATTTCCACCTTGCTGCCCTCAACCTACACCTATAAATCGGTGTGCTATGCCTCGACGCCCAGAGGTTTAGGCTACATCGGTTTATCGGGGCCCATATATCCGATATGCCTTCGGTACGTTCAACACTTGTTCAGCAGAGCCGCACACGGATCGGTCCTCAATCGACACGGGCAGGGCTGCACACGCAAGACTTCCTCTTGCTGCGCCCTAGCCCCTGCCTAGTCTCATTTTCATTACTAAAGTGATCTTACATCACTCAACCGAACCCGTGTGTCCCAAGCCTAAACTCGCGAGTAGATTCCAACTACTCGACTTGTACCGAAGTCCTATGAAACATTAAGCATAGCCTGTCTACTCGAGGTCTTAGACACTACCCTCACTCTTATGGAAAAGTTTTGGTCATGCAAGTGGGGTTCCATTCATCCTACACCTATTGCACATTCATACATCACTCTAATTATGTGAACAAAGCAAAACTTGATAAAACGCGTTAATGCAAACCGGGGCTTGCCTTGTTGCTGCTGGTCAGGAGTTAGTTCCTCCTCTAGAAGCAGGAAGTCGAGAATTTCCGGAGCTTCCTCGCCTTCAGCGACTACACGTTATTGAAATACTACATGTCAATTTAAATGTAATGTGTGAACTTGAATACTTAATTACTAATAACTCTAGCTAGCCCTCCCCTTTGGTTCTGAAATTTTTGTGGTGGGTTGGTAGGGTCCTAACCATAGTCTTGACCAAGTTTTATTTGAAACAAAGTTTATTTCAACCTTGTACAAATAGAAGCCCATTTGGTCAATATTTGAGCCTCTAACTAATTCCAGAGGTTTTCATGGCTCCAACCATTACTTTCTGGAAACTAGAATTTAGGATGGTTCTAATGGAGTTGGTTTCATGTCATTTGAAGAATTCTACAGAAAGTTATGCCCTAATTAAGATTTGAGAAAATCTGAAAAATGTTTCTGTACATTTTTCTATTTTCTCAGGGCAGTTCTCTTAATCACCCCATTAGGGTAACTAAATGAACTTGGATGAGTCTGAAAATTTTACTGGGATTCAGGGATTTTCCAATGAACCTCTCAGCCAAATTTCAGAATTTTTCATAAAGTAGTTCTCCAGATAAAATTCCCAACAGTTTAAACTTTAGGGATTTAATTCTGGAAAACTATTCACTTTCATGAGCTGAATTTGGTATTGCTGGAAAGTACTCAGAATCCTGAGTTCAGAAAAATTTGGTTCACTGAATTTGGAGCTTCCTACACCAAATTATGAATTTCTAAAGCTTAAGCTGATCCCTGAATTATTTTCCTACAGAAAATCCCCTCCCGCGCTAAACCAGAGGCTGACAGCGGGGCCCGCCCGTTTAAATTGAACTAACCGCGTGCTCGCGCGTGATTAGTACAGGGGCTGACAGGTGGGGCCGCGCCCTTCGTCTACCTCCCGACGTCGCCGCCCCGAGCCGCCGGAGCTCCGGCGAGGTCGGCGTTCCCGGCGATCTAGCTCGCCGGAGCCGACGAGACTCACCGCCCCCACGTAATCTCGGGTGCTGAACCCGCTGTACACCATGTCGCCGCCGGCTAACCGCCATAGCTCGCCGGCGACGAGCCCTATGCCTCTGTGCTACCTCGGCAACGTGTTCCCGCCCTTCTGACCATCTCCTTCGTGCGCTAATCGCGTCGCCACACTCAGGGAAACCTCGGGAAGCTCGGCATGATCTCTGTTGGGCCCTAAACGGCCGGCAACCCAGACCTCACCGGCGACCCCCTCCTCCGCCATACTGTTCTTGGGTGAACTTAGGGTTCCGGCGGTGATTTCCTTCCGGTTTTCGATCGAGAAGGGTCGCCAGAACCTCTAGATGCTCTCTCACAGCTCCGTTCGACCTCCCACCCACTATGCTTCCCGAATTTCTCCTAAACCTAATCGGTCCCGAAATGAGTTACCCGCCCTTAACTGGAAAATTCTCCGTGCACAGGGGTCGAACCTTGGAGCAGTTTGTGCGGTGATCTTGAGGACGAGCTAGCGCTTCACTTTCCTATGGAGATCAAAGCCGGAAGATGATCACAGCTGGGGTGGCACACGATCGGAGCTCGGGCGACTAGGCGGCTGGTTGCGGAACTCGCGAAAATCAGCAACTCGCCGGCGGTCTCGGGTCTTATATAGGCCCCTGAGGCCAGTGGAGAGCGCGACACCTGCTGTGCCACCTCCTCTGCCGAAGCAGGAGCTGGCCGGCCGAGGTGGTCGGGCGCCGACGCTGGCCGCAGCTGGCGAGCGCGCTCGGTCGAGGGAGTCGGCTGAGGAGACTTCTGTGCTAAGTCTACTGACCAGTGGGCCTCCCCTCTAATTCTTTTATTTTTCTAATTTTTCTGAATTCTGTTGTGCCAAAATATCCTCAGCTACTCACAATTTAATGTGAGACTTAGTCACCAAGTCTTGGTTTAAATTTGAATTCTCAAATTTGAACTGTGTTTGGCTAAATTTGCTGCATGTTTAAACTGAAATTCAGTTTTGAATTCTTGCAAATTTAGCTTTTGACAAGATGAACTCCAATGAGGATGAAAATTGGTGGGCTTAGTCAGAAAAATGTTCTGAGTTTAAATATGAAGCTAACTTTTGAATTTGGGTGATGAAAGTTGCTGCAATTTGAATTTACATTCAAATTGGCCTCTTTTTCAAATACCCCCAATAAGTGCCTCAAAAAGTGTTGGATTTACATGAAACTTGGACTGAACCTTCCCAAGACTTGTCAAGTTCTAGGGGTGATCTCAACCTCTCATGTTCATGTGTACAAATCCCACTTTGTGAAAATGAAGCTTTCCCCTCTAATCACTCTTTTGATGGAGGTTACTTGCTCTTCACAATATTTCCTAAGATATCTACAATAAACACTGTGGTGTTGTGTGGTGATAAAGAGTTTTTGCATGTCCCTTTTCTTGGGCTTTTACAGGCTGGCGGCCCGCCAAGAGGTGGAGAAGCTCGCGGTCTGTCGAGGCCCGAGCGGTCTAGAGCTTTGTCGCTGAGGCGGGGTCCGCCCTGGTTCCCCTCGGTTTCAGCCCGGTGCGGACGGAGGCTCCAGCGCAGGAGGTGTTTGAGGCAATCCCGGCGCTTGAATCCATCGGCGCCAAGCTAGGCAGGCTTGAAGCGGTGATCGCCGACGAGCTTGAGGCGGAGGGACGAGGCCTGGCGAAGGAGGTCGCCACGCACGTGCTAGCTTGCTTCCGGAGTGAAGACCCTTCCTTCTCTCTGCAGCCGGTGAGACTAGGCCCCATCGTCGAGCGGGAGAAAACTGCCAGGGCCGAAGTCGGGGACATGGCCGCTCTCGTGGCCTCTAGGTTCCAGCAGGAGTCCGGGGACTCTTTGGCAGTCGCCCCTGCGGCCAGAAGGCCCTGTGTCTCTTCTTTTTGGCTTTTGTTGAGTCTGTAGTCCAGCTCATGGAGCTTTGAACGAATGAACATGCTCTTTGTTTTTTGTGTCCGTGCTTATCTTCTTCTTGGCTTGGCCTGGCCGAGTCCTTAGCTCTGCAAGGACCTCGGAGGTCTTCACCAATCTTGAAGTCTTGCACAGCCACCTTCCTCGGGTCCTTATTGTGTTAAGGGCCCAAGGGGTCTTCGGAGCTCCCCCCGTGAGAACGGGGAGGTCCAGATCTGTAGGCCACATGGCGGGCCCGGAGCTCTCCTCTGAGAAGATGGAGGTCTGATCCTGCGGGACACGTGGAGCCTTCAGAGCTCACCCCTGCGGAGGGGGCGAGGCCCGGCTCTGCCGACCACGTGGCGGGCTCGGAGCTACCCTCTGAGAAGAGGGGAGCTCCGGCCCCGCCGGACACGTGGGGCCTTCGGAACCCGCCCCTGCGGAGGAGTGAAGGTCTGGATCCTCCGGTCTTGCGTTGGAGCTCCGGTCTTTCCTTGCGCGGTCCCCGTAGTGGCCCCCTGGTAGGTGTGGCCAATTGTTTGGGCACACCTACCATACTCCTGCGAGGGAGCTAAGGCCGGGAGGTCCTGCACACAAGTAAGGGAAGCGTAATTCTCCTTGGGGCTCTCCCTTCCCTATCTCATAGTCTTATTTGGCTTACGATCCTGATCTGGTATACGGGGCTTGGGCAATTCAGTGCGCCTGGCGCTGGTGGTCCGGCTCCCTCCAAGGTCAGGGTACGACCGTCCGGCCCTTAGTACTGGGCCAACTGGCATCACAACACCTGCCTGGGGGAGGCCCGAGAGACCCCCCTAGCCATTTGGCAGGTACCTCAAGCGCGACCGTCTTTGGTGGGATAGCAAATGCCGACTAGGGATGAGAATGGGAAAAGAGAGCTGAGTGTATGGTGAGCATACACAGAAAGTGTGGTCATAAAAATTAAGGCGTATTAAATGAGCACAAGGGTAAGAGCAAAGCAGGACAGGTTTATTTCCATATAAACATCCATAGGAGGAAGGTAGGCTAAACATGGAGGCAACGACCCGCCTCATTAAGAAGGGAAGCAAGACTCTACGCGCTTAGGGTCGGAACCAGGCCAAGCTGACCGTAGTCCTAGACCGTCCCCTGAGGCTTAGCTGCTCCGAGCGCTGTTCCTGGACTCTATGGAATCTATTACAGAAAAAAAAAGTAATGTCCTACTATTGCTCTAGGGATAGAACTTACAGAGGTGTTCTATGTTCCAACGGTTCGGGAGCGGGTCCCCATCCTCGGTGGAAAGGCGTACACACCCGGGGCGGCAAACTTTCATGACTCGGAAGGGACCTTCCCAGCTGGGGGAGAGTTTGTCGGTCCCTACGCGGGAAAGTATGCGCCGTAGCACCAGGTCGCCTTCTTGCAGCTCCTAGACACGCACGGACCTCTGGTGGTACCGCCGGAGCGTTTGCCGGTATCATGCGTTGCGGAGCGCTGCATGTAATCGAGCCTCGTCGACGAGGTCGATGTCTTCACACCGGAGGTTGTCCTGCGTGGCTTCGTCATAAGCTCGGACACGGAGAGACCCCATGGTGATCTCTGGGGGAATCACAGCTTCGGCCCCGTATACCATGAAGAAGGGTGTCTCCCCGGTGGCCCGGCTTTGGGATGTCCGGTTAGCCCACAGTGTGCTCGGAAGCTCGTCTACCCACTTGGCGCCATGTTTCTTCAAGCCGGCATAGGTGCAAGTCTTGAGGCCCCGAAGGATCTCGGCGTTAGCCCTCTCGACCTGCCCATTGCTCTTTGGGTGAGCAACGGAGGCATAGCACACCTGGATGCCGAGGTCTTCGCAGTAGTCTTGGAACGCTGCGCTGGTGAACTGGGTCCCGTTGTCGGTGATGATTCTGTTCGGGACCCCGAACCGGCAGACGATCGACTTGATGAACCTAGTGCGAATTGCTTGTTGATGGTGATGATAGGTGTAGCTTCCGGCCACTTGGTGAACTTGTCGATGGCAACGTAGAGGTACCGGAATTCCCCGACGGCTTTGGGGAATGGTCCCAGGATGTCCAACCCCCATACGGCGAATGGCCACGAGGGCGGGATCATCTGAACCACCTGAGCCGGTGTGTGGATCTTCTTGGCGTGGAACTGGCACGCCTTGCAGCTCTCGACCAGCTTGACGGCATCCTGGAGTGCTGTCGGCCAGTAGAAGCCATGCCGGAAGGCTTTACCGACGAGCGTGCGTGAGGAAGAGTGACTCCCACATTTGCCTCCATGGATCTCAGCAAGCAAGTCGCAGCCTTCCCCCTGGGTTATGCACCGCAATAGGACGTGGTTGGAGCCACGCCGGTAGAGATCCCCTTCTACCAGCACGTATCTTTTAGCCATGCGGGATCCGTTCAGCGGATACACGTTCATCAGGGAGGATGTTGTCTTTCAAGTAGTCCCTAATCTCCGTGATCCATGCATCGGGTCTGACTTGAGCTTCTGGATCTTGAGCGCTGGGTTGCACGGAGTCCCCAGTGACACTTACGATCCTTGGCGGCGTCCATGGCTGCAGGGCCGCCGGGACCGCCAGCTTCGAGGTGCTGGTCCAGCCCCCTTCGCCCGGCTCGCCAGGCCGGGCTGTGGGCCGCAGCAACGTCCTCTCGAAGACTCCTTCGGGCACAGGGGCTCCGGTGGAGGCCTTCGTTGAGAGGTCGTTGGCCGTGGCATTGCCAGCACGCGGTACATGGCGCAAGTCCAAGGCGAGGAAGTCTTTCTCCAACATCTGCACGTGGAGCAGATAGGCAGCTAGCTGTGGGTCATTGCAGGAGCATTCACCCTTAACTTTCTTGATGACTAGCTGGGAGTCGCCCTGTGTCAACAACTGGCGAGCGCCCAGAGACAGGGCTGTCTTTAGGCCAAAGATGAGTGCTTCATACTCTGCCATGTTGTTGGTTGCCTTGAAATTGAGATGCACCATGTACCCAAACTGCTCCCCCGATGGCATGAGAAGCAGTACGCCAGCACCGGCCCCCTGCTTTCGCGAGGAGCCGTCGAAGAAGAGCATCCAGTGAGGCCCGGTGAAGACCGAAGCTCAGGGCTTTGGTTCACCGTCTTCGTAGCCCCCTGGGTTAGTAATCGTTGGCGTCCACTCGACCACGAAGTCAGCCAGTGCTTGGCTCTTGACTGCATGGTGAGGAAGGAAGTCCAGCTCCAACTCCGCCAATTCCGCTGCCCATTTAGCGACATTGCCGGTCGCGTTGGGGCTATGAAGGATGGCCTTCAGCGGGTAGGAGGTGACCACCGAGATCCGGTGGGCTTGAAAGTAGTGGCGGAGCTTCCTGGATGCCACGAGTACTGCATACAGCAGCTTGTGGACCTCTAGGTACCTTGTCTTGGCGTCAGGGAGGACTTCGCTGATGTAGTAGACAGGCCTCTGGATGGTCCGGACCCTCCCCTTGGGCCTGAGATGTCCTCCTCCATTGGCTCAGGCCGACAGGAGGTAGACGGGTCTGGGGGAGCCTCCGGGAGCTGGGACTCGAAGGCTCCTAGGCCGTCTTGGACTACCGGGGGGTCCCGCTGGTCTTCCGGGTGGTCATCTTGGACCCTCGGGAGGACGTCTTGTTCTCTTGGGAGGTTCCTTTGGGCCTCCGGGGGGTTATCCTGGAGCTCCGGGAGGTCCCGATGGACCTAGAGAGGTTGTCTTGGAGCTCCGGGAGGTCCCGTTGGACCTCCAGGAGGTTGTCTTGGAGCTCCGGGAGGTCGTCTTGAGCCTCCGGGGTCTCCTGGTGCTTGCCTTCTGCTATCGGAGTAGGCTGTGGTGACGAGGGGTCCAGCCGCTCTGCGACGAGAACCTTGCTCACCACCTTAGTTGTTGCCGCGATGTAGAGCAGTAAGTGCTCTTCGGGCTCGGGGGCTACCATGATGGGTAGGGTCGTCAGGAGCTGCTTCAACTCCTGGAAAGCTTCTTCTGCTTCGTCGGTCCAAGCAAATGGACCGGATTTGCGCAGGAGCTTAAAGAAGGGGAGCGCCCGCTCTGCTAGCCTCGGTATGAACCGACTCAGCACGGCTAGGCATCCCGTAAGTTTCTGGACATCTTTGATGCGGGCGGGGGGCCGCATCAGGTCGATGGCCTTGATCTTCTATGGGTTGGCCTCAATTCCCCGGTGTGAGACCAGGAATCCTAGGAGCTTCCCAGAGGATACGACGAACACACACTTGTCGGGGTTCAGCTTAGTGCGCGTGGAGTGCAGTTTGTCAAAGACTAGGGCTAGGTTATCTAACAATGATGAGCTCTGCCTGACTTTGACAACGATGTCATCGACATACACCTCGACGAAGTCTCTTATTAGCTCTCCAAAGGTTTTGTGCATAGCATGTACAAAGGTGGGAAGAGCATTCTTTAGACCATAAGGCATAGAGACATAACAATACAGGCCGTCTACTGTGATGAAAGAAGTGTGTTCTTCATATTCTCTAGATATAGGGATCTGATGAAAGCCCGAGTAGGCGTCTAGGAAGCATAGCATATCACAGCCTGATGTAGAGTCTACTATCTGATCTATTCTAGGGAGGGGGAATGGATCTTTGGGACATGCCTTATTAAGACTGGTGTAGTCGATGCACATCCGGAGCTTCCCGCCGGCCTTCGGGACAACGACGGGGTTCGCCAACCACCGGGGATGGTGGACTTCCCGTATGAAGCCAGCGTCCAGCAGCTTCTTGATTTCTTCTCGGATGAAGTTCTGCCGCTTGATGGACTGCTTGCGGGGCTTCTGTTAGACTGGTCGGGCGTCAGGGAAGATCTTCAGATGGTGCTCGATCACCTCCCTAGGGATCCCCGGCATCTGCGACGGCTGCCATGCAAACACGTCGACGTTGTGTCGGAGGAAGGTGATGAGCGCGCCTTCCTATTTGCTGTCCAGGCCCCCGGCTACCCGGGTGGTCTAGGCCGCATCGGCGCCTACTTGGACGACCTTCAGGGGGACGTTGCCCTCGTCGAGGGGTTGCACGCGGGGTGCTGAGGTCGAGGCACGGTGGCGTGCACTCGGGTGGAGCTGGCCCGGTTCTGCACCCCCAGGGGCTGGTGCTCGGGCTGCTGCAAGTGCTTGGAGTTTCTCCAAGGCTGATACTGCAGCAATGCGGTCTCCACGAATCTTGAGGACGCCTGTTGGTGTGGGCATCTTCAAGACGAGGTAGCCGTAGTGGGCTACCGCCATAAATCGGTACAGGGCTGGCCTGCCGATTATGGCGTTGAAGGGGAGGTCGATCTCCGCCACGTCGAACCGAATGTACTCTGTTCGATAGTTGTCCGGTGCCCCAAAGGTCACCGGAAGGCTGATGTTGCCGTAGGGGACGACTTGTCCCGGCCCTACCCCTGAGAACGGGCTCGATGGGGTGAGCTTGGCCATCGGGATCTGCAGCTTCTGGAATTCAGCCCAGCCCCGCCATCTACCAGAACGTGGTACATCCTCACGTTGGCGATGGTGGGTGCTACCAAGAGCGGTAGTTGGCCGGCCCCAGCCATGTTCCTGGGGCAGTCGGTGGCGTCGAAGCTGATGGGGGTTCCCATCAACTTGAGGTGTGCGCGGCACTTGGAAGAGGAGCCACCGACGCTACTGCTCGGCGCAGAGTCTTGACTGCGCTTTGGGATGAGGGGTCAGCGGACCCGTCGTAAATGACGTAGAGCGTCTTCCGGCGCTCGTCGTTGCTGGAGCTGGAGTCCTCATGGTTGCGTACCGCCTTCACGGCGCGCTGAGGCTCCTGGAACTCCACCTGGTGGTCGACGTTGTCTTGGGTGTCGACCTTCTGCTTGCCATCCCTTTGATGGAAGGGAGGGGCGTCAGCATGCGGTTGCTTCCCCTTGCAGAAGCGCTCCGTGAGCTTCTGAATCTCCCGGCACTCAGCAGCTGTATGGCTGCTGGTGTTGTGCACGGGGCACGGCTCGCCTTGGTCACCATCTGGAGCTGGTGACTGTCGCTGCCTCTTGTCGAGGCGTGGCCCCCAAGCTCCACTGGGTGCTTCTGCTGCAGCAACGGGAGCTGCGGTCGGTGGTTTCATCTTTCCACCGCCCCGGTTCTTGATCTTCTTGCTGCTTCTATGGGAAGCAGCGCCAGATCCGGGCTGTCCTCCTGATTCGGAGGCTGGCTGTGAGTGCCAGTTCCGCCCTTCTGCTGCCCTGGCGCACTTGTCCGCCAGGCTGAAGAGCTCTGAGACGTCGCGAACCTCTCTGGTCGCGAGCTTCTCGAGCATCTTCTTGTCCCGTACACCCTGCCGGAACGCCACCACTACAGAAGCATTTTGGATATGCGGGATGGTGTTCCGTACCTGGGAGAACCGCTGGATGAAGGAGTGCAGCGTCTCTCCAGGCTGTTGTTGGATGGCGTGGAGGTCGAGCTCCGTGCCAGGCCGGGTGTAGGCGCTGCCAAAGTTCGCAGTAAACTGCCGGCAGAGCTCTCCCCAGGAGGTTATGGAACCCTGGGGGAGATTCATGAGCCAAGACCGGGCTGGGCCGGTCAAGGCAACAGGGAAGTAGTTGGCCATGACGGCCTCGTCCCCTCCTGTAGCAAGGATGGCGGTAGAGTAGATCTGGAGGAACTCCGCCAGGTTGACGCTGCCATCGTACTTTTCGGGCAGGTGCGTCCGGAACTTGCGCGGCCACTTCGCAAAGTGAAGGTGTGGCGCCAGGGCCGCACATCCTGCTCCTGTTGCTGCAGGTGTTGGTGCCGTGAACGCTTGGTTCGCTGCCGGCACTGTATACCCCGGTATGGGCAAGGCTGCGCCATAGACCGGGGGAACCATTTGCAGGGCATATGGCTGGGGCATATGCTGCGTGGCGTATGCCAGGGGCAGAGATCGCGTGGCGAACGTCTGCGGCTCAGGCTGGGTTGAGGCAGTTGACATGCTGTCGCCGGCATCTTGGTTGCGACGCCTTTCTCGTCGTCGCTCGATGACCACTCAGGCATCCTTGCCCAAGTGGCGTCGTTTTAGCTCCGACCTCAGGTCTGCCGATGGGAGCCTGGTGGAGCGAGAGTCTGCCGTCTGTCCGTCAACCGTTGGCGTGCGCGTCAGCGACACAGCCGGTTGACTGGGGCGTCATCCCCGCCGAAGTTGAGGGTTGGCGGCGGCGACGATGAGACGGTCTACGTCGCGAATCCACTGCTGGGTCGCTGACTGAGGCGCGTCCCCAGCAGGTGGATTGTGCAGTAGCGCTCGTGCTGCAGCTAGTGCAATCCCGTGGGAGACACTCAGCGCTGCAGTCGATCTTGGGCTTGCTGGAGTCGGCGCTGCCGGAGTTGGCTGCTGGCTTCCAGCTTGCACCGACACACTTCGTCCTGAGTGTGTCGAGACGTAGTCCCCGCTGGTCACCGTTCGTCGTGAACGTGGGCGGGGAGAGCTTGCCGCTGAAGGAAGCTTCGTCATCTTCGTCGATGAAAGCTCGTCGCGCAAGGGAAAAGCCCCTACCTGGCGCGCCAAATGTTGAAGTGTGTAGCCGACACTTCCCCCGGGCCTGCACTGGGCAGCCCGCGGAGGTTCCTTTTCGGAGGGGCTAGTCACTCACGGAGAGCTTACGCGTTAGGGACGATGGAGGGAGAAGCTTGACACAGAGATTTTTACGTGGTTCAGGCCGCCGGAGCGTAAAACCATACGTCCACGGTGAGCAGAGATGCTCGTTGTATTGCTTGGTGCTCAGGAGCGAACCCTGCGTGAGAGTGTGTAAAAGGCGAACCCTCAGGTCAAATGGCTGAGGTGCGAACCCTTGCTAACGTTGCCTGCCCGAGCCTTTTATAGTCCAAGGCTCGGGTGGCTTACAAGGTGGGCCCGGGACCCGACAGGTGGTCCCGGGGAGATTGTCTGCCATCTACCGTATCTGTAGTTATGCCGGCAGTTGTCTCTGGCGAGGGCTTCTAAGTCTTCGTTCTGCCGCCCTGCCCATGCCGCAAGCTAGTCGTAGTGGTTGATGATGGCAGGTGCGGCAGGGGATGTCTTGTCGCTGTGTTTATTGGCTTACAGCCTCTGACGCGGCGCGCCAGTCTTCACTGCGATGTGATTGGGCGCAACGGCACCTGACAGAGGCGTGCTCCACGTCTCCACGCCTTGGGAAGGCGCGGGTCTTGAATACCTGGTACGGGCAAGGTATGGCGTGTCTTTACTCTTGCTGCCTACCGCGTGGGGGCGGGCAGCGCTGCTCTGCTGGCCACGTGGCGGGCCCAGACCTCTCCTCTGAGGAGAGGGAGGTCCGGCCCCACTAGACACGTGGAGCCTTCGGAGCTCTCCCCGCAGAGGGGGGAGGTCCGGCTCTGCTGGTCACGTGGCAGGCCCGGAGCTCTCCTCTGAGGAGAGGGAGATCCGGCCCCGCTGGACACGTGGAGCCTTTGGAGCTCTCCCCACGGAGGGGGGAGGTCCGGCTCTGCTGGCCACGTGGCGGGCTCGGAGCTCTCCTCTGAGGAGAGGGAGGTCCAGCCCCGCTGGACACGTGGAGCCTTCGGAGATCTCCCCGTGGAGGGGGGAGGTCCGGCTCTGCTAGCCACGTGGCGGGCCCGGAGCTCTCCTCTGAGGAGAGGGAGGTCCGGCCCCGCTGGACACGTGGAGCCTTCGGAGCTCTCCTCACGGAGGGGGGAGGTCCAGCTCAGTTGGCCACGTGGCGGGCCCGGAGCTTTCCTCTGAGGAGAGGGACGTCCGGCCCCGCTGGACACATGGCGCTTTTGGAGCTCTCCCTCTGGAGAAGGGCGAGGTCCTTAGGCAGTTTCCCCTGTGCGCGGGGGTACCCCATATTGAGGGTACCGACCATTTGTGACTGCATAGAAGAAGGAGTCGTGGAACTTGGATATGTTGGGACCCCGGAGCAGCTAGCTGATATACTCACCAAGGCTCTGCCTACAGTGAAGTTCATTGAGAATTGGCATCGACATGGGGTGGTTAAGGTGCAACAAGATTAAAGAGGTCAAATGTTAGTTTAATCTAGTTGCAGAGCATATTTTTTTTCCACTGAACTTTGTTATTTCCTTTGCATGTCGTCCATGTACTAGCTTGCACGTTGAACTGGTAGTGGGCGTGTTTTCAGCATCCAAGGAGTGGAGTCCAATTCAGACGGGAGAGCGATCACGTTCTCTGCTGTGCTTACAGTGCTGGACGAGGATATTGCATAGAAGGTCACGTATGTTGTGGTACTACAAAACGATATTTGACAATATATATATGAAAAATAGTATGTTGGTACGTGCATGTGCACGGCAAGTACCAGTAGAGAATTCAGTTTCTCTCCTTAGGTCATTGTCGACATGTTCTCTATGAGACTTCCCCCGACACCGCTACTGGAGCAGTCTGTGGAGGTTCGTTGTTTGGAGGGGCTAACGTCTCTAGATCGATAGAGCTTGAGGCGAATGGAGATGAACACCAGGATTTACGTGGTTCGTGCCGCCGGAGCGTAAAACCCTACGTCCATGGGAGTGTGTATTGTATTGCTTGTGCTTGCGCGTGTGAGAATCTGAGGGTTGGAATCGGGATCGGATCAGGATCAGGATCCCTCTCTAGGAGGTTGTCCGGTCCTTTTATGTCTCAAGGCCAGGTAGTTACACTGAGACCCTGGGCCCGACAGGTGGCAATGCGGTGGTTTGTACCCTATACACGAACTAGAGTATTAACGGTTACTTGTAGTGTCCACTGTCGCTGGAGATAAGGCGCGCCGCCTAACACGATGGGCGCCTCAGACCGAGTAGCGGCTGATGATGGCGGGAGAAAGCTCCGTCTTGTCGCTGCAGCCTACTCGGTCAGTTGTGCAGCATTGTGCCGCTACTGCCGTTGTCATGCCGTACCGTCATGTCCTGTCACTGTAATGACTGCCAGGAGTGGGTGGAGTCGTGCGCTGCGCGTCATGCATGCTTCTAGGAACACGTTGGTCTTGGATGCGTGACTGGACTGGCCACGTCTTCCTTGACTCCTGAGGCCCACGGCCCATGACTGGTCTTGGGACACGTGGTAGCGTTGAACCTCGCCTCAGTGGGGAGGCCAGGTCCGGGGTCGGAGGACACATGGCAACTCCGGAGCCCTCCTCAGTGGGGAGGCCAGGGCCTGAGCTAGAGGACACATGGCAGCGTCGGACCTCGCCTCAGCGGGGAGGCCAGGTCTAGGGCCGGAGGACACGTGGCAGCTCTGGAGCCCTCCTCAGCGGGTAGGCCAGGCCCGGAGCCGGAGGACGCGTGGAAGCTCCGGAGCCCTCCTCAACAGGGAGGCCAAGCCTTGAGCCAAGGGACACATGGAAGCTCCGGAGCCCTCCCCAACGGGGAGGCCAATCCCGGAGCCAATGGACACGTGGCAGATCCACAGCCCGCCTCAGCAAGGAGGCGGGGTCTAGAGCCACTTCGTGCCTGTACGCGGGGGTACCTGGTCTACAGGGTACCGATAGTGGCCCCCAGGCCCACCTCGAGAGAGGCGATGATCCCGCAGGTTGGGGCCTCCATCTTTCTTTCCCGCATGGCTGCTTTGAACTTGCATCTTAGCAGTTGAATCGGCAGCACATCTCTGGCGTAGTGGACAATTGGCCGTGCTTGGCAGTTGAAGCAGCAGCACACCCCTGGTGTAGTGGACGCGTGGCTGCACTTGGTTGGAGGGTCATGGCGACGTGTTCATGGAGCGGCTCAGAGCATTGACTGCGATGGTTACCGAGACGACAGCTACAGTTTCTTCGTGCCGCTTTTCTTGGGAACTTCCCGAGCCTCCTTCTTTAGACGCTGCCCACCTTGCCCCACTGTCTGACAGGCGGACCGGGGTCCCACTAGTCAATGGCAACGCGGGTTACACGGAGGCTAGGCCAGGTGGCGCGCACGAAATTCTGCCAAGCGTCGCAGGAGTAGTAAAGGAAACTTTGCAGCGAAAGGAAACTGTTTCCTTACTTGCTTCCTTGCGCCTTGTGCTCTTCGTCTTCCTTCTTTGTGCAAATTTCGACCAGATCCACCCACAGCTTGCTCCGATGGCGACGGCCTTCGTTCCTCCCGCCTTCAGACTGGCGAGGATCTCGGGCGCGTAAGGCGGCTGCTTGGCTGGCAGCCGGCCAACTACAAACGAGGATTCACCGCGGGATGACCCCGGTCACCGGCCTGCAGCTCGGCGAGATCGTCCTCTTTACATCTTACTTGCTGTCCGGGTTCGCTCTCCCGGCATCTTCATTCCTGCTGATGCTGCTGGAGGTATACGACCTTCAGCTCCACCATTTGACGCTGCACGTTCTCGCATTGGTAGCGGTCTTCGTCCACTTCTGCGAGATGTTCGTATGCATGCAGCCGTCGATGCGGCTGTTCCGGGTCTTCATCGTCCTGCGGGCCTTGGGGAGAATCTCAAGCCACCTGGGGGCTTACTACTTCCAGCACCGAGATAAGAACTCCACGCCGTACATCGCACCCTTCTCCCCCGGCAAGTGGGAGCACTGGATGATGGTCCAGACCAACGTCCACGACCGCCTGGACTTGCCGAGCGGCTCCCCAATCAGAGAGAATCCCGTTGGGAATGAGATCCACGACCTGCAGGAAGCCTACAAGCCCGTGGTGCACGAGGATCAGATTCCTGGCACAGCAGGGCCTGACTTCATTGATGGTCCTGGCTGACTTTTTGTCGTGCTGCCTCGCTCCCCTCCAGCAGCGCACACACGCTGCCTGGTTGTATACCGGGGCGAACGACCTCACCCGGCTGGAGCTCGGCCCCGCGAAAACTCCGTACAGGGTGATGTTTGAGGCCATGTTGTCAAAGTTGTCCCCCGACCCAATCTCCAACGACTTCATCAACTCTACGGTGAGTTGCTTGCAGGTATGCCTTAACCAAGCGACAAGGTCGAGGATGCTTAAGGAGTTGCTGATGCTGGACGACATCAACGTCGCCATGCGGCAGGTCGGGATGCTTCACGGGGCATGGAGATCTCTGTTGGAGGCAGCCCCAGCAATCAGGCAGGGCCTGTGCCAGACCCGTTCCCCAACAAGGGGAAGGAAGTGGTGCCGGCTGGAGGACCCGCATGTAAAATCCCCAAAAAGTGGTAGCAAGAATTTTCAGCTCATGTACACTTAGGAAAAATGATGGGAATTAAAACTTTGAATTATAACGGTGTAAGTTCAAAGTGAGGATTCAAACTTCCCAAAACTTCCAAACATGGAGATCTAAATTCATAACTTGGATCTTCATAGCCCAAATATTCACCCTTCCAAATTTCAGCTCATTTGGAGGAGTTTAAATATTTGTTTGGGATTAAAAGGAGAAGCCCTCTAATCTGAATTTCAAATTCAGTTTCAAATTCCAATCCCCTCAATTTGCCAATTTGGTTCCACAAATGTGTTCTCCACATTTGAATTAGCAGCCATGCGAAAACTTGGAAACTTTGGGCTCGGGTTGCTATGTTTTTGGAGCAAGACAAAGGGGAGAATTTAAATTCCATTCAAATTCAAATGATCAAACCCCATTCAAACTTCACACCAGAATTCAAACTATTTGAATTCAGCAAGTTTAAACCATGACTTGGTGTGAAAGTATAGCCTTAAATATTGAGTTGCTGGGGAGGAAATATCAGTGGGAATTTGGGTAAAAATTGGAGGTGGTGGGACCCAATTGTCAGCCACACAAAGCAAACAAACCGACCTGTTTTCCCCTCGGACGATCACAACGTGCCAGCGCTCGACTTCTACCCACGCCCGAGGCTCCACCGAGCTGATTCTCGCTGCCCCCGACGTCGGCACGCGCGTGGGTGATCAGAGCGACCGCCCGAGTGCCCCAGCCCTATTTCTCTTCCCCCTCAGCTCGCGCACCGCCGCAGCAGTTTCATTTGCACCGAACACCGCTGCCCGGTTCTTTCCGATCAACCACAGCCTTCCGAGTTCGGCTGCTCGAGCCATCCACAGACAAGAGTAGCGCCTGGACGTGCTCTAGCACCCTCCAAAGTTCCTCCAAGGTTTACCGATCAGAGCTGCTCGTAAAACACGGATTGGCGCCAAAGCTTTGAGGTGCACCGGACCTCGCCGTTTCGGCTCACCGTCGACCCTCATCCGGCCACCCTCTCCTCTGACATCCTATAAAGAAAGGTGCATGGGTAGCCCTGGATGGTGTAGCCGCCAGCCGTATAGCAAATGATCTATTGAGTAGCTCGAATTTTATTCTTTCCCGAACCCTAGTGTAGAAGAACGAGGCTCGGTTCATATCCAAATTCGGGTTGCACAATCAACCACGCCTCGAGCTCACATGCACATAGCTTCTGCACTCTCTAGCGCCTGTCCTCGACAAAGAACCGAGGAAAACCATCAAGGGTTGGCCTTGTTCTAGTCGATTTTCGTGCCGCCATGGGAAAACGCTTCGGCTCACCGTTGAACCCTAGTTTGCCGGCCGTTTCATCGAGTTAGGCGGCCCGTTCTAGCTCCTAAATCTTCCACTGGTGCTCTAGATCCCGAGAACCAATCATTTGGTGGAGGAATGAGGGTTCCCGACCTCGCTGGAGTTCAAAACCCTGCTGTCACCAGTGCGCGGTGGTTTCCGGTGAGCTACGGCCGCCGGCAACCCTCCCAGAGTGTTCAGCACGGTCAATAATGGAGGAGCGGCCAGTTTGGGCCCGGGAGATGGACGGGAAAGCCTTTCCCACCAACCTCGCCGGAACAGCGCCGTGGGCTCCTCTGTTTGGCGTGAGGAAGAAGAGAGAGCTGACGGGTGGGACCCACAAACAGAATTTAAACATTTCCAGATTTTCCTAATACGGTTCAAACTTTGGAGACCCATAACTTTGTATAGAAAACTCCAAAAAGGGTGAGACCAATTTTATTGGAATCCTTAGGAGGAGTACTTCACAGAGGAACAATTTGCTTGCTATGAAAATGCCCAGGAATTACTGTAGAATTGTTTTTAGTAAATCTTTTGGAGATTTATTTCAGGAGCAATTCTTTAGGAAACACTCCCAAATTTGGGCAGCAAATCCTTTTCATAGTAAATGATCCCCAGTAAAAATTTGTGATTCATTGGAGTTCATTTGCTAGGCTAAATTGCCTTCCAAAGTTCAGTCTTTATTTGGACATTCAAATTTAAACAGAAACTTTTCCAGAACTCCTATCCAACTTTAAAAATTCATATCTCTCTGTTGGTAGCTCCAAAAATGGTGAAACAAATTTTGTTAGAACAATGGAGAATTACCCTAATCAGATCTTCCACTTTTAGCTATGTCAAAGCTCCTTAATTGGGCTCAAAATTCAGAGAAGCATTGTACTTGTAGGAATTTTAAAGACTACATTGTGCAATGACATGTCTCCAAATTTTGCTCAGATCATCCTTAGATAGTCTAGTATCCACTGTAAAAATCCCAAAGCCAATTAAGGATTCTAAATAGCAGTAGCTATGAATAGAAGTTTACTTCTTATAAGTCCTTAATGCTTACACATATATTTTGTTACATCTCATATAGTGGCCGAAGTTGAGGACGCACCGGAGCCCTTGGACGTCCTCCCACCAGAAGCTAACTTCTCCTCTGACTCGCAACCAGGCAAGCCCCGGTTTGCATTTAAGTACTTTTGCAAATTCTTTATTTGTATCACTTATGTCTAGGGTGAATGCTTGCATTAGAGTTACGGTGATTGAAACCCCACTTGCATAACCTTTTAAATCCTATGGAGGGTTGGGTAGTTTACAGACTCAAGGAGTAGAGATTGCCATGCTAATATGCTTACGATCTAGGTAGAAGTCGAGTAGTTGGAATCTACTCGCGAGGTAAGGCTTTATCACACGGTTTGGTCAGAATAGAAAATGGCTTGAGAGTGGTGAAAATGAGACCCAACAGGGGGGATAGGAAGCAGTGAGCGGGGGTCTCACGTGCGTAGCCCTGTTGGTGTCGATTGAGGACAGAGTCGTGTGCGGGCCTGCTGGACAAGTATCAAACAATACCGGATGGCATACTGACATAAGCAGGAAACCGATGTAAATGGTTAACCTGGGTGCCGAGGCTTACCCAACCGTAAATAGGAGTGGGTTGAGGGTAGCAAGATGTAAATCTGCCGGTGGGCACAGTCACGCTCCACGCGGGGACCTCCTGCCCGTTACGGATGGACCGGTTCGACATTTGGGTTGCCTTTGAAAGGTTGTTGCATACAACAGAGTAGGAAGGGGTGTGGAATCACGCTTCTGAAAGTGGGTGTATGCAACGTGTTGTCCGGGTGTCTCCTGATTGCAATCGCCGTCCCTCGCGGTTATTTGAGTACCGCTTGTTCACTGTTCCGTGACGTAGTAAGAAGTGAAGTAAGCCAGTTGAATGATAATATGCTGTGATGATAGCTTAATGTTTTGGAAACCATGTCTGCTGTAGATGTAGATTTAATTAAGTTTACTTTCCGCTTTGGGCATCACCACATTGGAGTAAAGCATTTCTTGTTTGATTGTGGACTTCCGATGTGAGGGCTGCCTAAGGCACATGAATCTGCTGCTATAAAACTTAAAGTAAGGATCAACTTATAGGCATGTCTTTGACGCAAAGTCCTTTTTCCTATCTTACATATCCCTGCATGTAGAGTTCAATGCCTAGGCTAGACGGTTAAGCCTTGCTGAGCCATCGTGCTCACGGTTGCAATATTTGAGCTGTGTGCAGGTGAGAGTTATGAGGAGGGATCCAAGGACGAGGCAATGCCCCCGTCGGGGTACACGGCTGAGCTGGAGCCCTGCACGCTGCCGTGAATCTCCGGTTCCATGCTGCTAATGTGTAGCGTCCCCGGGCTGGACGGCTGCACTTTAGCATAGTTAGGATGAGAGGCTACTTATGTAAATTACTTCCGTTGTTAATTAAGTTTTGTAAAAGACTTCCACTGTTTTATATCAAATAAAAAGTTGTATGTTGTTCTTTATTCTTTCCGTGTGTGCTGTTGGGTGCCGCATCGCACGGCACCACCCTATGTGATCCTGGAGTGGGCGAACCACGGGGTGGTCCCCACACCGCACCCACAGCGCGCCCTCGCTCACCGCCCAGGGACGCCGCAGAGTCAAGCAAGCAGCCGAAGAGGAGGTTGGTTCGCAGTGACGGGAGTTGCGTCTTGAAGCCCGGAGCAGAGGGGGCTCAAGCCGCGCACGGCCCTGCATCGGGCCCGTCAGGCGGTGCCAGCAGCGGGCTCAGCAGTGCTGCAGTCGGAGCAGTTCCGGCTTCGGCACCTGACGTACCTCCGACTCCGAGGCTGGAAGCAAAGAATACTCCTGACGGGCCTCTGGCTCCGAAGCCGACAGTGAAGAGCACTCCTGACGCACCTCCGGCTCCGAAGCCGTCAAGGACAAGTGGCTTCAGCCCCATGCGTAGGAAGCTTCATGTCTCGTGTAACTGCCAGGCGCCCAGGTATGACGCAGACCTTAGGGTAAGATGTATTCTTACTGCTGTTCTGTTTGTGTGATTGATTTTGATTTCTTTCTCGCAGTGTCGACGTAGAACGCAGCACCTCCCACGCAGCAGCCCACGGGCAAGGGCCCCTTTGTCACTGGTGGTTCTGGAGGACCAGCACCAGCACCGGAGCCAGCACTTGGACCTATCCGGGACATCGACTCTCGGGCCCCCAAGACCGGCCTGCCGACGGACGCGGATGTCCTTGGCAGAGGCGCGGCCGCTCTGGGGCAACCTGAAGGGCCGCCCCCTTCTTCTCTGCAGGCGGGTGTAGTGGCAGCTCCACCGAAGACAATGAGCTCGTTGAGACTCTGGGGTGTCCTCGCTTGCAGATGCCGGAAGCGGTCCCCCTCCCCAAGGCCATGAAGGTAGCGCTCTATGGCATGGAACAGGTGCAAGAGGCGCTTGGACGGGAGTGGGGCGAGCTGAAGGCAGAGCGGGAGCACCTCACGGACTGAGGGGACCTGCTGAAGGAGCGGACCCAGGCCGTCAAGGAGCGGGCGAGGGCGAAGATGGAGCGGCTGGAGGTCATGCAGAAGGCGATCGACCTGGAGCACACCACGGTCGAGAGCCTCGACAGGATGACCCGGGACCTTCTGGCCGAAGCCAGAAGGCTCTACACCAAGGCCGACGCTCGTGTTAAAGCTCTCTCGGAGGCGCTGGAGGGCCTCATCCGGCGGGAGCGGGAGCTGCAGGAGAGGGACAGGGACTTCGATTTCCGTGAGGCAGCCCAGGAGGCGGAGCGGGGGCGCTTGGGGAAGCAACTCCTGGACGTCCATGAGCTCGAGCTCGCCGCCTCGTCCAAGGAGGCCTCCCTGGAGCGTCGTGCTGCGGAGCTGGCGAACCAGGACTTGGTCCGGGAGCTGGCCACCACTTGCAAGATGATGGAGGAGCTCCGGGCTTCCCGTGCTGTTGAGGCGGAGAAGGTCTGAACTTACTAGGCCACGCAAAGACGGCATTGGATCCCTTTGGCTTCATCCACTTGCGCTCGGGAGGTCTAGTGCCGGAGGTGAGCCAAGTGCTCCCTGTGCTGGACTCGGCCGGAGCCAAACTGCTGGCGTAGGAGAGCGTCAGAGGGGAAGAGATGGAGGCCGAGGGCAAGGCCCTGGCTCAGCAAGTGGCAGAGCACGTGCTCACGTGCTTCTGAAGCTGGGACCCCAACATATCCCTGGAGCCGGTGGTGCAAGGTCCCGTCGTGGAGGCGACGGAGGCGGCCAGGTCCTGGTTTTGTTGCGGCTTACGGTCCTTGGCTGAGCTGCAGGGCATGGGCAATTCAGTGTGATAGCATCCGGGTTATGGTTACTACTTTGATCAGGAGTATGAGCCGACCAGCTCCTCGGTACTCGGCCGCAGCGCTGGAGAGGCAAAGTGTGCATGTTTAGGGTGCAGGACCAGGCTAAGGAGACTACACACTTTGGACCTCCCGCTGGCATTGCTTTCTAGGGGAAGGACCATTCGACGCCATGGGGCCCTCGAGCAAGGAAATGACCCAAGGACTCCTGATACACCAAAGGTATCTCATCCGGACCCGCCTACAGCAAGATAGCACAATTCTCACTATGGGTGAGCACATGGAAAAATTGTTGACCATACGGCCAGAGCGATACAGAAAAGCAAGCACTAGAACAAAAACGGCGGTGCCCGGGGTACGTTTATTGTCTTGTCCAGGAGTGTGTGTCGTCCGGCCCCCAAGTACTCAATCGTAGCACTGGGAGGCAAAATGTACAGGCATAGGGTGCAGGACCAGGCTAAGCGGGATGCACACTCTGGACCTCTCGTGAGCATTAACCTTTCAACGATGAGACCTTCAAGCACCACAGAGCTCCAAGCAAGGGAATAGGACAGACCCTGGACACGCCACGCAACAATTTATATGCGAAAGAATGTGTAACCCGAAGCGTAATGAAAAGGAAGTAAGAGCACACAGGGTAGGATAGATTTTTCCCGTATCAGGGTTACTTCATAGGACGTGGCAGGCTTTACAAGAAGTCGGCGACCCACTCCGGATGATAAGAGTAGCAGGAACTCTCTGGAGCTTGGCTATTTTGAGTGCTGCTCCTAGACTTTATGACACCCTAACAGAGAAAAAACAGTCCTACCATTGCGCTAAGGGTAGAACATACGGAGGTGCTCTATCTTCTAGGGACTGGGTAGAGGTACTCCATCCTCCGTAGCCAAGCGAATACGCCCAGGGAGGGATACTTGTGTTACTCGGAAGAGACCCTCCCAGCAGGGGGAGAGTTTGTTTGCCCCTTCACGAGAAAATATGCACCAGAGCACCAGGTCGCCCAAGTCGAGCTGTCTACTACGCATGAAACGCTAGTGATAGCGCTAGAGCGCCTAGCGGTACCGTGCATTTCGAGCAACTGCTTGCCATCTTCGCTCGTCGACAAGGTCAATGTCTTCATGTCGGACCTGGTCCTGCACGGCTTTGTCGTATGCCTGGACACGGGGAGAGCCCATGGTGATCTCTGGGGAGAGGACGGCCTCAGCCCCGTACACCAGGAAGAAGGACGTTTCCCCTGTCGCTCGGCTGAGGGATGTACGGCTAGCCCACAGTACGCACGGAAGCTCGTCTACCCAATTGGCACCATGGGTCTTCAAGCAATCGTAGGTGCGTGTCTTGAGTTCCCTGAGTATCTCAGCATTAGCCCTCTCGACTTGTCCATTTCTTTCTTGATGCGCAACGGAGATCTAGATGCCGAGGTTCGCAATACTCTTGGAACACTGCACTAGTGAACTGGATCCCGTTGTCGGTGATGATTCTGCTTGGCGTGGAACTGACCACGCTGGAAGGCTTTAACGACCAGCGTGTGGGAAGATGCGTGGATCCCACACTCGCCTCCATGGATCTCTGCGAGCAAGTCGCGACCCTCTTCTGGGGTTATTGTCGGGTCCCCCGCCGAGACGAACGACGGACGCCCCGCCAGGACCTCGTTGGGTGGTACCGTGATATGCGGCATCCAACAGCACACGGGTCGAGGAAACACATCACATTACATAAATCATTTACGGAAGCGTACAAAAGTATTTTTACAAATACTTATATCAAAATAAGCTAAAGCACAAGACTATAACTCTCACGACTCATTTCTAACTTGGCAACAAAGAAACAGTCCAGCTCGCGGACGTTTCTTACTAGCAACACGAAGACAAACCGCAGCGGCGAGGGTGCTCTAGAGTAATCACTCGGAGGTTTCCGAGTCTCATCGACATCCCTTCTCATAAGCATGAAGTCAATCCTGCAAAACAACTTAGATAGCATCCATGAGCATATCGCTTAGCAAGTCTTAACCGACAATCCTAGTCATGGAACTCTACATGCAGGGATGTGTAATATAGGAAAAAGGACTTTGCAATAAAGACACGCCTACATTGTTGATCCTTACTTTTAGTTTTATAGCAACAGTTTATTGAGCTTTAGGCAGCCCTCACACCGGAAGTCCACAATCAAACAAGAAATGCTTTCCTCCGATGTGGTGATGCCCAAAGTGGAAGATAATCTTAATTAGCTCTACATATACAGCAAACATGGTTCCCAAAACATTAATAATTCATCACAGCATATTATCATGCATATGGCTTATTGTTCTTCTTCTTACTACGTCACAGAACAGTGAACAAGCGGTACTCAAATAACCGCGAGGGACGGTGATTGCAATCAGGAGACACCCGGACAACACGTTGCATACACCCACTTTCAGAAGCGTGATTCCACACCCCTTCCTACTCTGTTGTATGCAACAACCTTTCAAAGGCAACCCAAATGTCGAACCGGTCCATCCGCAACGGGCAGGAGGTCCCCGCGTGGAGCGTGACTGTGCCCACTGGCAGATTTACACCTTGCTACCCTCAACCTACTCCTATTTACGGTTGGTTAAGCCTCGACACCCAGGTTAACCATTTACATCGGTTTCCTGCTTATGTCAGTATGCCATCCGGTACTGTTCGATACTTGTTCAGCAGGCCCACACACGACTCGGTCCTCAATCGACACCAACAGGGCTACGCACGTGAGACCTCCGCTCACTGCTTCCTATCCCCCCTGCTGGGTCTCATTTTCTCCACTCTTAAGCCATTTTCTATTCTGACCAAACCGTGTGATAAAGCCTTACCTCGTGAGCAGATTCCAACTACTCGACTTCTACCGAGATCCTAAGCATATAACACAGCATTCTCTACTCGTCGAGTCTGTAAACTACCCAACCCTCCATAGGATTTAAAAGGCTATGCAAGTGGGGTTTCAATCACCCTAACTCTACTGCAAGCATTCACCCTAGACATAAGTGATACAAATAAAGAATTTGCAAAAGTACTTAAATGCAAACCGGGGCTTGCCTGTTTTGCAGGGTAGTCGTATATAAGCAGTTAGTGATCCCTTCTGATCAACCCTTGATTCTTCGGAGTCTGATCCACTTCAATGAATCGCTCCTTTGAATCCCCTTCATTGTGATTCCTATTGAATTGCATATGTACAAGTTTTATAGAATGTAATGGAAAGAAGTTAAGACTTGACTTCTTAGGAACAGAGGTTGTGTGGAAATGCCAAGAATGGCTTTGTTTGCCTCAGTTGTGCAAAGAAACAAGAATGAACAATATTGATCTTAGTGTTGTAGTTATACACTAAATATTTTCCCTAATGAAACTAATACATGAGCTGAAAAGAATTGGATGCCACTGAAGAACAAGAACTCCAAGGGCCTCAAAACTTTTACAGCAGGTTCTATACTACCTAGGGATTTAGCTTGCCAAATTGCAGCTAATATGGAATCAAATGGTGTTCTCCATAATTCTCACAAAGTCTCTTATGTATTCCACCTATACATAAGTATGGAGAATAAGAACAGGGAGTTCTAATGCTAAACTTGAGCTGATAATTTACATGTGAGTTCCTGGTCGCATGAAAGTAATTTGGTCCAAAACTCAGCCCTTTTACTTGAGTAGTTCTTCCAGAACAATTCTTTAAGCATTTCTATTCAAAAGAATTAATTCTGAAGTAATGTGCATTTTCATGCCCAATTAAGTGAACTACAATATCAAGTATGTCTCAGAGAGCTTGCCTAAATTTTCCTATGATTTTTGGAGCTATGGATTGCCCAGAATGGATTTTACAAGTGGGAAACATTTTCTGAAAATGTTTCTGGACTCTGATGAATACAGCAGATTGTATTTAGCAAATTCCTATACAAATGATCTTCAAATGAGCTGAAAATTTTCTGGAAGGTCAACAATATGTTAAAGAATATTCTGGCGAAATATGAGGATTTTTGGATAAACCAAACTCCCTCAATAATTCTTTTTCAGAAATTTTTCAAAGAATTTTCCAGAATTATCTATCGACTTTCATACAAATCTGAGTTCATATTTGGATTGATCCCTGAATAATGAATCTAACCCAATTGGAATCACTCAATTTAGAGGTTTCTACAAAGAGATATGATTTTCCCAAGTTGGAAACCACTCTGGAATTGTTTTTCTACTGAAAAGTCTGCTGGTCCCACGTGTTTAAACCTCAGCCAATTAGAACCGAGCCACACCGGGTTCACAGGGTTGTACCGTGCAGCCACAACAGATCTCCTTTTTAGACTTTTTAGACACTGACGGCTGGGGCCCGCCCGGTCTTCTTCTTCCTCCCACTGTTTTCCCGCGCTCGCGCGCTCCCCCTCGCCGGAGCAACCGGCTGCTCGCCGGACGACCGTTTCCGGCTGCCATACGAGCTGGGGCTCGCCGCTAGGGCATTATGGAGACCAGGGAACACGATGGGAGTACCAGTTCGAGCTACCGGTGACCGGAAACACCCCGGCGACGTGCGGCGGCCTCGGTCAGAGTTTAGCGCCGTCGTCCGTGGGTTCTAGCCCTCCAACCAAGCAAAAAAACTGTGCTACAGCACCAGTGGTTGATCACCAAGCTCGGTATGGCCTCCAAATGGCTCTGGAATAGTCGCAAGCCGTTCGTCACCGTGCGCCCGATTGGGTCCGCCGTGATCACGCTTAGTAGAGCTCAAAATCCGTTGTTCCCAGCTAGTTTCATGCCATGGATGCTAAAGAGAATATGATCGCCGGCTAGTCCATCTCCTACGTGCAAAGTTTGACGACCTACGGAGGATCAGAGAGCGGGAATTGGCAGAATTCGTACCGGACGTTCGGGTTGAAGCTGCCGGAGCCAAATCCCGAAATTCGCCGTTAATAGCTAACGGCATGGCTTGAGCTTTGGGTGAGAGCAGCACGGTGGCCGTGCGCTTCCGTTGCCGCCCTCGCTTGGCCGTGACAACTGCTGTGGCGAGCTGCCCACGTGCACCCGATCGCCGCCTTGCGTTAGGTCGCCGCGGTCGATGTTGTTCACGGAAAAAGGAACCCGTATCTCAGGCTGTTTTGTGCCAAGGGAGTGGAGGATGAGCTCGCCCTGCTGTGCTGCAGCTCGGAGTGGGGGTGAGCGCGAGGTTTCACCGGCTTCCGATCACAGCCGAGGAGGCGGCAGTGAGAAGGGGTTCTGCCCGTGCGCTCGCGAGGAGGAGAAGGAAAAGAAGTCTTTGCTCGGACGGAGGGTAAAGATCACGTCGAGGCACCGAGTGAAACAGCCCCCTGGGCGCCAGCGCGTGGAAGGAGAGCAGGAGGTGGCGCGCTGCGTTCTCTCGGTGGCGCCACGGTGAGAAGCTGCTCGTGGGGGTTGAAAACAGAGCCCGAGTCCTCGGTTACTTTGTGTGCAAGTTTAGATCCTTACCCAATGACATGTGGGCCCCACCACAGCTCCCTCTTATCCTCTAAAATATCTCCCAAAATTTGCAAATGGTGAAATCAAATTGTGGGAGTTCAAATCTTAGATGCATTTGGATAATTGGACAAGTTTTATCCAAATTCGAACGGGTATTTGAATTCTTTGCAATTTAAAGTCCATTTTGAAAATGAGTTGCAAAACAATTCAACAAATCATGAAACTTTGCATACCCACTAATTTGGACCTAAGGAATTCAAATATGAAATCTGATTTTTAATTTGGCTGCAGCAAATGAGATTTTTAGCACAACAGTTTTGAAATTCATTGTGTTGCTCTCATTTGAATTTTGAGTTGAACAAAATTGTTCCCAATCTGACTTTAGCTTTCTCACACATATGGGAACTTCCCATCTTGGTTTTAGACCCCTATTGGGTTCCAAGTTTTCAAACAATTGTTTGAACTTGTGTGAAGAGAGCTCTCATGTGTGTTATGTAAA
The DNA here is from genome assembly GCA_030760725.1 of Neostapfia colusana. Lineage (NCBI taxonomy): Eukaryota > Viridiplantae > Streptophyta > Magnoliopsida > Poales > Poaceae > Neostapfia > Neostapfia colusana. The sequence continues at coordinate 130,690,851 of JASWHV010000001.1, read as the reverse complement.
AGTCCCAAAACTTGTAAATAGAAAACTTGAGCTATGAATAAAGTTGAGTTTATATACAAGAAATGGGACTTACAAAACTTTTGTTTACTCATATAAGTGTTGGCATGTGCAATATGACTTTAAATTCGGTTTGAACTAAAAGGCTTACTCCAAGGATAGGAGGGCCATTTTCAAAAAGGAAAAAAAATTCAAACTGTGGTGCAAGAAGTGGTACTTGCAATGGCCAACTCAAAGATCAGAGGACATATTTGAATTCCTCTGGTCCAAATTATGAGGAAGCCAAGTTTTGAAAAAATTTGTTGGAGCTTTGACATGAGTATCAACGGAGCTTGTGAATTTCCTTCAAATTTGACTCCAAATTTGAACTGAAGGACACAGGTCAAAATTCCAAACAGCTTTTGAATTTGAGCTCTTCAGAAGTTGAATTTGCTTTGTGCCAAATTTTGGAAGATCTTTTTAGAGGAGTGAGTGGGACCCACTTGTCAGTTAGAGGAGGAGGCTTACTACCGAAGGAAATCTCTTCTCCTCTGTTCCCACTCGAACCGGTGGCCGCCGAGCAGCGCGCGACACTGCGGCAGCACTGCTGCCACCTCCCGGCGCTGTCGATCGAACCGCCTCAGCCCCGGTAATATCCCACGAACGGCTGCCGCACGTAGGGAAAACTGATCGCGCTTCCCCCACTCCCGTGACTGCTGCCGTGAGCACCCTTCCTCCCGCAGCTACCGCGCCCCATCGGAGCAACGACGCCCGGCCGCCTCAGCAGCTCTCACGCTGACCTGAGCTGCCCCACGACGTTGCCGGTCCCTCCTCGAGGTGTCTGGCCCGAGAAACCGACGTTTTCTCCCACGGGAACACATGCCGAGCTCTGTTTATCCAGCGACGCCACTGCGAGCCGCCGGCCGGAAGAACTCGTCGCCCGGACGCCACAGGGCTTCCCCCCCCCCAGCTGCAAAAGCAAAAAGGTGCGCTTGTAAACCTTCTCACTTCACAACAACGCCGGCAGCGTGTCATGGACCGTGCTCGCCGGAATTTCAGTTTTGCCGACGACATACGATAATGACCGAGGGGAGAAACTCGGCGAATTCGTCTCACACGTCAAACCACTCCCCACACGACGTAGCATGCACCTTCTATACCCCCGTGTGCGTTCATAGGATCAAGAACCACCGAGAACCATCGAGCAAAGCCGCTGTTCATCGAGTTTTTCGATTTTTGCCACATTTTGACCTAGCCCGACGGTGAGGTCATACTTCCGGCGAGTTCCAGCGAGATCGGCGGTTGTGTCCGTGTTCTCCTCGGTGTAGTGGTGCTGTACGAGAAAACGGCGACGTGTTTGGTGCGGTATAACGCCCTAGCGACATCGCCGGAGTTGCCACAGACACTGTCGCTGTCGCACCTAGGTTTCCGGCCGTTGTCAATCTGAGATACGCCCGGCAAAGTGTTCCTCGCACGAAAATACGTGGGGGCGGCGAGAACCAGCAAGTTCCGAGCACCGGAACCCACTCCCGGCGAGAGCTCCGGCGAGCTCGGCGGCGCGGGAGCGCGGGCGGCTAGAGGAAGACGAAGACGGGGGGCTGGCCCACGTGTCAGTCTCTGTTGCGAGGGAGTGGGATTTTCTGTGGCCTCGGATCAGTCTGTGACAACGCAGGAACGGGTCTGTGGCCCCGTGTGGCTCAGTTCCAGCGGCTGACACGTGTAGGATGGACCCACAGTCAGAGTTTGAATATTTCCCGATTAGTTTGAATTTCCAGATTTAGTTCAAACTTTAGAACCTCATAACTTTTGCTACGGAGCTCCAAATTTAGTGATTCAAATTGTGTTGGATTCATAATGAAAACTCTATCCAAATATGCAACCCAATTTGCATGAAAACCAATAGGAAATTCTGGAAAATTCTTTAAAAAATTTCAGCCAAAGAATTTTTGAGGGAGTTTGGTCCATCCAAAAATCCCCAAATTTTGCCAGTATAGTCTTTAGGCTATTAGGAAACTCCTGTATAAGTTTCAGCTCATTTGGAATTGATTTAGTTAGGTTAATTCTGATTTCAAGTCTCTGTATTCCAATGAATACAGAAACATTTTCAGGGAATTTCCAAAACTTGGAAATTCAGTTCTGGACATTCCTTAGCTCCAAAAATCCTAGGAAAATTCATGCATGCTCCCTAAGCTATGTGTGAAATTTTAGTTCACTTGGATTTGCATGAAAGTGCAAATTTATTCAAAATTAATTCCTTTTTGCTTAGATGCTTAAGGAATTATTCTGGGTGATCTACTTAGTGCAATATTCTGAATTTTGGTACAGATGACTTTCTTGTGACAAGGAACTCACAAGAAAATTTCCAGATCCATTGGAGCCCTGGATCAGTAGTGTTCTATTCAACCCATTGTGTGATCACCACCCAAGTGATGAAACCCCACTCATCCCTTGATCATAGTGCTTAAACACACACCCAAACCACCAGCCCCAGTGTCATTTTAAATTCTTAAACAGAGTTCCAGTTTTAAACTTGTCTTTAGCACTTGTTAGCAAAAGTTTTATAATTAAACATGTATGCATATTCATAACGTGTAGTGATAAAACGTGGAAAGTGAAGAAGGAGAAGTTGAGCATGGACCAAGAAGCAAGAAGGCAGTGATTCAGCTTCAAGGCAGCAGCAGTTAACTTCATAATCATCTGACTTTATTCACCTGCAAAACCAAGGCAAGCTCCGGTTTGCATTTAAGTTATTTGTTAAGTTTTTACTTTGTTCACATTTATGGTATAGAGTTTGTATGTGCATTAGGTCCAGGATGTTTTACACTCCAAATGCATGACCAAATGAACCCTGGAGTTGAGGGTAGAAAAGGGTCACCGCTGTAGAAGATTGCCATGCTAACTAGCTTAGGACATCCGGTAGAAGTCGAGTAGTTGGAATCTACTCGCGAGTTATAGACGGGATTACCCAGTTGTAGTCGGAATTGAGGCAAACTAAAGTTTACGTTTCTAAAGATGAGACCGGGCAGGATGGTTAGGCAGCGACAAGACGAGGTCTTGGTCGAGTAGCTCTGCCTGTGTCGGTTAAGGACCGATGCGTGTGCGGCACCCAGGAGCAGGTATTGAGTTGTGTACCGGATGCTTACTGACATATGGGAACCAGGAAACCGATGTACCAGGTTCACTGGATTGTAGAGGCATACCACATCGTCTCGTTAGACCTATGAGCCCGAGACGGCGTGACCGGTTCTACAGTCTAGTGTCTTGCGAAAGGTTGCCACATACGACGTAATGAAGGACGCCAGATTGGGGTCTTCAGAGGCGGGCGTATGTGTCGAGTTATCCAGGTAGTGTTTGATTCGAATCACCGTCCATCGCAGTTATTGATTACCGCTTGCTCCCTGTGTTGTGACGTAGTAATCAAGTTGTGTGGAAATAGTTTGCAAAGTTTTAAATGCTGTTATGATAATTGTAAATTGCATGAAAACCATGTTTGATGTAGAGATAGAGCAAACTAAAGTTATTTTCCACCTTGGGACAAGTAACATTGGAACAAAGCGTTTCTTGTTTGATTGTGGAGTTCCAATGTTGCTAGGCGCAAGGTCACTACTATTATGGCTAAAACCTGAAAGTTAAGGATGAACTCATAGGCGAGTCTTTTCGCACATGACAGGCTTAAGTCTTAGGTTACTTTCATGTAGATTTTCATGCCTTAGGAGAGACGGTTAAGTCTTGCTGAGCCTTTGTGCTCACTCTTGCTATATAAGTGGTTTTGCAGGTAAACCTCGATGCTATAAAGAAGGTTGTCTGGTGAGACTCGGGAACTTCCGAGTCATGTCACACTCGGAGAACCTAGCCGCTGCCATGTCTTCATGTTGCTAGCGGGAGGAGTCTGCGGTCTGGACCTCTTCTCGAGTGCTTCTTAGATAATCGACGTGAGCTGTTGTAGACTTCCGCTGTAGCTATTTTATGTTAATTATTTACAAAGAACATTCCTAAGCTTCCGCTTTTGATTTATGTAATACATTGTTTGTTATATGTGTGCTATTGGGTGCCGCATAACACGGCACCACCCAATGCGATTCCCGGGCAAGGTGCCCTGTCCCCGTGAACATGATCGGGACGGCGGGGTCCTCTCATGTTATCACATGTGGAAAAAGTTTTAACAGGTCCCATTTTTCATGACTTTGCCACACATATGAATTTCCCACCTTGGTTTATTCATATGCATTTTTGGGACTTTTCCATTCCTCCCCCCTTAAAAGAATCTCATCCCGAGATTCAAAAGAAGAACGAGACGGGAGAGGTAATTACAAACGGTACAACGACGAAAGTTCCCGATAATTGGTGCGGAGGTAATCATCACTTTCCCACGTCGCCCCTTCCGCGGTATGATTACTCCACAACACCTTGTAAAATCTAATCGTCCGGTTCCAGGTTACCGGGGTCTTTTCATCTATAATCTGAACCGGTCGCTCGGTGTAGGTAAGGTCCGGTTTTTAATTTGTTGATTTCGTCGGTGTGGACAGCAGCGGTAAATTTGAGGCACTTGCGCAGCTGCGACACATGAAATACGTCATGGACACCCGTAAGACCGGCCGGTAGTTCCAGTCGGTAGACTACGGGTCCGCACTTTTCCGTGAAAGCAAAAGGACCTCTAAAACGGGGAGCGAAGTTCCCCCTTTACACCGACCCGGTGAATTCCCTTCATCGGAGATACACGAAGATAAATGTGCTCTCCGACGTCAAAATGCAATGGCCTACGCCTTTGATCAGCATAGCTCTTCTGTCGGGATTTTGTAGCCTTCAAATTTTCTTGTATCAACCGAACTCGGTCTTCGGCTTCGTTCACAAAATCAATCCCAAACAGAACTCTTTCATCGGACTCACACCAATTCAGCGGTGTGCGACACTTGCTTCCGTAACTCCGGGTTACGGGGTACGACTATCCTGTTCTTGAACCACAGTACACCGCCTCCGTCCTTCTGGAAACATTTTAGTTCCCCACTGTCTATACGTCTCCGCAATTGTGACATGCCCTTGTCATGTTTCTGGGCTGCCACCCTTTCTTCACGGATGGTGGGGATAAAAGCTAAGTAGAGAGCTCTAGGGGGAACCACATGTAATGGTGGCTCGCTCTCTTCCAACGGTATGATGGTCAGATTATTGATGTGTGACATGCGGTTCAGCGTATCCGCCCCACGTGCACTTGTGCGATCTTTCTCGGATCTACAGCAATGCCCTTCGCTGAGATAACATGCCCGAGACAGAGTACTTGTGATATCTAAAATTCGCACTTGCTGAATTTCGCGTATAGCTTGTGATCCCGCAGCCGTCACAAGACTATACGCAGGTGCTTCTCGTGTGCTTCCTCCGACTTGGACTAAACCAGTAGGTCGTCGATGAAGACCACGACAAACATGTCCAGCTCCAGCATGAATACCGAGTTCATCAAGTACATGAACTGAGCTGGAGCGTTGGGGAGGCCAAGGAACATGACAAGGTATTTATAAAGCCCGTACCTCGTCGGAAAGCTGTCTTCGAAATATCCTCAGCTCCTATCTTAATCTGATGGTACCCAGATCTTAAGTCAATCTTGGAACAAGATCTTCGTTTCGACCAACTGATCAAACAAAATGTTGATCCGTGGTAACGGGTACTTATTCTTGGTTTTCCTAGCGTTGAGCGGATGAACACCACACAAAATTGTAGGGTTTCGTTCCTCTCCCTTTACAAAAAATGCTGAACAACCCCAAGGTAACGAACTTCGTCATATAAAACCCTTGCTCCTAAGGTTATTCAGCAGTGTCTTCTAATATGCCCATTCATTGGGTGCCATGTTATACGGCCTTCGTGAACTTGGTGGTGTTCCCAGCGCAAGTTCCATCTGGAACTCTACGCCCCGTTCAGGCGGCATGCCCGGTAACAATTGGGAAACACATCCTGATATTCACGTACCACCGGAGTGTCCTCTATCTTAACAGTTTCCGAGTGGGTCAATATTGCAATCTGTTGCCGACTGACGCCCAAAACTAATGTATGAAGATCGTGCTGAGGGAAATTGAGTTTAACGGTTCAAGAACTGATGTTGATAACCGTATTGTGGTAATTCAACCACGACGTCCCCAAAATAAGGTCGATCTTCAGACCCCCGAGAGAAGTGAGGGTCGTGGGTTATAGTCTAACCCCCAAACAAAGAGGTGCTCGGAAGATAACATCACTTATTGTAATGCTGCCCCGGGCGAAGACATGAGGTGTAGCCTCTTTGTAAAAGTAGTTTGGAGCTGATGTTGAGCCACAAAAGACTGACTAATAAAGCTAGGTGTGGCACCGGCGTCGAAGAGAATTAATACCGGTAGCTAATTCAGAGAAAGCATCTCTGCTAACGCGGCTTCTCCTTTCAGAACATCCACAATCACTACGTAGTGAATGTTGCTCCTTGTCTGCCCTCTTTTCTGCAGATATAGGTACGGGTCTGAATATTGAAAACATTATGACCTGCATCCTTGAATTCCCTCCAGACAATACCTAGCATAATAGCCCATCCGACCACAAGTGAAGCACGGATGGCTCTTCAGTGCTTCGCTGACCTGTGGTTGGGAGCTAGGTACATATAGCTGCAGCGATGGAACACAAACCACCGTCTGCTGATGCTGTGGAGGTGGTGTAAGTTGTGGTACTTGATCTCAGCAGTATGTGAAAGTATGTAACACATGAACATGCTAGACTTTATGAAAGCATAACAAAATTTCATGTTTACACATCTTCCTAAAGCCAACATAATCAGTCCCCTATTCTGTACAGAACCGACCTATCTGTACATAACCCAGATTTTGATCCAGTTACCAGCATTTTCATAACTCAAGTTGAATACCAAAGTTAAAGTCAACTTAAAAACCTTTCCAAAACTGTATCATACACCTCCATTGGGTCAATATACTCAGAGTTATGCTCCGTAAATGTCCAGCAAAAATTTCCGCTAGAACAGAACACTCTGTTTTTTAGATCAAAAGAAGCCTAGCAAGTCTCTCATTGAAGCTTAGTCCAAATGAAGAGCTCAGTAACTAATATGTGCTTTACCACATCCATTTTTAGTTTGAAAGTTAGTCATGAGTAATTTCTTCATAGGAAAGAAAACTATCAAGTGTAGTACGGTGGCGATGCTCCGTAAGACATATGATGGTACTATGTTGCCTCACAAAAGAAAAACCTAACCGGCTTACACCGGCATATACGTATTCTTAGGTGGCATTAAAGCGGTCACTCGCATCTACACGCACTAAGGTTTTCATGGTTAGTACCTACATAAAACACACTCAATTATCAGGTTCGGCTGCACACCGAACCCGGTATCCATACAGTTTGTACACCCGTCTGTCATCACTCACACAGGTGTTCTCAAGCCAAACATGCCTTGAGCTACGTGTTCATGTTACTGACCACGTGACGGGGTCTCCCATACTTGCCCAAAGCACGCCAGGGAAGGGCACTGCTCGAATACCCCAAACAACATGAAGAGTCGTAGAGGATACTAAAGCGGGTCGGGTTACCTGCCACCCGTGGGGCTCCACCCTTCAGCTTGTGTGCACTGGTGGACAACGCATACGTGCACCCCCCCCCCCAAGAAATAGAACGTCCTAAGATGCCCGATTTTCCGATATAACAAATAGGTTAGGTTGCCACCTTCATAATATGCTAATATTAGTCCTTATGTGGGCCTAATACCGTTATCTCACCGTATCCTAAGTTTTTAGTATAATATGATGCTCAATCCGTGTGCTATCCCCAACACAGCTCTGATACCACGCTGTCGGGGTCCCCCGCCGAGACGAACGACGGACGCCCCGCTAGGACCTCGTTGGGTGGTACCGTGATATGCGGCACCCAACAGCACACGGGTCGAGGAAACACATCACATTACATAAATCATTTACGGAAGCGTACAAAAGTATTTTTACAAATACTTATATCAAAATAAGCTACAGCGGAAGACTATAACTCTCACGACTCATTTTCCCAAGTTGGAAACCACTCTGGAATTGTTTTTCTACTGAAAAGTCTGCTGGTCCCACGTGTTTAAACCTCAGCCAATTAGAACCGAGCTACACCGGGTTCATAGGGTTGTACCGTGCAGCCACAACAGATCTCCTTTTTAGACTTTTAGACACTGACGGCTGGGGCCCGCCCGGTCTTCTTCTTCCTCCCACTGTATTCCCGCGCTCGCGCGCTCCCCCTCGCCGGAGCAACCGGCTGCTCGCCGGACGACCGTTTCCGGCTGCCATACGAGCTGGGGCTCGCCGCTAGGGCATTATGGAGGCCAGGGAACACGATGGGAGTACCAGTTCGAGCTACCGGTGACCGGAAACACCCCGGCGACGTGCGGCGGCCTCAGTCAGAGTTTGGCGCTGTCGTCCGTGGGTTCTAGCCCTCCAACCAAGCAAAAAAACTGTGCTACAGCACCAGTGGTTGATCACCAAGCTCGGTATGGCCTCCAAATGGCTCTGGAATAGCCGCAAGCCGGTCGTCACCGTGCGCCCGATTGGGTCCGCCGTGATGACGCTCAGTAGAGCTCAAAATCCGTTGTTCCCAGCTAGTTTCATGCCACGGATGCTAAAGAGAATATGATCGCCGGCTAGTCCATCTCCTACGTGCAAAGTTTGACGACCTACGGAGGATCAGAGAGCGGGAATTGGCAGAATTCGTACCGGACATTCGGGTTGAAGCTGCCGGAGCCAAATCCCGAAATTCGCTGTTAATAGCTAACGGCATGGCTTGAGCTTTGGGTGAGAGCAGCACGGTGGCCGTGTGCTTCCGTTGCCGCCCTCGCTTGGCCGTGACGACTGCTGTGGCGAGCTGCCCACGTGCACCCGATCGCCGCCTTGCGTTAGGTCGCCGCGGTCGATGTTGTTCACGGAAAAAGGAACCCGTATCTCAGGCTGTTTTGTGCCAAGGGAGTGGAGTATGAGCTCGCCCTGCTGTGCTGCAGCTCGGAGTGGGGGTGAGCGCGAGGTTTCACCGGTTTCCGATCACAGCCGAGGAGGCGGCAGTGAGAAGGGGTTCTGCCCGTGCGCTCGCGAGGAGGAGAAGGAAAAGAAGTCTTTGCTCGGACGGAGGGTAAAGATCACGTCGAGGCACTGAGTGAAACAGCCCCCTGGGTGCCAGCGCGTGGAGGGAGAGCTGGAGGTTGTCACACCCGGTTTTTCCGAGGAAACAACCAAGTGAATATCACATGTATGCCAGGATCATTTTTTCATACATGTGATGACAAATAGTGAAGCATCATTTATTACAAGCCAGGTGTCGAATATAAATAAGTCTTACATCGCAAATGTCTCAATGGACACTAATTGCTTCATCACAAGTAAATAAACTAGCAGCGGAATATTATTCTTTAGGGCTCCATCACAGGCGTTGCCCGGGGGTCTTCATGAACCTAAAATCCTTCCTCGGGTCCAAAATCTTGGTCATTATACACCATCTCATTATCTTGACCTGAGCAGCAATATAAACCAACAAATATGCAAGGTTGAGTACCAATGGTACTCAGCAAGTGTGGGAAAATTATATCATGCATGGCTAGAACAAGGAGAGGTTGAACTCATGGTTAAAGCACTACGCAATTAATACCTATCACCTTAGCTTATTAAGCACCTACATTACTACACAGGTGAAATGGTCCAAATCTCCCATCCCATCATCATAACCAAATAACCATAACATCATTTCTAATGTTAAGCTCCCCGCTTAACATCCACAACTTCCAAAGACCATCACTCCTCTAATCATGAATAAGTCCAGGCCGCTCTTAACCGTGAGCACGGTTGTCAAGACAGTTTTGACTCTACAGAGTTTGTACCACTGTACCCACAAGTAGTGATTTCATCCCCCGTTGCCGGGTGGACTAAAAGAACCTCCATTATGCCAGTGGCTACGATCCACATTCACACTTCCCAGGTGTGTAGCCAGGAGATCACTACGAAGCCTTTACAAAGGGATTCCCGACGAGCGTGGGCCCACTGAGGTTTCACCCCTAACAGCATACAAGAGGCTCCAACCCCGCTGCAGTGGCCCCCTCTTGAGCCTTGCGGTTCATATGGTAGTCCAGCTGACACCTATTCCCCGCACCATCCAACACACCCATACTACGCCGGGGATACACCTAATTAATTGGCCAAGCTGCCCCATCTCAGCATGTGGTTGGCACTGTAAAGCCGGGTTACATGCTCCATGAACCGGTCCTTAGGATCCAGGCAAGTACTAAACACAAACCCAAATCTCGTGCACCCAGCACACAACCAAAACATCCAACTTGCCTTGATCTCATTCAAGAGTATGGTAATATAAACTGATGATCTCATATCCCAAATATCCCATTCTAAGCATGGCTAAGCATATGCATGTAAAGAAATGACATGACAAAATAATATCCCAACCCAAGCTACAAGGAAACAAGGTAATGCAATTCTAGGGAAATTTTCCTAGCATGGGTTTCATATTTCATTTGACAATGCAAATAATTCTATCTACACATCCTAGCATAGGATCAAAGTGGTCAAGGACACTTGCCTCCTTCTTGCTGCTCTTGAAATGGGTAGTCCTGATCTTGGAAAGGGTTAACTTGCTCTTGAACAGGTTCTACTTCATACCATCACACATAGCAAAAGAAAAACAACAATCATAAGACATAGTTCACACTTCTACTTCATACAAACCACACATTCATATTTATAAAAGTTCTTTACCATTATATGTGTTGTGGTTACTTTATGTGTGTTAAGTTGTGGCTTGCATGCACTTTTAACCATGTATATATGATTCCTACTTTTGTGTCCACATTTATACCTACATACTATTTATATGGGTTTCCAATAAATTTCTTATATTCAACTACTACACCTTTTTACTACCAAGTGTGTATGAAAAGTATTTTTCTTCCCCATATGTGCCTTCATAATTTCTACCAACCCTAAACTGAACTCTTTGTATTTTAGAAACTCCATTTATCATTTACTAGTTGCTATATTTTCAGATTTATATTCCTATGCATAATTGTGTATTTTATTATGAAACTAGTAACACACATCATCTAAACAGTATAGGTTTTGGTCCTAAATAATTTAATAACATATTTTGACCTTGGCTTCTGATGTAGACTATTTCATAATTATTTTCCCTATTTTTCTATAACTATTATTTACTTAAAAATGTGTCCCTATACTAATAAATGTGAATAATAGATGAAACAGATTTATTTCAGCCCAAAAATATATTTCTATCTCACTCCAAAGTTTTCTAAGTACTGAGAAAGTTTTTAATTAATTTTGACAATTATGTTTGTCCCCCTTTTTAATTTTTAAACACTAGTTACATATTCAATTTTCTAAATTAAATACTAAACAGGGCTAAAATAATGAATTCACCCCATTACAGGGTCCATAATATTATTTTCATAATTTCCAGGGGTCTATCTACACTTATCAGAGGTGTTTTTCCTAATTTCTATTAAGTCCAGGGGCTAAAACTGATTTTTAAATGAATTTACATGATTTTCTGGAGTTCCAGGGGCTAGATCTGAAGTTTTCGGGGCTAGCTCTTATTTCCCGAGAACCCCAGGGGGTAGCACGTAAGATTTCCAGTCTTTATAACGCGGGGCTGACGTGGACCGTCCGATTTTAAACCGACGGCTGAGATTATAACATCGAACCGGTACGCGGGGATTTAAAGTCTACCGTGCGATTTAAAATAAACGGCACACAAGCGGCCACGTCGCTCTGATCAAGCGCGGGCGGCGCTGCCGGCGGCGCACGGCGGCGGGAAGCGGCGATCTCGCCGGAAAGTTTCGGATCCGCGAGAATTCTACCTAGAACTGTGATCTTATGGCATAGATCGGTAGAGGGGAGGTCAGGGATCTCACCTCGGGGGTTTTCTCGAGCTCGGGGGTCCTGGAAAGTGCTCGGCGGCGAGGTCCGAGGCAAAACCACGGCGAAGCTCGTCGGCGCTGGGTTTACACCGTAACTCTCCGAGTTTTCTGCACCTGCAAAGTTCCCCGGAGGCGGTGGATCAAGACCAGCGAGTTAGATCAGAGTTTCCGAGCTTAGATCGGCCAGAATTCACCGGCGAAGTCTCGGTGCTCACCGGAGTAAAAATCGGCGATCGCGTGAGAAAAACCGATCGGAGCTGGGGTTTTTATAGCCGGGGGAGGGCGGTGGGTCGGTTGTGATCGAGTTTGATTCTTCTGGGACCGGAATTCGGGCTGAGGGACGCGGTTTTCAATCGGTTAAGATCGCGCGCGCTCGGGGGGAAAAGTCCGGGCCGCGGACGCTCGGGGTTAGGGATGACAGGTGGGTCTCACCCGTCTGTGAGAGACAGCGCGGCGCGCGCGGGGGCGGGCTGGCGCGGGGAAACTGGGCCGGCTGGCGGGTTTCGGCCCACTGGCCGGTTTTTTTCCCGTTTCTCTTTTTCTTTTTCCATTTCTTTTCTGTTTTGAGTATAATTTGAATTCCAGTTTGAATTTGAATTTTTGCAAAACATGCAACACGTCCAAAAAAATTTAAATTCTCCTCTGAACATGGTTTAGAGTTTTGAATCAAAATTTGGGGTGTTACAGCTCTACCCCCCTTAAAAGAAATCTCGTCCTCGAGATTGGTGTTTCTAAGAAAACAATTCCGGAAATTGTGCCTTAAGCTCATCTTCCCGTTCCCAAGTGGCTTCCTCTTCTGAGTGATGCTTCCACTGCACCTTGCACATCCGGATTCTTTTATTTCTGGTGAGGCGTTCCATTGTCTCCAAAATCTTGTAGGGCTGCTCGGCATAAGACAAATCTTCAGCTACATCCACTTCATTCATGGGTAACACCTCTTCAGGCGTCCTCAGGCATTTCTTGAGTTGTGACACATGGAATACATCATGTACATCTGATAGATGACCCGGTAACTCTAGTTGATACGCCACTTCGCCTTTCCTTTCCAAAACTTGAAAGGGTCCTATGTATCGAGGCGACAACTTCCCTTTCACGTTGAACCGACGAAGTCCTCTGATAGGGGACACCTTGAGATAAACATAATCTCCCACGTTGAAAACGAGTTCTCTTCTTCGTACATCAGCATAACTCTTCTGGCGTGTTTGTGCTATCCTCAAGTTGTTGCGAATCTCCCTCACCTTCGCCTCGGCTTCTTGTAGCACTTCTGGACCAAACACTTTACTTTCTCCTGTTTGGTTCCAAAATAGGGGAGTTCTGCACTTCCTTCCATACAAAGCTTCAAACGGTGACATCTTCATACTAGCTTGATAACTGTTGTTATAGGAAAACTCCGCATACGGTAAGTTCTTGTCCCAACTCCTATTATTTTTGAGTGCACATGCCCTTAACATATCTTCAAGGATCTGATTGGTTCTCTCCGTCTGCCCGTCAGTTTGGGGATGATAGGCAGAGCTGAAGTTCAGATGGGTTCCCATGGTTTCATGCAACTTCTGCCAAAACCTCGAGGTGAACTGTGTCCCTCGATCCGACACTATCTTCTTTGGCACTCCATGGTAACACACAATCCTTGACATGTACAATTCTGCCAATTTGGATCCGCTGTAGCTTTCTTTCACAGGGATGAAATGAGCTACCTTGGTTAGCCTATCAATAATGACCCATATTGAATCATACCCGGATTGGGTCCTAGGCAATCCCACGACAAAATCCATGCTGATTTCTTCCCACTTCCATTCAGGTACTTTAAGTGGTTGCAATAATCCCGCGGGTCGTTGATGTTCAGCTTTCACCAACTGACATGTGTCACATAGGGCAACATGTTCCGCGACATCTCACTTCATGCCATACCACCAATACCTGCCTTTGAGGTCCTGGTACATCTTCGTACTCCCAGGATGAATGGAATAGTCGGAATCATGAGCCTCCTTTAAAATCAATTCACGGATCTCCTTTACTTCTGGCACACAGATTCTTCTCCCGTGCCACACCGTTCCTTGTTCATCCTCTCTAAAACCAGGAGCTTTATTTTCCTTAATGAGCTGTCTGATCTCTTGTATCTTCTCATCATTCTTTTGGCCCTCGCGTATGTCTCGCTCGAGTGTGGAGTCCACTTCCATGGCGATGGCTTCACCACTATTTACTAGACATAGATTGAGTCTTATAACCTCGTCCTTTAATTCTGCAGGCATGTCCTTCAAACTCAACTTATTGACCTGCACTTTCCGACTCAAAGCATCGGCCACGACGTTTGCTTTCCCAGGATGATAGTTGATGCCTATATCAAAGTCATTGATTAGCTCTAACCATCTCCTTTGTCTGAGGTTGAGATCTGGCTGTGTGAATATGTACTTCAAACTCTTATGATCCGTATATATCTCTGTCCTCTTCCCCATCAAATAGTGCCGCCAAATTTTCAACGTGTGTACCACTGCAGCTAGTTCTAGATCATGTGTAGGATAGTTCTTCTCGTGCTTCCGAAGTTGCCGGGATGCATATGCCACGACATGTCCTTCTTGCATGAGAACACATCCCAACCCATTTCCAGAGGCATCGCAGTACACTGTGAAATTCTTCTGCATATCTGGCATAACCAACACTGGGGTTGTTGTCAATCTCTTCTTTAACTCCTGAAAGCTCGTCTCGCACTGTGGCGTCCAGGTGAATGTGATTCCCTTCTCCAACAGTTTGGTGAGAGGTCTCGAGATCTTGGAGAATCCCTCAATAAACCGTCGATAGTATCCAGCCAATCCCAAAAAGCTTCGAACTTCCCCGACATTTTCAGGGGTTTTCCACTTCTGGATATCCTCGATTTTGGCGGGATCTACGGAGATTCCTCCCTCCGAGCTTATATGTCCTAAAAAGGGAACTCTCTTCAGCCAAAACTCACACTTGCTCAACTTGGCATATAGTTGGTGTTCTCTCAGCCTCTGTAACACCAACCTTAGATGTTTCTCATGTTCTTCTTCATTTTTGGAGAAGACGAGAATATCATCTATGAAAACCACCACAAATTTGTCCAGATATTCCATGAATACCTTGTTCATGAGATACATAAAATATGTCGGGGCATTGGTTAGCCCGAAAGGCATGACAGTGTATTCATACAGTCCGTACCGAGATACGAAAGCTGTCTTGGGAATATCTGATTGCCTTATCTTGAGTTGGTGGTACCCCGACCTGAGATCAATTTTCGAGAATACACAAGCTCCCCTCAACTGATCAAACAAGTCTTCAATGTGGGGTAATGGGTACTTGTTTTTGATGGTTACCTCATTCAAGGCACGGTAATCCACACATAATCTTTGGGTTCCGTCTTTCTTGGGCACAAATATCACCGGAGCTCCCCATGGTGAGGAACTAGGGCGAATATACCCCTTCTCCGTCAATTCTCTCAAATGATCCTTGAGCTCTTCTAGCTGCTTGGAGTCCATTCGATAAGGTCTCTTGTATATCGGGACTGTTCCCGGTACTAGCTCAATTGCGAACTCCACGTCACGGTCGGGAGGCATGCCTGGCAATTCCTCCGGAAAAACATTTGGATATTCCCTGATAGTCCTGATTTCCTCAACTTTCACCTCCACTTGATTTAATTTAATGTCCCTCCTAGGCTCGTGTATCGTTATGAACTTTACTCTTGTGCCACTAGGGTGAGTTAGTTCCACCGTTCTGGTCGAACAATGGATGATTCCTTTATGTTTGGTCAACCAATCCATACCCAAAATAATATCTATCCCTTGTGAATCTATCACTATGAGGTTAGCAGTAAATACTACCCCATTAATGTCTAGGCTCACTTTGGGACACACTTGTCTTGTCCTTATTTCTCCACCTGGAGAGTTTACCGCTAGCATATGGTTCATTTGTGTGGTTGCTAGGTCATGCTTCTTAACAAACCCTTGAGCAATGAACGAGTGGGTAGCACCAGAATCAAACAGCAGAGTTGCAAGGTGTAAATTGGCAGGAAACTTACCAACTACCACGTCGGGTGCCTCTTGTGCTTCCTCCATAGTGACATGGTTCACCCGTCCTCTCATTACATTCTGCTGTTGTGGCGGCGCAGGCTTCTTCTTTGGGCATTTATGGGCGTAGTGCCCCACTTCACCACAGCTGAAACATTGCACCCCAACCTTAGATGATTGGCCCTTGTTGTCTTGGGGTTGGTTTGGGGGTCCTTGCTCTGCTGGTCGAGGTGGATATGCGGGGCGAGGCTGCTGCACAAACTGACGTGGCGGCTGTGCTGGTGCTGCGGGAGGCCTGTAGTTTGGGTTGTACCCTCTTGGTGCTGAATAGGGTACCGCAGCACGGCTCGTCTGCCCCGTAGGTGGCCGCATCATACGTGGGCGGGTGTTGCTTCCTGAGGCTTGATGTGACCACCCAGCCTTCCTCTTATTCTCATTTTCCAGGGCCTTTAGCTTCCTTTCCACCACAAATGCTCTGTCCACCATCTTTTGAAAGCTTTCATACTCATTTGAGGACATTGCACACTGCATTTCTGCGGTAAGCCCTTCCACGAAACAATCTTGTTTCTGCTCATCGGTCTCTATGTCTCGTGGAGCATAACGGGATAATTGAGTGAATTTAGTGAGGTATTCCCTCACCGTCATGTTTCCCTGCTGCAGTCCCAGAAACTCTTTCCTCTTGTTTTTGAGTTCACCTCTTGGGATGTAGTGGTTGCGGAAGCTACGCTTGAACTCTTCCCAAGTGATGTTCTCAGGGTCATGATGGCCGGCCACGTAGACGGTCCACCAATCAGCAGCAGGTCCATTCAATTGATGAGAGGCAAACAGCACCCTCTCATACCCTTGGCATTGTATTATCCTCATCTTACTTTCAATGGTCTTCAGCCAATCATCTGCCTCCAGGGGTTCAGCAGCACTTGCAAACTTTGGAGGTTGAGTTCCTAGAAACTCACTCAACCTTGATTGGCGTGGTGCAGCTTGTGGAGGTGGAACTTGATGCAAGTTGGCCACCACTTGAGTCAAGTTCTGGATAAGCTGATTTTGATTCTCCAGCATTTGGTGGAGAGGATCAACTTCTTCACGGCGACCACCCCTGTCCTGGCCTCCAGAAAGATGAGGGTTACATGCCTCATCATTGTTGTTGGCGGGGTTGGCGGCACGTCCTTTTCCTCTTCCGGCCATCTGGCAGAATCAACAAATGTTAATTTGATACCATTTAGTATCATCTCACTACTTTCAATTGTTGGTACTTCGAGGTGTTGAGGCTTTGTTAAAATTTTACGAGGGTTTATATCTCACACCAAATAAATGCACTATTATTTCCTGTGGGTTCACACACCAAAGCAAAACAATCTGAAGACGAGGCTGTGGACAATTGCTCATGGCTTCCACAACTCACGTCACACACCAAGCATTATCACACCATTAACTACGTAACGACTCGACTACTCGACCTCTTGCTAGCTAGGGGAAAGACTCTACACTACTCGTCCTCTTGAGCTGGCTCCTCGGGATCTTCCTCCTCATTTCGGCTACCTTCTGACTCTGCTTTGGGTGGGGAGGCTGCTGGTGGAGAAGTGCGACGACGCCTGATCGCTCGGCGATCCGGGGAGTCAGGAGTCCATGTATCATTCACGGTGACACACAGTTCATTCCCATCTCCTCTTTCTCTCGCCTTTAAGCAAGCTCGCAGCAACGCCTCCGTTTCCTTCAGGGTGTCTCGGACATCCTGAAGCTCTTGTTGACACTCCTGCAGTCGAGTGCTGAGCATAGCAGCATCCTCCAAACACAAGTCCATGTGCTCATGGGAAGTCCCTTGCTGCACCGGTGGGTACTTGTACTCCGTGGTACCACTCTCACGTTGGAGGACATACATGTACTCAGTTTTGTCCAAGTGGCGACGATAGATGTGACTCTGGCAGGTGATGGCCTCCCAGGTGACATCTTTCTCCGCGTCAACTTGTGTTGCTCGACAAGCTGGAGAGTGGTGAATCTTAAGCAGCTGATTCTCGTGTATAATCCTCATCTCCGAACTCCATTCTTCCCTCTTCTCACGGATGGTCCTGGTGGAGTTATTGTGGATGATTAGCTTGCCCGTATTGCCGGCGGCTTCGAGCATACGTCGAAGTCGGCGCAACAAGTCTCCTACTGCCAATCCGTAGGAAAGGTACGTCACTGGACGACTCTCCTCTCTTTCGGCAAGGGCAACTACGGGAACTCTCCCTCCTGTGGACTTACGAGCGGTGCGAATCATGCGAACCATCTAAAACAAAAGAATTTAAAATTAGGTTAGATAAATTCTCAAACAAAAATCCTATTTTGAATGAAAGTTGGGGTAAGATGAAGAAAATGACTCCTTTAATAACACTTTTCCACCCACACCTTGGAAAATAGTTTTTAAGAAAATAGGGCCCTTAAATACGTCCATTTCTACCTAGGTCCACGTTCCTACGGGCAACCTTGGCTCTGATACCACCTCTGTCACACCCGGTTTTTCCGAGGAAACAACCAAGTGAATATCACATGTATGCCAGGATCATTTTTTCATACATGTGATGAAAAATAGTGAAGCATCATTTATTACAAGCCAGGTGTCGAATATAAATAAGTCTTACATCGCAAATGTCTCAATGGACACTAATTGCTTCATCACAAGTAAATAAACTAGCAGCGGAATATTATTCTTTAGGGCTCCATCACAGGCGTTGCCCGGGGGTCTTCATGAACCTAAAATCCTTCCTCGGGTCCAAAATCTTGGTCATTATACACCACCTCATTATCTTGACCTGAGCAGCAATATAAACCAACAAATATGCAAGGTTGAGTACCAATGGTACTCAGCAAGTGTGGGAAAATTATATCATGCATGGCTAGAACAAGGAGAGGTTGAACTCATGGTTAAAGCACTACGCAATTAATACCTATCACCTTAGCTTATTAAGCACCTACATTACTACACAGGTGAAATGGTCCAAATCTCCCATCCCATCATCATAACCAAATAACCATAACATCATTTCTAATGTTAAGCTCCCCGCTTAACATCCACAACTTCCAAAGACCATCACTCCTCTAATCATGAATAAGTCCAGGCCGCTCTTAACCGTGAGCACGGCTGTCAAGACAGTTTTGACTCTGCAGAGTTTGTACCACTGTACCCACAAGTAGTGATTTCATCCCCCGTTGCCGGGTGGACTAAAAGAACCTCCATTATGCCAGTGGCTACGATCCACATTCACACTTCCCAGGTGTGTAGCCAGGAAATCACTACGAAGCCTTTACAAAGGGATTCCCGACGAGCGTGGGCCCACTGAGGTTTCACCCCTAACAGCATACAAGAGGCTCCAACCCCGCTGCAGTGACCCCCTCTTAAGCGTTGCGGTTCATATGGTAGTCCAGCTGACACCTATTCCCCGCACCATCCAACACACCCATACTACGCCGGGGATACACCTAATTAATTGGCCAAGCTGCCCCATCTCAGCATGTGGTTGGCACTGTAAAGCCGGGTTACATGCTCCATGAACCGGTCCTTAGGATCCAGGCAAGTACTAAACACAAACCCAAATCTCGTGCACCCAGCACACAACCAAAACATCCAACTTGCCTTGATCCCTACCTCTACATAATTCACAATGTCTCATTCAAGAGTATGGTAATATAAACTGATGATCTCATATCCCAAATATCCCATTCTAAGCATGGCTAAGCATATGCATGTAAAGAAATGACATGACAAAATAATATCCCAACCCAAGCTACAAGGAAACAAGGTAATGCAATTCTAGGAAAACTTTCCTAGCATGGGTTTCATATTTCATTTTACAATGCAAATAATTCTATCTACACATCCTAGCATAGGATCAAAGTGGTCAAGGACACTTGCCTCCTTCTTGCTGCTCTTGAAATGGGTAGTCCTGATCTTGGAAAGGGTTAACTTGCTCTTGAACAGGTTCTACTTCATACCATCACACATAGCAAAAGAAAAACAACAATCATAAGACATAGTTCACACTTCTACTTCATACAAACCACACATTCATATTTATAAAAGTTCTTTACCATTATATGTGTTGTGGTTACTTTATGTGTGTTAAGTTGTGGCTTGCATGCACTTTTAACCATGTATATATGATTCCTACTTTTGTGTCCACATTTATACCTACATACTATTTATATGGGTTTCCAATAAATTTCTTATATTCAACTACTACACCTTTTTACTACCAAGTGTGTATGAAAAGTATTTTTCTTCCCCATATGTGCCTTCATAATTTCTTCCAACCCTAAACTGAACTCTTTGTATTTTAGAAACTCCATTTATCATTTACTAGTTGCTATATTTTCAGATTTATATTCCTATGCATAATTGTGTATTTTATTATGAAACTAGTAACACACATCATCTAAACAGTATAGGTTTTGGTCCTAAATAATTTAATAACATATTTTGACCTTGGCTTCTGATGTAGACTATTTCATAATTATTTTCCCTATTTTTCTATAACTATTATTTACTTAAAAATGTGTCCCTATACTAATAAATGTGAATAATAGATGAAACAGATTTATTTCAGCCCAAAAATATATTTCTATCTCACTCCAAAGTTTTCTAAGTACTGAGAAAGTTTTTAATTAATTTTGACAATTATGTTTGTCCCCCTTTTTAATTTTTAAACACTAGTTACATATTCAATTTTCTAAATTAAATACTAAACAGGGCTAAAATAATGAATTCACCCCATTACAGGGTCTATAATATTATTTTCATAATTTCCAGGGGTCTAGCTATACTTATCAGAGGTGTTTTTCCTAATTTCTATTAAGTCCAGGGGCTAAAACTGATTTTTAAATGAATTTACATGATTTTCTGGAGTTCCAGGGGCTAGATCTGAAGTTTCCGGGGCTAGCTCTTATTTTCCGAGAACCCCAGGGGGTAGCACGTAAGATTTCCAGTCTTTATAACGCGGGGCTGACGTGGACCGTCCGATTTTAAACCGACGGCTGAGATTATAACATCGAACCGGTGCGCGGGGATTTAAAGTCTACCGTGCGATTTAAAATAAACGGCACACAAGCGGCCGCGTCGCTCTGATCAAGCGCGGGCGGCGCTGCCGGCGGCGCACGGCGGCGGGAAGCGGCGATCTCGCCGGAAAGTTTCGGATCCGCGAGAATTCTACCTAGAACTGTGATCTTATGGCATAGATCGGTAGAGGGGAGGTCAGGGATCTCACCTTGGGGGTTTTCTCGAGCTCGGGGGTCCTGGAAAGTGCTCGGCGGCGAGGTCCGAGGCAAAACCACGGCGAAGCTCGTCGGCGCTGGGTTTACACCGTAACTCTCCGAGTTTTCTGCACCTGCAAAGTTCCCCGGAGGCGGTGGATCAAGACCAGCGAGTTAGATCAGAGTTTCCGAGCTTAGATCGGCCAGAATTCACCGGCGAAGTCTCGGTGCTCACCGGAGTAAAAATCGGCGATCGCGTGAGAAAAACCGATCGGAGCTGGGGTTTTTATAGCCGGGGGAGGGCGGTGGGTCGGTTGTGATCGAGTTTGATTCTTCTGGGACCGGAATTCGGGCTGAGGGACGCGGTTTTCAATCGGTTAAGATCGCGCGTGCTCGGGGGGAAAAGTCCGGGCCGCGGACGCTCGGGGTTAGGGATGACAGGTGGGTCCCACCCGTCTGTGAGAGACAGCGCGGCGCGCGCGGGGGCGGGCTGGCGCGGGGAAACTGGGCCGGCTGGCGGGTTTCGGCCCACTGGCCGGTTTTTTTCCCGTTTCTCTTTTTCTTTTTCCATTTCTTTTCTGTTTTGAGTATAATTTGAATTCTAGTTTGAATTTGAATTTTTGCAAAACATGCAACACGTCCAAAAAATTTTAAATTCCCCTCTGAACATAGTTTAGAGTTTTGAATCAAAATTTGGGGTGTTACAGAGGTGGCGCGCTGCGTTCTCTCGGTGGCGCCACGGTGAGAAGCTGCTCGTGGGGGTTGAAAACAGAGCCCGAGTCCTCGGTTACTTTGTGTGCAAGTTTAGATCCTTACCCAATGACATGTGGGCCCCACCACAGCTCGCTCTTATCCTCTAAAATATCTCCCAAAATTTGCAAATGGTGAAATCAAATTGTGGGAGTTCAAATCTTAGATGCATTTGGATAATTGGACAAGTTTTATCCAAATTCAAATGGGTATTTGAATTCTTTGCAATTTAAAGTCCATTTTGAAAATGAGTTGTAAAACAATTCAACAAATCATGAAACTTTGCATACCCACTAATTTGGACCTAAGGAATTCAGATATGAAATCCGATTTTTAATTTGGCTGCAGCAAATGAGATTTTTAGCACAACAGTTTTGAAATTCATTGTGTTGCTCTCATTTGAATTTTGAGTTGAACAAAATTGTTCCCAATCTGACTTTAGCTTTCTCACACATATGGGAACTTCCCATCTTGGTTTTAGACCCCTATTGGGTTCCAAGTTTTCAAACAATTGTTTGAACTTGTGTGAAGAGAGCTCTCATGTGTGTTATCACATGTGGAAATAGTTTTAACAGGTCCCATTTTTCATGACTTTGCCACACATATGAATTTCCCACCTTGGTTCATTCATATGCATTTTTGGGACTTTTACAGTTATGCACAGCAATAGGACGCCGTTGGTGCCACGCCGATAGAAATCCCCCTCTACCAGCGTGTATCTCTTAGCCAACCGAATGATTCGTTTAGCGGATGCATGATCATCAGGAAGGATGTTGTCTTTCAAATAGTCTCTGATCTCCATGTTCCATGCATGTGGACCTACTTGAGCTTCTGGATCTTGAGCGCCAGGTTGCACGGAGTCCCCGGTGACGCTTACGATCCTTGGCAGGCTCCATGGTAGCAAGGCCGCCGAGACCGCCAGCTTTGAAGTGCTGGTCTCGCCCCCTTTACTTGGTTTGGTAGGCCAGGTTGTAGGTCGCAGCAACATCCTTTCAAAGACTCCCTGAGGCACTGGATCCCAAGTGGAAGCCTTTGTTGACAGGTCATCGACAATTGTGTTATTAGCGCGAGCGACATGGCACAGGTCCAAGAATTGGATGTCTTTTACCAACTTCTGCACTTGGAGGAGGTAGGCTGCAAGCTGAGGATTGTTCCAATAGCACTCTCCCTTGACTTGCTTGATGATCACCTAGTAAATCACCTAGGAATCATCTTGTGGCAGCTTTCTAGGATCATAGACTATCCCCACAGACCAACACTAGTCTTTTCTGCGCACTTTGTCCTCACTCGTGAGCACCCAGAAAAACTTTCCGGTCGGTCACCCATCCCCAAATTTCTCTGGGCCAAGCACGCTTAACCTCGGAGTCCTTTGCAGGTGGTCTTCTGGAAAACAAGGTAGACCTTGATGGTATGAGTATTCTATCAATCCTATTAAGCTGGGAGCCAGGATATCACACAATCCACCCCCCCTTAGAAGACCGACGTCCTCGTCGGTTAACGCCAAGATAGGAATGTCCCCTCTTAGCCATGTTTGTACGTTCAGTACTGGCGTACACATACCGTACGTCCTGTTAGCAGCATACGTACCCATACTGTGTCCCTCACAGAGGACCCACGCATCATGCATACGTACCCATGTCCCTGATCCGTACGCTACAATATCCTTCTCACTGACCCGTACGCACCTGTGAAACTCGAGGGTCGGCTCTGATACCATTTGTGGCAGCTCTCTAGGATCTTAGACTATCACCACACACTAACACTAGTCTTTTCTACGCACCTTGTCCTCACTCGTGAGAACCCGAAAAAACTTTCCGGTCGGTCACCCATCCTCAAATTTCTCCGGGCCAAGCATGCTTAACCCCGGAGTCCTTTGCAGGTGGGATTCCGGAAAAGAAGGTATACCTTGATAGTATGAGTATTCTATCAATTCTATTAAGCCAGGAGCCAGGATATCACACATCTTTGACCAACAACTATTGGATGCCAAGAGACATCGCGGTCTTTAACCCGAAGATGAGAGCCCCATACTCCGCCATGTTGTTGGTTGCCTTGAAGTCAAGCCGCACCATGTACCTGAACTGCTCCCCAGTGGGAGTGAGGAGCAAGACCCCCGCTCCGGCACCCTGCTTGCGCGAGGAGACGTCAAAGTAGAGTGTCCAGTGGGGCTCGATGAAGACTGGAGCTCTGGCTCCCCGCTGTCGTGGCCCCCTAGGTGGCATGGCGGTGGTGTCCACTAAGCCACGAAGTCAGCCAGCGCCTGACTCTTCACCTCATGGCGCGGCAAGAAGTCGAACTCGAACTATGCCAGCTCGACAACCCACTTCACCGGGTTCCTAGTTGCGTTGGAGCTGTGGAGCATGGCTTTCATATCTGAAGTAACCACTGAAATCTTGTGAGCTTGAAAGTAATGGTGCGGTTTCCTTGATGGAACGAGGACTGCATAGAGCAGCTTGTGCACCTCCACGTACCGCATCTTGGTGTCATGGAAGACCTCGCTGATGTAGTAGAATGGACGTTGGACGGCCCACACCCTCCCTGGGGGGTCCGGTGCATCGTCTTGTAGTGGTCCGGGACTTGAGGGCTCATGGCCCCCCTGTCCGGGACTGCGCTCCGGGAGCTGGGACCAGGTTACACATTGGTTGTCAGGTCCGGCGGACTAGGATATTACTAGCTCCTCGCACCCTACCCCACTTCGAGGTCCGAGTCTTGGAACTCGAGACCTGCAGCAGGAGTCTCGGCTGGGACTTGCGGTCGTTGTGGTTCCAGCCGCTCTGCGACCAGGACCATGCTCACGACCTCTGTTGTGGCGGCGATGTACAGGAGTTGAGGCTCGCTTTGTTCTGGAGCCACCATGATTGGCAGCATTGTGGGGTACTTCTTCAGCTCCCAGAATGCCTCATCTGCCTCCTCTTGTCCAGACAAAGGGTCCAGACTTGCGCAGAAGCTTGCTCAGTACTACTAGCACTTCACACTGGAAAAACTGATTAGCAAATTGGAAAATCCAGAGAGCCCGCTCAGCCAGTCTAGAGATCAACCGACTAAGCGCAGCCAAGTAACCCATGAGCTTTTGCGCGTATTTGATGCGGGCGGGAGGCCGCATCACTTCGATTGCCTTTATCTTCTCTGGTTTAGCTTTGATTCCTTGGCGTGAGACCAAGAAGTCGAGTAGCTTTCCGGTAGAGACCTCGAAGACACACTTGTCCGGGTTCAACTTCATGCGTGGTGAACGCAACCTATCAAAGACTAAGGCTAGGTTGTCGAGCAAGGATGCATGCGACTTAACCTTAATGACGATGTCATCGACATACACCTCTACTATGTCTCGAATGAGGTCCCAAAATGTTTTATGCATGGCATGTACAAAAGTGGGAAGCGCATCCTTAAGACCATAAGGCATGGGTACATAGCAAAATAGGCTATCTACTGTTATAAAATTAGTATGCTCTTCATCTTCTCTAGACATTAGTATTTGGTGAAAACCAGAATAAGCATATAGGAAGCACAGTATATCGCAACCAGATGTAAAATCCACTATTTGTTCTATGTGAGGGAGAGGAAAAGGATCCTTTGGGCATGCCTTATTGAGAGTGGTGTAGTCGATGCACATCCGAAGATTCCTGCCAGCCTTGGGGACGACAACAGGGTTGGCTAGACATCATGGATGGTGGACCTCTCGGATGAAGTCGTGTCGAGCAGCTTCTTGATTTCTTCATGGATGAAGTTCTGCCGCTCACCGGACTATTCTCGGGACTTCTGTTGCACCGGTCGGGCATCGAGGTAGATCTTGAGATGGTGCTCGATCACCTCTCTGGGGATCCCGGGCATCTTTGACGGTTGTCAGGCAAACACGTCGACATTAGCTCGGAGGAAGGTGACGAGCGCATTTCTATTTATCACCCAGATTCCTTGCAATGCGGGTAGTATGGGCGGCATTCGATCCGATATGGACGACTTTGACGGGGACGTCCCCGCCAGTCGAGGGCTACACACGGGTTGCAGATGTTGACCCACGTTGCCGCGTGCTTGGTGGCGGCCGGCTAGCTTCACCGTAGCCGGAAGCAGCCTCCTGCGCCCTTGCCAGCGCCTAAAGCTTCTCCAACCCTGAGACGGCGGCGGAGCGGTCTCTACGGATCTTGAGGATGCCTCCAGGTGTCGGCATCTTCAAGCCAATGTAGGCGTAGTGGGATACAGCCATGAACAGGTGCAGGGCTGGCCTGCCAATGATGGCGTTGAAGGGGAGGTTGGCCTCCACAATGTCGAAGACGACGCTCTATGTGCGGTAGTGCTCAGGCGTCCCAAAAGTCACCAGGAGGGAGATGCTACCGCACGGCCAGATAGGGTCCTGACCCACCCCCGAGAATGGACGCGAGGGGGTGAGCCTGGACATGGGGATCTGCAGCTTCTTGAAACTTGCAAGGCTAATGATGTTGAGGGACGCCCCACCATCGATCAGCATGTGGTAGAGATTGACACTGGCGATGGTGGGGCCGACAAGAAGTGGCAGCTGTCCGGCACCAGCCATGTTCTTGGGGGCAGTCGGAGGCGTCGAAGTTGATCGGTGTCACCATCCACTTATGGTGGGGTGCCGGCCTAAGGGCAGGAACAGCCGCAGCCACCGCCCGTCGTAGGGTATGGACAGCATGCCGAGATGTGATGTCCCAGGATCCCCCATACATCATATGGAGCATCTTGCGACGCTAGTTTTCGGTGTTGGAGTTAGAGTCCTCGTGGCCGTAGACGGCCTTCAATGCCCGTCTGGTGTCCTGGTACTCCATCTCCTGCTTCGTGCCACCCTCGGGGTCGGCTTTCTGGTTGCCCTCCCACTGGCACAAGGGCGTGCCGTCTTGGCTGCCTCTGCTGCTGCTCGTGGAAGCGCTGCGCGAGTTTCTTGATCTCCCGGCACTCGCAAGCGCCGTGGCGCTTGAAGTTGTGCACTGGGCACCATTGGCCGATGTCACTAACGGACGGCTATCGCGTACATTTGTCAGCGCGCGGGCCACTGCCCCCACCGGCCGCTACAGCTGCGACAAAGAGCACCCCGGCTAGAGGTTTGTCCTTATCTCCAGCCTTCTTCTTCTTTTTGCTGCTGCCTTGAGCAGCAGCCTCACCGGCACTCCCCGCCCCGGAGCCAGGTCGCAAGTGCCAGTCTCGACCCTCCGCAGCTCTGGCACACTTGTTAGCCAGGCTGAAGAGCTCGGAGACGTCTTGCACGTCATGTGTGGCTAACTTCTCGAGCATCTTCTTCTCTCTCACGCCCTATTGGGATGCGACGGTGACAGAAGCGTTTGAGATGCAGGGGATGGTGTTCCATACCTGAGAGAACCGCTGGATGAAGGACCACAACGACTTCCCCTCACGCTATCGCACGACATGGAGGTCGAGCTCGTTGCCGTGGCGCGCGTAGGAACTCCCAAAGTTGACCACCAGCAGAACTCTTCCCAGGAGGATATGGAGCCTGGGGGAAGGTTCATGAGCAATGACCAGGTAGTGCCAGTCAGGGCCATGGGGAAGTAGTTGGCCATGACAGCCTCATTCCCTCCTGCAGCTAGGATGGAGGTGGAGTAGATTTGTAGGAACTCGACAAGGTTGACAGTTCCGTCGTACTTCTTCGGTAGGTGAGGCCGGAACTTGGGTGGCCAGACCACCATCTGAAGGTGCGGGGTGAGTGCCGTGCATCCCCCGCCTACTACTGGAGAAGTAGGGGTCTGCACCGCGCGTCCCGCGGGTACGGCACTCGGAGTGCCATACTCGCTCTCGAGGTTGTGGCATCTCTCGCGACGTCGCTCGATGGTGACATGGCCATCTCCACTCACGGCGGCAGTCAAGCTCGACCCTGAGGTCGGTTGTGGCTTGCCTGCCCGTGGTCGCCACGTACTTTGTGGCCGTCTCATGAGCCATCGTCGGCGTAGGCGACTGCGCCTTGATGGTCCTGCCCGCTGCTTCCTATAGGCGGCTTTGTTCATGGCGGCAATGATGAGGTGGTCAACGTCATTGCACCACTGCTCTTCTTCTTCTGGGGGAGCATCCTCTCCTGGTGGGTTGTGGAGAAGAGGGTGTGCTGCAGCCAGCACGCTCTATGTGTTCACGACCAGCGCATGGTTGCCACCGTGGTGGCAATAGGCCACTGTGTGGTGGAAGCAGTAGCTGCCTCGGAGGCGGCAATTGTATGTTTGCCCGCTCGGCCAGTTCTACCCGCTCTGGAGCGGGAAGTGGCCTCCTCCTCCCCCCTGGTGACGATGACAAGTGGGGCGAGAGGAGCCAGTGATGGACTTGATGTTCACCACGGTGGTGATGTTCGGTCATCTAGAGAGCCTGAAGCCCCCTACCTAGCGCGCCAAATGTCGAAGTGTTCTCTATGACATTTCATCATGCACCTCTGCTGGAGCAGTCTGCGGAGGTTCGTTGTTTGGAAGGGCTGACGTCCCTAGATCGATCGAGCTTGAGGCAAACGGAGATGAACATCGAGATTTCTATGGTTTGGGCTGCAGGAGCGTGAAACCCTATGCCCACAGCAGTGTGTGTTGTATTGCATGTGCTTGCACGTGTGAGAATCTGAGGGTCAGAATCGGGATTGGATCAGGATCAGGATCCCCTCTCCAGGAAGTTGTCCGGTCCTTTTATGTCTGAAGGTCGGGCACTCACACTGAGACCCAGGCCCGACAGGTGGCCCTGCAGTGGTCTGTACCCTATACACGATCTAGGGTGTTAATGGCTACTTGTAGTGTCCACTGTCACTGGAGTTAAGGCACGCCACCTGACACGCCGGGCGGCTCAGACCAAGTAGCGATTGATGATGGCGGGAGAAAGCTCCGTCTTGTAGCTACAGCCTACTCGATCAGCTGTGCAGCACTGTGTCGTTATTGTCGTTGTCACGCCGTACCGTCCTGTCCTGTCACTTTAATGACTGCCAGTAGTGGGTGGAGGCGTGCGCTGCGTGCCATGCTTCTAGGAAACGCGTGAGTTTTGAATGCGTGACTGGACTGGTCATGTCTTCCTTGACTTCTGAGGCCCATGACCCATGACTGGTCATGGGACACATGGCAGCGCCAGACCTCGCCTCAGCGGGGAGGCCGGGTCCGAGGCCGGAGAACCGTGGCAGCTCCGGAGCCCTCCTCAGCGGGGAGACCAGGCTCGGAGCCAGAGGACACGTGGCAGCGCCGGACCTCGCCTCAGCGAGGAGGCCAGATCCGGGGCCGGAGGACACGTGGCAGCTCCGGAGCCCTTTTCAATGGGGAGGCTAGGCCCAGAGCCAGAGGACACGTGGCAGCGCCGGATCTCGCCTCAGCGGAGAGGTCAGGTCCGGGGCCGGAGGACATGTGGCAGCTCTGGTGCCCTCCTCAGCTTGGAGGCCAGGTCCGAAGCCAATATACACGTGGCAGCACCAGAGCCCGCCTCAGCAAGGAGGCGGGGTCTCGAGCCGCTTCCTGCCTGTACGCGGGGGTACCCGGTCTGTAGAGTACCGATAGTCTTCTTCCATGTGTTCTCCTATACAGGAACAATATATTACTATACATCAGTTATCATTATCACCATGCCAGAATTTGTTTAGAGTTCTAGAGATTAGGAAAATATTTTATGGTACGTGTTGAATCAATGAACAAAGAATTATGCTCTTTTTATAAATGGTTGTGGCGGGAACTATTGGTTCATTTTGTGTATTCTTATTAGAGGGTCAAAGTAATAATTCATGTGCAATAATTTTAGTTTTCTTACTTGTATTCCTATTTCTCTCATTTACTTTATTTTTTTAAATAGAATTATTGGATTTTATGTCTGACCTACCCAGCATTCTCAGGATAAAGGCATTGGTGTTGTTGTGATTTGGCGTCCGACGGAGTTGAATATTAACTGAGAGAAAGGGCAGTTAAACGCTATTTTATATGGATCGAGAAGTTGTGGGCTCCTCCGTTTAGCTGGGTTTCAAAGAGGGAAATAGTATCTAATAATATTTCGCAATATGAACAAGAGTATGCATGGTAGGAGACGGCGAGGAGAGAAGCCACATATATTGGAAGGGGATGCTGCTTCTTTCCCGTCTCCTGCTCCTATGTATACACCTATCTAGGTGGTGAAATATTAAGCAATATTTGTCATCATCACCCTGACACTGTTTAGGGATCTAAGAGATTAGGAAAAGATTTTATTGTTGTACGTGTTGAAGCAATGAATAAAGAATTACACTTTCTTTATAAATAATTGTGGCGGAGTTGTGGAACTTGGACATGTTGGGACCCCGGAGCAGCTAGCTGATATACTCACCAAGGCTTTGCCTAGAGTGAAGTTCATTGAGAATCAGCAGCGACTTAGGGTGGTCAAGGTGTAGCAAGATTAAGGGGGTGAAATATTAGTTTAATCTAATTGCATGAGCACGTTTGTTTTCTACTGAACTTTGTTATTTCCTTTGCATGTCGTCCATGTACTAGTTTGCACGTTGAACTGGTAGTGGGTGTGTTTTCAACATCGTCCATGCAAGGATTCTTTGTGAACTGATTCTTCCAAGATTGTTGCAAGTCCAGCAGCAGGGCGCCACATGCCATGAATATATTTTCTTACCCTTCTCCATTTTGGTCCAGTCGAATGTGCAAATTCTGTAGTTCCATGTGGTATAACCAACTCAGTAGTATCATATCACATATCATGTCATGTAACAGTAGGTTCCTGACTTTGCATTCACTTTTCGTGTCCACGTGAATATGTTACAACCTGCAAATAAGTCTACTCCCTAAAGGAAACTGTAAAAAAAAGATACAGATTTCAACAATGGTCAGAGCAGGCAAGGGAAAACTCTATCTATTTATTGAATAAACTATTTTCATGCAGCTGCACCCACCGAAAAAAAACCAAGCTCGTGAAGGATCCAAGCCATTAATTGTTGCCCATGAATGGCCCAAATAGCCCATTTAAGGCTACTTCTAAAAATCCGTACTTTGTTGATAGCACATATAGCGTCGGCCACAAAGTCACAGACAAACTATGAGAAACAATGAGGGGAACCATTACTAGTTCCCGTCATCTGTGTTGGTACCGGGGACAGCTAAATAGTACCGGGTTCCCCTCATGATCAGGAGCCTGTCGGCCTTAGCGGGACTCAGGACAGGAGCAATCAGGAGTCAGAAGAGGGGCAGTTACCTTCGGTTTGAGTAGACCAGCTGCTAATAGCTGATTAATTAGGCATTGATCTACTATGTAACTAATGAGCTGGACCGCTTGAGGTACTCAGGATGAGGGCCCTCTGTAAATTAAGATGCAGGCATGTGCCTGTTTTCATACTTTCTGCTAAATCCCTAGGTGACGGATATGATGGAGATTACTTGTTTCATAATGAGCATCCATACAACAAGAACAACAACAACAATAAATCTTTTGTCCCAAGCACCTTAGAGTAGGCTAGATATGAATTTTAATATTTTTATTTTAAAAAAAATAAAGTAAGAGAGAGAGAGAGAGAAAAGAATGACGAGATATAAGAAAACTACGATTCTGTCAATGAATTACTACTTTCCATTCAATCTTATAATGAGCTAAGTCTCTAGCTATATTCCAATCTCTCTGAGTCTCATTGTATCGCCTCCTTCCAAGTCAATTTTGATAGTACTTTGCTTCTTCTAATATTTCCCTTATTCTTTAGGATCCCACTTAACTGGTGCTTCTAGAGGATGTGCATCCTGTTAGAAGAATACGACAATTTCATGAGAAAATCTAGGAAAAGTCTTGCTCGAAACAACAGCGATAAATATCATCACAGGATTTGGGCGAGAAGATCACACGTACCGATCTATTGCCGGAGGAACCGTTGACGCTGTTGTCGCACGCGTGAGAAGTCGTTGTAGGCTTTGGTGGCGACGTTGGACAGCATCGTCCGATCTCGGCGGTAGATGACCCGTGGTGAAGAATGTGAGCAATCGTGCGGAGCGCTTCCCAAAAACCATATTCACCCTATCACGGTACAGGATCACACGGAAGATAGGTTTCAATGACCTGCTCTCCCAATCGTCGTTGCACGCCGGCGCTCGGGATGGAGTAGGCTACGATGGTAGCGCAAGGAACATAACGTGGAATATATGGGATCGTGGGATGCGCTCTCGTGTCGCGCACGTTCGCTATTTATAGAGTCCCCGAGAGGCGGTTTGGTTCTAATACAGATCGACTCGGTAGTTGTAGACGTGTCCGTCTCTAACTTGGATTTGGGCTAACTCGAAAGCCCAAAATTCAGAAGCCCGAAGGCCATTTGAATTTTGTGCGGCAAAAATAAAACTGGACCTTACTCAAATTCACAGGAACACACACGCGTGTGGGGCGGGGCGTGGCGAGGTGAGCGAACGAGGAGGAGCGCTCTTGGGCCACTCCTCTTCTCACTTACTAAAGGAGTGAAATAACAATCTCCTTTATATAAGAGAGTTTCACTTCTTCAACTTCCCATGTGGGACTAAACAATTAGCACCACTCTCTCTTACACTAATGGGGCTTTGAGATTTATTTAGAATTATTCCAGAATTTCATTAATGGGCCTAGCCTAAACTCCAACAATCCCCCACCAGATCTCAAAGTCATTAGGAGAGACATCATTCTCGTTCCTTGTTTGGTATACTAGTGTTTCGGCAGAGACTGTTAAGTTGAACTTCTGCCTAGATCCTTAAGTTACATCAGTTCACAACTTGGATAATGGACTATGCCTTAAATTGCAAGTTTTATGTGAATTTATATTCATCCAAAAACCATTACTAGTACTTGACTACCAGTAGTCTACCCCGGGTGGAGCATATGTGTCATACTCAGTGGTCTCTTCATGAGCTTTCTAGAGATCACTCAAATCTCACAAACTGCAGCGTTATACAGTCAGAGCTCATATAGCTGTGTTTATTTCAAAATTGCTCTGTAGGACAGCATTTTGCTACACATAGCCAACAAAAACACATTAACGAATATCGCCAACCTACCTTAAAGTTTGAGAGTATAAGTATGCATCTTCACATAGAGAGGGTCTTAGTAAAATACTCTCCTTAGCGAACCACTAGCTTGGTTTTCCATGTTCTAATTCACGGGATGTACGATCACATAGGCTTGATTTCCACTATGGTGTCACATTCATAGGTCTCAAACCCATCTCACTCGATGCACTTTCTATCACATTACATGATAGTCCATTCGTAAAGGGATCTGACAGGTTTTTATTTGTTTGCATATACGAAACAGTTATAACTCCGGAGTTTCTCATTTTCCTTTAGATTTTAATCGTCTATTCAACTGTCTTGATAATTTTGCATTATTCTTAGAACTGGTCACTTTAGCAATCACGATCTAATTATCAAAGTTCATAAGGATTGCCGGCAATGGTTTCTCAACCACACCCAAATCCATCAAGAGCTCTCGCAGCCATGCCTCTGCAGTTGTCGTCTCTAAAGTGTAAGTTTTGCTTCCATGGTTGATCTCATCAATATGGTTTGTTTGTAAGATCTCCATGATATAGTGCCACCAACTAGAGTGAACACATATCCACTCGTGGCATAGAGCTCATCAACATAAGAGATCCAATTCGAATCACTATAACCCTCAGGCACGGCCAGATGCCTAGTATAGTGAAATTTCATAACTCATTGTACCTCGTAAGTAGTGCATAACTCTTTCAAGTACATGCCAACGATCTGTATCCGGGTTTGACATGAACCTGCTCAGTTTGCTCACAGCAAACGAGATATCAGGACGGGTTGCGTTTGCTAAGTACTTGAGTGAACTGGTCATCTGAGAAAATTTAAGTTGATATTTTAGCTCTCGCTTATTCTTTATGAGTATCACACTGGGATTATAAGATATTGGAGAAATCATGCTATCCATAAAGCCAAATCGTCTTAAGATTTTCTCCATATAGTGGGATTGCGTTAAAGTAATTCAGGTCTCCTCCTTATTCAGCTTAATGTTCAAAATAACATTAGCTTCTCCCAGATCTTTCATATCAAAACACTTTGATAGAAAAGACTCAACCCTAGAAATTATATTAATGATCAAACCAAAAATGAGTATATCACCCACATACAAGCATAATATAAAGATACCACCCCCACCATAATGATAGTACACGCACTGATCATCCTCATTAATGGCAAAGCCCGTATACGTCAAAGTACTATAAAACTTTTCATGTCATTGCTTATGTGCTTGTTTTAAGCCATACAAAGATTTTAATAATTTACACATCTCTTTACATTTTACTACGAACCCATCAGGCTGTTCCATATAGATCTCCTCTTCCAAGTCTCCATTGAGAAAATTTGTCTTCACATCCATTTAATGGATGATAAGACCATAAGAGGCAGCTAAAGAAATTAGTAAACGAATTCTCGTCATTCTGGCGATAGGTGAATAGGTGTCAAAATAGTCTCAACCTTCTTTTTGAGTCTAGCCCCTTGCAACTAGCATCGCTTTGTACTTTTCAATAATACCATCAGACCTGAGCTTCTTCTTGAACATCCACTTACAGCCTACTGGTTTGCATCCGTAAGGCCGTTCAGTTAGCTCCAAGTTCCATTAGAAATAATCGAGTTCATTTCACTATGAACCGCTTCTTTTCAGTCATTTGCATCAGGTGATGCATACGCCCCTGTAGTAGACTTTGGAGTATCGTC
Organism: Neostapfia colusana; assembly: GCA_030760725.1. Classification (NCBI taxonomy): domain Eukaryota; kingdom Viridiplantae; phylum Streptophyta; class Magnoliopsida; order Poales; family Poaceae; genus Neostapfia; species Neostapfia colusana. Next base: position 130,656,346 of record JASWHV010000001.1, on the reverse strand, counting down.
CACAAGATACACAATCAAATCATCACCAAAGGATTTTGCAATCCTTGATCTCTTACTCGACTGAGTTGATTCATTGTGTTCCTCCTGCAAGACGTTCTCAAATGGTGTTTCAAGAAACTCGCTAGTTATGATGGGTTCAGGACAAATTTCAGGAGAAATCCTAACAGTGCTATGCATATTTCATAGAAAATATATTTTTAAAAAATGTTGCATCATGAGATTCCATAAAAGTATCAACATGCATAAATGGAACTTTAGATTTAACTATTGAAAATCTATATACAATGCTCTGGTGAGCATATCCTAGAAAGACGTAATCCACAGTTTTTGGTCCAAACTTGTGTTTCTTGATGATTAGAATATTAACCTTTGTCAAACATCCCCAAGTACGCAAGTACGACAGTGATGGTTTTCTCCCAACCCACTCCTCATAAGGGGTTTCCCTTTATTCTTGTTTGGAAAACGGTTTACGACATGACATGTTGTCAAAAGAGCCTCCCCCACCATGCCTTAGATAAAGAGGAAGTGTCTAACATGGCATTCACCAAGTCACATAGTGTGCGCTTTTTCCTATCGGCTACCCCGTTAGAATAACCACGGCAATTTGAAAGTTGCCTAGAGGTGGGTGAATAGGATAAACTACCTGAAATGACCTAATTAAACAAGATTAGAACACAGGGGCCGGACTAGTCTGGCTCAGGGGCAGACTAGTCCGGTCAGCCTGCTAGAAAAAACTAAAAACTTGATTTTTACGGGTTTTTCTTTAGATTTTAGCTCAACGAAATGTGCATAAACTATATAGCAATCTAATATGACAAGTATGACAAGATATAGCAGGTGGATTGCAAGATTGTAACGAGGAACACTAGAAGAGTGAAATGAGCAAATCGAACCCTAAGCAATTTTAACGATCGATGAAACGTAAATGCAAGAGAGAACGGAGATTTTTGCCCGAGGTTCGATTCCACTTAGGAATCTACGTCCCCGTTGAGGAGTCCATAAAGGACAGGGTTTAACAACCCTTTCCTCACCACGTCGCCACTAAGGCCAACCCGGTTCTTCCACTATCTCAAGGGTGAACTTACAAGATCTTTGGGGCTGCTCATAATCTGAGGCTCCCACTTGAACACGTCTATAAACTTCACGAATCTCACAAGTCACAAAGACTCACACCTAGTGCACGAGATCACTCCAAGAGCCAAAACATGAAGTTCTTCCTTCTCCTCTCCTCACACACCGAAATCCACTCAAGAATTGGTTCTAGAGGGTGAGTAGGCAAGAGAGAAGGCTTAGAAAGGCTCTAGGGTGGCTGTGGCGGCGCTATGGTTCCAGAGTAGGTAAAATGAAGTTGAGGCACCTCCTTTTATAAAGGTCCCTACATCCAACCGTTGCCACCAACTAAAGTCTAGACTAGTCCGGTCAGGACCCCAGACTAGTCCGGTCTGCGGGGACCACTGATGTCACAAAGCCAACTACTCGCCAACGTTCAAATTTCAAACGTTCACAAATCTCCGGACTAGTCTGCCTCAACACGGACTAGTCCGATCTCACACAGGACCTCTTTGTCCGGGTGAGAACGGACAAGTCTAGAGGACCCGGACTAGTCCGGCCACTAAGGCGGACAAGTCCGGTCCACCAAGACTTAGCCGTGGGACCTCTCATCTCACAACCATACGGACTAGTCCACCTCAGAATGGACTAGCCCGAACTCACACAGGACCCCTTGGTCCGTGTGAAAATGGACAAGTCTGGCTAGCCCAGACTAGTCCGACCACTGAGGCGGACAAGTCCGGTCTACCAGGACTTAGTCCCGAAACACTCTCACCAAGAGAGAACCAGACTAGTCCGTTTCCAAACGGACAAGCCCGAACTCAGTCAGAAGCTCTTATTCCGCCCCAAAACGGACTAAGCTGTAGGACTCCAGACTAGTCCGGCCTCTAGCCCGGACAAGTCCGGCCTACTAGGGTTTACCTCACTAGCACTCTCCACTAAGGATTTGACACTTCTAACGCTTTGAGATCTCTTCTATGATCTCAATGCACTTGACACACACACTCTCACTCTAATACGGCTAGCCTACTAAAGACTCAAATGAAACCCTAATTTCTACTCTTCGAGTCTTCGACGCCGTTCTTCATCCTTTTCCTTTTTGAGAGTTTAGGTGTCCACCTTGGAAATATTCTGTGATTATGATCATCTCAGCTCATTAGTCTCTTAACCGTCGTCATCAATCATCCAAAACCCACGGGGATACCTAGATGCACTTACAATCTCCCCCTTTTAGGTGATTGATGATAACACATTAAGTTTCAACATAAGAGGTAAAAATTTGATTTTCATAACAAGTATGTATGGATAACTCTCCCTGGATGTATGCAATAGTAAAATAGGGGAGTTGACATACACTCACATGTTATGTTGGGGTGCCTACGTGTTGTGCTCAAAAAGTGTGACAAGACAATAAAACATAGTAAAGGGCAACAATGATCAATTATAAGCATAAGATCCACACATAGTCTTAAATAAAATAGACACAATGCATAAAAACATAGATAATCATGTCCAAGGATCTATACAAGACTAGAAGATGATAAAAATACATCCTCTTCCATCTCTCCCCCTTCGGCATCAAGTCACCAAAAAGGAAAAAGGAAAGGAGATACGCCTAAGTCTACTCATCATATTCATCGTCTTCTTCTTCAAACTCGCTCTCCGTGGCCTCCGGATCATCTTCCTCGTCGTCGGCGGCGGTGGATGGAGGCACAGCCTTGGAAGAGCTTCCATCTTCCATGAACTGGGTGAGCTCATCAGCAGTGAAATCTGGATAAGGAGTGAGCTCTCCATCACTCTCCTCGGGAGGAGACATAGGCACCTCAATCTTGTTGCACACAGCCTTGAGGTACTTCTCCTAACGCCTCTCCATGCATCGAGTCCGGACCTCCACACGCCAACAAGAGGCGAAGATCGCGTTGAAGCACTTGAAGAATCCGCTCAACGACTGCGGTGGAGGAGGTGATGAAGGAGCCACTGAGCTGGAAGAAGGTTGAGCATTCTTCCTTCTGGGAGGTTCTGGCACAATTGGGGGCATCTGAGGACGGAGCGGTCGATGAGTCACATCCTTGATGAAGACAAGCCCCAACACCTTCTCAATTAAGCACATAATGTATGGTGCATACCCACATGAGCGGTTGGGAGTGTGAGAGATGTTGAAGATGTCGTCATAGATGTACTCAACGAGGTTGAACTTCTCTTCACCATCAATCAACAGGAGGAGATGCCTTAAGTTCCATTGAATCACCCCTGCATCTCCATCCTTAGGGGCAATGGTTCTCCTCAGAATCCGGTTGAGGATGCTATAAAATGGCTTGATGTTCCTAGCAAGCCCAGCCTCATAGGGTGATGAGTGGTTTAGGCCTGATCTTACGAAAGGTAGGTCGATTGAAGTGGAGATCTCGACGTTGATGATCCGAGGCACTCGAGCAGACCCGAATTACCCCTGCAATCACTACACCTATGCTCCATTGGTTATCAACTGTGCTTCACACGCTTGACCACGCCAAGAAGGCTATTCCTGCAGGTGCAACCGAGAACACAAGCAAGAACGATAAAGATGCAATCTGAAAATTGCGATATTGGGGTCTCACAAACCGTAGAACGGCGAGATTGTTTAATCTAAGCAAAACCCACGAATTTGGCTGGTGGCTACAGTATTTAAAGGCTAGGGTTCGGCCATAAGACCCTTAGACGCGTCCCTAATGCACTCATACAGGATACAAGACCCAAAAGCCCAATACGGTGGTGCAGCACCGGACAGAACTCTGAATTCGAATTGTTTCGACAACTCCCAATGACTCTTGGCGAATTTTAATGTGGGACCAGAACCATTGGAAATTTTATATTCTCATCTTTCCATGCATATATAGAACGTCGAAAATGGAGTCCGTATGCATCCTGGGCGTCCGTTTTAAGATGGACTGCTCCTGGACTCCGAGTTGAACTCGAGTCCGAGTTGGTGACTGCTTCCATCAACTTGTGAACATCCCATCTGGTTCTCCACGTCCCCAAATCCTTCTCCCTTTACTTGTTGATCATGTCCATTGTTCCTAATAACAATTAAATTATTAAATAGCAATCCATTCTCAAAATCACATAGGTAGGAAGTTAGGAACGAGTTCACCTGCTGATTTAGTAACCGTGCTCGTGCTCTTGTGATTGGTCCTTGTATATCAATGTGAGTATCCACTATTCTGATGTCCTCATCATCCTCCCCCTCTTGAATCGGAGTCGTCCTCGACTCAAGATCATCTTCTTCTCCCAAGTATGGTCGTAAATCTGGAATGTTAAATGTGGGACTAACCCCAAAATTGGGAGGCAACTCAAACTTATATGCATTGTCATTGATCTTTTCAACAATCTTAAAAGGACCAGCAGCTCGTGGCGTAAGTTTAGATTTTCTCAAGTGAGGGAATCGTTTTTTTCTCAAATGTAGCCATACCAAGTCCCCTGGTTCAAGTTTTACTTCTTTTCTACCTTTACTACCAGAAATTCTATACTTCTCATTCATCCTTTCAATATTTTTCTTTGTAGTTTCATGCATCTTAAGAATAAATTCAGATCGTTGTGTAGCATCCAAATTTATAGTTTCAGAAGGAGGCAAAGGTAATAAATCAATAGGAGCACGGGGATTGAAACCATACACTACCTGGAATGGGCTTACCTTTGTAGTAGAGTGAACTGACATGTTGTAAGCAAATTCTATATGTGGTAAACAATCCTCCCAACCCTTTAAATTTGTTTTTAAAACAGCCCGCAACATAGTGGATAGAGTACGATTTACTACCACAGTTTGTCCATCGGTTTGTGGGTGACATGTGGCTGAAAACAGCAGCTTGGTTCCCAATTTATACCACAAAGTTCTCCAAAAATGACTTAAAAATTTTGCATCATGATCAGAAACAATGGTATTTGGCACACCATGTAAACGAATAATTTCCGTCATAAACAAATCAGCAATGTGTGAGGCATTATCGTTCTTATGACAAGGTATAAAATGTGCCATTTTGGAGAAACAATCAACAACCATAAAAATACTATCCCTACCCCTCTTAGTACTAGGCAATTCCAAAACAAAATCTAAGGAAATATCCTGCCAAGCTACACTATGAACAGGAAGAGGCATAAAAAGACCATGTGGGTTAAGTCGAGACTTAGCTTTATTACAAGTAGTGCATCGTGACACATAGCGCTCGACATCACGTCTCATCTTTGGTCAAAAGAAGTGTGTGGTCAGCACGTCCTCAGTTTTCTTCACTCCAAAATGTCCCATCAAACCTCCTCCATGTGCTTCCTGCAAAAGTAATAGGCGAACGAACTAGCAGAAACACATAGCTTGTTAGCACGATAGAGGAGGCCCTCCCGTAGTACATATTTATTCCAAGTTCTTCCTTCTCTACAATTTTCAAAGGCATCTTTGAAGTCCAAATCAGTATGATATAATCCTTTTATTGTTTCCAAACCAAATATTTTATGATCAAGTTGGGACAGCATGGTGTAACGTCTAGATAATGCATCTGCAATAACATTCTCCTTCCCTTTCTTATGCTTAATGATGTATGGAAACGATTCTATGAACTCAATCCATTTAGCATGTCGTTTATTCAGATTGGTTGGACACTTAAGATACTTCAAAGATTCGTGATCGGAATGTATGACGAACTCCTTAGACCACAAGGAATATTGCCAAGTTTGTAGAACTCGCACTAAGGCATACAAATCCTTATCATAAGTAGAATAATTCAGAGAAGGACCATGCAATTTTTCACTAAAAAATGCAACGGGTTTACCTCCTTGTATGAGAACACCTCCAATACCAATGTTGCTTGCATCACATTCTAGCTCAAATGTCTTGTCAAAATCAGGAAGTTGTAGCAATGGTGCTTGTATAAGCTTTGATTTGAGAACATCAAAAGCTTGTTGCTGATGTTCGCCCCATCGAAACTGCACTCCCTTCTTCGTCAGTTCATGGAGAGGTGCTGCAATGGTGCTGAAATCTCGCATAAAACGTCGATAAAAACCTGCAAGACCAAGAAAACTACGCACCTGCGTGACGGTCGATGGAGTTGGTTAGCTAGTGATCGCCACAATTTTTGCCTCATCCATCTCAATTCCCTGCGATGAAATGACATATCCAAGAAAGAAACTCGATTGGTGCAAAAGACGCACTTTTCGAGGTTACCAAACAAACATGCATCTCTCAAGACACTGAAAACAACACGTAAATGATTAAGATGTTCGTCATATGACTTGCTGTAAATGAGGAGATTATCGAAGTAAGCCACCACAAATTTTCCAATAAAAGCACGTAAAACCTCATTCATTAATCGCATAAAAGTGCTAGGTGCATTAGTTAAACCAAAAGGCATGACTAACCACTCATAAAGTCCAAACTTGGTTTTAAATGCAATTTTCCATTCATCTCCTAGTGCAATTCTAATTTGGTGGTAACCACTACGCAAGTCAATTTTTGTGAAAATAATAGCACCACTCAATTCATCAAGCATGTCATCTAAGCGAGGAATAGGATAACGATATCGAATGGTGATGTTATTAATACTCTACAATCAACACACATGCACCATCTACCATCTTTCTTAGGAACCAAAAGAACAGGAACAGAACAAGGACTAAGGCTTTCACGAATATACCCGCGGTTCAAAAGATCTTGAACTTGTTGCTGAATTTCCCTTGTCTCTTCCAGATTCTCCTTGTATGCCGCACGATTTGGCAAACTTGCCCCTGGAATCAAGTCGATCTTATGTTCAATGCCCCTCATAGGTGGTAATCCAGGGGGTATCTCGGGGGGAAACACATCCGCAAAATCCTGCAAAAGGTTAGCAACAGCAGGGGACAATGCAATGGACACTTCATGAAGCAAAAATATGGCTTCTTTGCATATTAAAGCATAGTACATCCCCTTGGTATTAAATAAATCAGCAAGATCAGATTTAGTTGTGAGCAACGAAGGTGATTTTAACTTAATTACTTGCTGTTTTTCAGAGTCAAGTGATTCTGTTGCCTTATCAGCACGTGTTTTACTTTTCTCCAAATGCACAATTTCAGCAGGAGTCAATAGGAAGCAAGGTGATTTTCTTTCCTTTATGCATCAGAGTATATTTATTAGTTCTACCATGATGAATAGCATCCGTATCACATTCCCAAGGACATCCCAACAAAAGAGAACAAGCATCCATAGGTACGACATCAAAATCGGCAAAATCATGATAAGAACCAATCAAAAAATGTACTATCGCTGTTTGTGTTACCCTAACTTTACCGCTGTTGTTGAACCACTTAATGTGGTATGGATGAGGGTGTGCTCTTGTTGTCAACCCAAGTTTCTTGAACACATCTGTGTTCACCAAGTTGTTGCAGTTGTATCCATCAATTATAGTGTGCACACGGAAGTGCTTGACGATGAGAAACATGTGAAAAAGATTGTGTCGTTGTAGCTTGTCATCCACCTCAATTTTGGAGCTCAAAGCATGCTGCACAATTATGCTTCTATAATTTTCCGTTGCTGCAGTACCAAGTACCTCTTCATCTGTGCTATAGTGGTCATCTTTTGGTCCTGCAACGTTAGTAGCAAGAGAATATTCATCTTCAACATCCGAAGTACTATCATACCCGCCATCATCCCGTGCTATGTATGCTCGTTTGCTAGGGCAATCTTTCTTCACATGACCAACTTCCTGGCAGCGGTGACACTTAATGTCGGAAGTTCGACTCGTGGAAGGAGTGGAAGACGTAGGCTTGAATGGTGTCGTCTTGCTGCCCTCCGGCGCGCGAGGAAATGGAGCAGTAGATGAAATTCGTTGGCCACCATTGGATGGTGTAGTGGTTGTACGAAAACTCAAAGATGGTGTTGTTTTGGATGGTGTAGATGTCGAACGCGGTGTAAAGGTGCTCCTCGTGCGTTGTTGTTGCAGTTGTTGGCGGCCCAGCCAGCTGAAATAATCTGTTAACAGTATCATAATCCTTATAATCAATAATGTCCTGAATTTCACACCTCAACCCCCCCCCCATAAAAATGAGCTATTTTATCATCCATGTCCTCTACTACCCCACAACGCAACATACCCTTTTGTAACTCTTGATAATTATCCTCTATGGACAAGTTACCTTGGTCTAAGCGCTGCAATTTTTTGCGAAGGCCCCGCTGAAAAGAAGGAGGAACAAAACGAACACGCATAGCTTCCTTTAATCTATCCCATGTTGGATGATCAGTTCTAGTTTTAACAAGTTCATTCCACCATATGATAGCAAAATCCTTAAACTCACTAGTGGCTTGACGAACTCTATGTTGTTCGGGAACAAGGTGGGCATTAAATTTCTGCTCTACTGTAATCTCCCAATCAAGATATGCCTCAGCATCATAAGCACCAGAAAAAGAGGGTATAGTAAATTTGACTTTAGCAAAAGGATCATCAAGAGGGCGATTACAATTGTTATAACGATCATTGTAATTATAACGATTATTACCTCCCATACCTCGTAGATAAAGTGGAAGTCTTGGTTGATTGTTATGATCTTCCATATTATAAGAACCGTCTTCACGTTCTTCAGCGAGAGGCAGCCGCACCTCAAGAGTATCTATCCGAACAACAAGATCAGCAAGTTGGCGATTCAAGGTCATCAATGACGCCTCTGTTTATGCGTGGGTTTTGGTGAACATATCTATCATTTCCCTCATCATGTCACGCAACTCAGCATGTTGAACACATTCATCATCCCTTTTATCTTCTGCCTGTTAGTAGTAAATAAAAAACAATAAAAAGATATTATTCATATCAACTACAAAGGATAGCGACAATGTGAAAAGTGGAAGGAAGGAAACAATCTCTCTCTCAACCGTCTTACCACGTTCTTACAAGTGTTCTTACCGACACAACAGGTGGTAAACAGTGGACGGTGAGAACCAATGAAGCGTGGAGTGATTGCAAAGGTACCTGTTCTGATCAAGAGGAAATGTGGAGCTTGAATGGCATAATATGGTGGCTAATAAGAAAAAACCGTTAACAGCAAAAACAAAGTTGAATAAGTATTCAATATAGGAACTGTTGTTGGTTAACAAGTGTTCTAGGCCTAGCACAACACAAGGTAGTAAAAAGGCAAATGGAATCCGAAAGATATAACCAACAAGTACAGCACAAGTGTATAGGCCAACTGTTTTCATGTGTGTTGTCAATGCTTTAATATATGTGCTCTCTTCACTATTTTTTTTCTTTTTTAATATTTTTTCTGATATTTTTGTTTACTCGAGAGCACGAAAATAGAAAGCACACAACTTTGCAGCTAAATTAGATGTAAGATGTGGCCTATAGAAAATCAGTAAGATTCTTTAAAATCCGGGCTGAAACTTCGGAGGCCAGATAGTCTATATTCCGAGGAGAATTTGGCCAAACAAATTTCGCCGAGCATAGCAAAGCCCTAGAAAATCGGTTGCGAAATTTTGAGTAGATCAATTTGAAAAAAAAATCGCCCGATTTCGAGTTCGTATGCAAAAGTTATGACCGTTTTAAGGTAGGCTACCCGAGTTACTGTTTTTTATGTTGATTCAAACTCGGTTTTTGAAAAAGATCTCACAATAGAATGTGAAAAATAATTAGAATTTAGCAACGATGACTGATGGGATGTTGTGTGATAAATCAAAGAGGACTGGCACAATGGTTTGTCACCTGTTCTAGGGCTGGCGATGCGGGAGTTCATGCAAGGCGGCTAGCTAGGGCAAACCGATGATCTTGGTGGCTCGGTTTGTTGTTTAGAGATTGTGAAATAGGTGAGCAGCAAGAAAAACAAGGAAGAAAAACGATAACTATGACCCAAAAATACAAAGCTAAACCAGCAACAAGACTCGACCACACGAATGCAAACTCAACAATGCAAACTAAAAAACGAAACTTGCAGGCCCTATGGTCTAGGAATCGGTAAACACGATATGTTTTTTGTGGCTTTTTCCGTGGACTCTAGGTATGAAAAACAAAAACTAATCTTGTGGAAAATCAAATTACATCACGGGCAACCTGAAATCTGATACCAATTGATGAGTGGTTTAGGCCCGATCTTCCGAAAGGTAGGTCGATTGAAGTGGAGATCTCGACGTTGATGATCCGAGGCACTCGAGCAGACCCAAATTACCCCTGCAATCACTACACCTCTGCTCCGTTGATTATCAACCGTGCTTCACACGCTTGACCTCACCAAGAAGGCTATTCCTGCAGGTGCAACCGAGAACACAAGCAAGAACGATGAAGATGCAATCTGGAAATTGCGATATTGGGGTCTCACAAACCGTAGAACGGCGAGATTGTTTAATCTAAGCAAAACCCACGAATTTGGCCGGAGGCTACAGTATTTAAAGACTAGGGTTCGGCCATAAGACCCTTAGACGCGTCTTTAATGGACTCATACGGGATACAAGTCCCAAAAGCCCAATACGGTGGTGCAACACCGGACAGAACTCTGAATTCGAATTGTTTCGAATACTCCCAATGACTCCTGGCGAATTTTAATGTGGGACCAGAGTCATTGGAAGGTTTATCTTCTAATCTTTCCATGCATATGTAGAACGTCGAAAACGGAGCCCGTATGCATACTGGGCGTCCGTTTTAAGGTGGACTGCTCCTGGACTCCGAGTTGAATTCGAGTCCGAGTTGGCGACTGTTTCCATCAACTTGTGGACGTCCCATCTGGTTCTCCACGTCCCCAAATAATCCTCCCTTTACTTGTTGATCATGTCCATTATTCCTAATAACAATTAAATCATTAAATAGCAATCCATTCTCAAAATCACATGGGTAGGAAGTTAGGAACGAGTTCACCTGCTGATTTAGTAACCGTGCTCGTGCTCTTGTGATTGGTCCTTGTATATCAATGTGACTATCCACTGTTGTGATGTCCTCATCATAGGGAACATGACTAGGATACATGTAGTCGAGCTGATCCCTATCCACTGCCTTGAGGTTGGAAATAATGATCTCATGGTCCAGGTGCTCCTCAAGGCCAAGTATCCGAGCAAACTCCTCATATGTGGCTGAGTACTGCTCTCCATGAGTCATCCAAGTGATTTTCTGGTCACCGTAGGTGGAGAAGTACACGGTGGTGTAGAACTGCACAATCACTTTGATGTTCCAATCATACTTGAAACTCATTATTTCCTTAATCCCATGGCGCTCTGCGACTTCAATCATGACATCAAAAGCTGAGTGCTTCTTTTTGGCCATGTAGGCCCAATCCACCCATTGAGCTTGAGCGACTGGAGTCTTCATCTTCAAGTATACTAGACGGTAGTAGTCGCAATGAAAGTCACACCAAAACCTAGGGTCGGCTGTGTGCTTCTCATAATCATAGACTTTGTCCATCCTCAGCCTTCTCGCCTTCTCAGCACCCTTTCTTTTGAACACATTTGCTGCAGTGTTGGGCTGCCGGTTTGGATCTCTAGCAAGGGCAGCCATCTTCAGGGGACCTGATAGGAGGATGAGTCCCGATCTTCCGAGAGGTAGGGTAATCTTGATTGGGTGGAGATCTCGACGTTGATGATCCAAGGCTCCGAACAAACGAAACCCCGCAATCACTACACCACTGCTCCGTTGGTTATCACCCGTGTCACACAAATGACCTCGCCACGAAGGCTTATCTCTGCAAGCGCAATCAAGAACACAAGCAATAACAGAGAAGTTGCAATCAAAACTGAATTGATCACGAAATTGGGGTCTCACAACCGATGATCGCGACACTGTTCAATGATAGATTGTAACTAAGCAAACCCCAGATGTTTGTGACGGCAGCTAGGGGTATAAAGGAGGTGGAGGACGACCAAGGGGTGCTGGGGTCGTGACCTAACCCTAAGACACGTACATAATGGACTTGGACTCGATACAAGGCCCAATGGCCCAACTAGGTGATGCAACACCCTGACAGACTCTAAACTTTATATTGTTTCGAAGTTTCCTGTCGACTCCGGAATTTTGACGTGGGTCCAGTTCCATTAAAAAGTTTTTCCTCTAAGCTTTCCGTGCATATGTAGAACGTCAAAAACGGAGTCCGTATGCCTCCTGTGCATCCATTTTGAGGTAGACTGCTCCTGGGCCCGAGTTGGACTCGAGTTTGAGTTGCGCTCGGTCTCTAACTTCTTGTTGGCGTATTTTCTGGTCCTCCACGCCTCCAAACACCTCTCCATGTATCTCTATGTCCTCTCCATGGTTCCTAATCATAATTAATCCATTAGGTAGTAACATACTCTCAAAATTTACATATAAAGAATTGTTCAGGAACGAGCTCACCTCTAAATTCAATTCTCGTGCTCGAGCTCTAGTAATTGGACCTTGCATGTCTACCATGTGAGTGTTGTGTATATCTGCAGGAGTGATGTCCACATCATCCTCCCCCTCTTGCATTGGAGTCGTCCTCGACTCAAGCTTATCTTCTTCTCCCAAGTATGGCTTCAAATCTGAAATGTTAAATGTGGGACTAACCCCAAACTCGGGAGGCAACTCAAGTTTATATGCATTGTCATTTATCTTCTCAATAACCTTAAAAGGTCCAGCAGCACGTGGCATGAGTTTAGACTTTCTCAAATCCGGGAACCTATCTTTTCTCAAATGAACCCACACCAAATCATCGGGTTCCAATTTTACCTCCTTCCTACCTTTACTAGCAGCAATGCGATACTTTTCATTCATTTTTTCAATTTGTAACTTAGTAGTTTCATGTAACTTAAGAATAAATTCAGAAGGTTGTGTAGCATCTAAGTTCACAATTTCAGTATGTGGTAAAGGTAGCAAATCAATTGGAGCACGAGGATTGAAACCATAGACTACCATAAACGGACTTAACTTGGTTGTGGGGTGAATAGACCTGTTATAAGCAAACTCAATACGTGGCAAACACTCCTCCCACAACCTCAAATTGTCTTTCAAAACAGCCCGCAACATAGTAGATAAGGTACGATTAACTACCTCCGTTTGCCCATCAGTTTGTGGATGACAAATAGTAGAAAACAGCAATTTTGTTCCCAATTTATACCATAAAGTTCACCAAAAGTGACTCAAAAACTTAGCATCCCTATCAAAAATAATAGTATTGGGAACACCATGCAAACGCACAACCTCATTAAACAACAAATCAGCAACATGTGAAGCATTACCGGTCTTGGGGCAGGGTACAAAATGAGCCATTTTAGAGAAACGATCAACAACCACAAAGACACCATCCCTCCCCCTGTTTGTTCTAGGCAATCCTAAAACAAAGTCAATAGAAATATCCTCCCAAGATGCACTAGGAACCAGAAGAGGCATATAAAGACCATGCGGGTTAAGTCGAGACTTAGCTTTGTTGCATGTCGTGCAACGTGAAACGTAGCGCTCCACATCACGCCTCATTCGTGGCCAAAAGAAGTGAGCGGCCAGCACATCCTCTGTCTTTTTAACACCAAAATGTCCCATCAAACCACCTCCATGCGCTTCCTGCAACAACAAAAGACGAACGGAGCTAGCTGGAACACACAGCTTGTTAGCACGGTAGAGAAGGCCTTCACGCAGCAGGAATTTTTGCCACGCTCTTCCCTCTATACAATTTTCAAAGGCATCTTTGAAGTCCAAATCAGTAGCATATAACCTCTTTATGGTTTCCACACCAAAGATTTTATGAGAAAGTTGGGATAGTATGGTATAACGTCTAGATAAAGCTTCGGCAATCACATTGTCTTTACTTTTCTTATGTTTAATGATGTAAGGAAATGATTCTACGAACTCAATCCATTTAGCATGACGTTTGTTCAGATTAGTTTATCCTTTAAGATACTTCAAAGACTCATGATCTGAATGTATGACAAATTATTTAGACCATAGGTAATGTTACCAAGTTTGCAAGACACGCACTAAAGCATAAAGTTCTTTGTCATATGTAGAATAATTCAGCGAAGGCCCATGCAATTTTTCACTAAAGAAGGCAACAGGTTTACCTCCTTGAATTAGCACTCCTCCAATGCCAATGCCGCTCGCGTCACATTCAAGCTCGAAGGTCTTCTCAAAATCAGGAAGTTGCAGCAATGGTGCTTGTGTGAGCTTCGACTTGAGAACATCAAAAGCTTGTTGTTGTGTTGGTCCCCATCGAAACGGCACTCCATGCTTTGTTAACTCGTGGAGAGGTGCCGCAATGGTGCTGAAATCCCGCACGAAACGCCGGTAGAAACCTGCGACACCAAGAAAACTCCGAACCTGTGTGACCGTAGTCGGAAGTGGCCAGCTCGTGATGGCAACAATGTTTTCCTCGTCTACCTCAATGCCCTGCGAAGTAACAACATACCCAAGAAAAGACACACGATCGGTGCAAAAGGTGCACTTCTCAAGGTTACCATATAAACGTGCATCGCGCAAGACATTAAAAACAGCACGCAAATGTTCAAGATGCTCACCATATGACTTGTTGTAAATAAGGATATCATCAAAGTAAACCACCACAAATTTACCAATGAAAGCACGTAAAACCTCATTCATCAACCTCATGAAAGTGTTGGGCGCATTAGTTAAACCAAATGGCATGACTAACCATTCATAAAGTCCGAAGAGGTTTTTGGTGCAGAAAAGCGAAAATCGCCAATGGAGGGGTGGTTCCCGCCAGAGACAGAGAGTTGAGAGTGAAGAGAGAGGGGTGGTCTGGTCGCCCCTGGGAGGTTAAGTCCCCAGGGGGCGGACTAGTCCGGCCTGATGCACGGACAAGTCCGATCGACGGACCAGAGTCGGACTTCTCCGATGCCGGACTTATCCGGCCTCCCAGGCGGACTAGTCCGGTTTGGACTTGTCCGCTGAGAAGTCCGACCTAGACAGCCTGGACTTGTCCGGCTATAAGCTGAAATTTCATATAATTTGAATTTTAGCTCAAGAATATGATCCTTTTTTGGACAAGTTTTTGCAAATATCTTTGAAAAACATGGTCAGTAAGCATACATCGAACAAACAATGACCATATTTGACAAAGAATCCTTTTGGACATAGTTTTCATAGAGTAAGAGAGATTAGGGTAGAATTTTGAAAGCATGCGATTTTTGAAGTTTATATACAAGTAACAAATAGATGTGCACGGCTCAAGCAGCGTTTTGAAAATCTAGGATATTTAGTTCACTCCTTAGGTCACAAAAACGTTTCTCATCAAGGGGTTTGGTGAAGATATCCGCCAATTGCTTCTCACTCCTAACATGAGAGATAACGATATCTCCCTTGATAGAGTGATTTAGAAGGAAATGGTGATGGATATCAATGTGTTTGGTTCTAGAATGCTCCACGGGATTGTGAGCAATCTTGATGGCACTCTCATTTTCACATAGGAGTGGAATATGGCTCAAAGTGTAACCATAGTCCCTAAGAGTTTGTCGCATCCATAGGAGTTGTGCACAACAACTCCCAGCTGCGACGTACTCCGCTTCGGCTGTGCATAAGGCAATAGAGTTTTGTTTCTTTGAAGACCACGAAACCAAGGACCTACCAAGGAATTGGCAAGTCCCGGACGTGCTCTTCCTATCTACCTTACAACCGGCATAATCGGCATCGGAGTATCCAATGAGATTGAACTTGGATCCCTTGGGATACCAAAGTCCTAGGTTAGGAGTATGAACCAAATATCTAAGAATCCTCTTAACGGCTATCAAGTGACACTCCTTAGGAGCGGCTGGGAACCGTGCACACATACACACACTAAGCATTATGTCAGGCCTAGATGCACAAAGATGAAGTAAGGAACCTATCATGGAACGAAATACCTTTTGGTCCACACTTGGACCATCTTCATTGAGGTCAAGGTGTCTGTTGGTTCCCATTGGAGTCTTGATGGGTTTGGCTTTGTCCATGTTGAACCTCTTGAGTATGTCTTGATTATACTTGGTTCGACTTATGAACGTTCCTTTCTTGAGTTGTTTGACTTGGAATTCTAGGAAGAACTTCAATTCCCCCATCATTGACATCTCGAACCTTTCGGTCATTATCTTTGAAAATTCATCACAAAAAGCTTTGTTAGTAGAACCAAATATAATGTCATCGACATATATTTGGCACACAAATAAATTATCGTTAAAATGCTTAGTGAAGAGTGTATAGTCGGCCTTCCCTATCCTAAAACCATTTTTAATGAGAAAGTCTCTAAGACACTCATACCAAGCTCTAGGAGCTTGTTTGAGTCCATAGAGGACTTTCTGAAGTTTAAAGACATGGTTACGATACTTATCATCCTCAAACCGGATGGTTGCTCCACGTACACTTCCTCCTTGATCAGACCGATGAGGAAAGCGTTTTTCACATCCATTTGGTATAGCTTGAAATCATAGTGAGTAACAAAGGCAAGCAAGATACGAATTGATTCAAGCCTAGCTACGGGAGCAAAAGTTTCATCGAAATTCAAACCTTCGACTTGTGCATATCCCTTTGCAACAAGTCTTGTCTTGTTTCTTGTTACAACTCCATACTCGTCTTGCTTGTTGCGGAATACCCACTTGGTTCCCACAACATTTGCGTTGGTTCGCTTCATGAGTTCCCATACTTGATTTCTTTCAAAATTGTTGAGTTCCTCTTACATGGCCACAACCCAATCTGGATCTTGTAGTGCTTCTTCTACCTTGCGAGGCTCCAAAGAGGAAACAAAAGAGTAATGTTCACAAAAGTTAGCCATTCGAGAACGAGTGGTTACCCCTTTGGAGATGTCTCCTAGTATGTTGTCGACGGGATCATCCCGTTGAACACTTTGGTGCACTCTTGGATGAGGTGGTTGGACTCTTTAATCTTCATCTTCATCGTCGTTCTTTTCTTCGTCTCCCCCTTGATCCAATCCTCCTTCTTGACTTTGATCGTTTTGATCTTGTTGAGGTTGGCCTTGCTCATCTTGAGCTTGATCGTGGGAAGGAGACATATCTTTGTTTGTTGGATGATCATTTGAGTCTTGAGGATGTTCTTGAGGGAAAATGTCTCTAAGTGCCATCCTTTTAAGTGCTTCTTGTGGAGCCTTTTCTCTATCTAGCACACTTTGATCAACTTGCTCCACTTGGGAGCCATTAGTCTCATCAAACACTACGTCTCGCTATTTCAACAGCTCCGGAGGATTTGTTGAAAACACGATAGGCGTAGGTGTTTGAGTCATAACAGAGCAAGAAACCTTCATCGGACTTTGAAGCAAACTTCGAAGTCCTAGGCTTCTTGTTGAGAATATAGCACTTGCTCCCAAAGACACGAAAGTAAGAGATGTTAGGTTTGTTACCGGTTAGAAGTTCGTAAGACGTCTTCTTCAAAAGTCAATGAAGGTACAACCGGTTTATGGCATGGCAAGCGGTGTTAACCGCTTCCGCCCAAAATCGGTCCGACGTCTTATACTCATCAAGCATGGTTCTTGCCATCCCAATAAGAGTCCTATTCTTCCTTTCAGCCACCCTGTTTTGTTGAGGGGAGTAGGGGGCTGAAAACTCATGCTTGATGCCTTCTTCATCCAAGTATTCTTCCACTTGAGTGTTCTTGAACCTGGTGCCATTATCGCTCCTTATGTTCTTGATTCTTAAGGAGAACTCGTTGTGAGCTCTCCTCAAGAATTTCTTGAGCACACCTTGAGTTTCGCCTTTGTCATGCAAAAAGAACACCCAAGTGAAGCGAGAATAATCATCTACAACTACAAGACCATATTTGTTACCGCCGGTGCTTATGTAGGCGATTGGACCAAAGAGGTCCATGTGAAGTAGCTCCAAAGGTCTTGTAGTCGTCATGATATTTTTGGATGGATGTTGAGCTCCAACTTGCTTTCCGGCTTGACAAGCACTACATGGCCTATCCTTATCAAAAACAACATTTTTCAAGCCTCAAACGTGTTCTCCCTTAAGAAGTTTTTGCAAATTTCTCATCCCAACATGGGCTAGCCGTCTATGCCAAATCCATCCCATGTTGGTCTTCGTCATTAAGCACGTGTCAAGCTGAGCTTTATCCGTGGTGAAATCCACAAGGTAAAGCTTTCCCTTGAGCACGCTCTTAAAGGCGATTGAGTCATTGCTTCTTCTTAAGACAGTCACACCCTCATTAGTGAAAACACAGTTATAACCTTTATCACATAGTTGGGATATGGATAGAAGGTTATAATCAAGGGAGTCAACATGCAAAACATTGGAAAGAGTATGATGGGGAGAAATAGCGATTTTACCGGTGCCAAGGATTTTCCCTTGGCTATTGTCCCCAAAGTATATTCCTTCACTTGGATATTCATTTTCCTCATACTCTACAAACATCCTTCTCTCTCCAGTCATATGGTTTGTGCATCCACTGTTGAGCACCCATTTTGATCCACCGGAGGAGTATGCCTACAAAATAGAGTTATGTCTTTCCTTTAGTTACCCAAACGGAGTTGGGTCCTTTCATGTTACTCAAGAGGCACTTGGGCACCCACACACAAGGTTTTGGACTCTTGTGGAGTGGCCCAACATACCTAGCATAGGTCTTTCCAAATTTGTTCCTCAATAAAACATATGAAGCATCAAAGTCATGGAACAAGGGATGAGGTTTATTTTTAGGCATGTTAGATGAGTTTGCAATGTTCTTTCCATTTTCTTTGTTGGATAAACCCTCCTTAACAAAAACAATCAAGTCTTTCCCATTCTTGGGAGCTTCCTCTCCCGAGAATAGCCAAGACCATCTTTGACATGTGGAGGTCTTACATTGGTATATGCACTTCGTGCATATGCCAATTTCTCCTTGTCAAAGATCCCACCTTTCGGTGATTGCTTGTTTTGTGCCAACTTGAGTTCATCCTTAAGTTTTAGGATTAAGTTTGAGCACTTGCAAGTTTGAGTTGCTTTGAAAGATTTCTTTGAGGAGAGTGGAATCATAGAGGAAGAAGGTGCATTGATCTTGAGAGACTTAACTTGTGTTTCAAGGATCTTGTTAACTTTTGTCAAGTTAACAATTTCATCCTTGAGCACAATAGTTGTGTCCTCAAGATTTGAGCAAGTTTCCTTGCTCAAAGCGAGTTCACACTCAAGTGCCTTGCTTCTTTCCCTTTCAACCTCAAGGAGCTCTTCAAGCTCATGACATCTCTCCTTTTCAAGGATGAGCATGTATTCTTTATGGTTGATGAGTTCCTCCTTCTCAAAGATTTCTTCCGATAACGAGATCATCTTTTTCAAGGTGCTCCTACTTAGATCCTTGAGCATGGATTCATTTTCACTACTACTATCAAAGTTATCAAGTAAAGAAGTAGAGGAGGATGGTTTAGATTTAACCTTTCTACTTCCCTCCTTAGCCATGAGACATGTAGACTTGAAGTCTTCAAGGTTGGGCAAGAGCTTGCTCCTTCCAATGGCAAGTGTTGCCACTTTCTCTTCATCCTCGGAGGATGAGTCTTCGTTTGAGTCCCATTCCTTCCCAAGGTGAGCATGTCCCGATGGCTTATTCTTCTTGAAGAACTTCTTCTCTTGGGGCTTGCCATCCCTCTTCTTCTTGCTCTCTTCATATGGACAATCGACAATGAAATGTCCATATTCACCACAATTGTAGCATGCTCTTTTCGTCTTGGGCTTGGACCTTTCCTTGTTTTTGTTCTCATAGTGGTAGCTCCCCTTCCTCCTTCTCATCATCCTCTTGAATTTGTTGATGAAGAGCGCCTCTTCTTCATCGATGTCAAGACTCTCATCATCACTTGCTTCGAGGTCTTGTGATGAGGATGTTGCTTTGAAAGCAACATCTTTCTTCTTGGAGGAGGTGAGTCTTTGGAGGTTGTTGTAGAACATGGCTTCCTTCTCCATCATCTCATTGTTGATGATCCTTCCAAGCACTTCCTCCGGGGTCATTTGAGCATATCTCGGACTCTCACGGATCATGGAGCAAAGAGCAATGTTTCGAGGCATGAATGCCCGAACCATCCTCTTCACCACCTCATGATCCGTCCACCGGGTGCATCCATAGGATCGGCTCTTGTTGACGACGACCTTGAGACGGTTGTACATGTCTTGAGGAGACTCACCATCCATTATGGTGAGCCTCCCAAGCTCTCCTTCGATCATCTCGACTTGGCCTCCCTAATGACTCGGTTGCCTTCATGCGTCGTCTTCAGTGTGTCCCATATGTCTTTGGCCACCTCCAATCTATCGACTCGGTTGAACTCATCTCGAGTCAAGGATGAGGTGATGACCCTAACTGCTTCAACATTGCAATGAAGTAGGACGGCTTGCTCCGGGGTAACGTCTTCTTCATTCCTTGGAAGATGGACACCTGTTTGGACAATATGCCACAAGCTAGGGTCTAAGGAGATTAGATGCATCTTCATAGTATGCTTCCACATGGAGTAGTCATTTCCATCGAATTGAGGTGGTTTTCCAATAGGAATAGACAAGTAATGGTTGTTAGAGGTTAATCGCTCATAGTTGAAAGGATATTGGGAGTAGTCCGATTGACCACAACTTCTTGATCCTTCGTCTTCTTCTTCTCCTGTTTGCTTGAGTGACCTAGCTTCTCGCGAAGTTGTGCCTTGAGCTGGCGAACTTATTCATCATCACTTTAATGGTCTTGCAGCACATCCACGTTCTTCTTCTTGTCATGTGTGTTGTCGCCTTGCGACGTCGACGGAATCTCGTATCCATCCACTCTGGCCATCTTCTCTCCAAGTGGTTAGACTCTTGATGGAGAGATCTGCTCTGATACCAATTGAAAGTTGCCTAGAGGGGGTGAATAGGCTAAACTACCTGAAATGACCTAACTAAACGATATTAGAACACAGGGGCAGGACTAGTCTGGCTCAGGGCCGGACTAGTCCGATCAGCCTGCTGGAAAAACCAAAAAACTTGATTTTTATGGGTTTTTTCTTCAGATTTAAGCTCAACGAAATGAGGATAAACTATCTAGCAATCTAATATGACAAGTATGACAAGATATAGTAGGTGGATTGCAAGATTGTAACGAGGAACACTAGAAGAGCAAAATGAGCAAAACTAACCCAAAGCAATTTTAACGATCGATGAAACGTAAATGCAAGAAAGACACGGAGATTTTCGCCCGAGGTTCGATTCCACTGAGGAATCTACGTCCCCGTTAAGGACTCCACAAAGAACGGGTTTAACAACCCTTTCCTCACCAAGTCGCCACTAAGGCCAACCCGGTTCTTCCACTATCTCAAGGGTGAACTTACAAGATCTTTGGGGATGCTCACAATCTGAGGCTCCCACTTGAACACGTCCACAAACTTCACGAATCTCACAAGCCACAGGTCACAAGGTGATGTGGACATCACTCCTGCAGTTATACACAACACTCACATGGTAGACATGCAAGGTCCAATTACTAGAGCTCGAGCACGACAATTGAATTTAGAGGTGAGCTCGTTCCTAAACAATTCTTTATATGTGAATTTTAAGAGTATGTTGCTACCTAATGGATTAATTATGATTAGTAACCATGGAGAGGACATGGAGATACATGGAGAGGGGTTTAGAGGCGTGGAGGACCAGAAAATACGCCAACAAGAAGTTAGAGACCGAGCCAAACTCAAACTCGAGTCAAACTCGGGCCCAGGAGCAGTCCATCTTAAAATGGATGCACAGGAGGCATACGGACTCCGTTTTTGACGTTCTACATATGCACGGAAAGATGAGAGGGTAAAATTTCCAATGGAACTGGCCCCACGTCAAAATTCCCTCGGAGTCGAGGGGAAACTTCGAAACAATATAAAGTTTGGAATCTGTCAGGGTGTTGCATCACCTAGTTGGGCCATTGGGCGTTGTATCAAGTCCAAGTCCATTATGTACGTGTCTTAGGGTTAGGTCACGACCCCAGCACCCCCCTGGTCGTCCTCCACCTCCTTTATACCCCCTAGCCGCCGTCACAAACAGCGGGGTTTTGCTTAGATTATTCTGTCAAGAACAGTTTTGCCGTTCATCGGTTTGTGAGACCCCAACTTGAGTGCTTCATATCTTTCAGCAATTTGGTTGCATTCTTTCTTGTTCTTGCTTGTGTTCTTCGATTCGCAGGCAAGGATTAGCCTTCTTGGCGAGGTCAACCGTGCAATATCGGTTGATAACCTGAGGGGACGTGGTGTTGCGATTGCAGGGTTCAGAATGTGTTGTTCGGAAGCCGGATCGATTTGTGTCAAGTCTCCACCAAATCGAGAGTTATCAGAACCTTTCAGAAGATCGGGACCCCTGTACACATCAAGTGGTAATCAGAGTTTTAGGTGCACCGTCAGGTTCTCCTTCCCCTAGTTTTGTTTATCTTGAACTCGTCCTATCATCCACGAAAAAGACAAAAAAATTATAGTCATAGGTTTCCCCATCCCAGACCAGATTTAGCCTTTTCCACAATTTTGTTTTGGAGTCTGTAGTGTTGAATTTGTGTCCTAGTTCGTGTTTTGTTGTTGGTTTAATCGTGTTTTGTTCCTACTTTATTATTCCATCCGCTGCATTCCATCGAAACCCTAGCTGCCACAATCGTTATCAAATCGATCACCATAACTATTCATTGTGCTAGGGTTATCCTTGTTCTTCAGTTTTGATCACATATTACGTGAGTTTATCCTCCTTGATATAAGCGCACCATCCCACACGTTGTCACCATCATATCTAATTTTTTTCTCACCACCGTTTCCAATTCAACTCCACCAAAAACATAATCTTGTGGTGGTGTCTTAAAACAGCCATAACCTTGGCATTGGGTTAAATTACATTGCCCAGATTCACTTTGGAAGATTGATTATTTGGCATCTAAAGGCTCAACAATAATCATAAAGAAACATATTGAATTTCTGTTGTCCACATCTTCTTTTTTCAAGTGAGCTGAAAATTTGTGCAACGTGTATATTAGTGCTCCTGATTTCATGGCAGATATAAAAAAAAGTCAAAGAAAAATATAGAAAAGAAAATTTGTGAAGAGGAGCACAAATATCAAAACTTAGGTGTGTTATTTTGCCTTGTGGTGCAATTGTTACTGCTCAATTATTGTCCTTATCATTCATACTTCTTGCTGTCTTGTTCATAACATCCGGGATAAGATACGAGTAGACCAGCAACTAGGACAAGTGTTTGGACATCTATTCAGCATTACTATATGTTATTGAATTGTGTGCTACTCACATATATTTGGCCATCCAAACTCCACATTCATCCTTTCTAACAGCACAAGTTTTTGACCCTTGCAATCGTTGAATCACGTCGTCCAGGTATCCTTTGCCTTGTTGTGGTAAGAAACTTGTAAGAGCTTGGTAAGACTCGACCCATTGCTTTGTGAGTTCCACCATCATTGTGTAGTAGTTAATAGGGATAATCTTGTTGTTTTCCATATTATTCTTGCTAACAATGTCAGATCATGTTGATCCTACGGAGTGTGTTTTGAAAAGTGAGATGAAGGGTTACATAGAACAAATGATGAAGTCTGTCAAGGAAGCAATCGCACAAGGGGGAAAAGATTATCTTGTTGAAGAGAGAATACCACACACTCTTGAGAGGTTGGACAAACGCTTAAGCTCGCTAGTTGGAAGGATTGATGATATGGAGACCCACCTACCATTCAGCCATGATGCTACCCACCACAATAACTTTGAAGAAGAAGAAGACGTGTTGTGTGATGTCAATGGAGAGGTGGATACACGTGCTGCGCAGAATGTACACCTACGTCAACGCCTTCATCAAAACACTCATGGTATGGTAGGAAACAACATGCGTGGTAACAATAACCGCCCTCTTGATGACCCTTTTGCTAAAGTTAAATTTTCCATACCTTCATTTTCTGGTGCTTATGATGCTGAGTCATATCTTGATTGGGAAATGACGGTTGAGCAGAAATTTAATTCCCACCTTGTTCCTGAACAACATAGAGTTCGACAAGCCACAAGTGAGTTTAAGGATTTTGCTATAATATGGTGGAATGAACTAGGTACCACACGCTTACAACCTGATACATGGGAATGTTTAAAAGAAGCTATGCGTAATCGTTTTGTTCCTCCATCCTACCAACGTGATTTACGAAAGAAATTGCAGCGCTTAGAGCAGGGAAATAATTTTGTCCAAGATTATTATGCGGAGCTTCAAAAGGTCTTGTATCGTGTCCAAGTCCATTATGTATGTGTCTTAGGGTTAGGTCACGACCCCAGCACCCCCCTGGTCGTCCTCCACCTCTTTTATACCCCCTAGCCGCCGTCACAAACAGCGGGGTTTTGCTTTGATTATTCTATCAAGAACAGTTTCGCCGTTCATCGGTTTGTGAGATCCCAACTTGAGTGCTTCATATCTTTCAGCAATTTGGTTGCATTCTTTCTTGTTCTTGCTTGTGTTCTTCGATTCGTAGGCAAGGATTAGCCTTCTTGGTGAGGTCAACCGCGCAATATCGGTTGATAACCTGAGGAGACGTGGTGCTGCGATTGCAGGGTTCAGAACGTGTTGTTCGGAAGCCGGATCGATTTGTGTCAAGTCTCCACCAAATCGAGAGTTATCAGAACCTTTCGGAAGATCGGGACCCCTGTACACATCACAAGGACTCACACCTAGTGCACGAGATCACTCCAAGAGCCAAAACACGAAGTTCTTCCTTCTCCTCTCCTCACACACCGAAATCCACTCAAGAATTGGTTCTAGAGGGTGAGTAGGCAAGAGAGAAGGCTTAGAAAGGCTCTAGGGTGGTTGTGGCGGCGCTAGGGTTCCAGAGTAGGTGAAATGAAGTCGGGGCACCTCCTTTTATAGAGGTCCCGACAGCCAATCGTTGCCACCAACTAAAGTTCGGGCTAGTCCGGTCAGGACCCCGGACTAGTCCGGTCTGCAGGGACCACTGATGTCACAAAGCCAACTACTCCCCAACGTTCAAATTTTAAACATTCACAAATCTTCGGACTAGTCCGCCTCACAACGGACTAGTCCGATCTCACACAGAACCTCTTTTGTCCGGGTTAGAACGGACAAGTCTAGAGGACCCGGACTAGTCCGGCCACTAAGGCAGACAAGTCCAGTCCACCAAGACTTAGCCAGGGACCTCTCATCTTACAACCATACGAACTAGTCCGCCTCAGAACGGACTAGCCCGAACTCACACAGGACCCCTTGGTCCGTGTGAAAACGGACAAGTCTGGCTAGCCCGGACTAGTCCGGGCACTGAGGCGGACAAGTCCGGTCTACCAGGACTTAGTCCCGAAACACTCTCACCAAGAGAGAACCAGACTAGTCCGTTTCTAAACAGACAAGTCCGAACTCAGTCAGGAGCTCTTAGTCCGCCCCAAAACGAACTAAGCTGTAGGAATCCGGACTAGTCCAGCCTCTGGCCCGGACAAGTCCAGCCTACTACGGTTTACCTCACTAGCACTCTCCACTAAGGATTCGACACTTCTAACGCTTTGAGCTCTCTTCTATGATCTCAATGCACTTGACACACACACTCTCACTCTAACACGGCTAGCCTACTAAAGACTCAAATGAAACCCTAATTTCTACTCTTCGAGTCTTCGACGCCGTTCTTCATCCTTTTCCTTTTTGAGAGTTTAGGTGTCCACCTTGGAAATATCATGTGCTTATGATCATCTTAACTCATTAGTCTCTTAATCTTCGTCATCAATCATCCAAAACTCACGGGGATACCTAGATGCACTTACACAATTTCATGAGAAAATCCGGAAAAGTCTCGCTCGAAACAATGGCGATAAATATCGACACAAGATTTGAGCGAGAAGATCGCACGTACCGATCTGTTGCCGGAGGAACCGCTGAGGTTGTTGTCGCAGGCGTGAGAAGTCGTTCTAGCCGTTGGTGACGAAGTTGGGCAAGAGCGCACGATCTCAGCGGTAGGCGACCTGTGGTGAAGAACATGAGCAGTCGCGCAGAGCACTTCCCAAAATTCTTATTATTCCTATCCCGGTGCAGGATCACATGGACGATGGGTTCCGGAGATCTTCTCTCTCGATCATCGGTACACGCCAGCGCTCGGGATGGAGTAGGCTACGATGGCGGCGTAAGGAATAGAATGTGGAATAGATGGGATTGTGGGATGCCCTCTCGTGCCGAGCACGCCCGCTATTTATAGAGTCCCCGAGAGGCATTTCGATTCTGATCCAGATCGATTCGATAGTTGTAGGTGTGTCCGTCTCTAACTTGGACTCGATCTAACTCGAAAGCCTAAAATTTGGAAGCGCAAAAGCCCGAAAGCCCAATTCAATTTTCTGTGGCAAAAATAAAAACTAAGTCTAGCTCGAGTCTCGAATTTACACGTGTGTGGGGCGGGTGGGGCGAGCGAGGAGGAGGAGGAGGAGGAAGAGGAGGAGCGCGCATGGATCACTCCTCTTCTCACTCACTCAAGGAGTGGAATAACAACCTCCCTTATATATAGGAGTTTCACCACTTCAACTTTCCATGTGGGACTAAACAATTAGCATTACTCTCTCTTGCACTAATGGACCTTTGAGATTTATTTGAAATTATCCAAAGTTTCTTTAATGGGCCTAGCCCAAATTCCAACACAGCCATGTAAATAAATAAAATTCCACCAATGTCAGTTCAATGCATGTTTGAAACCTATGCAACGTAAACTACCTTTCCTATATGTTGCATACAATTTATTATTTTTCTCTCCCATTTAGTCCAGACTGATCCGAATTGGAGCGATTTTCTTTGTAATGATCCTACGAGGCATTCAACTTGATTGACTTTGGGGCTGCCCATAACTTTTCGAAACATCTTGTAGATGATTGCCTGCGCATAGTAAGTAATGATAAATAATTCACAGTTGCGCACTTCCACTGCAGCATTCATTAGCGGGATTCTTTCATATTTACCGATTGCAAGGTGTTTATTTTTTTATTTGTTGTATGTCATTCTGGAGGTAGTTGCCTCTGCAAATAGAGATCGGGCTGGTGTCCTAGAAACGTCCCGAGGACTTGGATTCTCGTGTTCAAACCAGCCTTCATTGTTGGAGTTCCGTTCTCAAAACCAGGCGGTCATGACTTCAGTGCAATTCGTTATGGGTGAGGAGCGAGAAGTCAGACTGGATGCTCGTGTTCAAGCCAGCCTTCATTGTTGGAGTTCCGTTCTCAAAACCAGGCGGTCATGACTTCAGTGCAAACAATATCAGGTGCATTCTTTCCCTCAAAAAAATCTAAGAAGATTCCCTAAAAAATATCAGGTGTATTTTTGGGGCCACTACATTGACGCACGGGCTAACTCCACCACCTAGGCTTTGTTTAGATATAGCTAAATACTCTCTATTTGAAGTGAATTGAGTGGGGTTAAAGTTAAAATTAGTTTATTTTCTACTATAATCTATTCCAATCCACTCTATCAGTTATTACCTAAACAAGCGGTGATGAAGTTTACAACCTTCCGGAAAGTTATCAGGTGCATTTTTGGCTTGCATCAACATTAAGCTAGTTATTCCTTACCGAGAAATATTGTTCGAGGATGTTGGGATATGAATCTATCTCTTATAAGCCTATAAATAGGTCACTTTGTACTTGTTCTAAACAACACAAATAATAGATATGTTTCACGTGGTTTTTTCTCCTCCATCTCAAGTTAAATCTTTGTGCCTCTTTTTCCCTAACAAGTGGTATACAGAGACGTACCAGATCAGATCGATTTTTCCTTTCGTTCGTGCGCAGGTGAGATTGGATCCCCTACCGACGTCGCTGTGCTCCTCCGCTCCGGCAAGCTCGTCTGGCGTTGAGGCCGTCGGAGTCGGCGCTCCTCTACGCCTGT